>CM068370.1:332737774-333937774 GCA_034769895.1 Magicicada septendecula
CATGTGTCAAATTAGAAGGTGAAAGTAAAATGCATCGATTTAGACACCAAACCTCTGAACATACATGCAATTATTTTTATAGTAATCAGAAATGTGTGTGTGTGTGTGTGTGTGTGTGTGTGAGAGAGAGAGAGAGAGAGAAGAGAGAGAGAGAGAGAGAGAGAGAGAATTTAATGTACATCAACTTTCAAACGTGTACGCTACCGCCGTATGATATATACACACACAAGACTACATGTCACTATTTCTCATTTGTATGAGACACTCATCGTACAATCGACTATTGTGTGTATAACAACAACAACATTTAAGAGGTAAGTAAAAGATTTGCATATGTTACTAAGTAAACATAATTTTATTGAATATTCAGATTTTATTTAAATTGAGCTTATAGTCGTCTATTTGATTTTTTGGTCTGTTGCCTAATGAAGCACATGTGCTTAGGTCAGTTACTGTTGTCTCTCGATAAGAACGGGGTTTTTGTTTGATAGGGGTTTGACAGATATTTTTGATGTGTTTGTAGATTTCCAATTTTAAGTGTTCTAAATACGCTGTCCTGTCATTATTATTATACGAGGTTAATCTGTATTATTACATGAGTCATCAATCGTTTAACATGAACATCAATCGAGTAACACAAGTAGTTATGTCGAGTTTAAGAATGACTTCGACTCAAGAAGCGATTACCGGATACGTTTATGTACTATACATTTAGACAGAATTTACTGATATCACGAGTAGGCCTACTTAAATACGTTCAATACAAAAAGGATTAATTGCCCTACACCTGAGTGCTGTATTTTATGAATGCGTGCGTATTTGCTACATAAGGATTAATATAATTACTCATACGTCTGATCAATAAGATCTTTTGTAAAACTTAATGATTCCGTTGAGATGACGTTTAGACAGAATTTACTGATATCACGAGTAGGCCTACTTAAATACGTTCAATACAAAAAGGATCAATTGCCCTACACCTGAGTGCCGTATTTTACGAATGCGTGCGTATTTGCTACATAAGGATTAAAATAATTACTCATACGTCTGTTCAATAGGATCTTTTGTAAAACTTAATGATTCCGCCTGGGTGATTGTAGATTTATTCTGTACTCGGTTTCTGAAATGTATCAATGAAAATACTGTGAGAGTAGAATATATCGAGTACCAAATCCATCAATTTTCAAATGTTAATGAAACTGAACGATTGTGACTGTAGTTGAAGAACAATAATTCTGTAATTTACAAATGTAACGAAATTTAGAAATGCATTTTCTCATAACAAAATACAACGTACCCTTTCATTTTATATTCAAACTATTCTTATCTGAAACAGAACGTTATATAGATAATACGCTGTCCTGTTTTAAAAAAAATTTATTCAGGTATTAATCTGTTTGTTTAAACGTTGATCTATGTACGTGACCATACGTACTTGTTTTCGTAATGTTTGTTATAATACCTTTCCTGTTCTGGATTTATGGTATGTGCTGTGTGTGTGTGTGTGTGTGTGTGTGTGTGTGTGTGTGTGTGTGTGTGTGTGTGTGTGTGTGTGTGTGTTGAAAGCCTTATGTATATATATATATATATATATATATATATATATATATAGCACATCATGTATATGATAATGAAGCAGGTACTGTTATTATTATTATAGGAACAAGAAGATGAATTCTTATCAGTGGTTGACTGCATCCAAACATACTGTCAGTAAACGGGAGGGAGGCGAGCAGATGAATATGTGTACTTCTCAGAACATTGAATTTAAATCTTTAATTGTACCCAAACACACTGCTAGTACATGCAAGGGGTGATGAGGTGAAGACGAACTACAAAAAAAAAATTTTCAAGAAATTCCGTAAAGTATGTCTTTTCTCTTGTATTCACCTAATATATATATATTTTGTAACAGCGCTAATTCTGCCTGTGTGTATGTACATGCAAAGCTTCAGGCGATGAAAGTGAACTTTCCTGATGACCACACCACCACCACCATTACTTTCACTAGTCTTCTTTGTAGCGAATATTCTGACATTGTTTGGTTCCACCTCGTTTGATACAGACGTCTTCACTTCTAGTAATGTCGTTTATCACAAAATTCAACGCAGTTTCTGCTATTGAGTACAAACGGTTTGCAGAATTAACAGTGAACAAGCAGTATCCGATCGTTAACATGGTGCATGTGGACACGAGATATGGGAAGTCTGTGCTTGTAACGTTGGAAGATTGTGAGCGCCGCTATCGTGTATATCTACCTAAGAGGTATGCTGACGTCTTTACAGATGAAGAACTCCGTCATATAAATCCCAGCGACCTACATCTCGTGTTTCGAGGGATGAGGAACCAGACAGCGCATGTGGAAATAGTACCTCGTTAAGGTGACAAACTGCTTTTAATAAACAATTTTTTTATCACTGTGTGTGCGTGTGTTTGAATGTAGTGCAGATTCTAATTTACAAAGTTTTGATGAAAGGACATTAACTTATGAGGAAATTAATTTCTATTTTTAATTTATTTCACTATACGCCTCTGAACCTATATGTAATTATTTGTAAACTGCGTTACCTGTTGCAGCAAACGATAACACTAGAACGATTATATTATTATTATTCAGTGATATATACATACAATTTACTTATTAAACACTTCAAGGATTGTAACGTCTTACAATGACTATAGCATATTTAAATCTGTTATCTGTTTTATTGGACCTACATGTACATGATTCAACCCAAACGTGTGCACGTCGTATGTATGTGTGTGATTACGTTGCGTGTGCGTCTGTGTGTGTGCGCGTTGCGTGTGTGGTGTAACCCAAACGTGTGCACGTCGTATGTATGTGTGTGATTACGTTGCGTGTGCGTCTGTGTGTGCGCGCGTTGCGTGTGCATCTGTGTGTGTGTGTGTGTGTGTGTGTGTGTGTGTGTGTGTGTGTGATATTTAACGTGATTTTAATGTTGTTGTATTGTTATGTTGCAGGTTGCTTCTCCTACAAGTACGACACAATTATATATAAACTTTCGAAAAAATATCAATTTTATAATGTATTTATTTAATTATGAATTGTGAATTTATATTGTGAATGTTAAAATATATTTAATCATTTAAACAAATTATGTATGAGAGAGGCAGAGAATGACACATAATTTAAGAAGTTACTCGCGTAAAGCGTTGATTCTGCCAACTATATCTGTGTGTGTGTGATATTTAACATGATTTTAATATTGTTGTATTGTTATGTTGCAGGTTGCTTCTCCTACAAGTACGACACAATTATATATATAAACTTTCGAAAAAATATCAATTTTATAATGTATTTATTTAATTATGAATTGTGAATTTTATATTGTGAATTTTCAATTTTATAATGTATTTATTTAATTATGAATTGTGAATTTTATATTATGAATTTTAAAATATATTTAATCATTTAAACAAATTATTACTTTATTTTATTTCACTCTACACCTCTGAACATGTGTACAATTAATTTATTTTTGTGAACTGTTACATCAGAAGATTTGTATGAATTTCAACCACCGTTTTCATGTGTGTGTATAATTTTAATTTATTTCGCTATACACCACTGAACCTATGTGCGTGTGTAAACTGTACCCATTAAACAGAAGTATTGTACCACATGAAGAAGAGCGTATTGAAGATTGCTAAGCCGTTAACGTATGGATTTGTCATCTATAACAGCACACAGGTAAGTAGTTCATTGACAACAACACACATATATAGTTAATATTTGCCAAATATATATATTTCTAACAAGGATCAATCACACTGACTGCATTATAAAACTATTAATTAATTATTTGATACATGAAAAATGAAGACGACGTTTGACAACGAGAGAGAGAGCTAAAATTATTTGCTCATCACACCGACTACTCAATGTACACGGTAAGAGAGAGAGAGCTTGTACAGCTGAAACGCGTGAGAGAGAGAGAGAGAGAGAGAGAGAGAGAGAGAGAGAGAGAGAGAGAGAGAGAGAGAGAGAGAGAGAGAGAGAGAGAGAGAGAGAGAGCGTTAATATTTGTCGAATAAATATAAACTTTCTAATTTCATATACATGCGCGCGGTACTGACCACAGAGAGAGAGAGTGAGACATACACAACGAGTGAGACAGAGAGAGAGAGCTAAAATTATTTACTCAATGTACACAGTGAGAGAGAGAGAGAAAGAGAGGGAGAGGAGAACACGGTTTGAACATAACGTTTGACAACAAGACAGAGAGATAGTTTTACTTACATTCAAATGTGAAAGAGAGAGAGTAACAATTATGATCATATAGTTTGAATTTCCCACCACAGAAGAGAAAAAAATGTTGGCAGATCTGCTCTATACACACACAATAATGTAAGATTGGTAACCCTGATCATATATTTTAATATATACACTATATAACACATATTTGAATTTCCCCCCCCCCCCGCCGCAGAAAATGTTGAAATATACATTATAACACACGACAAATTTGAACTCATGCAAAGGTTGGTACACCTGATCATAGATTTTAATATACACTATAATGCATCGAGTTGGAACCTCCCCCACCCACCACCACCCACTGATATGAAATAAAAAAACCTCCCAACCAACACCACCCACTGATATGCAAATCAGCTTTCTTAAAAAAATAAAAAATTATATTCACGGATGCTGGTGGTCCATTGAACCTCATCCCACCCCCTTGATATGCAAAGCAATTTAATTACAAAAATAAAAAATCCAAATAAAAAAAAAATAAAAAAAAATATTCACGGAAATTCGCGGTGCTGTGGTCCATTGGGATGCTGCTGGTCCAGCGGTTCGCGGATCTTGACACAGATCAACGAAAAAGTCGCGGATGCTGTGGTCCAGATATGGCCTGGGGGGAATTCCTTTCTGGGTTTGAACCCCCATTTTCCCTCTACTGGTGCTGTAGACTAAGAAGACTGGATAGACTGAGAAATGTAGAGATAAGACAACAGATGGGAACCGACCTTGACATTATAGAAACAATAGAAGCAAGAATACTGAATTGCCGGGCACCTAAAAAGAATGTCGGATGAGAGATGGCCAAGGAAGGTATGGGAATGGACTCTACCCTCTAGAAGAAAAATAGGAAGACCTAAACACTCATGGAAAATGAACGTCGATGCAATGAACGCAAGAGGACTTACAGAACAGGACTGTTTAGACCGGCGCCAGTGGAAGCTAGGATGCGAGAGGCGGCGCCAGGCGTAATTAAATCGCAAAAAAATTAACACTTCACTAACGTAAAGTGAAAAAAGGATAAATTGTACTCAATGTTGCGAAACGGTTTCGTTTTGAGATTTACTTAGTGCGCCACGAAAATCATCGGGGCAAACGTTTCGATGGTGTCTATAAAAGACGTGCCTGAGACGATAAGTGGTCAAATTGAACCCACACCTTCATCGACAATTCAAGTACTGTACGCAAATTCGAATCATTGTATACATTCAGCCGATTATTATAATGTAGATATTACGTTTATTTGTTCTGATAATGAACAAAATATAAAATTATAAACAATAAAAGCAGACTGTGGGAATAACTGGACCGCCTGCCCAGTAACGGATTACCAGTGGCAGTGCTGAGATTTGACTTGTAACGGAAGAAGATGGAAGATGGAAGAAGGTGGAGATGGGTTGCGGAACTGATCAACTAAGCCCAACTCGTTGGAGTACGGAAAAAGAAGAAGACGGAGATGGTGTTTATTTTAACAATTTTTATATGGGCAGTTTAGTTTTATTTTTAAAATAGCCAAGAATAACCAAAAACTGTAGTTCAAGCTGATTTATTTTTTTAAGACGATTTGTGCAATCGTCCTTTTAGATGTTTGGCAGTATTTCTATTTCAAATTATTGAATACAATCAAGGAACCGCAATTCTGTCTTTACCAATCCTTTGTTTAATTTTCTCTGCACTTCAGATAAATATCTTCTTTAGATACGAGAGATCTGAGATACGTATAGCTCACAGTAGCGCTGAATACTGCTACGACTTCCATCTTTGTGGGCCGTCTACCAATAATTGTTATTTTTCACAATTGATGTCAAGACAATATTTCTGACATTACTCTTGCATTTTATGAGCTAAAAAACTGAAAGAACCGTATATAGATGTTACTTTACCAGTTCGGATAGCAGCAGGTGAAGTAGGTAAATGTGGTAAACCTCATTTTTGTGGCTGAAAAATCAGGTAAACAAATTGCTAAAAAAAACAACAATTTGTTGACCTGGCAAAACTGTTTAGACAGTTAAGATGGAGGGAAGTAAATATAATTTCATCCTTCACCGATGAAACGTGTCAAAACATAATTAAGTGTTAACCTCTCCGTTTTCTTTGTGCCTGTAAGCCCTTAAAAGTTCATTGTCGTCGGCAGCCAGTATTACTCCTTGAGCCAACATTTTACTTACCCACAACCTTTTATCATTTTTTTTTTGAAAGTCATTTAAATATTCCGTTGGCTTCCGCAGATTTTAATATAACAATTTATTTAATACGCAGTTTGCTCTTCTCGTTGAATACCGTGTTTGTCGTCGTCGTTCCCGAGAGCCCGTTTGAAGGGGTTTGGAGGGGTTATTTGCGCGCATCATAAAGCCGCTCGGTGGGGTTTACCTCGTTTGTATTATTATAACTTTTCTTTAGTGGCGTTTTTAAAGAACAAGTTGTGACGTGGAGCAAATACGAGTACTGCGCAGTAACTATTTTTTGTAACAACAACAAAACTCGCAACAAACTCGAGAAAAGAATAGATCTCAAGAAGCCACCAAATATATTTACACTTTTAAAGTTTTGAGAAACAAAACGCTGTGTAAAGAGAGAGAGAGAGAGAGAGAGAGAGAGAGAGAGAGAGAGAGAGAGAGAGAGAGAGAGAGAGAGAGAGAGGCGAGTTGACAAAGTACGTTCACAAATCACGACGGGTAAGGTAGCTTAGAATCGTCGGCTTGCCTACTTACCATAACCCATTACATAACAAGTTCCAACTCTTTTCCGTTTTATTTTCAGCATAATTTCCAAACTGGGAAAGCTAATCGTTTTAAATTTATTCTCAATATTCTAAACATTTATAATTACTTAATGTAAATATGTATAAAACGCACATTTATTTATAATGTATTCGAAATATAAAGGACGGCGTTAGAGCTAAAAATCTGCAACGTTCGTATACAGTTTCAAAAATAGTAGTAGTAGTAGTAGTAGTAGTAGTACTAGTAGTAGCAGTAGCAGTAGTAGTAGTAGTAGTAGTAGTAGTAGTAGTAGTAGTAGTAGTAGTAGTGGCAGTAGTAGTAGTAGTAGTAGTAGTAGTCGTACTGTTGTTTTTATGTCCTTTTTTTGTTTAGGTCACTGGGCCTGTTCCATTTCAACAGTGTTTCAATGGACATCCCACAAGTTTAAACCAACGCCAGATTTTCATTTTTATTATAGGGCTCTCATTCAATCTGTTCTTCCCAGTTCGCCTCTGTACTTATTCTTCGTGGTTTTGCATTCAAGCGTGCCAAACGTTTTGGTGCAAACTGGTCAGAAATTTAACCTTAGATGTACGGTGTGCCTTTCTCTTTCCGGTGTGAAAATATCTGTCTTACCCCTTTTTTTGAGAAGCGAAAGTATTATACAAGCGTACTTATGGTTTCTTTTAAATGCTTTTACATTTGCTCTACACAGATTTGATTATTAATAGTTTGGATGATAAGTTTTCTACTGTAACTATACATGACAACACCGATACATCCAAGATGGTAAAGTACGAAACTTGTTCAAAGTGTTTCTTTCTTAGAACTATAGTTTCGTTCGAACCACCTCTTTACCCCAGTGATCCACTACCTTCGTTTTATCTGCTGACATCTTTCGTCACATTTTATTGACGAAAATATTTGTGGCGTAGAATATTTCTGGACGTCGTATTCACTGGTCACGAAAAGCATTACACTTTCACTTAAAAGATTAACAGTCGGTATCAAAGCAACTGTTATCATGATAATTGATGTTTTTGTCTCGCATCAGTGTAGTTACGTTGTTTCTGCACATGAAATGGGTCTGTTCCCGTTGAATGGATAAGCTCCGGTTGATGAATATACTAATTGTGGCAACGTGGACACAAAACACAAATCTCATCTTACTAACGCTGCAATCCGATTGGTGCCAGAGACAGGTCTGGTAATTGTTAACAACAGATTATTATTACATCAAAGGCTTCCGAGTGTTAACCTTCTGGCTGATTTAGTAATACCGGGTTTTCAGCAAATGACAATATGTTCAGTAAGTAGCGTTCGCTTAATTTGATTCCTCCTGAAGCTAAGCGTTGCCATTCGTATACTATTCGGTAATGTCCATAGTAAAAAGGATTAGCGGCAAGCCCTAACATCTCTATTTACAGGTTAGAACTTATTTTCTTCAGCCGTTTTAAAGACTGTGTTTTGATAACAGATTTTTATATCGTAGCGTGGATAAGAGCAGAGTATTTACACTCGTATAACTTTTAAGCATTCAACGTAGCCTACATAAACTTATCGTCGCCATTTAGATGTTATTTTTATTATACTTCTTATAAATTTCGCCCCTATTTTAGTTTCGATTATTAATATATTTGCAACGTTCAAATATTAAAGGAAATATGAAAACAAATGTTCATTATCTTCAGACGCTATTCATTACAATCGCGTTCAGATCTGTGTCAGTATCCAAGTGGAAAATAAAACAAGTGTAACTTAACCTAAAAATAAATAAACACGTAGATTCAACACTTAAGAACAAAACAAAATAAGCACAGAAAACACAAACAAAACAGATAAAAAAAAGATGTTTTTTTTCTGTGTTTTTGTGCGATGGAGAATGTTGAATTATAGGTTAGGACAGAGCACGTGATGATTTGACGCACATTTGTATCGAACGTATATAACGACGAACGTTGTTTTCACTGTCCATGTGAGATCAACATAAAATTGAAACCTGTTTAAATATAGATTACACAGTATACATACTTTCTATAACCACATAACAAGACACATGTATACTGTTTAACACAAGAAAAATATGACTTTGAATGGGTGCAGCAAACAATCTCGAATTGTAGAGCATTTTGACAAATGCTGGTTGAGGGCATATTAACCTACCAGTTTTTAAGTAGGCGGAAGTACAGCGGAATCTCGATAACTCGGACCTCGGGGGAAATGAAAAAAAATTCGAGTTATTAAATATTTCCATATTTTGAGGTTCGAGTTATCAGGAGTAGGAGTACTAAAATTCGAGTTATAGAGATTCGTCCGCGTATAACAGTATACTGGATAGGATGTAACGTAAAACGTGTAACGTCCACACTACACACATACGGATTCTATGCATGAGTATAAGAATAAAAGATTTTATAAACATAGGTCCGGAAACGACTCGTGTGCTGTCTGGCCGCCATTTTGTGTTTTTCGAGAAAAACTTTACTCAAGAAGGAATTGAGATATCTTAATGAAAGGTACGCTTGTTTACATTAATATTCTTTAGTAATTGAAAAGTCATGGTTATTTTATGATCTGAAATTTCAAAATGGCGACCACTTCCATTTTTTTTATCACTAATAGCTCTGTAAATTTTAATTTTATCAGATTATGGTTTATTAAGTAAAGTGTTACGAAATTTATTTTGAACAAACGACACCTTGTTTGTTCGAATACGATGACAAGTAACTGAGTTACGGCGGAAAATGGCGATAAAAAGCGATCTAGTATTGTTCACATTAAATATGAAGTAATACGGACTGGCGGAAATGGGCAAGTCTAGCGAGACGATTTGAGAAGAGTATTTGGAAAAAGAATAAGGACGGAGACTAAGAAATTCGGAAAAGAACAGCGCGCACAAAAACGGAATTTTATTGCATTAGACAACGGCTGTCAAGTGTTGCGACTAACAAACGAACATCATAACACAAAGGGAGACGAACAAGTGTCCGTTGTTGAATACAGATTATTAAGGAATAATTTGTTCTAAATTACTAGTCTGTTATCACATCTTTTATAATATTTAATTAAGTATGATTATTTGGTGATAACGAGAAAAAATTAAAATAGTTTACAAATGGTACTCGCTGGATTCTCGAAATCAACAAGTGTCATGCGCGCACTGTGACGATACGTCGAGTAAGGCCTGATATAAATTCTCTGGTTAGTCAGCGCTTATAAATTGGTAAAGTTATTCCTGATTCTACTGGGGCACGCTGATTGATATCAGGCATACGAAACATGTTATGAGCCGTAACATACCTCAGGGAAGGAACTTGTTGAGAACTAGAATGTGAAGAATTTGAAATAAATTACTGTATAGTAATTATTATTGTGAAGGTATTATCTCATGGTTCCAAAATGACTACTGTCAGTTTACAACACTGTGTTGTAGTTAATTGAACATTCTGAATACTTAGGCAGTTATGGTATTCATTTGTGGGGCTGTACCGAACAGACCAAACCGAACGATTCGTAATTGTCAAAATAGAGTGGTACTGAATATCATGGGTGCGCTAGCGTTTTGGGAAATTCTGATTTCACCAAAACCTGTGAATAGAGGCTCCTGGGGAAAATGAACTCAACGCATTTTGATTAAGTAAGCCTAAGTTAGGTTCTCAAAAAACGATTAAAGCTTGAGCCCTGTATCTTGGAATCATAACGAAGTAAATATGTGATAATTTTATATTCTGATTAAGGCTAACTGAACAGCAACATAATTGAAAACATAGCAGAACGACTTGACACGATTCAGTAGCGTCTGCAGTCGCAATACGTACCACAAAATCGCCCTACGCGGACTGACCTAACAAAAACTACTCTTGGTACTGTTTGGTTCATTGACAGTTCGGATTTTTGACGATCGGATGATCACTGTTGTATTGTATCGTATAGACCTACATAATATTAAATAAGAGTTTAGTACTGCATTGCTGACAAGCAGACACACGTTAATAAAACAAAACATCCTCACCGCAGCTTTTCCTTGAAACAGTCGATACAGAATCCCACCAAATGTTTAAAACAAACACAATTCGATTCGCCGCCACCGTTATCCATAAATACGTTTACACTAAACGTAATACATTTGTACGACACGAACGATGTTTGAATACTGGCAACACAACTACAGTACACAACGGAGATGTCGCTGTCATCTGATAACGGTGATTACTTAACGATGTAGACACAGTCAATTACTATAAATTATGCAACCAAATATAATGTTATTTGTGCCGTCACTGTAAACAATACATCCAGGACTCGGCAATGGCCGCTTAAGCAACGTGGCTATCAGTAACACAAAGACGGAAAATAAAACAGAACACTGTTCAACTTTTACTACTTCGTTATCTTATTCCTTGTATTACGTCTTTTATGTTTTCTTTCGTCTGTCGACCATCAATTTGCACCATAAATTAGCATAACTTGAAACTAATGAAAATGTATATATGTGTACATTATACCATCATTTGTCTGCTACAACGCGACTTCTGAGTGTTAGTTGTGAAGGTCGTTAAGGAGGGTAATGGTACACTGATAGTAATCTTCTGTAACTGTGACGGAAATGTATTCGCTTACGAAAATTTTAAGATTCTCAAGATGAAAGTCGATTTCTGACAGTGAAACTGTGCAGGATGGGTCCCGTAATATTACTTCCTTATAATCTACACGTTCTTTATATTCTTCCTTATACGTTTAGTTTTTCAGTTAGTAAATAAAATAATTAAATTACTATACTACATTAGTATAAAAAGTTTGTATCTACAGTGTACCAATAAGTACTATGTATTATTCACAAAATTATTAAAATTGAAACCAATATAAACAAATGATAAATATATGTGAACGTTATATGGACACCTATATTACTTTTCTCATTTCATATGCTATATCTGTTTGTTTTTGTGTTACCTTTGTAACTGCAACATTGTGTTAAATAATTCTTGTGAACAGTCTATATATACACATAATATTATTGAACTGTAGCTTGGTGGTTTAAAACATTTGAACTTTTAGTACAAATCCCTGAAACTTTGTAGGTACAAGGCTGGCTAACTTAGAAATTATATACAGCACTGTTGAATAACTTGGTGTTAGACGAAATAATTCGTTAACAAATCCTTACCTGTGTTTAATTTCGTTTGATGACATCTAGAAATTCACCAGTTCCAGCACTTCGTGTATAAACAAACAAGACCGTTTGAGGTGCCTCCATGCGCACCTCACTCAGTGAAGCACTACAAACAACGATGACGGGAACTACAACACTGATGACTAAAAACACGACGTCAAGGAAATGAGACAAGGAAAACAATTTGAGCAGACACTATGCAATATCCTACTGGAGCGAGGAGCGAGTTCCACCCCGTATAAAAACAGACTCACTTCGTAACCCTCTTTGTCAGTAAAATTAGGAAGTAAAACGTGTCTAGTTAAATTGTAGCAGCGAAATCTGTTAGACTAAACGTTTAATGAACAGAGCCCGAAGGGTCAAAGGGTAGTCGGCGAAGGTGGGGGAGGCCCAGTAAACACGAGGATATCAGGAAATTAACCTCTCTTTGTCAAACCGTATTACTTCGCTTCAATGGTTCTGTCGGTCACACTGGTGGCAACGAAGACTTTATTGGTTTTAATTTAATTAATCGGGAATTTTGGGACTAATTTAGACTGTGGTGTAAACATCGTGAAGAAAGCCTGTGAATTAGCAATTTATCTGCCTGAATTATACATATACACTAATCCTTGAGTTTATTTCTGGCACGAAATTTTGTAAAAATTCGAATAAATGATATAAGCCTACTGAATTAGATTTAAAGATAATAAATGAAGATTGGTTAAATCTGTGACATACCAAACCGCGCGCTTGAAAATTCGACGTTGAAATAAGCATATCGGAAAAGAATCGAAGTTTTCGAATTTCACGTCTACATACTAATACTACAGGACATACAAATTTTAAGCCAGATTAACGAGTCACACTTAAGCTAATTTAGACACAAGGACGGAAGGACAAGTTCGAATCACAAACCCTTGTTGTACAACTAAACCAGATTGACGAGTCACATTTAAGCTACTTTAAACACATGGGCAGAAGGACAAGTTCGAATCAGAAACCCTTGTACAACTAAACCAGATTAACGAGTCACACTTGAGCTACTTTAGACACATGGACAGAAGGACATGTTCGAGCCAGAAAACATTACTGTACAACTAAACCAGATTAACGAGTCACACTTAAGCTACTTTAGACACATGAACAGAAGGACAAACTTGAACCGGAAAACCTTGTTACTTCCATGTTCCGTAAGGAAATGGAAGTATGGTCATGGTGAAAAAAATCGTGTTCGAGATAACGGCTGATTCTGATTGTACTACCCTCAAAACATGAAGAAAAGTCATTTTTCGAAAAGTGTCTGTGTGTGTGTCTGCCTGTCTGTGTGTCTATGTGTAGAATTTTTTATATGGTAAACGATAACAGCCGCAAATTGAAACAGAATCAAATAAGTTTTTGCATACAGTCCTGAATTGTAGAGTACTCAAGGCTTATGGGTTTTGGTGAAGATCGGTCAAGGGAAAGGGGTAGTTTAATTGCAACGTTTTATGTTTTAACAAGGGTAATGTTTTCTATGACGAACGATAACTGCCGCACATTCAAACAGAATCAAATATTTTTTTGCATATGTTCCTGAACTGTAAAGGACTCAAGGCCTGTTGATTTTGGTGAAGATCGGTTAAGGGAAAGGAGTAGTTTACTTGCAACATTTTATGTTTTAACAAAAGTAATTTTTTGATGACGAACGAAAACTGCCGTAAATTCAAACAGAATCAAATAATTTTTCACATATGTGCCTAAGTTGTACAGGACTCAAGGTCTATTGATTTTGGTGAAGATTGGTTACGGGGAAAGGGTAGTTTACCTGCAACGTTTTATGTTTTAACAAGAGTAAAGTACTTAATTTTGATAAATAAAGCATCCTGAAAAGAAGGTCATAATAATCCACTGTAGAAACGTAGATGAAATATCTATAAATAGACAGGCTAGTTGAACGGGGGGGGGGA
The DNA here is from genome assembly GCA_034769895.1 of Magicicada septendecula. Lineage (NCBI taxonomy): Eukaryota > Metazoa > Arthropoda > Insecta > Hemiptera > Cicadidae > Magicicada > Magicicada septendecula. The sequence continues at coordinate 332,751,845 of CM068370.1, forward strand.
ATGATTTTCTACAAATGAAAATGATAGTTGAAGGGGAGGGGATAATTTTTTATTATATGTGTACTACGTTATCGGCAAAAAAGAAGTAGTTTGTTGTTAAAACTCCTTCCCGGGCTGTTTGGCCGTCGTTCAATGTTTTCTGCAAAACCAGAAGTTTCGGCAGTGCCATCGACTTCCATCATCAGTGAAAATCGAATCCGATAACGTGAGGTGGTATACGTTAGTGACCACAGTACTGTGGTTAAGGCTGAAGCAGTAAGTAGAAGTAAGCTGGGGGAAAGAAGTAGTTTTTATGGAAATATTTCATTTCGAAAATGATTTTAAATATACATCTTAGAACATGGAAGTCATGTATGGTTCTCCATACCGATATTGTCAAGAATAAGGAATTGTGTGAACGTAGTAGGCAGAACTGAATTTTTTAATGTTTTTCATTATGTTTCCGCAATTGGGAGGGCAAAACGGAGACATTAGTATACGTAGGTTATGTAATGTATAGCCTACAAAGTTTTTACAATGATAGCACAATTTACGTAGTTGGAAATATAATCTTTATAAATGCATAAATGTTAAATGTTGTAAGTGCTAGTTATATAAGTACCCCCGTTTGCAATCTAAAAATACGATCCGTAATCATCCGTAAAGACTGACTGCATGTGTATGTAAACACAGAACAGAACAAACATTGTGTAGTTGCACACATCCCGGTAACCATTCTGTAAATTACTTAAACAGATTACATGGCGCGATCACATTAGCATGAACAGGAAACAACTGGACACCAAGTTTCACAAACAATATTGGCTTCTGGGCAGAAAATCATTACTACTGTCGATGAAAAATAAGCTGCTGGTTTACAACACTGTCTTCAAACCTATGTGGAAATACGGCTTACAGCTTTGAGGAATTGCTTTCAAATCAAATCGCTATAATAGAAAGATTTCATACCAAGCTAATTGCAAACTGCAGATCCCCCCCCGCTATTCGAAAGACTGCATGATAGTTTAAATCGCTTTTACATATAGGATATTCTTCATATGAGAATGTACAGTAGTAGTAGTAATGTACATGACCCGTGACGTATCAAGGAACAAGTTTGTAATTAGCAATCTGGTTCCTGGGCTCATTACTGTAATATGCTGTACACTTTTACCATAACAGACAACAATAAGTCAAAGTAATTTCCGATGAGTAACCGTTCAGCGAAACAATGGGCTTCCTGGTACCGAATAAAGCGATCGCGCACTTGTTAGTAGTATTCCAAAATGAATCCCACGGGCTAATCTTAGCACTGTCGCGTCTATGTGTATACGTTATAAATAAACAAACAATTTCGTGCATATTAATCGTACAATATGCCTTCACCTTGCAGCTTTAATCCGGAAACTGATGAGTGGTCATATTCTGAACTCGTCAGATCACGCGTCACATAATCTTCTGATATAAATCATTTTTCAATGAAAACTCGTTTTTGTAGCTTCATGATGTAGGATCTTATCCCATAATTAATTCCGTATAATATCATTGTACTGAGGCTCTTCCCCAACATATTTCTTCTGTCCGCTTGTACCCTTAACGCCTTACCACTGCTCATTCTATCCTTCTATTAAATCTTTCACTTTCTCTCTAGGACCGTATCTCAAAGACCTCTAACCCACATCTAAAAACCGTCTTCCCTAAGACGTATGTGACATTTCTTTTACATTTTAATTGTGACATGTGACATTTTAAATCAAATTTTATAGAAACTAAAGGGCCAAACTGTATCATGAAAGCTATTTTGGTGCTATTCTACAGTAAACATCTTCTGTCCATCTTAAATTCAGGGATACTCTGCAACCTAGGAACCTAAAAGCCTGCACCTGTCTCAGTTTTCAGTCTTCAGCTGTTTTAGATGGCAGGTGAATGTGCGATTAGTCAGTGTTATCTGCCGATTATCGTCTCTTCTGTTTCCTTCTATTTACCTTCAAGTAAAACTAAGTGCAATACGTACACGCCTAATACAGTACTCACATTATCACATTACTCATACGCCGTTTTAGTTCCATTATCTTTAGAAATAAAAATTGGTAATCTGGAAAAGACTCATAATATCTGATGTTTCAGCTTCAGGTTACACTATGCGTTATTTTTCAGTATATATGTTTCCTTTTTATTTCCTGAAAACAACGTAATACGGAAAATTACTTCAATCATAAGTATAAACGTGACGATCCTTTCTGAACGGGCTCACACGGGGAGCGAAAGGAAGAATTACTCCCACTTAACAAAAGTATAAACTGGTAGACTAGACACTAGAAAGAAGAGTGCGCAGTATAACAGTTTGCTTTTTTACTCACACACTATCTCCCTCTTTACATATTGTCGCTTCACAACGACAATTTTAAACTTCTAGTGTTCCCGCCAATCTTGTTGGAGTTGAGTCGCATTACAAACACTGTACAAGACTGTTCGTACCCTGCACATAACCCATCTAGTTAACTGTTCAGAAACGATCATCAGGTTATCCCGACGAATAAAAATGTCAAAGTACGGTTACGTCGAGGAAGCGTCATTTCTTGAGGTTCCAACAATTTGGGAAGTTCCGAACGATTGATCATCGCGTTAATAAAGTTTGTGCATCTTGTGGAGACTCCTTCAACCTCTTTTGTTAAAACTCTTTATAAAAGCCTAGTAATTTAAGCCTGTATGTGTTTTTTTTCCAACTTTAATATTTGGAACGGAAAGCTGGAACTCCATAGACAAATACAAAGGAAAGTGAAAAACATCACACGAACACTTAAAGTTAAAAACTCGAAAATGAGATATGAACCTGGTGTAAGACAATACGTGCAAATATAAGTACAAAAAGAATTCGTAAGAGAGTGCTAGATAGTACAAAATCCAACACCTTACGAATGAGATAATAGGGAAAGAAGTAGTAGTAGCAGCAGCAGCAGCAGCAGCAGCAGCAGCAGTAGTAGTAGTAGTAGTAGTAGTAGTAGTAGCAGCAGCAGCAGCAGCAGCAGCAGAAGAAGGAGGAGGAGAAGAAGAAGAAGAAGATGAATAAGAAGGAGAAAAAGGAGAAGGAGGACAACTAAAGGTTAACACTGTAAATGACGTTAAAGGGAATGAACTAAAAGAGCTGTTATGCATATTTTACAAACCCATTGAATACGAGATAGGTTTATAGTTAAATGTTTGACCCTAATGGATACTAGAGAACTTAGATCAGTGTTATACTGATCGTCAGACTATAAACCCGGCGTAAGAGTTAGAAGATTAACCTGGACAATCGCCGTCGGAACTATGTAGTTTCCAACCACTAATATACCTATACAACATCTTCGCGTGCAATCGATTGTCAGAGTCTAAACCTTCACCGCTCGTAAAAGGTGTGCGAAATATTTTGGGTTTCAAGTTGAGTGGTTTTACCCCCACAACCGTGAAGTAATCGATACCACAGGGTCAGTACAATTTTCCCTAATCCAAACAAAGCCAAGGACGCTGGTTTTCAGCCAACCACACCTAGAAACCCATTTGCAGAAACGTATTACTCTACTGCCGGCGAAATACGTTTCCAACATGTGTTGCGACTGACAAATGCGATCGGAAATTTCTCGTATTACAGCAGACTGCTGTGCACATACTGAACAGTCTGTTTGAACAGATACCGTAGTGCACACTATAAACAATTACAGTAGCAGAGTTGATAGAGCGATATTTGCCTTAAACTGATTGAACGATTGACTTAACTTCCACTAATTCTGTTTTGTTTGGAAGTACATTACAACATCAGCAGTCCGTCAGTAAACCAGATCCGTCAAAATCTGAACACCATTACGTAGATTTAAAAAATGCTGCGGGATATCTTTATATTAAGATAAAATTAAATTAAATATTTTACATTCTATAATGGACTTATAATCGTTCCATAAAATGACATATACTATTGTAATGCATTATGTTAATATAATATTATAATACCCTTACATTTGAATTCCTAAACGACGCGACGTTCAGTAATGAGGCTGAACGTAATAACTGAAAATAGTTTTCAATTTACGGTTTTAATGTATGAGAACAAAGGGAAACAACATAATGCGCTCCTTGTTTCATTTAGCGATGTTATAGTGATAGGATATAGACGTCAGATTCACTCTTAGAGCGCACAAGAACAGCTATGGTCGGCATTAAGCTTCATCTACGTAATACACGACCTGTATTATCTTATACAGGCCTCCAGTGAGACGGGCGAATCAACTTGAGGAAGCAACATTTATTAAACGATTAGGGAATCGTAGGTACTCTCTATCCCCTGTCCGGGTGTTAGAATGCGTGTTCCTTCTGCACAATAGTGGTTGCACATAAGGACTTTCGTATTTGGATTGCTCCGGCTGACTCCACGTTTGGGGTTCAGTTCCGTTGCTCCCATAAGGATTTACTCGCAGGAGCTTAGAGACACACTAGCGGGGCGTTAAGCTGGCCGCCGTAAGGCATTCTATGGGCTGCCACGTTGAGAATGATGACTCCCGCAAGGAGGCACTTCCACACTTCGCGGTTTCTCGTGCCTGGACGACAGCACATCCGAGGAGGCTCGAGCTGTTCCTGTTCTGCGTGTTACTGAATTTTGATGTAGTCACTGGGCTAGGCAAAGCAGCTGCCATGAGATATTGTCTAGCTAGTGCCAAACAAGGGACCATGGGGAACTATAAGGGATTATCAAGTACTGCCCCAAGTCTTTTGACACGTCATTACGCCATTGGGGGACGGGTGGGGCGCCCGTACTGTTTAGCTTAGCTGATGGATGTGAGAGAATGATTCCCCGGCGTTTACCAACAAATTACTTGTCAGGATTCAGATGAAATCCTCCGGGGAAGAAACCCGCAGCCCTCGATGTAGATTACTTCGGGTAACCGGAATGTACGGTTTCGGAATGCTGGCACTCTACGCTTGTTGGTGGCGGCCGAGAGGAGAGGTAAATTGCTGCCCACGTACTTGTTGCTGCCCGGAAGAACAACAGATACAATGATATCTTCGTGCGGATAGCCAGGCGGCTGTTACATGAAAGCATGGGAAAAAATTGAGCTCTGACGCTTCGAGTCCACCGGATGGGCTCCCCTCCAAGAAGAGTGATTGGCATGTGGAAGTGGATTTATGCGTATAGCAGAGCGCATCGCATAAGTCTCTGTTGTATGGTGTACCCCACTTCTGCAGCCAATCCTGGAGAGTGTCCAACAGGCATTGCATCATTATGCTCGCCTGCCGCAGAAAGAGGAAGCTATATAATGGAACATCGCTTCGTTAGCGAAGAGGGACAATGTGATTCTAAAGTACAGTGACAGGTCGTTTGTGTACACAACGTACCGAACGGGACCGAGTACATGTCCCTGAGGAATGCCAGAGGCGTTGGGGCAAAGTTGAGAGCACTCCTCATCGACTCTCATCCTGAAGATTCGATCCATTAAATACTACCGTGTAAGATGCACAATGGACGCCAATTTGTAGAACAAGCCTTCATTCCGGAGTATATCGAAGGTTTGCTCACGTCCAACACGACAGCGTGGACTGATCCCTGTTGGTGAATGACGAATCTCACTGGCTTAAGAGTAGTCGAGTGCTCCACCGAAACCCGAACTGCTCCTCGCAGATGATATCATCCACCAAGGGCCAGATGTAGGTCAATAAGAGCCGCTCGAATATCTTAAAGATTGCTTGAGAGATATCATACAGTAGCTTCAAGAATGCGTTGTAGGCTTCTTATATTTCAGAATCAGAATGTTTTTTCCGGTCTTCCATTTCTTCATATTAGATACTTTAAGTCTTCAAGATTCAAGATTACCTGCGTCGTTTTCTACTCGAGATTTTTGTTTAAAAACATACGTTTATACGTAGCAGTAAAAGTCACTTAAACTTCGTAATTGTACGACGTTGCATTCCCTCAACATACCAATCACGAAAACTACACATCTAGCAAAACTAACACTTTTCCTATTGTTTATTCCAAAACAATATAAACAGCAAATCTACGTTTAAAATGATGGCTACATGGCTCCGTTTAGACATATTCCCGACAAGGTACGTGATGCGTTGGTAATTCTATGACGCGCCTACAGAGGCTATACAAGATCAGGTAGCGGGAGCTTCGTTTTAATTCTTTATTTGAATTAAAAAAATTTAATTGGTAGTTTTTCGTAATTTTTCCCGATTTTTAAAATTCAATAAGTTTTAAAAATGAAAATTTGTGATTCAAAATTGGTGAATAATATTTATAAAAAGCGTTAGGTCGTGCGAAATTTATTCTAGGTCGGGCGGCCCGTCCTGGGATTCTCCCGCCTACGTGCCTGCCACAGACTGAGTACATCAGGAGACAGAAAAATGGACCTCGAGTTTATTGCGCTAGCGGGGTTCAAATCCGAGAAAAGAATTCATATGCGACTGTAAAATATCACAATGGAATTAAACAGACATTAGATATTGTTGAGATGAATGAATGCGCGTAGTGGCATTGACCGATACAGCCGCCGTTATCTCTCACAATACCAATGTATATTTTTAGCTTCCTCGAACACCTGTTGTAGGTAGAGCGGGCAGATCAAATCATTACACGTGCAACTATGCGCTCGTTCGCTCCGTACACTCCGCTTCCACTGCAACTTGACACACATATCTCTCCACTCTCTTTGCGTCAACCACCTTAAAATATGACTGTTTTAACATCACTGTTCTGACACTTTACGAGTTAGACGAATCTTTCTTTCTTATTTTCATCCCTACAGAATATTTTAATTGTCTGCTCGAGTTAATGTGTATTGTAATTTTGCGTATAAATGCTAGTAGACTGTTTAGTCAAATTAAATTACGTAGTGTAGATTATTAAGTAAATTAATTAGAATACAATAGTATCACGGTTCCTTGAGCTAAAGAATTCGTTCACTATTTTAAACAAAGCACATTCATCTTTGAATAAATTTTAACGTTAGATAATGTTTCAATTATCAGGAAAATTACGAAAATTCCTATTAGCATACCTACTAATTTTTAGGTTAGTAAAGTAACAATTATTGAGAAATCATGCAGGTACCATAAACGCTAAAAATTCCAAGCAGTCGACTTTGTTTTAACATTCTCTTTAGTTTAACATCCTGTTCGATTATTACAATTTTTCAAATTTTTAATCCCATTTTTGAGCTCTGGGGTTTAAAATATTTTGAAATTCCTAAAACTACACTATATTTAGGTTTTGGGTAAAATTCTCTTTAATTTGATATACCACATGGCATTTGGAATTTTATCAAACTTTTGCCCCACTTTGGGGGCTGGGATCCAAAAATTTTGAAATTTCCAAAAAGTAATACAACATCCAGATTTTAGTTAAAATTCCTTTTAATTTGGTACTACACATGAATTTTTGCGATTTTACAAAATGTTAACCACTTTTGGGCTCTGACGTCCACAAAGTTTTAGCTTTTCAAAAATTAAGACTATATTCAATGTTTGTTAAAGTTATCTTTAATTTGATACCCTACACGGGCTTTTACAATTCTGACCCCTTCACGGCCCCTTATTTTGGGAGTGGGGATTAGTCTGCAAAACAATAGAATTCTATGGGTAAAGTCTGTATATGCATGCCAAGTTTTTACGACATTCGGTTGATGTGTTCAAAAGTTACCGTGAGACAGATAGACAGTACATAGACAGACAGACAAATCCAAACGGTCGAGTTGAAACTGCGAACTCGCTTCCCTTGTAAAATAAGAATGCTTTAGTATTGTGTTCATTTAGTGGATGTAACAGCAAGGAATACGCTACCAATCGCATCTTCGATTCTTACTTTGTGAATACGTATGGCGTCGAAGAAATAAGGACAACTATACAGTGAAATATATTTTATTAAACGATATAGCCTACATGCATTTTCCACCAGATTAGTACTTACTTCTGATAAGTGCAGTAACTAATAACTGAATTTTTGTTCTGTGTTTTTGTTTGTATTCAATGATATTTGTTTACTGCAAGAATAGTTTCGCTTACATTCTTTACAAGCATCCACGTTTGTAAGCATCAGTGTAACATAAATAAATAGTTTTATTTAGCTAGAATATTTTAAAGACAAACTAAAATGGCCGAAGATGGTCATTTTTATGAACATAATACAAGTACGAATTTTACAAACTTAAGTTGTATTAAAATTTCTACTACTGTTAAGATTAAATTTTACAAAACGATAACTGCCCTTGTTTGCTAGTGGGACAGTTGAAACTATTATCATTTTATTGGTATTACATCTATTATCTCTTTCACACACACACACACACACACACACACACACACACACACACACACACACACACACACACACACACACACACACACACACACACACACACACACACACACACACACACACACACACACACACACACACACACACACACACACACACACACACAATATTAATCAGATTTGGTGCTTTTTACGTTGAAATTATTAACTTAAACTACTTTCCAAGGTTTTTAGAATTTGATTTTCTTCAGAAACACAGTTATACAATTCTAGTTACAGAAGTATATTATAAAATTGTGGAGAACTTGAGAAATCCCGGCCGCTGTACTTCATCTTGTAGGCCTAATCAGTGTTTGTCATCAGACTACTGAATTTACGTTAAAGAAAACATTAATTCTATGTTGACGTTGGAATGAGGTATCGCGGATAAATAGTTTTATAGATTTGGAATAGAAGTTCAGAACACTGTTCTTTATCTCAGAACTGAAAGAGAAGTCTACCTTCTCGTGAGTAATTTTTCCGTTTCATTCTGCCTTTTTTCCATCCTCATCGTAAAAACAAAAAATCGTACGTACAATATTCTTAATTCAGGACAAAGACAAATTAGCACCCTGACAGTCCAGTCCAGAAGTACTATGACGTGTATTTACAATCCCCTTACAAGTTCAGCCGGTAGCCGAAACCGGTTTGGGTAGGTAGTGGTTGGGGTGACAAATCCTCAACCCACCAACTATCTCATCTAGCTACTATAGTAGTACTGTATTCTGCCTAGCACTTAGACGTGAGGCGCCATAATGCTGTGTTTATTACGTTGAGCCAAAGACAATTTGGCTCAACTTGAACCAAATGTCAATCTGCTTATCATACGTCAACTTGAACCTTCATCAATTTCAACTATTAGTCGTTGTCTTTCGATGCAGTATTCTAATGAGTCCCTATTAATTTTTCATCATCATCATCATCATCATCATCATCATCTGCAAGTGTTAAACCAAGGATGGTTTGTCCGGTCTCAAACAGGCAAAGATTTAGAGTTGGTCACTCCAGCGGAGCTGGTTTCCTCGGACGTCCCACACCTCTCCGTCACGTCGGCTTATAGTTACATAGTTGTTTGGGGAAGCGGCAGTCATTCTCGGCAAAGACGTTCCCACCAATTCAGCCGACACTGGGCAATTCTGTCGAATATACTCATAATATTGCCTGCCGTATATCTGTGTTTCTTTTATGATCATGGAGATACGCTGCCACGTCCCTGAGAAATATCATTTCAGCCGCTTCGATGCGACTGGCCTGGACCAGTCGCATCGAACTGGTCGCATCGAATTGGTTAAAGTCCAATTCTCAGACCCATAAAGAAGTGTGGAAAGGGCCATCACCTTGTAGAATTTTAGGCGTGTTTCTTTACTTGCGCCTAATGGTTCGCCTAATGGTCCCGCACATAAGTTTGAACTTACGCAACTTATTCATAACTACGTTGCTGGTATTATAAGACAAACTGTTGTGACGATTTAATTGATAATAGAATCATAAATAAATAAAAAATTAATTTACTAGCAATTAAGTATTTGTAAATCGCACTTTTAAACCTAAAGCCCCTGTACTAACTCAGAATGAGCATGAGATGTAAATGGAAAATCTAACTAAACCATTAATATAAAAAATCGAATTGTAAAAAGCTATTAATACCACAGTTAACCCTTTTGCTAGTCATCATGCGGTGACCTGTTTAATTCCGGACTCAACGTGTTTAGCGAGTCGTCTGTAACTTAGGAAAATATAAAAATCATAATGTTTGTAATTAGTAATTTGAAGGCACGAGTAGTAGTTAAAATAATTCACTTAAATTATATATGTATAATTAATGTATTGTTTTTTGTAATAAGAATGTCACCTTAAATAAAAATAGAAACTATATTATCGCGGAGTACTCGCCCCGCTCCGTTGTAATGTGCCAGTCGAATCAAGAAGAGAGTGACAATGCAGCCGTCAGACCGTATACAACTACGAGCGAGAGCTCCACCAAAATGCATTGGTTAATTTTAAATCTTAACTTTTAGCTACCCACTACTATACGTGGCGAGCAAGTTTAATATGTAAAATGTACAAAGTTGTGTTAAGAAATGTTATAAGTTACAACAACAACAAAAACTAACAAGTAGTAAGCAAGATGACGTCTCCCCTCAAGAGGTAAATTCAAGTACAACTTTACATATGAAGATGTGACCTGCATAAACTTCACATGTGGACGTATACGAGCCATACGACGCTGACGAGGACCTATGTGGACCTATACCAACTTCAACCAGAAAAACTTCAATCTCCGCAGTGAACCAGCTATCTAGTACTTGCCGAAGACACGACTCAGATGACGACGCCGACTTCCCGAATTCCCAAGAGAGACACCCCAGGACGAGGTCACCACGACTTATTGTAAAGGTGACTCGATAGCTTGCCTATCGAGAGTTAATTATATTTGAGACATAACTTACAGAGGAAAGAGACTTTTCAAAGACTATAATTTTCTTTAAACTATAAATGAGACCAACTAAGAGTTTACTATAATATTGAATATCATACGTTGTAACGCATTATATGTAAATGTAAATTATAATCACTTTAGTTAATAATACCATTCTTCAAATGGTAAAAGAAGTCTTGCAACCATCTAGATGAACATAAAAATACTCAGAAGTCTTTGCTATAGATGTATTTAAAGTAAACTCGGATCCGAGGTAAAAAAGGTACATAATCATTATGATCCCTAGTTTTTCAGAAAACCATTTAAATATTTTAATCTAATTAATTATGTCATGGGATCTTTTCATATCAGTTGTTAATAAAGAGAAGTCATCTTATTACACATGAAAATGAGTGCATAAATCAGTGAAATACCTTCCCTTGTTTCCTAGTAATTAGCTTAATTAATTTTGTTAATTGTGTTGAGTTTAATAACAGTTCGTTACAACGTAGGCAGCCCATATAATTGGCTGGTGTCAATTAGGATGGGTTCCCTGGATTTGTAACGTGGCCAAAAAACGTTACAAAATTGCGCCACTCTGCTATTATACTTTGCTTTGCTTTGATTATCTGTATATAATAATTAATTGTGTATTGTGTTGTTGCTGTCTTGTAAGGTTAATAGTTTACAGAGTGACACAAAATTGCGCCACTCTGCTAAATTATTAAAAAGGTTGTAAGCATCGTGACATTAACAAAGATACGTCACGCTGATAATTAAAGTAATTGTTACGGAGTAAATTAGATAACTCTCGGCACTCAGTTATCTGATCTATGCACTCAGTTACTGTATTTGATGTAACATTAATTTTCATAAAATAAATTTATTTTAAGATACGTAAATTAATACAATGATAGTCTGTATAACTTGGAATATCATTGTATGAAGCCAAATGCAAGTATGTACATGAATTGTAGTGCTTGTTGATCTGTTCAGTCTTTAACAGGTTTATATTGTGACAATCCAAGACCTGTAGTTTCTTGAATATGCCTGCATAGTATATCAGTGTATGTCTGTCGTCACGGTAAAAATAAAAACATATACTCTTGTGTAAAGTAGACCCGGTTAATTACGTGTAAAGAATTTCGTAACTTAAAGTTGTTACCAAAAATAAATAAAAAATAATTTAATGGGGGAAAGTACGAGAATTCATTACTAAACTCAGACTGTTATAATCGTAATACACCTGTAACGTGTAAAGCGTGTTTTGTTGAATAAGATTCACCCTATGCGTGCGACTGGCTTCTCCAGTTAAAACCGGTCGAGAAAGTTAGGCAGTGGCATTGTGTAGAGAACAATACGTGTGCGTAATCCCCTCGTTCCCACGCATACACCTACCTTGTCTTTGTTTACTAAATAAAAGAGGGTGACCTACATTCCAGCAAACAGCTGATCGGTGATTTAACATTGAAATATGTGTGTGTGGAATTTCTGTCTCTCCCTTAGAAGAGAAATTATTCTCTTGAGAATTATGCAAATGATTTACTCAAGAATGTACCTGATCTATGTAATTGTGTATAGTATAGTAGAGCAAGTATTTTCACCGTGGCGACAATTAAATAATATAGTGACTGAAATTTCAAATAAATAAATGACCTAGTTAACCCTCCATTGTTAGATAAAGTGTTAAACCCCATGCCCCAAAACAGTAAACTTTAAACTAAGCAAAACTGAAAACAAAGTAAATAAAGTGTGCTAAATAAATATGGTAATTAAATAGGAAATAGTTCTAGGTAAGTTTCTTAAATCTCCCCTAAGTAAATAATAAATAAAGAAAGAAAAAAGTAAGTTTCTTAGAAAGAAAACAAAAAGTGAATAATAATTGCTTTAAATAATAAGGCTGAATAAATCTTAAGTTAAACTAAATTTGTGTAAAGTGTAGCAGTAAATAAGGGAAAAGAAAATAATAATAACAGTGTAGTTAAATAAGTGTAAACACCCAGTCGTGGCCTGTACGAAAACAATAAAGCGTGTTGAGAATTGTAGTAAGCAGCCACCCTCCCTCTATTGTGATAAACTGGTGCTTATGTAAACAATTGAAAACCTCCCTAGTGTGTATTACAATGCATTGTGTAAAGTGTCTCCCCTTCCGCATAGTTTGTTTAAGTATTGCTAAAGAGATAATAAGAATTATCTTCGTGAAATTCCGCTTCTCTCAGTAGCGTAAGCTATTAGGATTAGCAATAATCTAAAGTGGACTATGGGATCCGCTTTAGATTATATTAGATATATAATTAACGATTATATATAGGTAACGTAACAGGTCACAACGGCGCCGACTGAAAAGGGTAATGATGGGGCAGAAAGGTGCCAAAATAATCATTAAAGAGTGCTAAAAGCTAACTTGTGTAGTTAGAGTAAGCCGATGTCAGTCGGGCCACGATATTGTGAGTTACGGATAATTAGGGAAATTAGTATTAAGAATTAAAATATAAGTTAGCATTGTAAGTAACGAGGAAAAGGGAATTTCACGAATGAGAACAAAATGAATTTAAAGAGAGATAGAGAAAACAAACCGTGTACTAAAATTAAACTTCACACATTGACACCAAGCATACTCCAAGTCCCCAATTTTAATTAGTCCCCAATACTCACAAAACATCCGTAATGTGGATTTTAAGCGGTGGAGTATGTGACGATTTAATTGATAATAGAATCATAAATAAATAAAAAATTAATTTACTAGCACTTAAGTATTTGTAAATCGCACTTTTAAACCTAAAGCCCCTGTACTAACTCAGAATGAGCATGAGATGTAAATGGAAAATCTAACTAAACCATTAATATAAAAAATCGAATTGTAAAAAGCTATTAATACCACAGTTAACCCTTTTGCTAGTCATCATGCGGTGACCTGTTTAATTCCGGACTCAACGTGTTTAGCGAGTCGTCTGTAACTTAGGAAAATATAAAAATCATAATGTTTGTAATTAGTAATTTGAAGGCACGAGTAGTAGTTAAAATAATTCACTTAAATTATATATGTATAATTAATGTATTGTTTTTTGTAATAAGAATGTCACCTTAAATAAAAATAGAAACTATATTATCGCGGAGTACTCGCCCCGCTCCGTTGTAATGTGCCAGTCGAATCAAGAAGAGAGTGACAATGCAGCCGTCAGACCGTATACAACTACGAGCGAGAGCTCCACCAAAATGCATTGGTTAATTTTAAATCTTAACTTTTAGCTACCCACTACTATACGTGGCGAGCAAGTTTAATATGTAAAATGTACAAAGTTGTGTTAAGAAATGTTATAAGTTACAACAACAACAAAAACTAACAAGTAGTAAGCAAGATGACGTCTCCCCTCAAGAGGTAAATTCAAGTACAACTTTACATATGGAGATGTGACCTGCATAAACTTCACATGTGGACGTATACGAGCCATACGACGCTGACGAAGACCTATGTGGACCTATACCAACTTCAACCAGAAAAACGTCAATCTCCGCAGTGAACCAGCTATCTAGTACTTGCCGAAGACACGACTCAGATGACGACGCCGACTTCCCGAATTCCCAAGAGAGACACCCCAGGGCGAGGTCACCACGACTTATTGTAAAGGTGACTCGATAGCTTGCCTATCGAGAGTTAATTATATTTGAGACATAACTTACAGAGGAAAGAGAGTTTTCAAAGACTATAATTTTCTTTAAACTATAAATGAGACCAACTAAGAGGTTACTATAATATTGAATATCATACGTTGTAACGCATTATATGTAAATGTAAATTATAATCACTTTAGTTAATAATACCATTCTTCAAATGGTAAAAGAAGTCTTGCAAGCATCTAGATGAACATAAAAATACTCTGAAGTCTTTGCTATAGATGTATTTAAAGTAAACTCGGATCCGAGGTAAAAAAGGTACATAATCATTATGATCCCTAGTTTTTCAGAAAACCATTTAAATATTTTAATCTAATTAATTATGTCATGGGATCTTTTCATATCAGTTGTTAATAAAGAGAAGTCATCTTATTACACATGAAAATGAGTGCATAAATCAGTGAAATACCTTCCCTTGTTTCCTAGTAATTAGCTTAATTAATTTTGTTAATTGTGTTGAGTTTAATAACAGTTCGTTACAACGTAGGCAGCCCATATAATTGGCTGGTGTCAATTAGGATGGGTTCCCTGGATTTGTAACGTGGCCAAAAAACGTTACAAAATTGCGCCACTCTGCTATTATACTTTGCTTTGCTTTGATTATCTGTATATAATAATTAATTGTGTATTGTGTTGTTGCTGTCTTGTAAGGTTAATAGTTTACAGAGTGACACAAAATTGCGCCACTCTGCTAAATTATTAAAAAGGTTGTAAGCATCGTGACATTAACAAAGATACGTCACGCTGATAATTAAAGTAATTGTTACGGAGTAAATTAGATAACTCTCGGCACTCAGTTATCTGATCTATGCACTCAGTTACTGTATTTGATGTAACATTAATTTTCATAAAATAAATTTATTTTAAGATACGTAAATTAATACAATGATAGTCTGTATAACTTGGAATATCATTGTATGAAGCCAAATGCAAGTATGTACATGAATTGTAGTGCTTGTTGATCTGTTCAGTCTTTAACAGGTTTATATTGTGACAATCCAAGACCTGTAGTTTCTTGAATATGCCTGCATAGTATATCAGTGTATGTCTGTCGTCACGGTAAAAATAAAAACATATACTCTTGTGTAAAGTAGACCCGGTTAATTACGTGTAAAGAATTTCGTAACTTAAAGTTGTTACCAAAAATAAATAAAAAATAATTTAATGGGGGAAAGTACGAGAATTCATTACTAAACTCAGACTGTTATAATCGTAATACACCTGTAACGTGTAAAGCGTGTTTTGTTGAATAAGATTCACCCTATGCGTGCGACTGGCTTCTCCAGTTAAAACCGGTCGAGAAAGTTAGGCAGTGGCATTGTGTAGAGAACAATACGTGTGCGTAATCCCCTCGTTCCCACGCATACACCTACCTTGTCTTTGTTTACTAAATAAAAGAGGGTGACCTACATTCCAGCAAACAGCTGATCGGTGATTTAACATTGAAATATGTGTGTGTGGAATTTCTGTCTCTCCCTTAGAAGAGAAATTATTCTCTTGAGAATTATGCAAATGATTTACTCAAGAATGTACCTTATCTATGTAATTGTGTATAGTATAGTAGAGCAAGTATTTTCACCGTGGCGACAATTAAATAATATAGTGACTGAAATTTCAAATAAATAAATGACCTAGTTAACCCTCCATTGTTAGATAAAGTGTTAAACCCCATGCCCCAAAACAGTAAACTTTAAACTAAGCAAAACTGAAAACAAAGTAAATAAAGTGTGCTAAATAAATATGGTAATTAAATAGGAAATAGTTCTAGGTAAGTTTCTTAAATCTCCCCTAAGTAAATAATAAATAAAGAAAGAAAAAAGTAAGTTTCTTAGAAAGAAAACAAAAAGTGAATAATAATTGCTTTAAATAATAAGGCTGAATAAATCTTAAGTTAAACTAAATTTGTGTAAAGTGTAGCAGTAAATAAGGGAAAAGAAAATAATAATAACAGTGTAGTTAAATAAGTGTAAACACCCAGTCGTGGCCTGTACGAAAACAATAAAGCGTGTTGAGAATTGTAGTAAGCAGCCACCCTCCCTCTATTGTGATAAACTGGTGCTTATGTAAACAATTGAAAACCTCCCTAGTGTGTATTACAATGCATTGTGTAAAGTGTCTCCCCTTCCGCATAGTTTGTTTAAGTATTGCTAAAGAGATAATAAGAATTATCTTCGTGAAATTCCGCTTCTCTCAGTAGCGTAAGCTATTAGGATTAGCAATAATCTAAAGTGGACTATGGGATCCGCTTTAGATTATATTAGATATATAATTAACGATTATATATAGGTAACGTAACAGGTCACAACGGCGCCGACTGAAAAGGGTAATGATGGGGCAGAAAGGTGCCAAAATAATCATTAAAGAGTGCTAAAAGCTAACTTGTGTAGTTAGAGTAAGCCGATGTCAGTCGGGCCACGATATTGTGAGTTACGGATAATTAGGGAAATTAGTATTAAGAATTAAAATATAAGTTAGCATTGTAAGTAACGAGAAAAAGGGAATTTCACGAATGAGAACAAAATGAATTTAAAGAGAGATAGAGAAAACAAACCGTGTACTAAAATTAAACTTCACACATTGACACCAAGCATACTCCAAGTCCCCAATTTTAATTAGTCCCCAATACTCACAAAACATCCGTAATGTGGATTTTAAGCGGTGGAGTATGTGACGATTTAATTGATAATAGAATCATAAATAAATAAAAAATTAATTTACTAGCACTTAAGTATTTGTAAATCGCACTTTTAAACCTAAAGCCCCTGTACTAACTCAGAATGAGCATGAGATGTAAATGGAAAATCTAACTAAACCATTAATATAAAAAATCGAATTGTAAAAAGCTATTAATACCACAGTTAACCCTTTTGCTAGTCATCATGCGGTGACCTGTTTAATTCCGGACTCAACGTGTTTAGCGAGTCGTCTGTAACTTAGGAAAATATAAAAATCATAATGTTTGTAATTAGTAATTTGAAGGCACGAGTAGTAGTTAAAATAATTCACTTAAATTATATATGTATAATTAATGTATTGTTTTTTGTAATAAGAATGTCACCTTAAATAAAAATAGAAACTATATTATCGCGGAGTACTCGCCCCGCTCCGTTGTAATGTGCCAGTCGAATCAAGAAGAGAGTGACAATGCAGCCGTCAGACCGTATACAACTACGAGCGAGAGCTCCACCAAAATGCATTGGTTAATTTTAAATCTTAACTTTTAGCTACCCACTACTATACGTGGCGAGCAAGTTTAATATGTAAAATGTACAAAGTTGTGTTAAGAAATGTTATAAGTTACAACAACAACAAAAACTAACAAGTAGTAAGCAAGATGACGTCTCCCCTCAAGAGGTAAATTCAAGTACAACTTTACATATGAAGATGTGACCTGCATAAACTTCACATGTGGACGTATACGAGCCATACGACGCTGACGAGGACCTATGTGGACCTATACCAACTTCAACCAGAAAAACTTCAATCTCCGCAGTGAACCAGCTATCTAGTACTTGCCGAAGACACGACTCAGATGACGACGCCGACTTCCCGAATTCCCAAGAGAGACACCCCAGGACGAGGTCACCACGACTTATTGTAAAGGTGACTCGATAGCTTGCCTATCGAGAGTTAATTATATTTGAGACATAACTTACAGAGGAAAGAGACTTTTCAAAGACTATAATTTTCTTTAAACTATAAATGAGACCAACTAAGAGTTTACTATAATATTGAATATCATACGTTGTAACGCATTATATGTAAATGTAAATTATAATCACTTTAGTTAATAATACCATTCTTCAAATGGTAAAAGAAGTCTTGCAACCATCTAGATGAACATAAAAATACTCAGAAGTCTTTGCTATAGATGTATTTAAAGTAAACTCGGATCCGAGGTAAAAAAGGTACATAATCATTATGATCCCTAGTTTTTCAGAAAACCATTTAAATATTTTAATCTAATTAATTATGTCATGGGATCTTTTCATATCAGTTGTTAATAAAGAGAAGTCATCTTATTACACATGAAAATGAGTGCATAAATCAGTGAAATACCTTCCCTTGTTTCCTAGTAATTAGCTTAATTAATTTTGTTAATTGTGTTGAGTTTAATAACAGTTCGTTACAACGTAGGCAGCCCATATAATTGGCTGGTGTCAATTAGGATGGGTTCCCTGGATTTGTAACGTGGCCAAAAAACGTTACACTGTAGTCCAGGTATGCTGAGTTGTTCCAGGACAGTACCATATATAAAAATTTTTTGCCCGTACGCGATCAGTTCCACGAAGAGCTATCACCTTGGTCTTAAGTGTGGATATTTGAATCCAGAATCTTTGCAGATTCGATTTAACAAATGTATAACCTATTAGGCTACCTATTAATTTTTAATAATCAGATTGATATTATTGTCTAAATTACCATATTTGTATAGAGTTTAAGAATGTTTTTTATCAGGACATTTTTATTCATCTTGAACAAAATTTCAGTCAAATGGCCATTGAACTTTGAAAACCCAAGCGATTCCCCGGACGAGAGGAAACTTCTCTTCCGCATACGGTTTACTGATAGGAAGGGTGGTTAATGTTCTCTTCTTACACAAGAGGGCTCTTTAATCGTATAAATATTCATCTTTAAGCCCCTCGCTTATTACGAGGGATTTTCCATTAAAAAACTGCCACAAAACACGCCTTGGAATTTTTCTCTTTTAGACGCTATTTACAATACCTTAGCGTGAAACGGAAGGAAGCATACACTGATTGTAAGCATTTTCTAGCCGAATGTAATTCCAAAAACAAAATAAAAATAAACTAAGAAAAAATGCGTGGGGAATTTTTTTGCCACATCGTTGCAGGTGTGGAGAGGTGAGTCAGTGGCTGAGATTGTAGATGGTATGTTAAGGTATGAGACCAAGGCCACTACATAACCCGTCCGAGTTCAACGCGTTGAAACCATACAGGGAACGTAAATACGCAACGGAATAATTATTCACATCGCGAGGCGAATTGGGATTTCGGAAGATTGGTCGCCCTATTTAAACAAGTGTCAAACACGAGGGAACGGAAGGAAGAATATTGTGCGACGAGAAAATGCGATCAGGTTTTAATCCGCAAATCCCTTAACCTCATAACCATCGCCATCGTCACCATTGTCATAAAAACTTGTACTCCTGTCTGTATGCCTTTCAAACAGTGGTAACAGTGCTTAGGAAGTAATCTATGTGCCTAACGGGTGTTTAAAGATTTGACTGATATATTACAGATAATCTGATGGCGATATCGCATGTGCGGTTACTCACGTTTCCAAACGTGACTCGCGGTTACAAACAACGATACTCAAAGCGTTTATTATTGCATATCAATCGATCTTATCAATTAAATGGTAACTACGCTGACCAAATGTTTACATCGTACTGACCGTTGACTTTCTGAAGCGATCACGTTTTCTTATCTCTTGGAGATAATCATTTTATTTATGCAGACTACAGACAGCTCACTGAATGGCAGGCAGGCTACAGTCCAGCGGAATTGTTTGTTTGTTTTATTAGAAAAGCTAGCTATCGCTACGCCAAATATGTACGATTCGTATGGTAGTGTGTGCCCAGTACATGTCGCCAGACAAATCCACGACAGTAAATTGTCTCATTTACATTCACTGTCCTCGCAAACTGTCACTTTACACTCTGCCAGTGAAAAATACTTTGTTAGTTGCTTGCTTTGTTATCAGTCAACAGTAGAGACGTTATTAGTCAGAATAGAACGATAGCCTTTTAGGCATGAATCATCACGTAGCTGAGATATGAAATAAATCATCGTTTTAGCATCTCTTTGGAGAGGCGGAAATGTTAAGAATGTTACCTCTCATTATCCATCGACTACTTTACACTCTCACACTATATCGTATACCGTAAGAGCTGTTCGTCCTTGGCATTACAAGCGTAATATTGCAACGTCATGTAAACAACTTTCCGGACTGACTTATGAAACCGCGTTTGCCTATCAACACGGATAAATCCAAACGTTTGTCCAACGCAGAAATTAGATTTACATTCCCAAAGCAGACCACTTTTGTAGACGCAGAAATCTATAACTTGGAAAGAGATGGTGAAGACGCGGCGCCGTCTAGGCTTCAACATCCATGAAAGTTTCAAAGGCGTCCGAGCCAAACAGTTTGTGTCGCAGTCGCCCTGTCTTGCCACCCGCCTGATATCACATTTTTTTGATCTTGCAGTTGTATTTCGTTGGCTGTATTTATTTGATGATGATAATACAAAGAACTATTGCAATCAATAAAGCATATTATTAATGTTTAGTGTAACAATAATTTGTTTTTGTCGAGTTTCACGGTGATCATTTTTCACAAAGTTTATAGCTTTTTCGTAAAAGACAATCTATTTATGGCCTTGGACCAATTATTTTAGGCAAAATTCCATATAATATCGTTAATTTTGTGTCCGCAATTTCATCCACATAAACGCAGTATCGCGTTGTTTCACCTTTGAGGGTAAAAAAGGGAAATCTTCGATTGGTCTTAAGTAGAAAACAAAGTGCATGTTTACGTACATTATGCGATATTATGATGAGAGGAATACGCCAATGAAGCATGGCAGAAACCCCCTAAAAAAGTCTCTCTCTCTCTCTCTCTCTCTCTCTCTCTCTCTCTCTCTCTCTCTCTCTCTCTCTCTCTCTCTCGCTTTCTCTCTCTCTCTCCCTCTCTCTCGCTGTATCCGCGCGTTATGTATACTAAGCTACTCCGTGAGCTACAGATCTCGCTCACTGTTTTGAGCGAAATACATTTATTGTTAGGTAAATATTAAATTATTAGAGAAGTCACGAAAACCCCGAGTTAAATTATTAAAGATGCCGAGTTTGAATTTTTAATAAAATTCTTCATTATTACATTTTGATAAGTCCAGCAAAATTTACAATTTTCTTAAAATTCTGAGTTCGATTTTTGCTTTGTAGTGCTTCTAAAATTAAGTAATTTTTACGGTCAGCGGTACATTCAAATTTGGGTTAAAATTCACTTTGACACACGGTTGGATTTTTGCAATTTGTTGATATTGTTAATCCCTTTTTGGACTCTACCGTGTCATAAAATTTTGAAATTTAGATAGCTGCACACTATAATCAGGTTTTGCTTAATACTGTTATGCCATTACACAACATTCTACGTATTTCTCGGCTATTCCAGCGTAGCCCGGCTATAATGTGTGTGTGTGTGTGTGTGTGTGTGTGTGTGTGTGTGGGCGCGTACATATTGGTGATACTTTGAGTTGAAGGACAATTACGTGACACTAGTCACGCGTCCGCAACGAGACTATTCCAGACCATACCGGTCCGCGCGCACTGTGTTCAAGGCCGCAATCAATTACGCTCTAGTGTTTTCTAGTAGTTGACGCGTATTATGGATTATTCTGGGATCTCAGCGGGGTATAAATACAAGTATTCAGCGACGCTTAATTCAGTTTAAGTGGCGATTTATTCAAGTGAGGTTCGAGTTATTGTCGGGCGATTTTTTACACAGTAAGTTTTAAGTGGTGTATTAGTGAAAAGTGATTATAGCAACGAATTCTTTATAGTTGACATTATTATTTTTGTGGACAGATTAACTTGAATTGTTGTACGAGGACAATCTTTTTCACTAACTTGGTGATTATAAACTGTACTTGTGATAATTAAAGCTGGTTTTCAGTGACTTCGGTAGTGTCTTATTTTGTTTTCCACTGTACCATACGACGATCAGTAGACCGTCGTAACAATATAATATCTCATATGGATTTTTGCAATTTTTAAGGCAATTTTGACCGTATTACATTTTCCCCTTCCAACAACATATTTTTGAGGGAATCAATAGAAAAAACAATAGGGATCTGTAGGGTAAAAGTATGGAAACGGATATCAACTTTTATGATAATTGGTTGATGCATTCAAAATATAGTGATAGTTACTCCAAACAGATACGGTCGAGTAAAACTGAGGCTCGCTCCACTCATTCAAGAAATAGAACAATTAAGACTGAAACAGCCAGTTACATCCTCGCTTAACACTTTAAAAGTCGAGTTAAAAAATTTACAGGCATTGGACAAATGCAATGCACAGAGAAGGGCATTGAAAATGCTTCAATAAATGTAAAATATATATAAATATATTTATGTTGATTCACCAATCAATGAATTCATTCTTCATTCACCAATCAATGAATTAATTCTTCATTTACCAATGTACAGATTATAAGTTAAATGTAGTCGCATTTATAAGCGAAGTTTTATATGTGTACTACGTTATTGACAACAAAGAAGTAGTTTCTATAGAAACTCACCGGTTCCCATTTTCGATCACGCACCAGTGATCAGCCGCAAATGTGCGACACGTCCTTATAAACATTTTCAATGTTAAAATTAAATTGGTATAAGACTTTAACGCATATTACAAGTTAATAACAAAACGCACTACACACTTATCATCACATCGTTACGTTCAGGGAATAAAAACTGAAAAATGTAAGTGGATCTGGAATTCGAATTACATTTCCATTATACACACTATTGCATCACGTATGCACGCCCCAGAGCTGAATTTGCTTATTTATATATTATTACTATTAATAAAAAACTTTTAACAAGGAAATATTTTTTATTTTGTAAATTACAATTTTTTCGATAGTAATCAAACTACATCATCAGATGTATTACATATTTTTAAATCAATTAATTTTTGAATTTATTAATTATATTTGATGATGACAGTTTGATTACTATCGAAACAATTGTAATTTTAAAAAATAAAAAAATATATTCTTGTTAAAAGTTTTTTTATTGTTAATAATAATAAAAAATAACAAGAAAATTTTGAGAACATATGAGTATTATTTATATATGTATTCATAATTCTATTAGCTACTATTCAGTGGTATAGGATATATTCATGTAATACGTATTCAGTCAATCAATACCTCATACATTTACATTATTATAGAACCATGATAGTACATCACATTACAAACTTCTTCCACTCCTACTCATTTTGTTCCTTTCTTTTCTAAAATTTTTGCAATTACTTGGTTCGATGTACAGTTAAATTGTTAATAAAGGTTTTACTAACAGATTTTAAAGCAATTTTTGTAATTGCTTTTGTAACTGCTGCCCGTCGTATTCAAAACCTTATTAATTATGTAGTCCTGTCCGTTTAACATACGAGTAGTAGGCTACATTGATGATTAATAAATAACGTTTATGTAACTTTTAACTTATTACCTTATGTATGTCTTATGTATTATTGTATTTGTATTGTATTTTATACGTATGTGGTAAACTTTTTGACATTGTTCATGTCTGTAAAGAATGCAGTAACCATTGTTATATAGTTTTTTTTAAACGTACATATATTTTATTACAGGAAAATAAGAATTATGTGTCTTGACATTTCAAAAGGTCATCGCCTATTAATTTTTGCTGACTATGAGTGTAAAAGTGTTTCAGATTTAAACAATACAGGAATTTGAAAGTATCGTTGTATATATATTGTTTAATTATATTATTTGTCTATGTGTATTTACATCATTTAACTGGTATTCTATATAAATATAACTGAACAAACCATTAATGTGTATATGTGTATATGCTTGAGTATATGTGTAAGGAGTAGACGGGGGTCAGCGAAGAAAAATAATTATTTTAGGATTCCCATTATCAAAAAGGTTGAGAAAAATTTTACTGGACTTCTTGGTAGGGGTCATACTACAAGTGATGATGCCAGCTGGTCACTACTAGCTAAAACAGCACATTAGCATTGTGTTATTTTCGAAATTACAAGTCCGATGTTATAATATTGTGAGGGGTCCGCGAGGAAAAATAATTTCTTAGGGGTTCCCATTTCCTCCAAAAATGTTGAGGACGCTGGTTTAGGTTACTCTTTAAATTTGTAACAAAGAAACGTAACAAACAACGGAGCAAATATTGGTATTCTAATTTTAAGTTCATCAGTAAGTGGATAAGAGAAAGTTGTGTGAGTGAAGGCGTGATCAAATTAAGAACCAACGCTGCGCAGTGAACCGTAACGGAAAACAAGAGGAAAGCTGTTGCACAAGAGACGACGCAAAACATGAGCCACAATAGTCACTAATTAGAGCCGCATCAACGACTCAGATGACGGACTCGCTAAGATGTCTCCCCAACTGTAACCTTTTGCATTTCTCTGGCTTAAGCCGCATATAAAAAACTGTAACCAATCCATAAACTCCACGTTCAAACGTATTCAGGCTTGGAGTGGTTGACAAGTCCATACACACGCGCGCGCTATATTTGGGGACTGGTTTATTCAGCTCGAAATATATACGTAGCTAAATTGGATTTATGTACACTCAATGAATACAGGACATGAATTCCAGACTTCCAAGGCTTCAACAACGCGATACTAATAAAACATACGCGTATACCACACACAGGCACTATAGTGAACATTTGGGAAAAGCTACACATATGTAAAGATAAAACACAAAACACTGGACATACACATAGAAAAAATTTGTACACAAAATACATCCAAAATATCACCAAAGAGCTAGTCAACAAAAACCAACCAAAAGCCAACAGAAGAAAATCAGCCAATACACGGATATTTCACCAGACTGAAAACCAACATATTGACAATGAGCATACTACTTACTGCTTAGAACATGTCTCAAGTAAGGAAAAAACATCTTGATCGTAAATTAATATATGTTCAAGGTATGTGTGTGTGTGTTAGAACAAAAATAGTGGAAACACAAGACTGATGACATTTTACGCGATCAACGGATAGAATCAATTTGCCTCTGCAGTGTTTTGTCTTTCTACTGTGAAACAATATTTTGCTATTCTGAAGTATTGTGAAGTATCAGAGGACACAAGAATGGAAATTAATTAAGAAAGTTTTACTCCAATTTAAAAAACATTTCATAATTGCGAACACGTATGAAAAATCGCAAAAGAAAAATCGCAAAAGAAAAATCGAAGCACTGGAAATGAGACATTTTAGAAAACAGAGGACGATACAGAACAAGTAGAGAACAAGAGAAAAATTAAAATTGTATACGGTGACTGAAAACAAGATGTATAGGAGACGTTACAGAAAACGAACAATTGAGAATGTTTTGTCATGTGAACAAGATGGCGAAGGAAGCATTGACAAGAAGCACATATGCTGTAAGGGTAAGGGTAAGGGTAGAAAAAAAACTTAATTCAGAAAAAAAAGGATTCAGTACAGTAAATTATTATATACTGGCATTTTGGAATGAACACACACACACACACACACACACACACACACACACACACACACACACACACACACACACACACACACACACACACACACACACACACACAACGGATTTCTACTACCTCAGCCGCCTCTTCGTCTCCAATTTCCAATTTTTTCGTCTATGCACATATTCTCTTCCAGGCTACTAGTCATCATTGCGTCCTCCACATTATCCTTTCAATTTCTTCGGGGTATTTTCTGCTTTCGCTTTTCTGGCAGCATTAATTCCAATATTCTCTTGGGCCATCTAGAGTCGTTCCTAGTCTAATCGTTTCTTCTCAGTTTGCCCCACTATATTTGTGTCCATTTTCATTCTTTCTCGTTCAACTCATTCCTTACTCTTTCTAATCTTGATATTCTACAATTTCGTCTTAGAAAGGCCATGTCTGTAGTCGTTAATTTATTTCTATTATTCTTCGTCATATCCCACATTTCGACTCTGTAAGTTGTTAAACTTTGAACGAGACTTGTGTACATTTCTTGTTAAACAATTTCTTATTGTTTTGTCCCACAAGATGGAATAGAACTCTCTTATTTCTTTTCTACCCAGCGTTGTTCGCTTGCTCACAGGTGCGTATTTACTTGGGGGTGACGAACGGGACAGAACCCCCCAGAGGGTTGAAAACGTTTTGTTAATCTCTTAATTTTTAGGCTATTTTATTATTTTTTCGGCTGTGTACGCTAATATAATAGTAAATATTTTTTTAAATATAGTGTACAAACAGGGTTATTACACAGCATTAACGTGTACGTTTGAAGTGTGAAATATAGCAAAATCAACTCGGTCAATGATTATTATGTAAACAATGTTTCAATAACGCATATTTTTATTGTGTTATTATCGTTTACTTTAATGGGTCTTATTTCAGCAAATTTAAAGATAGTAATGTTGATTAGTCTTAACTTGTATTTCTTCTGTATGAATCCGTCCGACCCCGGACCCTCTCAAGGCCAAATTGCCACTGCTTGCTCATTAAGTGTAGCGCCTAAATATTTACAATTCTTTACCCCTTTCAGACTTTTATGACGTAATTTCACACTCTCTTAAACTTCATTTCCTATTGCCATGTATTTCCATTTCTCCCATTTATTGTAAGGCTCGCAAGCCTGTATTTTATGTAGGTATTTCTATTAATCTTGGTATACTGAATGGAGATCAAGTAGCTAAATAGTAACTCTGAAATACAAAACACTCCAGAGCCACTGTTAAAATCAAGAACTTGTACGAAATGACTGCAGTACTGTATAATCAACATTATCAATGTCTTCGTCTTATTTATCCGGTTACTCCTTTTCTTTGTTGCGACATTACTCAAGTGACGTGTTGTAACATGAGAATTCGCTACAATATTGTAACGAAACAGAACGCTGTAAGAATAATTATAAATGATAATCGCTGAAATCCTATTCAGGGATGGAACCAACCACTGTGATTAACAACTAATAAACAGAAACCATCAAATTTTGAAGATAATGATGAA
This sequence comes from Magicicada septendecula, assembly GCA_034769895.1. Classification (NCBI taxonomy): domain Eukaryota; kingdom Metazoa; phylum Arthropoda; class Insecta; order Hemiptera; family Cicadidae; genus Magicicada; species Magicicada septendecula. The sequence goes on from CM068370.1 coordinate 332,779,027, forward strand.
CCAAATATAACTCAACAACATCAACCATTGACCTGACTATTACTAACAAAATATAACCAGACTTTACCCAGTAAGATAGGGCAGTAAATCAATAAAAATAACATAAAAAACTATAATCAAACATTAAATAAATAAACCTAATAAAACAATAAAGAGTACAACCATTTCATGATGTAACAGGTGTATGACCTATATGTATAATAGGCCAATAAAAATCTGTCATATTATAAACTAAAGTGAAAAAAGAGGCACAACCCCTTATAGTGCTATAAGTTATAATAAACACATAAAAGGTGGCCTAATAATAGTCACATAAACTACAGTTGAAAAGTGTGCTATTATCTAGATTAAGAAGTGGTCAATCATGATTGACAATAGTGATGTAGGAATTATCACACAAACAATTGTTTAACAGTGTGCAATTAGTTAAGGTAGTAAGTTATAATTGTTAATATAAGGAGTATCATTAAGAGTTTTGTTTTATATTATAAAAGTTTCATGTTATCAGCAAATCAATTTAAAATAATGTTATATCAAGGGGTCATAGTTAACTGTCATCCATCATTATAAATTGTTTAATAAGATAAATGGAAAATCCACCAAGTACTAAATTTTACAGGACTAAACCAGGACATGTTTAGTATCAAATGATTTGTAATTTTATTCTTATTAACCACTAGACATTGTATTAACTAGTACTGTATAATGATAAAATAGTAAGTTAAAGGAAAATTATAAAATGTAATGTAATTGAAGGGTCTTGGTCATGTCACATTTGAACTTTGCCTGATGGGCCAATCACAATCCAAGAAAATTTGGTCAGTTTCTATGACAAAAAGAAGAAATTAGACACTTGATTGTTAACCACGATTGATACGGTTGAGGAGTGCTCGCAGAAAAATATTATGTAACAAATTTTAAAACCAGGAACCAAACTTAGAAGAATAAATTATAAACAAAAATCAGAAAAATAATAAAATTATTAACAAAAGTCATCTAACCAAATATAAACGACTACCAGTAAGAAAATAAGAAAATATCAAGTGATAACAAGAAGAAGCCTAAACTAAAACTATCTAAGAACTGTAACGTATTCTACAAATATCTTAACCAAACAACTTTAGTAATCCAACATGAACAATCACTAGTAACACCAATAACTCACACCACAATTAATCACTGATGGACGTTTTATAAAGAAAAGAAAAAACAGTATATAAGAAGTAGTGAATACAAAGTGAACATATTTTATTAAAATATATTGGAAACAATTTTACACACAATAACTGACCACGAGGCGGCCATGTTTATGACGTCATGCCATAACCAGAATGCATTGCGCACCTAACGAAACGAAATATTGCAAGCCATTTTATTCAACATTAATAATTATTTACAATATCACATTAGATCATAAGTATTAAGCTATTATATTGTAATGTACTCTATATTGTTTGTTATTAATTAATGGAACCTTTCGTAGCAGCCAAAAGAATTAACACTTTATATATTTAATTCATTTTACTATTGACCCTGAGATAAAGAATCGATTATTACTAGCGTGTATCTCGAATGACAATTTTTGATAAACTGAATTAATTTTGCAAAGATTAAATATTAAAATTACCAAAATCGTATCCATGTGTTTTATTTCTCGAATGTAAGGTACAATCAGGATTCGTTCTATATTCACTGAGATCCAGAAGACGTCTGTGAGCCGCAAGACTAATAGAAACTACGAAACCAAATTTAACCCCAACGAATAGGGTTAAGATGAAGAGCGAATGTAACATTGAGAATTTGTTTTGGGACAATCTAACCGCTACATTCAAATTAGAACAGACGGACTGAATAATTCTCTTCAGTCAATTCTCGAACTAATAGATAAGGAAGAGTCATTCAGAAATTAAAATCGTAATTTAATAAATTTAACAAATACGAGGAATAAACACGCAACATAAATATCAACAGACACAATAGATTAAAATTAGAGCAAAGGGTTTTTCTTCATTAAACAACAAAGTTTAATTATACAGTTTAACATTAATAATATCCATACACGCGTTTAAATATACGCGTAATATTCACCGCAAGAGTACTGGCGTTGAAGTACATCGGCACTGTAACAAGCAGCGCGCGGCTCACTCTATGTGTGTAAAACTTGAACTCTTGTACAAGTGTAGTTTTATTACAGACGTGGTCATCACAGAACTCATCATATTTTACTGCTTTCTTACTGGCCATAGCTGCAGCCGTCCAGAACAAACGTCAAGCCGATATTACAACGAGGAAGTGTTATGCGCTACTTCTAAACACAAACGCCTATTTGCGCTTATTGTATAAATAATAGCTGATTCCTCGCGCAACTAGTTTGTATTGTGTACGTTTAGCCTATATGAAATCATGTCAGCACATCATCAGCACCGTGTCCACTGAACATCGCGGAAATGCAAAATACGTAATACCGAGTACTCTTACACTAGGAGAGTTAGCGGAGCGGAAAGTGGGTACACAATCAAACTATCAGCTAACTGGGTCAACGCTGAGAGTACCAAAACTACTACTACACGGATATTCCAGTTTTACGTCAGTAGTACTGACGACCGTACAGCAGAAGTTTGTTATAAACACGTAATATAGATTTAATCAACATCTGCGATTATATAACGTCAAAACAGTAGTCTACGGGCTATGAAACAGCGCTATTAACACTCAGGGACTAAACTATATCTACTAGTACATTAAACTATACTGATGTTAAATAATATGTCACACACACACACACACACACACACACACACACACACACACACACACACACACACACACACACACACACACACACACACACACACACACACACACACACACACACACACACACACACACACACACACACGCACACGCACACCACGAATGCCAACTATTTTAAAACTTGTTGCTACAGCTCTTTGCTGGATAGGCCTATATAAATTACTTATCCTACTTCACTAATATAATAGAATCAAGGTGATGTTTCCTTACATGTTTCGATCGTACTCCTTAACGCTCAAAACATGTTCCAAGTAAGGAAAAACATGTTGAGTGTATCCTAGTGTAGTATAAGTAACACACACACACACACACACACACACACACACACACACACACACACACACACACACCATTAAAAAAATATATTTGCTTGTCTATAAAATAAAAATAGAAGATACAATGAGAGTTATTAAGTCTAGATCACTAGATTGGCGAAATGGGAGTAACGAGGGGAGTAGGAAGATTGAGAAAACAATGGCTACAGGAAATGGAGACGGATTTAGGATGGGTGAGATTCAGGAACTGTAGACGCCTGGCAGTAAGAAGACACGAGTAGAAGCAAGCGGAGAGCGAACACTTTAGGAAGCCAAGGTCTACGCAAGACTGCAGTGTTTTCGAAAAAGAAAAAGAACAAGTAGAAGAAGAAATACAAGAAGACAGTGGCTGGTAATTACAGCATAGCATGTATACTAGATCGTGTTCCGTCAGTCAGCGCAGATACAACCTATGTGTCTAATAGCCCATTAATGTAACGTCGTTATGAGTTTTGTTGAAGTAACCCGAATGTTCAGAATTTATAAGGGATGAATACACAGCAGGGTTACTAAGACGACGGGGGCACACGCTGTGACTTGTACTGTGGTCTGATTCTTTCATTTAACTTCACCTGTCGTATACGTTTATTCCTTTTAACTTGTCTTTATCTGACACTTACATTTGTTTATTCATAAAAACAGATACTCCAAAGACTATATTTTTTATACATACAATATTTTTCATTCTCCTTTTCTGTCTTTCTCCTCACCATATGCGTGTGCGTGCGTTCAGGTGTTTCATTTCCTTTCCCCGCTATGATACACGGTTTACATTTCCCGTTTTATTTTTTTCTCTCTGCCTCTACAACAGAACATCGTGTAATTTCACAATCTGTGTCATACGTTTTTCTCTCTCTGTTTCTCGCTAGTCGAGTCGCACAACAGCTGTTGATAATGAAGGATTCAATGCGGTGGCGCGGAAGACGACGCCAGCGGTACGCCGTGCTGTGATTGCGTCCCCATTGTTGTACGGCAGGAAAATACGACATTCCGACATCCGGCTACTGTGATACACTCCTACACTTTTGTAGCTTTATTAAACACAAGTTATGAACGGTTTCGCTCTCTCTCTCTCGAAATATATGTGCAACGGAAAATTGTATTGCATACGGTTTATTATGATGTTCTTGTATATATGCTCTATATGCTCATAATATCCATATGATGACAATAAGAGTGTGTACCATAATATGCAGAGTTGCATGTAGGACTCTGCATTTTAGCTTGTAAGGAACTTCGTAATTTAAACTCACAAACCGGTTGTTGTAAATGCCAATACCGGTTGTATGTAGTGCGATACACGGAAAAGTTCGTAATTATCGTAAGTTTCGCTTACGATTGTTGAGTGTGCATATGCGTAAACGCTAATTGCAGAACACATTATAGCGCCCTCATTAATTAACATTCTGAGACGGGAGTTAAACAAGGATGTAGCTCATATTATAATAAACCGTAATATAAATAATTTACCGTAATTATGCGTACTATGCACTTAGTGTGGATATTATTTTTTGTTAATAATAATTCTGTGTATAACTCAGATTAAGAAGATATAAAAAGAACGCATAATCATATGTAATTTCTCTGCAGGTTCGAAACAGTTCTTGATCAGTACTGGCCAAAATTTACAAGATATGCATGCGATTCTCTCACTTAAATTAGATTTCTGTAGAGAAGAGGTAAAGCAGCTGACCAGAGATTTAAAATTTCAGTCAAGAGTTAGTAAAGGTTGACGGTTATTCTAGTAAAGGTTCATCTCGGTTATTCAATCATGACGAATGTGGTCCTCTCTTCAAACGATAAGTTCGAAGAAAACGGCCAAAAGTCCGCGAATTCACCACACTGGAATATTGGACCAGAGCCAAAGAAACGAAAGGATGGAGAATAATTTACATTCAGAATAAGCTAGCAAGATGATGAACCAGTGATAAACTATATAAGATTACTCCAGGTTGAAACGGTCTGGGCACGAAGGGCGTATAGACGACAATAGGTCCAAGAAGGGTTTTGCAAGCGCACTGTTGTATTAAATAAGACATACATAAAACTAATACAGTTTTATAAACCCACGTTTTTTAGATTCATCGGTAGTTTCACGAATTTAGTGCTCCGAAAGCATGCAAAACAATGTCCACTGCTTAAGCAAGACGAGTCGCGAGTTTTCAGCGAGTACAGCTGCACAAAACATAATGTGATCGTGCCGTGTGTGCCGGACGGTTATTACGAGGCACGTTAAGTGTTTTCATCAGTGTCAGGTCGATGTACACAGCCCAGTGTGTCAGACGAGATGTGACACACGTTACACAAGAGAACGTTCAGTGAACAGGAAAACCAATTTTCCACACCAGCGAGTCATGCCATTATGTGGTGCCTGCCGGGTTTCACGGTGAACACACCTTTCCAACTGCACTCAGCGTCGTCGTTTGCGGACGCAATAAACGATCGCCGTCCGTTCGGATCTGTATCTGCGTTGACAGCACATATGTTCTGAATAACTGACTCAGTCACGGTAAATCAGAATCACAAAGTCACACAGTAGGAAGTAATAAAGGACTTGCCAGAACCAAATAATACATACTTTCCAGCTTTCTATGATGCAGTAATGTGAAAGGGAAAGTGTATTACGTTAATCACATGAAGTCAGACCGGAGATTTAAGCCTCTCTCTCTCTCTCTGTCTCTGACACTAAATGGTAAACTTGTAAACATTAGTTTAGCCTAATATTGTTGTTAAGAGCGGGAACCAAACACGTTGATGCTTGCTTGATAATGCGCAAAACGTATATACTTATCACTTTATCATACAAAGCTGTATACCAAACTTCTCGTCAATCAAGCACAGTGCACAGTATTGGACATTGCGTAGTACAAACGCCAAGAAGTCTTTATGATATTGGCCGAAGAAGATGATCGGATGAGTAATCATTGGAAAACGACACATGGGTTAATCGTATTTCAAAATAATTTTGGTGTTACATTGAAAATGAAACACACAGAATACTTCTGTATCCTTCGCAGTCATGGACATCTTAATCGGATCGACTCCTTCGTTATTATGCTCTTCTTCTTATTATTATTCATCCTCTTTCGACATCAAGCGTCGGAGTCCTTGAGCCATTTCCTAAATGTCCTTCTATCTTGGGCAAGGTGTTCACTTTCTCGCCCACCCAGTTGCTGTTAATCCGTCCGGCAACTTTTTTGTTTCGATACTGCGTAAATTATTTTCATCTGGACGGGTTATTAGCCCTCCAGATAAAAATGGTTGCCTTCTTTGGTCTACTGATTGGTCCTTCCGGGGACCCCGGGCGCCGGCTAGTCAACGGATATTTGCGTTTGCTGCACAACACACACCCACTGTGCACAATGCACCTGAAGATCAGGCAGTAATAATGTGGGTATACCCACAATCGCCCGTTACTGTTTGATAGAACAAATTCATGAAATATTGCCTCGAAACTCTTTATATTGTAACAAGACATATGACCCCGATATTTTAAGTATCAAAATATAAGCACATGTCATGATAAACTGAGGGGACAAGACCCATCAAGTAATTACAATGAAAATGCCAAGCATGAAACTACATAAACAACTAATAAAGAAGAATGAACTCACAACGCAGGAGTTAATAAAAGTAATGGTAATAATAATTAATAAGAAGAAAGAAGATACATTAAATAGTGATTATACAACAGGAAACAATAACCCAATAGATTCGGTCAGTAAGAAGCCAAATAAACAAGAAAGAAACATATCAGAGGAAGAAATGACAATACTGATGACAACAATCAGAATGGTGATAAAGAAGAACCACAAGAATACAACAACATCGAGATAAGAAAGTCTAAGGTGAAGTAAATAGCCAACACCAGTAAAACACTTACTGAGAGACATACAACTTGTAGACAAAACAATAACTGACTAACTTAGATGACCTTTATATGACCAATAATACTGTAAATAAGTAAGGCATCCCATATTAGCCAAGAGAGTGAAGGTAACAATAATGTTAGAACAATAAGAAGCTGTAAACAACAGCATAATGACACATTATGCACAGCATTAATGTAAAATAAAAGAGAATTAAAATTATCTAATAATTGTAATAATCGTTAGCTAAGTAATAGAAAAATGAGATAGAAAAAAGAACTAATTAATGAATTACAAATAATAATTAATAACATAATACTTGTAAAAGCAAGGTTAAGAAATGTAAATTTGTATCAACTCAATTCACCCATTGTTGCTACATGGGGGGAAAACACATAACCTAGATACAGGTTCTTTCAACCTAGTTTCATATTTAATAATAAATAAAACATGTCTAAATTAAAATCTTTTGTACGCTAAATCAAGTAGAGGTAATAAGGTTTCTATCAGTACCAAGATCAGCTACCTAGAGTAGTATTTATATAAGAATTAATGTAAACAAAGTGTACAAAAACAGCCATAATGAGAATCACCATGTGAAACTGAGATAAAACCATATTGTAAAGTTACACAGGAGCAAAAAGGGGGATACCTGTATGATAAATAAGATGTAATATCACTAGTATGATAGTGTAAGTGAATTATTATCAGTAATATTAAACATTATAATCATAAATAAGCACATCTGTCATGTGACACTAGATGTCAATACTATTATCCAATTCTCTATACAAAAGCACAGACAAATGTATTAAAATACCAGATTATTAATCAATGTAACAACTATAGTGAACTATTATAAACCAGATAGTGGCCTGAAAGGACACTACTTCATAGAAAAGAATTAAAGTAAAGTGACAATTAATAGTGCTATACAGAGGTCACTAAATAGACTAAAAAACCAGGAAATAACAGTATATTCCCATTAACAAAGTCAACCAGTAGTTGCAATAACACTTTGTATACAATTGGGGCAACATAGAAACTGACCAAAAACTATTTCTAGTAAATAGTTAATCAATATAGTTTAGTAGACTCCTAGGCCTAAGACCATGTTAGAATAAGAGTTGTATTTTGTTCATAATTATAAGTAAATAACAAGTAAGGAATATCAAAGGACTTGGAAGGCATACTCTTTAAGAGATATGATTGTCATTAACTAGTTTTAATACAAGAATATATAAAGTTAATAATAAATAGTGTAAAGTGTACCTCTCAAACAATAACTTCCCTAATAATGGACGAAAACATATCATGAGTGGATTTAAGAGCCAAATGTTCGCCATACAGTGGTAAACTTAGATTCAAAATCTAAGCAGTGATAAGAAAGTTATGCCAATTTTAAAATATTCGAGTTAGTTTGGGAAAAACATCTAGCGTCAGTCGCAATCTCGAACCCAGCTACCCCACGCCTATTACAACAATTAAATAATTTCACGAAGGGGGTAGGTGCGCTAAATTAAAGATCGTCAGCCAATCAAATCAGAGAAATTGACAAATTTTAGAAGGATCTTAGAGGAGAACGGCAGCATCACGCGTCGGCTCGAGACACTTTTTGAATAACCTTTCATGTGTACAGACGGCAACTCGACACCGCCAGAAAACAGCTGATTAACCTAGTTTGTGCGCGTCATCAATGTCAACAAGTCAACCTAACCTAAATTTGTGCGATAATAACAACACTACCACTGAAGATTTATGAAGAGTAGACAGTGCGTAAATACGAATTGCTAAATGTATAATCCCTAGCAATTCCGGGATTTACAGGGAGTACAGTGATTTTATAATATTAGTTAAGGAAGTTGAGAAATGACGATATAATCGAACAACATTATTGTAATGAGTGTAAATAAAGGTATAAAGGGCAATGCACCCGATTAATTTCACACAGCAACCATTTATAGAGATAATCCTCAATTCATTTTAAATAATTCATAAATAAGAATTCTGAAGACAGTAATAGTCTGTTATGTATAAACATTGAGTGTGTTACAACCACACACCTGAATGAATTTATTAATGTTAAACTAAGATTAACTAACGATAGTTAGTAAGACTTGAGGATTGTCAGCTGACGAAATTAATTAACGAAAGTTAACAAAAGCAAATATTATTATGTGTGTTTATTTAATTTTAGGAAGTCTACTACTATTTGAATATTTCTTCTATTTCTATTATGAATAAAGCATGTTGTACCAAGCAACATAATATATGACAATTCAACGATTACCTTTGAAGGAATTCATTATGATAATCCAGATGATTCTTTAAAGAACACTGCATCGAGCTATTATTTAGTTATGTTCACATTTTTGATATTGTAAAGAGTTCTTTTAACGTTCATTAAGTCATTTAATATTTATTGTCGATTGACTATTAACCGGTTAACCTATAATGCCAAATCAGGCATGGTTATAATTTTGTTTGTTATGCATTAAGAAATAAGTGAATTGTAATCACTCTCCGACTACCTATAATGGTAGAATAAGATTTTCTAGTTACTTTATTGGTATTCTGCAGGCTAAAAGAACCTACACTTGAATTAAAATAGTTAACCAAAAATTATGTTAATACAGTCTGATGTTTGTAGATCTGTACTGCCAACCCTGAGACAACTTTTTATAAACAAATTTAAAATGTAAAGTAAATTTTAACCGAGAACGGTTCATGATATTTTAAATTATTAAAGAAATGTTAACAGACAATAAATTATCATTTTCATACAGCAAATTAGAGTCAGACAGCTTATTTCAATAGACTAGGACATTTCAGGATAGGTGAACGTCTCTCATCGGATGGCAAGGCAGACAGCGGCGTTTTGAATTGTGATAATTAAACCTAAAATTAGATTATCTCATCAACACTACGAAGTCAGCCAGACCAACTACAAGTAAGTAAATATAACTAAATAATGTATTTTCAGTGAGAGTCAACTTCACAGAATTACCTAGTCGACAGAAGAACGTCACACCTGAACGAACTTCGAAAAAAAAAACTAACTAAATTATCAACACTAAATATTTCTTTAAACCACGTCAAGAGACACTCACCGATAAATTAATGGAATTAATTAAACATTAATAAATTTAATTAACCAATTAAATCAAATGTTCTTACAAAACAGAAACAGTAAACTTCAAAATAAAAAAGTAAATACAATTATAACACGAACGTATCGGGTTCTTCTATAATATTCACTCTTCACATTGTACTTATTTTGTTAGATTTATTACAAACAAAACAAGTTAAGTAATCCGTGATTTAACTCTGTATCTCTGAGTGTGGCTCAGAGTGTTTGAGAGAGTAAAGAGCATGTGGCGTCGTCGTATTTGTTCTGGTGTCCAGATGATGGAAAGATCTGGAACACTTTGAGAATCAACAGAGAAGCTGATTCGAGTTATACTAAATATAGTTTCTTTTCTTTTATAAAATTGCTAAACTGCTATAATTGTTTTTATTATTTAGACAAAGCTTTTCGTCATTACTGACATCTTCAGGTCTTAAACAACCAAAATTAAAACTATAAATTAAAACCAGTAATTTAAACAATACGAAGAATAAAATATAGTTTCGTTTTCCAACTAGGGTGAATTTCCAGAACGTTGCTTTTTTCCGACCGTGGCAGTCACCTGTTACCAACATCCCATTTTTAAGGGTTTGCACCTTTCCGTTTATTTGTGAGGGTGCATGCTGTGCATGACGATTACAGAGTTATTCGTGTCCGTCGAAAATTCCGACAACTTTAATTTACCGAGTGCTTTGTGTATGTGTGTGGATTGCCGCACACTAGTTTTTGGAAATCGGTTTGATTGTGTACACGACACAATGTCTTCTAGGAAGTAGGGCAACGGTTTGATGGATTCGAACATACGAAATTATGATGTTTCGTCATGAACAGTCGGGGTAAACGGAATTTTGTTCGTGACTTTACGCATGCACTATATGCGGTATGATCGTGAATCAAAAGAGAAAACTAATACGCATATATAATATCCGCAGTGTTTTCTTTTTCTTAAAACTAACTTGAAATCTTAAAATATGATACTTACGTCTGAGAAAATATTCATTTACAGACACAAAAAGTGGCCAACAATGTATGAAGCATTTGAAGATCTGATCAAAACTATTCAAGAATGTGCACTCTGTAGCCAGTGTTATCCTCCTCGCTGTTCTTACACTCTAGCGAGGGTATTGTGGTACTTGTATGTGTCCTTCCTCTGACTGTGTACACGTAATGCCCTGTTGCTTTCGTTACTCCATTTGCTACCTCACTGGAGATTTGTCCTGGTTACGTGCTCAAAGTAGGTTATGTATAATATTAAGAATTACCAGTCGCTGTAGAACTTGCTTCTGAGGTAGGCTAATCACTTTCGACTGCTACGTAACACTAACTTTATTATAGCAATCCGACTGTACTAAACAAGCTTACATAATCATATGGTTCGCAGTGGATTGTGTATCTACTGTGTGACCACTGCAGTATACGTTTTCGAGCCAAACGCTTAAAGTCAAGTCATTAAGTAGTGCAAGCGCTTGGCAAACTTTATAACAAATCATGTCTTCACAATTCAGAAACTTTACTATCACGAATTTGGTGTTCTGTACATTTACAAACCGTAAACGGGTTGTCTGTTGCTTTAGATATTTCATTTATAGACCAGTGTGATCCCGAATTTTGTGGATCCCAAGTACCCTTTCAAAAATTGCCTTCAAAACACCCCTATCGGATAATCAGTGTTCCCTTTATACAAGTATTTAATCTGTAAGAGCTTACATCCTAAATTGTAAGATACAAGTATATTGAAAGAAATTAAATTCAATCTGGACATTTAATCTTATAGCTTTACGGTACTAGCTGGTTTTCGGAGTCTCAAAACTTTTCCAAAACTTTCTTAACATACTACGGCACCAATAATAAATTTAACCAGTATTTCTGTACTTAATATTGAGTCTGAGAGATCTGTAAGATGTGGTTGTAGTGTACAGGGTTTTAATTCAGTATTGCAAAAAAATGTATCCTACTGCAAACATCTTTACTTATAACATTCGACTGGAATTTTTCGCGTCGATGCAGCGGAATTCCTTCATAGTTTTGTGTCAATCTGAAGTATGGCGGCACACAGTTTGGATGTCACTGGTCGGTATACTGAGTCAAATTACAAGAAACTATGACAAACTGTTGAACTATTGGCATATATATACAATTTATTTTTCATATGTACTTTCTACGTACTCTGAGAGACCTCGTAATGCGAGAATAACTGAAGTATATAAGAATTAAAATTCGATTCAATTCAAGCAATTGGATTAATTCCTCTACGATGTGAAGGAATTACTATACTTCATTTTGCAAGAAAAAAAACAGGATACCTAAGACATTTTTATTTATATTTCATTGTAATATCGAAACTGTAAGATTTCGTGGCATCCTGTTTGGGAACCACTCACTAATTTACACGTTATTCGGCACGTAATGAATAACATACACCAAGATGTCTTTACTATTAAACTATTTTGAGTATATAACAGTAAAACTTAACGGTTTAATTCAATTAATATGCTTCATAAATCAATCACAAAACGCTAACCTACCTTGAAGAAAACTGGTCGGGAATAAGGATGTTCCACCAGGAATGTCGTTTCTGACGGTCGTACTTGACACCTTCGGTACCGGGAGGAGACACGCTACCACTGCCGCTACCCATCACACCTTTGCGGCGTTTCCTCTCGAACTTGCCCACGTGCCAGGACTTCCTGCGGCCACGCTTGTCCTCCAGCCCTTGCATCTCTCTGCTCGGCAGCGAGCTGAACGAATCCTTGAAGTCCTGCGTTTCGATCACTTCCTCCAGGCTCGCCAGACCCGGTATGGAGGAGGTGCTCCATTTTTTACGCGGAGCCACCGGCGGATTGTTGTTCGTCGCCTTCGGATGTATGTACAACTCCGTATCCATTTCCTTATTCGGATCCGTTTTTTTCGAAGTAATTTTGCTCACGCAGTTGTTAATTTTGACAATTTATACTAAACGCACACTTTCTGTTAACGAAAAACTGCACAGAAGAAATTCACGGAAATCAACTACTTCACCGAAACAACGCGACACGCAAATTCTCTGCTGCAAATGAAAATTTTTCGCATTTTCACTCAAAGAAAATCCGCAAAGGTTAAAAAAATAACAATAATAAAATCACTTAATGCTTAGCGGTAGATGGTAGCCGTGCGATCGTCGTCCTAGAAACAGAAAAAAAGAAACAAATCAGTTAAAAAAGTAGAACACAAAATAAAACAAAAATAAAATAAATTATAAGTGAAAAATTAAAAACTTCTGAAAATGACTAGGTATATATTTTACGAAATTAAATATTAATAACGATTATAATAGTAACAACAAAAATTAAAAATTAATAATATGCTAATACCAAAAAATATGAAATAATATTAAAATATTTTTTAAAATAATACATTACAAACGGAGAATATATTTATAAGGATGAAGTAAGAAATACAGACTGATAAAGCCGTCGATTATCCAAATGACAGTTATGGAAACTACAATTGATGTAGTTTATGGTACTATAGCTCATGAAGCTTATGGTAGACGGATAAACCTACATGAAGACGTATGCTCAAGAAGATGAAAACAATCGAGATCAAAGATTGTAATGAAATCCTGACTTGTGTAAAGGCACCTGCCCGTTTGAAAACGATGGTGTTTGTGACATCGTGAATAAGCAAAGGGTCACTCAATTAAATTAAGCTGCAGCTTGTGACAATAGTAAAGAATACGGCTACAAAGAAACGTAGGTTAACGTTCATGCCAAGAAAAACTGATTATTTTTCCGGATAAGTCATTATGTAAACGTTTGTAAATATTGGAAAAAAAGCAGGCAATTAAACTGCGTTCTAGTCGTGTTATGCTAAATGTTTATTTACTCGCTGCGTCAATCCAGTGATTGGTGGGCGGCCATGCACCGAGGTAGTCAGGCCATTTATTTGTCTGATCTCTGTTTAAAATCTCCACATCTCGTTCAAACTCGGTTCTTAAGTCTCTTGTTCCAGGAGCGTCTTTCTCAATCTTTCGCCTAGCATTTCCTCCGTCAACCCTTCCTTTTAATACCGATATTTAATTATTCCATGTAGCTAAGTCGTAATGTCCTCACGCTTCAATAGGCCGTCTAACCCTTTAAGAAGAGTATAAGATTCGAATACAATGGCTAGGTCACCTAGAGTGGATGGATGCCAAAGAAACTCCTGAGGTGTATAAAAGCAGAAAGAGGAGTCGACCTAGGATAAGATGGTTGGATGATGTGCTGTGAGATCTCAGAAGAATGAATGCGAGGATTTACGCTGAGATGGCAACGGATAGGTGTTGGAAGCCAGTGCTGACATTGTGTTATAGTGCTAAAGAAGAAGAAGAAGATGTAATTAAGTAGCTCAACGATGATATTTCGTTTAAACTAATTATTTTTTTCTTGTAGTCTATTAAATATTATATCTGGAAATAAATAGAAATAAACATTAATTGTTCAAACGAGTACTACTGTTTTACGAATTCGGGTGGACTTCGCAAGAACCTACGTAGAATTGTATACATTATCGTAAACACAAATGCACATTTGGTTGTATACATTATATTTTAATTACTACTTCAGTTTAACTTTCTCGCAAATCCGAACTCTCGACCTGCTCAATGTGCCAGTTAAGAGCAATGAGGAAGTCTCATCTTAAAATAAGCGAAACGTTGGTATTAACTGAAATAATAAATTAACCTTTGTGTTAATCCATAAAACAGTGTTGTTTTAAAACATCTTGGGGGATTAAAACAATCTACACATTCTTGCAGGAACTGAACATAGAAAAGAAACTATCTGTGCAGCCTGTTAGACTTCAGGCTCACGGCAGAATATTATTTCAGGCTCAAACCCGAATTAGTGGAAGATTACATTATTATAGTAATTATATCTTAATTAATTCACTGATTACAAGACCTAATATAGCGGTTAAATAACGTATTTAAATTGGGTTTTAAAATTAATTCTTATTATTAAATTATAACTTAATTAATTGTATGTCATCTTTATGTATGTATGTATACATATATGATGTGTGTGTGGAGAGTTATGAAAATCTGTGATAATTATAAACTTTAAAATTTTAACTTTTTAATGCTGACGTATTGATTTCATATTATAAAAAGCATAGTATACAAAAGATAAGTTATTAAAAGAAGTCAATAACAAACTGAACGTGTTGAACAGACTAATGAACTTAAATTTAACACGTAGCCACAAGATTATGTGAAATCTTTTTCACGGAAAGTAAATTAAAAGGTACAAGACCTAAAGGTACAATATTTCCAGTAAGATGGGAAGACAGACTTTAGGGTGAAACGGAATATTCCCTTCACGAAGCAATACACTTAAGCAACACGAAATAGACCGTTCTATAAAAAATTAACAGATACAGTATTAGAGTCGAGTAATGGTTCCGAGCGGTCGTGAGGAAGAGTCAGAGATGAAGGAAATGTATCATTGTGCAAACAGGGGATATAAACTGAGACACTTATGCACGCATGATATGTATAGTATAGTACAGATTGTGCAAGATGTCCTTAACGTATCAGTGGTACCGGTATTGTTACAGCTCAGCGTTACGTTGCTTAATCGGACACAAAGCGCTAGGATTTTGTTACCGTTTATTTTGGTTACGTTTATTGTAGTCATTGGGAACAATCACGGTGTAGTGTTGTTATTCATCACACGGCTTTCGTAACCGACTTTGACACTCAAGGCTTCATTCCTTATGGGTCTCAAGGAGCGTCAGCATGCGTAGGCAAGCTGCGTGCGTGACTCGCCACTTCACGTCTCCCATTCAATGCCTCCGAATAACAATAACAACAACGGCTATTAATAATAATAATTATAATAATAACAATTATTATTATTCTTTTTTATAGAATTATTCCTTCAATGTCTAAATTTTAGTTTGTACAAAACAGAAAAGCATAAACGAATTTAAGAAAATTAAATGTTGAAGCGGCAGTTAACATAATAAATTAAATATTATAAAATAATTAATTAAAATGGAGGACAGTTTAAATGTAAAAAAGTCAAGACAAAATAAATGTATGATAAAGCCAATTCTGAAGATCACTTCAGATTTGGAAGTAGGTGGGAGGCGCTATAATGAAGTGACATGCTTCATTATATTGACATACACTACTCTTCGTGCTTTCGTACGAAATGATAATGATATGATGTAATAGATTAGGGAGAGAATACAGTCTAAAAAAAGCTTTGTAAATTTTGTAAATTTACATTATGGTCAGGAAAACCTATAGCAATCAAAAAATTTTAATTTCATAATTTTATGATCGAGAAGTACGTTAGCACAGGTCAAGTCACCAACCCAAGCCAGAGCAATAAATAAGAACAATTTAACAACACGTCAACCCGACGCCAGCTACAAGACAATAAGAGAACCCCTAACATAACACAACAAAAGGGAAATAGGATCGACTGTGACAGAGCAAGCTCAGCTCAGATTTACAACACCACAACAAACTGAAAAAAAGCAGAGCCTAGTGGCACGGGTACGTGGAAATTGAAGCGAGCGCATGCTGTAGGGTTAAATTCGGAGCGTGCGAGCTTTAAGAAAAGGATACACACTCACAAAGGAATTAGAAAGGTTTTATCCAGTATGAAGACAAAACAAAGTACACCAAAAGAATACAGTCAAGACTGTCACACAGCATGAGGGAACGTTAGGATGACAACCGATATTTATGACGACGGACCGTGGAGGCATCTTGGGGTGACGTCGAGCAACAAGCTGTTAATTGACAGAAAAAAGTCGAAGGGAAGTCAAACAATGAACCAGGCGCTACGTATTGTTAGTAAAGGAACAACAGCAGACCTTGGGAGAGTCGCAAGAACAAAGGTTTGACGGACAGGCGAGCAATTACTCTACATTGTAAGAAGTAGTGTGAAGCCCTTTCGCCATGTACGTTAGGGGAGGTTCGATAACCAACCAGAGTCTAGCATCTTCCAAAGAAGCAGGTGGAGAGGATTGTCGTCATGGTGACAACCAGAACAGCGAATCAGGGTGCCGAGAAACACAGATGTCCAGAGTGGAAGGAAATATTAGACCTATCGAGGATGACCAGAGGCGTGTTCGACAGAAAATTGCATTCTGGTAGATGACGCTTAATAAAAACTGTTTACGAGGTACGCGGGCAGTTAGTTACTCAGTTTTTTTTCAGTCTATCAGTTGCTCAGTTTCTCAGCCTCTCAGTATTACTCAGTTATTCAAAAGTCAGTCAGTTACGCAGTTTTCTTGGTTACTCAACAGTTCTCAGACAGTCATGCGGTTTTCCAATCAGTTAATCGTATTTCACTAAGTTACGGAAGTCTACCGCAGTAACGCGAAGTGTGAAGTGATATAAGTATCGCTAGAACTTGAATTTGATACTTTAAACTTTAAAAGCATTCCAACATGCAAATTAAACGTTAATAAGTGAGCGAACGACTCGATATTGGAACTTTGGCGCGACAATTACGAACACAGTGGCCGATATCGGAACACACTATGATTAAGGTATCGTTATCTCAGTCGTGCGAACTCAGAAACAATAAGTGAATTAGCGATCATAACACTCGTGCTTAATATTGCACACAGTCATGATACAACTAAATTAAACATATATAAAACACGAAGCAGTTCAACGACAGACAATTATCTGTATACAGCTACTAATAATAAATACACGTATGCAACACGAGACTCTATAAACTTTCATTGTTAACAATAACACTAACGGGAGTGAATCTTACCCGGGAGTGCAAAGTGATGACAACACAAAATTTACGGAATTTCTACTTATATGGATCATCAGTGAACCGGGATTCTCACCGATGGAACTATGGATATTCACTGTCTCAAGTAAAAGCCTCATGTTATTAATATTATAATAAAAACTACTGCTCTGTCTCTTTTTCAAAGAAACCACACTTTGAGAATTTAGATCAATTACTATGATAATATTAAACCTAAAAGCTATTCATCTGAGGCAAAATGAACGCATTAGTGTAGGATAAATAATATTTGATGTCTATGTTTATGTATGTCTATTGTATTGTATGTTATGTTTTACAGCAAGCGACGAAACGGATATATATATATATATATTGTGATTTATATTCATGTATGTTTTCTTAACTGTATTTACAGGTCATGATTTATATTTATGTCTCAAAAGTTCATTTGAATGATGTTTAATAAATAAGTATTTATTTGTTAAGTATTCATGCGTTCATTATTGTCACTACCTCAGTAACGAAACACTAACGTCAATTAAATTATTTGTAATAAATTTTCTTATATCGTTTAAACAACACTAAAGAGTCTCAGTGATTATGCTAATCATTAATGAATACAGTTAGTTACATCAGAGTAATTAATATATTCACGTAAATAAGGCAATTTTGACACATTTAATCTAATTGGACAATTGATTAATTGAATTTGCATAAATTAGCATAATTGCACGTTGTAGAAATGGCTCCCAAAGAACGTGGGGCTCCACAAATTTAAATTAGAGTAACATTTACATGTTATAAACCTAAGTATAAGTCAGGTCTAAGTATAACCAAACTTAACTATATGTTGTCTCTTATGACATATAGGTACACGGATCAGAGGTATAGAGAGTAACTACAGACGATAATAAGTGGCAAAGAACTGTTGAACGTGAGATTCTTCGAACACTAAATGCACTTGCAAACGACGGAGAGAGCTGGGGAACACGATACATGGGGGATTCAAGGGAAACGAAATCGTTAAATTCAACGGTTCCAGAGGGCAGATGGTTGGACGCACGAAAAGAACGAATAAGCAACGTATGGAAATGGTAAGCAGTAATCCAATAGAGTAACGAAGGTAGTGCAGAAATGGTGAGTAACGGATGAACAAGCAATAAATTGATGAGAGGAATGATATACTGTACTGTATTTTATACTACTCTGTATTGCAGAAAACGTAAGAAGTAACAGAAAAAGAGATGATTGTATAATGTACCAGAATGTCTATAAACAATGGGAACAGTCACGAATGGAAGGAGGCAATTATGGGAGAAGGTCAAGGCCTGTCAAAGGTTATAAGAGCGGAAGAGAAAGAACTTTGGAGGAAACTGAAGATAAGGGAGAATGAAAAAAATCATAAACTGAATGAAGAAACGTATCGGTATGCCATTAAACAAAAATAAAGACATGGATGAAACAAAAGTAAGAGACACATTAAAAGGAGAGACGATTGACGGCGGTAAAAAGAAAAACCAATGAGTATAAACCAACCTACACTTCAACTAAGGTGAGGTGGATTCTCAAGTCATGGGAGTGGTAGAAGGGGTAAATAAAAATGAAACACGGCGGTAAATAAAAAACTACAATTGTAAGCTCAGGTTTTCTGTAACCAGTGTCCATCAATCCGTGGGGAGTCTATGTGTATAGATCTTTCCTTGATCTCCTAGTCCTGCCTGTGTCCATCATCATTTGGGTTTACCTGTTTTCCTTCCTCCAAATAAAACCCTGTTTAACAACCTTTTAGACCAACGATCGTCAGGCATTCGTTCCATGTGGCCATACCGTATAAGGTGCTTCGTATTTACGGTGTTTAAAATTGTGTTTTTCTACACCAGTTCGCCTGATATCTTCACTTCTTGTCCACCACTGAACCCTGAAAATCATCAAGACATTCTGCAGAAGTTCATTTCCACTGTCAGAAGACTTCGGGGATTTCTTTATTCAAGGAGTTCGGATTGTAAATTACAAGGATTGTAAATTACAGTCCTGTTCGTCCAATGCCACCACAACCTGATCACCCGGATCGTGCACAGACAGTCGTCATTTATTGTGATCCCTCATTTCACGACAGTGTCTTTCCACCTGCCCAAGCTGCTGTAATATAAATTTTGAATAAAGTAGGGGGCCACGGAAAACACCCTTTCCTTAAATTTTCTGTTACTTCAAAGTACTGGGACACCTTATTCCTAACTTTAACAGGACTGTCACATCGTACACTCCTGTTACGGGAGGGGCTCATAGAAATTACGTATTGCTGTAACATAAGCAGCACTAACACCAGCTAGGTGTATTGGCTGGCCAGATCGTTGACAATGGAACGACATCATATGCTTTACGTACATCAATAAATTGTTAGATACACAATCATTCCACGGCTGATATCTTTCTCACAAAACTCTTTCAAGGGCGTTATCAATACAAGACCATACAAGATCGCCCTCTGCATCGTATGTCATGTTAATTCTATTACTTCGTTACTCGAAACAGTGTTAAATTCTACAATACGCTGATAGCGACCACACGCATGACAGCGATTTTTCAACAGAATTACAAAAAAGAAGAGTCCAAGTGTTAAAGGATGGAAGAGTTACTACAAGAAATGAAGCAATAAGAAATGACTACAAATATTCAATCTGAACGATAAATTAAATCGAATCGTATGAAATGGACGTATAGAGAAGACGCAAATCTGTCTTACCACCAAAGCTTAGAAGTAATAAAGAAGTAATAAGCCTGAGTATACATAGAAAAAACGGGAACCGGTGACCATGAGCAAATACACAGTTGATGATGACAATGATGAATTTCTTTTTTCCTACCAGTTTCACTACGACTACGTAAATTAAAAAATAAATTACGACTTTCAAATATCAATATGAATAACAACGTATATGGAAACTATCTTATCGATGACTCTGGCTGTGTTGAGAGCCTACTTCTTTATCGTAACTAACTTGGAAGTAAGAACAACTAGTCTTTATACAGGAGACTGGTTCGATAATGTACGGCAGAAATACACAGTGAGGATCTAATTACAGCAACACGAGTCACACCAATGGACGCAAATGGAACAACTCACAAACGATTATATCACACTACGCAATGCTGACATTCAGTGATTGTGGCTTTAGTAAAGTAACTGCTATTACTACAGTATATCAAACGAACAAAAGTGTAGAAATACTGACTGCATACCAATGCACAGTATTACCAATAGGTGAATACTTCCAAGATACCTTGGTACTGGTCGATAGGACAGATGTAGCACATTAATTGACAAGGGTTTAAGGCTCAACGAATACGGCTATGTTTCCTAGAACGGATGGATGATCAGCATACGCCAAAGAAAATAGTGAGGGTACAGGTGTATAAAAGCAGAAAATGGGGTCGACGTAGGATAAGATGGGTGGATGATGTGATGTGGAAAATCTCAGAAGAATGGATATCAGGGGTTACGCTGAGATGGCAACGGATATGAAACATTGGAAAAGAGTGATGTCGGAAGCCAGGGCTCACGTCGGGCTGTAGTTCTAAGGAAGAAGAATGAACAAAACCAAAAGAATCGCTGAATCATGAATAAGCTTACATATTAAAACAAATCTTCGAGAAGCAAAAACTACGATTTACAGAAGCACAATATGACCAACTTTATCCTACGCAACTGAGACCAAGTCCAAGGCCAAGAATAAAGAGCAGAAACTCAAGCAAGCGAAAATCAATAAAAATTGAATATATTACAGAGATCAGAAGGGAAACAACTACGATGGTTTTCAAACAATATTGAAAGAGAAACATGTAATCCAACGGTCATAAAGCCTTTGATTGTTGAAAGACAAAGATTATCTAATGAACAAATTGTAAGATTACACGATACAAAGTTAATCAAAAAGGCACGAGACACTACGAGAAGAATCGGGTGTCCAGGAAGACATGGGCTACAACGTGTAGTGCGGCAACCGATTCTGTGAAACGACTTAACGTCCTACCGAAGAAGTTCAAGAAAAATAAGAAGACGAAGAAGAAGCGATAAAATGCAGAATTACTACACATTTTACACAAATAATTTCATTATTAACAATTAACAAGTTAATTTCAATTTACTTTTGGATTTACTATCATTTTAGATATATATAGTTTATTTCACAAATGCTTTACTGAACCCTTTTTAGCAATTTAAACTGTAAAAATAATTGTGGTAATACAAAATAACTTTTCCTTTTTATAATTCTAAGTAAATTGAGAATAATTAAATCTGTAAATCCGATTCTCTCTTTACCCTGTAGCAACTGCCACAAAGTTTTCAAATTTATAGACAAAGGATCGACCTATCCATAACATCACAGCCGCTGAACGCGTAACATCCAGACTCTACAGAACCCACCTGCAATTACCTGAGACACTTCTGGCGCTGCTAAGGTGCATTAGACTTTAGTCCCGCCCTCTATTCAATCGGTCGGACGTTACCCGTGCTAAGTTATGTATCTATTGCCCTTTTTTATTGTTAGTTTTGATGTGGTCACATATCGTTTAGCTCTCTCCAAAATTATATTTAAAGTATTATTACGGTGATCGCTTGGCTCATGATTTCACAACAGTGTAATAAATCATTAAACACCACAGAAATCGAACCAGTATGCACTACAAAGAACTGACAATGACAGAAACTCAGTTGATAAATTACAGTTCGCAACACACTCAAACAATTAAGACACTTGCATTAACGCTGCACTCTGACTTCTGTAAAATAATTCGTAGAACTGAAGACTGGACTGCAGCCACGCTGTAATTATAAAAGATGGCGGTAATGAAAACAATTATTTACGTGGTAGCCGAAAAATCGGCTATTTATAAACATAAATAAATATTATAAGTATCATAAATAATATTATAATGTGCTATTTATCACAAGACTTGCTTGCTCGATTTTTCAAGATGCTGTAGAATCTTTCTTACTGTAGACTTTCATGATGAACCATGATATCGCTGGAAGTTTCCGGTTACAACACGCATCAGGCATACGCACGTGCATATGTTATTTACAGCGTGTCGACGCTACATTATTCTCTCAATAATACGTGTTTCGCGGACGCGTGAGTAGTCTTAGATACTGCATTATACGGATGAGTTTATTTGAGAAAGGGTAAAATTTTGTCAAAGGGCAAATTTAAAAGTTAGTGACATGGAAAACAGACGAACGAAGGAGACTGTATTCAAAACTTTCACGTTTAGGTCACTCGTTTAGTATAATGTTTCACATTACCTAGATTAGCCCCATCTAGGAATCATGCGAAGAGAAGACCTTGCATAGGGTATAGGGTATACCTCTGGTACCAGATATATAGGGTTCGCATAGGGTATAGGGTACCAGAGAGAAGACAGTCAGTGGAACTGGCGTAGGTCGCATGGCCTGATACGTAACGGAGATGAAGATAATGACGATTACCGTCCCTCTGTATCCAAAACACAGTTAAGATTTCTACAACTTTATCCTGCGAATTTCACTAAAATCTGTTCTGTCGTTTAAGAGTAATGCGCGTTCAAAGACACAAACAGTAAGAACAAAGGCAAAGTGTTTACATTAATTTATTGAATTGCATGACGACAACATGTCGCGTCAAGGACACACGGCGGATGACAGCTCTCGATTAGGTAGTACCGTGAGTTGTCAAGGAGCAGGATATCCCGGAAATATTGTAATTAATATGAGGTCAGCGAACGTCAAATCGTGTTACATTCACACATTCCTCACGCGTTATGTAACGGTTGTTTCACGTATCCAGCAAATCTCGATCTCCGGTAACGATAGCAGACCGGGTGAACAATATTTATCCTTTGTTCACATATTTTTTAGTAATTTGAAGGTATTTGTTTTATATATAAAACGATAATCGTATAAAATAACTACATGATACGCGTTGACTGAAACAGGGCCTAGATTATGACGAGGGTCATCTCAAAAGTAAGTTTCCCTGATATAGGAAAAATAAAAACACATGTAAAAATTAAAAATAAAACTATACTTTTATTCAAAAACGTGTACTTATTTTTCAATGTAATCTCCAGCCTTGTCAATACACTTTCTGTAGCGTAAAAACAGTTTTTAGTTCCTTCTTTGAACCACTGCGTGCCCAGATTTCGGAGCCAGGCGTCAACCGCCTGTTTCACTTCTGTATCGGTTTCGAAACGTTGTCCTCCCAGGTGTTCTTTTAGATGAAGAAAATATGGAAATGACTCGCAGCCAAATCGGGTGATTGTGAGGGATAGACGAAAATTTCCCTTCGAAAGGACTCCAACAAATTCTGTGTGACTCGAGAGGAATGAGAATGTGGGTTGTCGTGGAGCAGAACTTTGTTGCTCAACAAACCTTTTCCTTTCGAGAACAATGTATGCCACCAAGGAACAATTTGAATGGTCATGCACTCAGATCCGTACGCAGAAACTAAGTGACGATGAATGTCAGTCGCTGATTCATTTTTGTAGCCACAAACCGAATCACACTACGCACTTTGCAATCTGACATGGTGGTAAATGGAACGTCCATGATTTTAAATTTCGTGTTGTTACGTTGCTACGGAACGGATGAGGTTTTGGCACTACTGCCACTACACACAAATAGAAGTTCTCCAATCTTCGTCAGCCTGTTTGCGCTATTTCCCTTTGAAAGAAAAAGTAGGGAAACATACTTCTGAGATGACCCTCGTATTATTCAGCTGCTTGTAAAACGACGATAAGATTGATCATTCTAAACTAAACTAAACGTCAGTAAGTACTTCGCGAAACCTCATGTAAACATTACTGATAAACTACACTTCGTGAATCTATTTGATACAGAAATATATGAACGACCAGTGGCGCGTGGGACGATGAAAATCAGTATAGATTATTTAAAACAGCTCCGAAACGCAGAAATTTAAAACCGTAAAATAATGATTAAATCACCATTTCAAAACGTGATTTATTAATACATTTTTAATTTTTTTATCCTAATTAATTAACTCAAGAGTGGATTATAACTGCCGTGGTTAAGTATTATAAATTTATTATGCCTACTATAATGAAAAAAAATATATAAAACATTTACAGTAGAGTTCGGTTTTAGATGGGGTTTTATTTTAAGATCAGTTCTTGTGATAACAAGATGGAACAGACCTGAAAATGAAACAGTCAGGTTGAGTATTGAGAGTTATGATTTAAATAAAAGGATCGAAGAAAATAGAGATAGATAGAAGGAACATATGTTAAGAATTAAAACTCTTACTAATTTCAAGAAACAATATACGTATTATCATCGATATGAAGAGAACAAAATTAGTTTCGTGTACCGATTAATTCTTTACTTACAACACTGCACAAATCCTCTTTATGCAGTGTTATAGTTTTGTATAAGAGTTCATAAAATTCTTTAACTGGCCGCGGTTAGGGTTAGAACCGCAATTGTACGTTTTAAAAGAACGAAGTTCATCTGGACTGTGATAACTATAGAATTACGCTCCTCGACGTGCCGTATAAGATAGACTTACTAGCATACACACATGTAACTTACAATACGCCATTACCATAAGCATACAAAAAAAATCTGGAAAACCAAAGTGGAGTCTGTGGTGGAAAACCTACAACGAACCAAATACTCAGACTCAGACAGGTGGCCCTAGAGAAAACACGTCATTATAGCATTGAAAAACATTGTATATTTATAGATTTTAAAAGTGCACACGGTATTGTAGATTATTAGAGGACGGCCTAGGAAAAGGTGGATAGATAATGTAGAGGTTGAGGGTGATGTGAGAGGCTGGAGTAGGTTGTGTGACTCCAGAAGAAGAAGAAGAAATGGTAGTGTTGATAGAGCAACGCTGCAAGGAGAAATGATAGAATTTAACACCTCCTCACATGTAATGCATGTGTGTGTGCATGAAAGGCAATAAGACATGTAAGAAGATATGTCCAATGTAACGCATAGGCCTTAAGCTCCATAAAAGTATGTCGCGCCCATATCGAAGAAGATCTCTCTTGCCTCGTATTCAACCTGGCCATAGAGAAAGCTGTGCGAGATTAAAAAAAAAGACAAGAGGTATTACTGTTAACACAAAATTGTCCAATTATTTACTAGCGTACGGGATGACAGATCTGATGCATATCAAGGCTGAATACTGTACAAGCTTTTAATGCATTCGAAGAAGCCTTCCGAAAAGTAGGATTGAAGCCCAAGTTAGAAAAACAAAATACGTGAAAACTATTAAAATGCACGCAAACTAGTAACAGGTTAAAAGATGGTCAGGAACTCCAAACGTATGAACAACAGTAAATACATAAATAAATAAATATTATACTATCAAATAATAAATTACTTCTCCAAGTGTATTTTTCTTATTTTTTGATTACCATATTTATAGTTATATTTGATACAAAATATATATATTATATGTTACTATGACACACACATAATGAGGTGATCGAGCTGCCGTTTGGCGCAGCCGCCAAAATACTGAGCACTAATATCTCTGCGGAAAACTTAATATTCAGGCACGTAGAAAAAAGGACATCAGACAAAGCAGACATTTTCCCCAGGATGAGTAATCAACCGAAAGAAAGATAAAGAATTACATTGGAGTTTCAGGTGTAGGAGGACGTGGGAAGTCTTAACGTTGGAAACTGGAAGAATATCGATGAATGGAATCGACGATGATTGGATTCATAAAGACATGGAGCCACTGCAGATGGCGATGATGAAAGCTCGTAAATAACTAACTTCATATATTAAAGATTTACTGTAGAACAGTGATTTCAATTGGCGGCCCGCGCCTCAATCTAATGATTACTCTATTTACTTCAATAAATAAATAAATGAATAATGAAATATTATTTTAACTTACAACTGACTTGCAGCGAAAACCTATGAAGAATTGTCTCACGGATTCGTTAATAATAAAGGTAAAGTCGATTTCACATTATTTGTTTAATGGAATGTACGAGTATATTTGCTCTAGACCATTTTCAATTTCATCATATTACAAGAACCAGTATCCAGTCTACTTCCTTCCATCCCTAAGCTAGATAAAAACAGACACGCTTGTCCTCTGTTTTCTCCTTGATACGTTATCAGCCGCATATGTTATTCGAAGTTTCGTTTAAGTGAGTTCAGCTCGATGTGCACATTTCTGCTTTAGAGAATGCAACAGAACGACCCCAGTTTTCACATTGAATATTTATGTAAATATACAACGTTCAATATCTTCTTTGTGTCTTCATTATTATACTGGTACCGTTAAGTATATGTAGTAACATATGTTGAATGTGTAAATTACAAATTACGTCCTTTTACTTAGGCCTATTTACAATTAAATATAGCCTGTTTTTAATTTTTACGTTATTTGTAGAAAATTCATTACACCTATTAAGCCGCCGGTAATTTCCCGAGTTTAAGCGTGGCCCTCAGGCGCTTTTACAAGTGTGTTTGTGTACCCTTCACTAAAAGTTGACCTTACTGTCCGTATTGTCAATACAGTATTCGATTGCCGCAAAGAGTAGCCGATAGACAACCGTGCGATGTAGTGCGCTCGGATTTCATACGTACGTACGTAACTTTACCAAGATTCCGCACGTCGGACGTAAACAAACAAACAAACAGAAGATATGGTGGGGGTGAGAATGAATGATTACATAAACATCGGCGGCCTCCGCGCACTTTCACATTTGCTCACAAACGGTTTGATTACCAAACGTACGCGTAGTAGTGTTACGAACAATGGACTCGTTTACATTGGTTTCTAAATCCGGGCAACTGTGTGAATAAAATGAGAAACAAATCACACACACACAGGTCTTAATAAGGGCATACTCGCATGTTAGTCCAAATTCACAGCATTTCTGAAGAGAATAGAGATGTAGAAGATAAGAATAACATACAGATCTAGAGTAGTTGAGTAGTTATTTTGGTTGAACAGAGATGAAGAATGTAGTTTTGCTATCCAGTACACCGTGTGAATTACTGCGGCTGGAATGTTTATGGCAGACCTCATTGTGTCCATACGTTACACGACTACCAGAGACTACGCGTACTTACTAGTCTACCAACAACACCTATCTCTCTACGACGCGAGTCCTCCATTACCATTACATCTCTCTCTCTCTCTCTCTCCTTCCCTCTGGAACTTTCCTCTTCCTCTACTCTTTTGTTCTCCATTGGTGGCACTACTGGCTTTAGCTTCTACTTCTTCTTCCCAGAACTCTCTCTCCTGGGCTAACTATATCCCTTCGTATGATGAGCATCTTTTAGATTCCACAAGTGTATCTAATCCACTCTCTACCTCATTCTAAACTCACTGTCATTCTAAACCAGCCTCATTCTACCTCATTCCGCCCGTTCTTCTGGCTGTACGATCAATCGTCCCATTCACATTAAGAATTCATACTTTGTAGGTTGTTAACAGACCGCTAATTGCTTCTCCACGATTATAAAGTCCTAACCAAACAATAGAACCGTGTATATTGCGTATAACCCGAAACCGGACATGACCAGTCAGATAGGTGCAACCCGCCCCAGCGGCTTTCGTATTCGTCCAACCCCAATTTGCCACATCCCTTATACAATTTCTGTTGATTGCACCCTTCAGACTCCAATCTATTCACTCAGGTCCGTAAAAAGACCCTTCACCATCAGGGTCGTATTTACGGGGTGACGAACGGGACCGCACCCCCAGAGGGTATTGATCTCTTAATTTTTTTTAAGTTTTAGTATTTTTCTCAGCTGTGTACACCAATATAGTAGTAACTCTTTTTTAAATATACAAACAGGTTTATTACACAGCATTAGCGTACACGTTCGAAATATGAAATATTGGAAAATCAGTTCAGTCAAGTAGCTTGTGAAGAATATTTTAATAACACGTATTTTTTTGTGTTGGGCTATTACTGTTTACTTTAATAGGACTTATTTCAGGATGTTATCACGTTTTTCAGCCACTTTAAAGATAGTAATGTTGGTTGGTCTTAACTTGTTTTTCCTTTTGTATGAAGCCAACTCGACCCCGCGCCTCCTCCAAGGCCGAATTCTAGATACGCCACAATTTATCATCATCATGAGCTGTGGCTCCACAATCCTTCATGAGTCCTGTTCTATTCTATGAGTCGATTCCATCCGTCCGTATTCTTTGTTCTAGTCTTCCAATTTCCATTTGAATCATTGCCAAATTCTTCTCCGCCTGATCGTTCGCTCCATTTCATAGTCTTTCTATGAGTCTAATACCGATGAGCCTTAGTAAAATATTTGGTTTATCGACTGTGTTATCCACATTCTGTCTGTGTGCCCAATCTACCGCAGTCTATTTTAATAAATCACACAATATCAGCGTGTTAGTAGAGATGCAGGAGCTCAGCATTTTGGAACTTGCACCAAATGCCAACCTTAACAACTCGATCACTATGACGGAATGCAACATTAATTATTTTATTAAAAGACATTTTTATCCTCTCGTTTATAAAATGGAAGCATTCGTTCTGCCCATAACACTCTGGAAATATTCTGTGGCTTCATAATTCAAAGGCATCGATTCTATTTCGAGCTGTCCCTTCATCGTACAAGTTTCACACGCATTGTTATCTGTTGGGCGCATCAGTGCATTAACCAGTATTACTTTTGTTATAGTAGAAATTGTTTGTTTTGTCTATATTTTTTTTTATCGAAGTTCTGGCTATAGCTAACCTTCTGTTAATTTATTCGGCCCACCCTCCACTGTCCAAAATTTATGCATTTGGTTCTGCTTCTTCTTCCACGCTACAGCCCGCTCTGGGACCCCATTCAAAGCTATCCCCCTCTCTATCCACAGCCGTTTTCTTCCAATTACGATCCGTTTTCACATCCTCAGCAACTTTCTTCTATCATCTCTTCCAAGGTAACTGGTCTGCTCTATTCCTGTTTGGATGTAAGTAGCCTTTTCGGTAGTCCTTGCTCCCATCAGCCTGTACTGTACTTTTATATAATTGATATACATGCACTTGTTTACCACTTCGTAATCTGCCACCTAACTGATATTTATATAATTGCTAGTAGGCCTATTGCAGACATCTCAAACTTACACTGATTTATTTTCAAATCACAGTCACTACTCCCTTGTCTAATCATATAATTAATTCTAAGAGGTTCTATTCATTTGCGACGATAATAACTTATCGCAAACAATCATATCTCTGCTACACTCATTTTTGCATTTACGTTAAAAAATGTGTTTTAATGCTTACGGTTGCCGCTGGTAATGCCATTTTGACAGCAGTGTCGAGAAATCCTGATAGCGAGGACAAGATTTATAAGCAAACCAAGGGAAGACAATGGTGGATGAAACAGCTACAGAAATAAGTTTGAGATTTTAAAGAGAGAACGTTTTGACGAGTTAAGTATGTGGCCATCCACACACCTCAGGACTGAGCTAGCAAGAAGACGACCGACGGTTTCCTGTCCACTACCGAAAATCATTTCTTCACAACAAAAAACGGCAATAAGCAAGCTGATATCATTATCCACAAATGAAACAGCTTTTCTTAAGTATGTAAAAGAGTAAAAAGGTCTGTAATGATAATGTATAAATAAACGCCGGACATTAGTGGAACAACCTTGGAAGCATGAACACGGCATCATTATTTTACGGTATATCACGTCATTATCATTTGTTTGTTTTTTTTCAAATAGCTCCAAAAAGTTTCTTTTTCCTTTAGTTCATGACTGTAGACTACGTCATCATCTTCACAACGCGGCATAGACAAAGTGCTGCCTGTTCCACTTGCAAAGATCGTCCAGCCATCTCTTCGTGGGTTTACACACACACCTGTGTCCTATAGGTTTGTATTTCCAGAATTGTTTATGAATGCTATATCTAGTATCTTTTACATACAAAGGAATCTATCTACGGAGCACGTACAATATCGTAATTACAAGAGATGCAACTATTAACCTATCGGGACTTCTGGAGAAGTAAGAAGGCGACTGCAACAACGCTCCCAAAACTAGGCGCTACACTGTACAGTTGATAATATAAATAGCCGGAAATGAAAAAAGGCCATAATATAACAGAGATTAATAATCTGTCTGAGTAGTTTTAAACGTAGCACGATTCGAGTTATGAAGAATATTTGGTATAGTGGATACGGCTGAAAAGTCGTGCAATCGAATCTGGCAGAAAATTAAACTATATAGATGTACGAGGCAGAATAGGCCTATCAAATTCAAAGTTAGACAGTGTTTTTCGCCTTGTGTCAAAGGTTACTAGTGGAAAATTTAGTGGCAATCGATGGAACGGTGTGTATTTCTATTCAATACTAATAAATCCTCAGACTTTGAGTTTTATATATATATATAGATAATTTAAATTTTATTTATAAATAAATAGTTTTAAAATTTACTTATAAATTTATGAGACCTGTATTTATCCACATTGTTATTAAGAAGACGCATTCAAGCACCCACACACATATTTTTACAGAACCTGTCACACTAAATCACTTGAAACAACAGAATACGCTTAACGTAAAAGATCGATCGGGTTTGTATTCAAACCGCACGGAGAAGCAATAAAGGAAGCAGAGGCGAAATTAATGACAAGGACACAATAACAGGGCGCTAGTCACCACACTACAGGTCAATGAACTCTCTACCTACCTATACAATACACAGTATTAAATTTCTGTAGGCCTAAGCTACTGTTAACTTATTGAGTGATATGATGTTTTAATTTTCAACTCTTTCTTTCCACGGAACTTTCATTATAGAATCTAACATGAACAAACGAAAATTGTTCCAAGAATTATAAGTAGTAAAATGGATAAAAAGAAAACCAGAAATAGACTGAGGAACACCAGGACAGAATTTAATGACGAAGACGCGTTTAGTATACGTAACCAAGTAAAGAGAGAGAAGTTGAGAAAGTTGACGAAACCCACATCATAAGATAGTGGCTGAGCTGAAATAGACGATGCTGCTCAAAACGTCCAACCAATAGGAAGTATATGCAAAAGGCGTGGCAAATTTGAGCTGAACGAATAGGAAAGTGGTTGGTGACCGATCATGCGCGATATTCACGGTAAATTTAGGGTATATAAATATATACAAAAGTATTTATTGAGACATTTTATTGTGTACATTCAGGAGTTGATAATGGTGGCGACACCGAATGGCAAAGTGCAGTCCAGTGCAAAGCACTTGGCGGTTTTCCATAAATCTACGAAAGCGTTGGACTTCTTAAAGGGAATGAGAGGACCTAGACGTTCAGTAAACTCGCGGTTATCCGGCTTGATATGGAAACAAAAAAGCCGAGGGTTGACGGTGAATTGTTTCTTCTGCAGTCAACGTCCGATATTTTTGATAACTATAAATTGATAGTTTTTCTGGTCTATTTATATTTGTTCGTAAAGAAATTTACGGAAAAAGAAATGTTTAAAATTTGTATAATTTTAAACAATAAATTTACATTCTAATTTAATGTAATTACATAGAAAGTT
Organism: Magicicada septendecula; assembly: GCA_034769895.1. Taxonomy (NCBI): domain Eukaryota; kingdom Metazoa; phylum Arthropoda; class Insecta; order Hemiptera; family Cicadidae; genus Magicicada; species Magicicada septendecula. Next base: position 332,811,425 of record CM068370.1, read on the forward strand.
AAATTAAACTTAACAGTACGGTATTTACAAAACTTTAACGTTTATTTAAACAGTTTTGTAGTATTTTATAACAAAGATTACGTAGACCCTATATAAGAAATTTTTATTAATGAGGTTGGTTCGAATCCGTGAAACCCTTACGGACACAGTCTCAAGAATAAAATTTATGGTAGAAATATCTCAACCGTTCAAAATAAATACAGGTGTAAGACAGGGTGATGGTTTAGCCCCAATTCTTTTCAACTCTGTCCTGAGAAAGTAGTGAGAATTTGGAATGAAAAATTAAAGGAATGCAAAATATCACCAATCATGTTGGGAAGAAGGAACAAACATATTGAAATAAACTGTTTGGCATTCGCAGATGACTGTGCTATACTTTCTGAGCATCCAAAAACTGCAGTAACACAGGTTAATTTTTAGAGGACATAGCCAGTAGAACAGGCTTAAGAATTTCTGCAAAAGAAAATTTCTCACGAATATTGAGTATTTACGAATAAAACTGCGCCAAAATTCTTGCTAACAGATATTGGTCGAATAGAGAGGGTTAGAAAATTTAAGTATCTAGGAGAAATAATACAAGAGAATGGTTTAGAAAAAAAGGATTGAAGAAAGGATGACTGCTATAGAAGAAAGGATTCATAAAATGGAGAGAGCACATGGTATAACTAAAGATATTTACAATAAAAAGTGCATATTGTAATACAACAACGTTTGGATGGATTTTATTTTTAGAATAGATTATTATCGTTGTAGTTGTAGACACTCGCGTACGATGTGTTTAAAATTCAGTATGATTATTTAACAATGGGTGATTGAAATTAATGTTCACGTTTAAAAGAGTATTAGACTCGCTACTAGTTCACTGTATTTACCTCCCCACTTACCATCCGTGGATAACTTCACTCTTCTCGATGGCGACTTCTCTTACTGTAAACACACTTGACATACACAGATATTCCTTTTGAATATCGAAAAAATGCACATAAATAAAATAATTCAGGTATTCAATTGTAAATTGAATAACATGATCTCAGTAATTTAAATATTACCGCCACCTTATGAGAGAATTGTTTCTAAATAAAAATATAAACTATTGCTTCTATTTTATAGAAATTAAAACTCTGTATCCACTGATAATAAACTGAGGATTTATTGACAATGGTTAAATTCAGCAAAACTCTTTTAAAACAATTAATATGATATCTTTATAAACAACAACAAATTAAACAAATATTGAGATCTCTGCAGCTCAAGGCTGGTAACACTGTTACAATGTACGATAATATTGTGAACTTGGTTATGTTCACTTCTGTTAATTATATTACCAATTTGCGTGAATTCTTTTAAGACACATGATACAAGATATAAAGATGCGGTTTTGAGTAATAATGTTTACTTATCTACTATTATAAAAAAGAACAAAATTTAAAATTATTAATCTTGATACGATAGTCGATAATATCGTACTATCGTATGGTATTTTGAGGTCTAGAGAATCTAATGTCAACACGTGCTTTGAACGTTGCACTGTTAAAATATTATTGTTAATTCATTAGTTATCACAACTATGTACTGGAAAGAGAAAAAATTGAAAAAAAACTCTTATTATCGCTTTCATTTTATGAAAATCATTTGATGACAGAATTGTTTCTTTGTGACAAAATATACGTTTTGGTTCTAGGTTAGTTTGCCTAGAAACAAGTAAGTGGTTATTTATAATAAGTAATGTTATTTATAAGATTCTTAATATTATAGTTACAAACACTTTATTTATTATTCATATGATGTGTAATTATCAGTCATGAAAATATTAGCACAAGAAAATTATTATTCATTAATTCAAAAGTTATAGTCAAGTAAGCGACTATATTCACATACTACTGAGCGGTATTTAACTTTAATTCCGCCGTTCTCAATTATTCTTTAAATATTAAATAATTATTTTTTAATTAATTATTGCCATTAGATTGTGCTATAACTTCGTTCATAAAATTCTGATAATTGATCATCGTTATTTATCAAAGCACTCAAGCGTTAACTTGACTAGTGCAGTCAAAACAATAACTTTCGTTAATCAACGAGAATTATTCCTTTTATCATTTTCCTTAAAATTATTAAAATATTGTACTCCCTGGTTATTTACACTGAACATGACCCTTATTATACACTGGTCATGTTAATTCACTATTCACTTAATTCACTGACACTCGATAATGTGGTGTTTGGTATAGGTTAATGTCTGTCTGTGTAACTGGAGGTGACGCGCACATTTCAAAAAATATCTTGCTAACTTTGACACAGTCCTGTCGCCTCGGGTGTTGTTGAACGATTAATACATTTCGCTAAAGCGTCTCTTTTCGTCTGGTCGAATTAAGCTATTTGATTGGTTTAAAAGGTCATACTCTCAACCCCAAACACTCTGGTTAAATAAAAATTTTAATTTTTAGCGTCACTAAGCATGGGTTCGAGATTATCTCTGACGTATACATGGACATTCAAAAATGATTGAAAAACTTATAATGGCTATAAGTTTCTTATTTTTTGTCATATCGTCGTTTGGATAGTGGCATTAAATCGCGGACACTTTGCGGCTTTATTTTAAGTCCAAACAAGCACTAATTCCGTTCATTAATAATTCACTTGATCTTCTTGAAAACTCATATAGTGGTTCTTAATACAAATAAGTCTTTTTCACTATATTTCGTTGTAATTACACCTTAATACTTATTACTAAACATTTTGAGTCCATTTCTCCTTCACGTTAGTACATAATCTTGTTATATTTATAGTTTAAACAAAATCTGTTAATGGCGTCTATGCCAACTATGTCCGATTGTTTACATTTATTTATATCGCTATTATTCCTTATTCTACTACATATTTTTGACATCATAACACTAATAGGTATATCTATATACGTTTGTTCATACTTTATTTTGGAAAAATATTATTTTGTATACACATATAGTGTATAATAGTGTAGAGCAAAATACATTCTGCTCTCATCTCGCCATTTTGTCACTTATTTAGTTATTTTAGTACACATGGGATATATTGTTAGTAATTAAAATTGTGTACAGTTGTTGTACATGATTAGTTCAATGTATTCATCAACTTTTTGTCATTTGAAAGCTCTCTAAGTTATAGTATGGTGGTTATTTACACCTGGTTCTATGATTGCAGTTAGTTACTTTATAATATTTCAAGTATTAAACTACTAGTATAATATTTGTGAGATGTTCTCATAGCAGTATTGAACATTTCTATAACTACTGGTAACATTTGTTACACTCTCTTGATACGTTTTGATAATGTTTTTTGACTAACTCTCTTGTCACATTGGGGTTCTGTCTATTTAACTTAATGATATTGTATTCAGTTTGATTCATTTGTTGTGTCCTTCAGTTCATATGGTATTCATTGTTTTGCATTTTTATTCTTATTTAGTCTCTGTTTGAAACAATTGTGGATAATTACTTGGTTTAACTAATGTATATGATTTTCTGTTATAGGTTCAACTCTTGTGAGGTTATGTGTCAGTTGTCTGACAACAATGTGCTACCTAGTTTTTTACAGTATTTAACTCAACTATTGCCATCTCATTATGGCATTCTACTACAATGGTTTATTATTAAGTTTTACACATTTTGTACACATTTTTACACTATTTGTTGAAACAATAATACTGGTATTCTTAGTCTAATTATGTTACATATTTTGGTGGGTTGTACCTAGTCTTTGGTACATTGATTGGTTTATACTCAACAAATTAGTTTATTTGCTACTATTTGTTCTGGTATTCATTTACATTTTGTCCTGTCTTGCTATGGCATTCAGGCACATTTCATGTCAAGGATTACAAAGCTTTTATTATTAATCCCTATGAACAATTAATTCACTTTTCTGTCTCATATTTTTTGGTGGTCTTACTGATTATCTATGTGATTTTACAATCTTGGATTAAACTTGTTACACTAATTGTCTGTGCATTTCACTTGTTAATCGTGGATTCTTTCACTTACAATGGTTAATCACTTCTCTCCGTTATAAACATTTTCACTGGTATTGTTTGTGCTGTTTACTTGGGGTAAAAAGGTTATCATATCACATGTTGTGACACTTATATTAAGTATTCACTGTCATTGTTCGTGATCACTTATTGATGCTCAACACTGGGTTTCTCTGTTATTGGTATTCAAATAATCATTACACTTCTTCTGGTCACTATATTCATTTTAATTCCTTGTCTATCTTGTGAATGTTGATGTCTTGTACTGTTCATACATAATCTTCATTCTTCATGGTACATTTCTTTTCCTCTTCTTCTTCTTTTCTTCTACTGGTTAGTTGTTTCTCACTGTCGGTGTTCTCCTTGGTTACACATTATTTGTAATAATCCATGTTCCCTGAGTATTGTCATACTCTTCCATATTTTTATTCATGATTATGGTAATCATTGTCCCATATTTATTTCACACTCATAAACAAATTAGTTTGTTTTATCACTATTGTGATTGTACTTGATTCGTCTCCTTTTTATGTTAATAATTATTTTTGGCATATCCCCTCACTATTTTGATCTATTAGGCCTGGATGCTAACGTATTATATTGGCTCGTTGGTATTTTCTCTCTCTTTGTTATGCTCGATGATACTCTTATTACTCTTCTTTCTTCTTCGTTGGGTTGGTTCAATATTATTCATTCGTAGATACACATTTTATTTGTATTCTCCTGTTCCTTCTTCTATGCTCGATGAAATATTTTCATGATATCCTTTTATTTGACGTATTAGATAGTTATTTTATGTAACTGCTATTTTGGTACGTTACAATATCTAAAAATGCGAAAATAAGGCATTACAGCACAGTAGTGAAGCCTATATGCAAGTGAATGTCTAGCATTGAATTATAATTTAGACACACTAGAAATATTGGAAAGACGAATTATTAGGAAAACATTTGGCCCACGAAAAACTTCAAAAGGTTGGAAATTAATAAGTAATGATGAAATAGGCCTATATCATAGTATAGAAAATATAGCCTAACAGAAACAATGAGAAAAGAAGACTATTATTTTTTGGACATTTAGGTATATAGAATGGACGACAATAGGTTAACAAAGCAGATCTTTAAATATCTGTGGGGGAAGAAGTCAACATCAAGTTGGATTAAAGAAGTCCAAAAGTCCAAAAGGATTTAGAGAAAAATAATATAAACGCAGAAGAAGCAATTGAAAGAGAAGTTTTTCGGGCAAAAGTGTTAAAAATGGAAGCAGTCCAGGGTAGGAGAGAGAAAAAAGCAGGTTCAAAGTGGACTGAAGACAGGAAGAAGAGACACAGTAAAAAGATGAAAGAATATTGGAGAAAAAGAAAAGAACAAAGAATAAAGAATTGAAATTGGCATGTGGTCCTTAGATGACCGATACAAAAAAAGGTTGGTTCGGATGTTTATATGATTATTAAATTTTAAATATAATCATAATTATGACATTTTTATATAGAATAGAAATGTGAAAACAGACTAAAATTGCAGTGGGCCGTTGCAGTAAATTATAGCTTTGATTGCTGCCTGCCTCTCTCGCTGAGTTCTTTTCCGGACCAAGATATCCCTCCATGTTGTTTAGGATTGAAAATGACTACATGTTTTCATGCGCTCATTTCTCGCATATCTTTGACTGAAATGTTTATCACCGATGTTTCCATAGCTCTCTCAATTATTTCCAAGAGAGTAAATTAAGAAGCATGGTTATGACGTGACTAGATTCAGCAGACAGACACAAGTAATACTACTGTCTACAAATGATAATTCGTAAATTATGGAATGATAATTAGTAAAACAGACGAGGCTATAGGCCATATGTAATTCTTGCTTGACCGAGTTTTACAGTTAGTGCTCCTTGCCAACGAATTGTTAACACCTGGAATATGCCTCAATTACATATCAAGGATAATGCGTTATGCTTTCAACACTGAAAATGTTTATAAGGACGTGTCGCACATTTGAAAACGACCGCTGGTGCGTGATCGAAAATGGGAACCGGTGAGTTTCCATAGAAACTACTTCTTTGTTGTCAATAACGTAGTACACATATAAAACGTCGCTTATGAATGCGACTACATTTAACTTATAATCTGTACATTGGTAAATGAAGAATAAACTCATTGATTGGTGAATGAAGAATGAATTCATTGATTGGTGAATGAACATAAATATATATATTTTTTAGATTTATTGAAGCATTTTCAATGACCTTCTCTGTGCATTGCATTTGTGCAATGCCTGTAAATTTTTTACATATTTTGTATCTAAAAGATTGGAATATTCTCTCGTACTCTGAAGAAAACACGAGCTTGTCAAAGTTTACCATGAAATACGCATTTGATTTTACTCTCTCTGTCTGTTTTATAGCTAGCAATAACAACCATAAAAGCGCAGTATCGCCAGACGACATCCGACCACAACAAAGAAAACGTCTTACACTTTAACGATATGTTTTGTACGTCTAAGTGCTTTCGCCCTTTTCCCATTATCAAAGACGTAAACAAAAAACAATAACATATACGCTACGATTTAGCATTGACACAGAAAAAAACACCCATACGAATGTCCACCTAAACCCGAACGGCCAGTGTTGTTCGCCGTAATGTAGGCGTCGTTTGACATCAAACACTACCAGTCCATTGTACTACTTTATACGTCCATTAAGGATGAAATAAATAAACAATTATTCACAAACATGAACATTTATGTAACGAACAGCGCGACTTGTGTGTGTGTGTGTGTGTGTGTACGCGCGCGCGCGTGTGTGGTACAGACGTTGTTATACGTTTCAATTGTGTCAATTAGATGTAAAAATCTTGATATTATTGGTGCCGTGCCCGACCGACCTTGAGTTATAAAAACAACCAGACCGAAGAATTAATGTTCAGTACCTATAAAAAAGTACACGTAAGATTTACGTGGGAAGTAGCAATTATTTGTACACGTGAAAAGTTTACGACATACTTCGCTTTGCATAATCGATAGTGTTATAGTTGTGTTTTCTGTGACACGTAGAGACAGTAATAGCCCTCCTTTTCTGTCGTCTCGTGAGGCTTTGGCGGTACTGTTAACTTACAGTACCACTTTGGATCCCTGCAGAACCTCCCATCCTCGGCGAACCGTAGCTTCCCGTTACTTCCTCATGCCACAGGAAGTTGTCCCTTACTTCCCTTAATCCACTCATCTCGCTGGAGACCTAGCCCGTGAACTTTTCCATTTTCCCCTTGAGCTTCCATTTTATCTTCTAAAACAAGGTTTTACTTTCGCCCGTCCATCTGTAAACTGACTATGTATACATAATACCTTAGGCAGTCTTTACTAATCTGCTTTAACTAGTAATAGTCCAGGAAAAATAGTCAAAAAATTTGACTTTAAAGGAAAAAATTAGATAAAAGCTAATTTTTGTACATATGGTCCTTGAACCATAAATTATACAAAACCAATGAGTCTACCACTTACAAGTGTCTAGGGGTGGTTTTACAGGGGTTTAAAGGGGTGAAAAAACGATTTTTCGCATATAACTTAAAAAACAAGTATTTTATCAAAAAAAATGTTACAAATAAAAGTTGTAGCTCACAACATTCCCTATAATTTGGTGGGTGTCACATTCCTGTATGTCAAAGATTGTTGTAATAAGCCACATTTAAAACTTATAGTATACTGTATTTTTTTGTATTTTGTGTGTATTGCATGTGAATTATCGTTTTTTTTGAGAGGATGACGGCTACATATGCCGAAGCTTGTGCATGGGTAATGAGATGGGAATGACTTGAATGATGAACAAATGCCAGACCTTACCGGGAATCAAACCCTGAACCTCTTGGTATAGAAGCCAGTGCCCTAACCACTAGACCAAACCGGTCGGTCAAAATTGAACTTAAAATATTGTCTCATGGCGATTTTACCCATATTGAAATATGTAAATTTTGTTTTTTTGCTGATGCAAATGAAGAATTTCGTCAAAATACTATCAAATAAAATGGCGTTTCACAATTTTAGTAACTTCTATACAATGAACTATAGAAAGCAACTATACAGGCTAATGCAGACCAAATGACCTAAGTATTGTAAAAGTAAAGTAAACACAATTTTACTTTTTTTTGTAGGAAGGTGCCACTAATTCCCTTCCCTAGCAGTGAAGGTCACGAAGGCCCCTACGACCTATTTGTCAAGAACTTGGAAAATTTTTGCAGCACTACATTTTTCACATCTGAACAACATGTTGAGCTAAGAGAAACTCGAATTGTAAGAAATGATTCAGATGTCAATAAATTGTATGGTTGGCTTATTAATCACAATTCGTTTTCAAAAACGCAAATCATTACATCACTCGGTACTGGAATTATTGGAAATGATGCTATTAATTGTCATAAATCAAAGGAAAACGGTAGAAAAAAAATTGTCTGGGAAATTGTATAAGGACACAGTCATAAAACGTGAAAACAGAGTACGTCCTCTGAGTGCCGTTAATTCCTCTATAACGGTACGTGAAAAGGGTATTACTATAGATCTTTTAATTCTCTATCAAAGAATGCTGTTGTGCAGAGAACCGAGTGGTGATATATCAGAGTATTTGAAATTTGAAATTGCAACGTACCCAATGTCTCTTTTCACGAATACTGGAATGAAAAAACCACCAAGTCCGCTTTATGTGATAAGTTTAATAATATCGATGAAAATTTACTGAACAAGACAGACATCTACATAATAGATGGAGGGTATTTGTTGCACAAAGTGAAATGGAATTTTAAAAATGCAGTAATTATAAAGAAGTATGCTATATGTACGTGCAATATGTTTCGCGTACTTTTAAGTCTGCAGTAATCGTCTTTGATGGATATGATAATCCTGACAGTACAAACAAATCTGAACAGCAACGTCGATACATGAACATCAGTCCATAGTTCAGCATAACGGAAGTAACCCTCCTGTCTGTTGGCTAAGAAACGTTTTTAGCTAATAGTGAAAACAAAACACAACTCGTTGAAATGTTGAAAAAAAAAATACAAAGAACCAAAGTTTGAAGCACGACGGTCATCCGCCGACGCAGATACACTGATTGTGCAAACTGCCATTCAGAAGTCTCAGAACTTGCAAGTGACAATTGTTGGCCAATATATTGATTTGCTTGTGATAGCTTTAAGTCCAGCAGACAAAGATATATTTTTCTTGAAACCAAATATCGGCAAAATTAAAACAAAATTATTTTCCTCGCAAAATTTGCAAATACAATTCACAAATGCCAAAAGTTTCATCCTTCTAGCACATGCTTTTAGTGGCTGTGACACGACTAGTTTAGTTCACGGGAAAGGTAAAAAACAATTACTGAAGCTATTGGAAAATAACAGAAATTTGGACAATGCTGTAGCAGTGTTTTATAGTGTGAATTCAAATAAAAGTAAAGTAGAAAAAGCTGGTGAAAAATTATTTCTAATTCTGTAAGGTTCGAAAGATGAAAGGCAAACACTAGACAAGTACATATTTCAAATGTTTCAGAAATCCCTCAAAAAGACATCTACTGAATTAAAGCTGTTACCACCACCAACTTCAGCAGCTGCAGCTCAGCATTCCTTCAGAGTTTCTACCAAGTTCAGAAATGGCTAGACAACCATAAAAGTCCGGAGGAATGGGGATGGGAAACGAAAAATAATGTTTTGCAGCCCATTAAGACTACATTAGAACCACCTCCAGAATCAATTTTGAATTTAATTTCCTGTGGCTGCACGACTGACTGTTCTACTTTTCGTTGTCACTGCCTAAAATCCGGATTGCAATCCACAGTTATGTGTAAAAATTGCCAAGGATCAACGTGTCAGAATTGTGAAACGCCAGGTTATAATATTAATATTACTGATAGTGGAGAGATTAATACTGATGATGAAAATGAAAGTGATTTTCTTATTGATGATCTTGAAGAAACAAATGTCAATGAAAATAGTGATACTGAAGACTGCTGTGACTTAAATTTGTATTATAAAAAGACTTACAAAAAGAAAATCTTACCGTATTTTAAAAAATTAGTGTATAATTTTCTTGTAACATTTTTTATTGAATTATTTTTAAATAATTTCCATTTAATTCAATTTTAATTTATCATCTGATATTTCTGAACAAATTATTTATTCAGTTGTAAAAATTTTACTTTATCTTAAGTGTTTGTTTTTGTAAATGTTTTGTTTTGATTCTACCTTCCTTGTGTGTAGTTCACATATTTGATTTCATAAACTGATTGCTTTCTGATTTAGATTTTATTATATGTGTTTAATTATGTAATTAATTTTTGTAATGACTATTGTGTACAGTTCAAGATTAATTTTTTTGTATTTTTAGATAATTTTAATCTTAGTCATTAAGTTCACTAAAAATGTTCAGATTTTAAATTCAATAATTATTGCATTTGCTTTTTTTTATTAAAACATTTTATTTATACAATTTTTGTTTCATTTTGCGATCCTTTTACTATATTATTCTTACTGTTATTATTATCATTACAATGTTGTAAATACCGAAACATACTTTTTCAAAATATTTCACCTGGAATAATAAATTATGTGAACTTATCAAAAATGTGTTTTTTCACTCTTTCGTAAATATATTTTTTAATTATAGGAAAAAATACAGAAACCTTATTACTGTACTATTTCTTCAGTAAAATAACAATTGTAAAGCACACGATCATACAATAAACACTAAAATTTTGGATTTACAATGTTTCTTCTACGTTTTAAATCTTGCCTAATAAATAAAGAGTCAGTTGAATACTTTTTTTACCCTACATACCGTTAAAAATAATTTTAACTGCAGGAGATGCTATTTTTAACAGAAGAAATTTAATTTGTGTTATCATTTTATTTGTAAATAGTATATATTGAATTATTTGTGACGTTAAAGTATTAATGATTTGTTTATTACTAAAAATTGCCAACGATTTTATCATAATAATTTCGTTTTATTTGCCAAGAGTAGGACTATATTTAGATTTAGTTGACATGTAAAAGTGTCATGATTTTTTTCTCTCGTGCACGTGTTCATGAACGAATAATCTCAAACCAATCGTATGTTGTGAAACATGGACAAGTGTGAACAGAGACGTAGAAAGGTTGAAGGATGAAAAAGAATGGTGCTAGAGGAGATTCATATAGGAATAGGATGTTAAAGAGGACACGTTGAAAAAAGGATCGTGGAGGTAAAACCTTTTTAGGATTTCCGATTGTTAATGTTGATTGTTAATTGGGCACAATAGCTAAATAACTAGAGGAAAAAATAGAATCAACTCTGGACCAAAAAAGTAGTACAGTAACGGGTCTGAAATATCGCGGTTACTGATCACCTCGGTGACCTTATAACGCCAAATTTGCATGCTGTGCAAATTTACTATCAATAGTCAATATTAAAATATGTCAAAAACAGATATACAAATATATATACAAATATAAGGTAAAGAGAAACTACCGTTATGAAATGTCAAAGCGGGTTTTTTTTTTTTTTTTTTTTAAGAACACCCTTGTGTCTGGCTACAGAAAGTCGACACAAAATACACAAAAAAAAGCACGTAGCGGACGCACACCAATAAGATTGTATTATGCTAAAAATTAACAAAAAATAGGTAGAACGTTGTAAAAGTTGAGTGCTGTTAACAATATCGTTATGTGAGAGTGAGACATTTTAGACAGAGAACTCATCTAAAGCGTCTCTTCCCACCACGCGGACACCCCCAGTGAACGCACTGTTATCCAGCAAGTAAGAAAACGCGTCAGTTTTTTAGCGGTAAAATTCTAGATACTATACTGGATAACATTGAATATCGCGGCACCCAAGTCCAATGGGAACGTTTAGATTCAAAATTAGGCGAGGGTAGGCCCAGTTTGTGTATAAAAACCCCAGATCGAGAAGTTTAAAGCAGTCATCGGAGAAGTTACAACAGTAAAGACTCGTCAATTAAGTTATCGGAGTCAGTTTAAATTAGTTAGTTAAAGCATTCGTCGGAAGGTTAAAACAGTGACTCAGTTAACCGTCATCTGAAAGTGACCGTTCAATTAAAGACTGTCAATTAAGTAATCGGAGAGTTAAAACAGTCGCAGTTATCGTTCAGTTTAAAGAAGTCAGTTTTAATCAAGTAATCAGTCATCAGGAGGTTAAACAGGTTTATTCAGTTGAAAGTTACCGTTGAATTAGGAGTGACAATTCAGTCGCAGTTTGTCTAAAGTCAATCGAAAAGTTACGCATAATCCGCGGAACTCACATAATGAATCGTGATTAATTAGTCTGACGTTATCAATCAATACAATCCTTGTTATAAGCACCTAGCATAAATTACATCTATGAACTTAGACGAATCATAGTATTGCTGAGTGAAAATTTGTTAACTATATATAAAAGTTTGTGTTAAGAAGATATATTGATTATAACGGTATGTTCGTACTGTAACTAAGATATTTGAGATGTGTTATTGTGAATGTGATGCCAGTGTGTAAATCAATGTGTGATAATCAATCAAGTGCAGCCAACTAGGACCTCCATTAACAGCAGCCGTCCGCAGAGCCATACTACAGACGACGTTCAAGTGGATGCGCCTCTTCGCAAAATAGGATTCAACCATCAAGTAATTCATATTGAACATTTAAAATATACTTTATTCACTATTTGCAACTCAATCAGATCTAAAAGGACCCACTATCAAATAAAAGAAAAGATTAAATTTTGTTATTTTCAATATTATGTCATTATAATAAGTAACTGGAAGTGAGTTATTAAAGTAACAATTTATGGTATATTTTGTGTTAATTAAATTATTTATTACCCTGAGATATTATCCTTAAAAAGATAAAAGAGTCTGAATATTGTAACCTAATGGCTTTAAAATATGGCCATGAATCATTCTCTGGACTGAGGTAGGATGAAGAACGAAAAAAGTGAAAGGGGTTGAAGAAGAAGAAGAAGAAGAAGAAGAAGAAGAAGAAGAAGAAGAAGAAGAAGAAGAAGAAGAAGATTGGATTATTCATTTGAAGTCGTGCAACCTATTGTGGCTGTGCTCTTATCTACTATACCCGCGGATTACTGCGCTGCGTGTCTTTAGAGTTTCTACTTTTTAATTTCAGACTCTTCAAGTCTTTATTTCTCCAATTTTAACGTCTGGTACGCAACTAATTATGTCTTCAATCGAAACAGTTGACATGGTATCCTGGTATTTCTTCCCAACTGGAGGTTTAATGAGACAGCTGGTTAAAGGGAACTTGTGGACTTTTATGGTTCGCTGATAAAGAACTGCAGAGGTCTGCTCATACATAAGAAATGTATTCTTAACGCCCACGGGACAGGGAACCCGCGGGACGTGGCGGTATTAGGTCGGGCATTGACATACTTTCCAGAGCCTGTATTCTCGACATGTCATCCGAAAAATGTTAGATTATTCTTGAACCTCGGCGGGGTATCAATATAAGCGTCAGCGGACGGTCAAGTTCAGTTTTGGACCTGCGATACTGAAGTGCGTCATCGAGAGATATTACTGTGACTTGTCGTTTAGTGCAAAGTAATTATTGTGTATTACTTAGTGATGAGACTGCGATAAGGTGACGTTTATTGTTTCTTACATTGCTGTGTGTTGAACAACCGTAGCTAGAAGGACTGTACAAGAGTGTGTTTGTTTTCATCTAGTGTCAACTATTTTGTTTCCATGTACAACACGACGATCTATGCAACCGACGTAACAGTATGGTGGATGCAACATACTTCAAAATCGTGTCTGTATAGAACTACAGTTCCCACGGGCAGTATTGGCTGGACGGGAGTACAGTATCGATCAGCGAGGTCAGCTGTTACATGTCAGTGGCAGTCGTGTTACGGCCAGTGATTAATGGCACGTGAAGCTCACACATAATCTGCTACACTGTTCATATTACATAATGCATTGCTCCCTGTGTTATGAATGTGTTTCCCACAACGTGAGGGAAAATATTTACGAAACGGTCGTGATTATTTATTAAACGCATGCTGTGGAAACATTTCCGAACACTGTCTTTCTACGATATTTATACACGCGTCAAAGAAAACAAAGGTATACTGATATTTTTCGTATCTTTGGAAATACAATTTGGTGATTGCTGCTCTACAGACTCTACGTCTATGTTGCGATTTTGTAGTTGCTCTGGTGTCTCAATACGACGAGAATAAACCAACCCCAAAGGAAATAATGTAATGGCACGATATCGGGTGATCGTGGTGGGCATCGTCGTACTGGTCCGCTCGACCCGAGTGTATTATTTAAACAGTCGCTAACATTAGGAGAGAAGTGAACTGATGCATTAGCCACATCCTAGTCTAACTGCAGGCAGAGTTACTTGTACTACAGTGATTTTAATCTTTACGTTTTATTGTAATTCTGTTAATGTAAACATTTCAGTTGGACAGTGGTATTTTTCAGTTAACTAAATTTAATTAATATTTATCTTCCACAGTCCGAACTCTGGAAGCGCATTCATCAAAACGGCGACCACATCGAACAGCTACATTGAACGAAACGAATAATGTATCTTTAACCATAAATATCTCGGTAATAAAGCATTGGCGATAAAGTGCTAATAAAGTTTTCTTTCTTATTTTGACCTTTTAGAACAAGCTCTTAGAATATTATGGTGTTAACTTAGAACCCCCCCCCCCCATACAGAATGAATCTCTTGCGACAAATGGAACTTACGTGAAACCAGGTACCACAATTTTAATACTTTCACAAGAAAATCACCATCATCATCATCACCTTCACGGATTAAACCAAGGATGGTTTGTTCCGGTCTCAAATAGGCAAAGATTAGAGCTGATTACTCGACCCCTTCCTCGGACGTCCCACACCTCTCCGTCCCCTCGGCTTATAGTTCCAGAGTTGTTTGGGGATGCGGCAGTCATCCATTCGGCAAAGATGTTCCCACCAATTCAGCTGGTACTAGGCGATCCTGTCGAGTATAGTCATAATATTCAGTTCCTGCCGTATATCTGTGTTTCTTCTACGATCATGGAAAGTATACCTTGCCACGTGCCTGAGAAATCTCATTTCAGGCGCTTCGATGCGACTGGCCTGGCCTTTCATTAAAATCCAATTCTCAGACCCATAAAGAAGTGTGGGAAGAGCCATCACCTTGTAGAATTTTAGGCGTGTTCCTTTACTTGCTGATTTAAGGGTTCGTCTAATGGGCCCGCACATAAGGTTGAACTTATGCAACTTATTCACAACGTCGTTGCTTGCATTATAAGACACACTGTAGGCCAGATATTCAACATTGCTAACTTATTCCAGGACAGTGCCATTGATAACAATTGTTGCTCGTACGTGATCAGTCCCACAAAAAGCCATCACCTTGGTCTTACGTGTGGATATGTGCAATCCAGAGTCTTTGCAGATTCGACTTAACAAATGTATACCCATCTGCAATCTGATTTCAGAGTCCAACAGAATAGCCTGATCGTCCGCAAACAAAAAAGTGTCAATTGTAGAGTGGCCAATCATAAAATGTTCTGGAAGACACATCTGCCAGTTTTGTATGACATCGTCAATATATAAATTAAAAAGAGAAGATGATAATGGGCACCCTTGTCGTACTTCACAATTGGTCAGGCCAATTCTAGGAGCTGTTCAATGGTCTACGCCTACGTATAAGGCAAGAAAGAAACCAAAGGTAGTATAAATGACAAAATTACAAGGAAATCCCACACAGAAATAATGGCAGAGAAAACGATTCCCAAAGGTATACTACAATATTAATCCTTAGGAGGAAAACTGCTACGGGTAGGTCTAGGTAAAAGTTGTACAGACTAATGTTTGGAAGCCCTGAAGACGGAACAGGCATGTTTTATTGGTAGACGAAAAAAGAAGAAAATAAAATATATACATTGAAATATATACATATTCCACGTTGCAGGCCTACATCATGTAGGCCTACCACATAATTGAGGAGTTACATACAATAATGACCTCTAGGAGGTTACGCCCTTTTTGCTTTCAACGTTTTATTCAATTCTCCATTCCTTAGTATGCCTACGAAGTTTGATGTCAATATTCCATCACCAGAATTCAAGATAGGGAATGATGTGATTGCCTTCTTGCAGTTTTTGGTAGGCTAACATCTCAGGCAAAATCCTTTACTTTCAAAATTCAGTTATATCCCAGATTAATGTATACAACTTTCGAACCAGTTTTGGCCTCTACTTAATAAAAGGGTTCTTATCTTATCTTATCTTATCACCTTTCTAACATGCAAAGAAACAATGGTTTCCTGATATGTTACCATATCATCATGAGCAGTTGTTAGGATTAAGCCAGCAAAAGAAAAAGGTATTAGAAGTATGTTTCCTTTTCTAGACGAGACTTCTCAAAAGTGGTATGATTAGGTTTTTACAAAGGCTCAACAGTTACAAAATATTTGTACAGAATATGATGAGAGAACTGACAACAGTAAAGAAAAATATAATGTTTAAACTGAACTGGAAGTATAGTCAAAGACTTCATGCGCAAACTGTTTTTAACTTAAAACTTGATTTTTATAAGTTAAATAAATGTTTTCTGTTCTGATATTACTTTTGCTTATGCTTATTTAATCTCATGAAACTTTGAAGGTAATTTAAATAAAATAAATGTGATAAATATTTTATATCACTGAAGGCAAAAAAGGCCTATGAAACTGTTTTCAAAGTTTCAATTACTTCTTGATCTAACTTACGTATGATCCAATACAAAATATTTAAAATAACGTGTTCACTGAATAGAAATGCTGTACATCATAGATTTCTACATTAGTTTAAAAACTTTGAAACGCATTATCTCAAAATATAATTTTGTTAGTTAAACCTTTATTGCATGCAACTCCTCAATTACAGAACGTAGCAATCAGAAACTAGAGAAGTCAGTATAAGCATACACGTAAGAACACGCGCGCTCGCACACTCACTTGTATTTTCTAATAAAAAACAAGTCCTTATAATATGAACATGGGATTACCTAGAACAACAAATCTAACATCCAATGGATTTCTTCTATCAAATGATTCATAAGGAAAGAGGAAGCTAGTTGTTAGTATTTACAAGCATACCTAAATAGCATAAATCCAAGACGTAAAGATCAAGTACACGGCCTTGCGGTTCCGCTAACACCTGCTTCTGACGCGGCAATTATTAAAATACGTTCGACACCAAAGCTCTGAGGTTACCAGCACCAGTTGAGTCACTCCCAGGTTGAGCCTCCCCAATAGTCGTTGTGCAACAGGTGTTGTGATTACTACTGGGTGCCTACTTATAAGCATCTATACATTTAACGAATAAAATACTGTAATTGAATAAGAATGTGGTCATAACTGTTATAAAAATTCGCATTATTTGCATTAAAATTATAGGTCTTGATACAAATCTTACAGAACTTTCTTCTGCATCATCATCAGAGCCCCAAAGTTCTAACGAACAGCCGATCTGATTTCGTTTTGTAATTACACTATTTAAACGTCTGTTTTCAGACTATAATGTTTATGATATAAGCTGAGTAACCTTTGTTTAAATAATCAGCTGTTGTTTTACATGTAGTTTTGTCGCGTTTATTAATAAAAAATGTGGGTATTTAAATATGTATATGTTTCGAATTTTATACGTAGTTCAATCGCTGTGTTATTGTAATTGCATACATTATATTTGTATTTCACTACATAGTTCATTTGTGGTATTATTAACTGTGTTGGAAAATTAACTTTTGTTATTAAATCGGATTTACCTATATCACATTTGTAGATACGTATGCTTAAATAAGAATTTTTGCGTTGATGAATCTATAGTAATTTTTTCTTGAAAATATGCCCTACACAATTCCAGGGTTAACTTTCATAAAAAATTATATTACTTAGCTTAATACAATATGAAATTATATATTACACGCTATTCTAGAGACAAAAATAACCGATTTGTGAGTCAATTCAAATTATTTCGATTATAGGCGTGTTTGTTTACGTTATTAGCTGTTTTATCCGTATCGAAATATAGTTGTTTACAGGTTTTTGCTATTAGAATTATTAATAATGCTTAAAAACGTACATTCCAATAAATATTAAAAATATTTACGTTTTTGTTCAAACTTATCCTTTAATGGGTTATTGTTAACGTGTTTGTATATAGTAATGTACACTTACGTATAGAGTACTTATTTACTGTCCCATTTGTTCATTATTTTTTTATTAATTTAACGTTTTGAATATCTGGGAGTTGATGTTATTTACCAAGTATGGGGCTACATAAGATGCATAAACAAGCAACTTCGAATAAACATATCAATGCTGATTCAATCTATGTAGCTTTTTTTTGTCTATCCTACTTAAACTGATTTCAATCGGGGAATTCTATTTTATATATTTCGTTTATACTGTGAACTTCACGTTTAATTGTAGCATTTATATTATGAAATTATATTATGGATGTTTATAGAACAGTGTCCGCGAATAAGCTTGGTTTAGTTTTCTGTGACATGTCCATAATAAGTAAAGACTGTATATTTTATAATATCGCTTAAATTTTACTTTCGGACCTAAGTGTGTTTAGTGTGTTTTTGTTAGGCCTATATTTTGTTTTTAATTTATTGTCAACTCTAATTTTGTATCCGTTATGTATTACTTTTTGTTTAATAATGCTGTATTATTTGTCTTGAGTTTTATACATTTGTAATACACTTATAATTTATACATTTATTTACAGTTTTAAAGTTTCTGCAACGAACCGCTGTACGATACTCATCAGTTAAATATATAATTACAAAAGATGACATAAAGGAACTTCACCTGATCTGCACTGGATTTCGAACAGTAGTCCATATTTTATAGATATGATATAGTGCTGTATGCTTCTTATTGCAGGCTACCTGGTTAAAAAGTAAATACCTCCAGGGTTGTTAAATGTATTTTATCGAAACTACGAATTAGTTTATTTCTTGGTTTTTAATTACTACCATCGTGCTACGAATAGACATAAACCTTCACATCGTGAAGGGAACTTTGAAAGTGAAACAATCAACATAAAATAAAGATGACAGCAAAACAGAATTATCGTAATATCGTAACGCAAAGTCACGATCTTTGATAAGCTCGATTTTTGATATCAGATTCATAAGGAAAAGGAACAATGAGCACACAAAAATCACTTTAAATAATCGCTTGAGGAAAATGCAAGGTATAATTATCACAGACAACAGAATAGTGAATACTTGAAATAAGAAGTCTACTTCAAACGCCTCTACAAACTGGCCATTCAGATTCCTTAATCTGACGACTAAGAATTTTCTCTGTGATTGCTAATAACATCCTTTTGAACGTAATAGGCCTATATTTTCTTTGCTGACCATCAAGCAGTATTTCATACTTCTGAAGAAAAATTACAACGAGGTTTACATTATGTATTGAAAATATCTTGTGGATACAACCTGACTACGTCAATTGGCAAAATAAAAGTCTTCACTTTCCATAGACCAAGCAATGTTAGAGCAAAAAAACGGCAATTAATAACCAACCTACTGAGGAAATCTTGGTTTTAAGATGTCCCGTAATAGCAGTACGAATGATTATGACAAAATAAATTTAATCAAATGTGTTGGACAATTCTCTCAAACACTTGACGGGACACAAAATTGAAATTCTGCTAAGTTATTGCTTTGTAGAATATTCTGTAATTTCTATACTAGAGTCTGGGCATATCTTACTACACCGGAAAAAGATCAATAATATTAAGAAAACTTGACTATCTTCAGTGAAACGAAAAGATCTCTAAATATGACGTCAGGGTTTAAAACGTTTGGATGGATGGGTGATAACAGAATTTCAAATCAGGTCTTCATGTAACACCGTTAAGAAAGAGTGTTGGACGGCCTCGAAATCGACGGTGAGATCATTGTCCGAAATCAAAAACCGGCCTTCTGTTTAAAGATGGTGATGATATTCAATTTTCATTTGAATCTTGACATAACTGATAAGCATGCACAACTGTCACAAATTAAAGAGTTCACCGTCGTCTGAATTATTTCATAAAATCACATCAGTTCCGTATGTAAGTTTGTATTATTATGTTTATTTATATATATATATATATATATATATATATATATATATATAGCAGTATTATTAAATTACTGCTAAATGGAATCAGGTGTAAAGTTGAAATTTAGTGCACCCAGTACGTTTACCATTTCTTATAAGTACAAAAGACACCAAAGTATTGTCTTAAATATTTTCAAAATGGCGGCTGATTGAAAATTTTGATTCTATATTTTACAAAAATTATTAGGCCTACTTATAACAAAAAATATCGTTTTACAGACAAATTAGTCTTTTCATTTTTAATCCAGTGGTACCTTGTTTATGAAATTCGGATACAAAATAACAAAACCGAATACTTTCACAAAATACTGAAATAAAGCTATGAAGTCTACACTGTAACAAGAATACCAGCTGAAACTTAGCTCAACTAGCCACTGATACAACCTTAATGGAAAAGGGGACTACTACGGCAGTCATTCCGTTTTTCCACTCAGCGCTGAGCAACCAGGTAGATTTGACTGGCTGAAAATGTTAGTAACATTCTCTTTTTTGGCCCACTCTTTGCGCCTATCATTGTTGAACAAAATGGCTATCTCAGTTCAATTGATCAAAAAGTGTAGTTATTCCCTTTTCCACTCACCAGTTCAATTAAAAAGTATGTATATAGCGTAATTTACTGACATACACCTTCCGTGGTAAAAACACGCTGATACGAAAAGTGGTGAGACGAAGTACAAAAGTAATTTTTACAGTTTCAATTGCACAGTCTTCAATACGTTTTAAAATAAATAATAAATATGTATTCATGCAATTATGTAAATATAATAACAAATTCATGTATGTAACTGAAACTGAGACAGGCCTATATTTGTTACTATACTTCAATATTACATGAAAGAATGAGAAATAATGTCTTATCTCCTCCTATGTGGAAACTGATAACATAGATTAGGCAAAATACGTTGTGTAAACACCAGCAAAATTAAAAACGTTAGAATTCTCAGATATTTCATAATTAAAAAGTAAAATATTTGGTAATTATAATTTGCTTGTTGTTTTATAAGATAATTCAAAATTATAAAATTTTGAAATAACACAAGTTTACTTTACGAGCATAATGCAGTTATGTATTTTTTCTCTATATAAATAGAAGTAAATATGTAAAAGACACAAATAATGTTTAGTAAGGTTGTACCAGTTGAGGAGGTGGCAACAGAGGGCAAAGTCTGAAAAGTCATTCGGGTAGAATAAACACAATGGAAACGAAATGTCAAAAAGTGGCAAGCAAATAAAATTGCAAATTACAGTTTTTGACAAACAACAAATTTTTATTAAAAATGAATAAACAAAATAACAAACTGCCGTTATGTTTTACAATAAAATGTTTTAGTTATGGCAATCTGCAACGACTTACGGTACACAACAGGGACACTACGTAACATAAAAACTGCGAACTTGCAGACAAGCAGTGAACAATTAACCAGGAATTATAAGGTGAGGCAGGAATTAAACGGTTACGCAGTTAACCTATACAAGATGATAATCACGGAGAGCATTACACAGTACAGCTGGCTAGGAGAGAAGATGATGGCAGATCGTTAAGAAGCTTCCTGACTTGCAGACGTGAAAAGGCACTATGAAAATCGTTTGCAATACTGAGGGATAATGTGGTGAAGTACTGTTGTATCGAGTTGTGAGGTGGACGAAAATTGTTTAGAAGATAAACCACTCAGAGCAGACGAGCGTACATTACGGTGACGATGAAAATGACGATAATAATAATGTAATATATGCCTATAAACAAGCGTCTTCATAATTAGCATTAATATACTCTTTAAGGTAAGTTTTTACAATACTACAAAAAGTGAAGGCTATCGTTTACTTGTAAGGTTAGTGCGAACATCTGTCTTTATTTAGCTGTAAATACAAAACTACTACACGCCCCCCCCCCTACACTTCAGCCTGAATAAATTCTTCTGTCGACTCCAGCGTATCCAACTTATAATGGCAGCAACATAGCTCCAAGGTTTAATATCTTCACGACTAGAAAAAAACTTGCATTTCTGAACACAGTATACGTAGATGCGAGTGTGTATATTTGTGCTCTTATCGATTTTTCTACCTTTATGTCAACCCTCACTCCGTTACCGTCGTATCATTCATTTGTATCCACTGTCTGTCTACCTATCTATCTCCGTGTCCGTCTGTCTCCCTTTCACTATATTCTTCTCTTCTTTTACCTGGCACACGTTAGTCATGACTCGATTACAGATTTACGGGATAATTACGAGAATAAATGTGTGCCCGAATGTATATGGATGGATAAATAAATGGATATACCGAATGTATACATGTCAAAGGTTAAGAAAAAGTTATATGTAACAATTTAAAAATAACAACTTACACAGAGGGTAACATTGGCTTTAATGACACTAGTGCTGTTTAAATGAAACGAAATAGTTGCGTAAGAGTAGTGAATAATTTTTGAAAAAAAAAATTCAAAAAATTTGACTTAAATTTAAAAAAATATTAAATCATTTACAGGTTTCATTGTAAGCGTAGGTCCCAGTGTGTTCAGCAGCTATGCAATTCCTAATTACTGACATAAAACTAGTTACTGACATAAAATATGTGACATAAAACTGAAGACTAGACGAGGGAAAAGAGAATCGAAAGATTAACAAAGCGAGGCATAAAAAACACTTTCTTGTTCACAGTAATTACAAGTAACAATACCATAAAACTATTCGCCCGAATATGCGTTTACTTAAGAGGAATAATAGGATGATAGGATTATAAAAATGTCTAAACACTGAAAGTACTTTTATCATGTATAATATAGTTCTGGAAAGTTCTTGCGAATTTATGAAGCCTATACTTACCTGTCATATATCAGACGCATATTTACTTCCTTATTAAAACAGCGCAGTTTCTATTGCGAATAAAATAACGTTTCTTTCTTCGGATTTTAAAACTTTCACTAAACGTGCTACATATTAATTAGATCATGACTATTTTATTTTTAGTCTGATTCGGCCGTTGTTCTATCTACCAATGAAGTAAAAAAGAAAGAGAATTATGCAATCGTATAAGGTGTTATCCTGAGAATAAGAATTCCATAAGCTGTGAAAGCTTATATAATTTAGGAGACGCACACATTCATATATGCAAGCCGAGTTACACCATTCGTCGTTTACCACACTCTAGTTTCAATTTTCTGTATGCCTTGTCTCCTTATAATTAGTAGTTTGCTTTCATTGCTTTCGTCATTTCATGTCTCTACAAATGTGTCAGAAGTTATTCTTTAGCTGATGGCCCCAAATTATACTTTTCTGCGGCCCTTCCTTTCCTTTTTCTTGTGTGTTCCCACATCGAGTCAAGTAATTCTGTTTGCTTCCGCCATTTTCGGATGTATCACAGCCCCTCACTTTCACTCTTGCTCTAACTTGCTTTCGCCCGACGCTTTAAAGTTACGCCGTTTTCTTCAGTAACGTATCCATTTGCTTTCAATCCACCTTAGGGTTTCTCTATAATTTCCCACGCTTGTGACTAGTATAAATCAATACTTCCCACTATAGTCTTGTAAAGCCGTCTTAAAAATGTTTTGATACATTCTGTCTCCAGTCTATAAAGTGTAATAGCTAAAGGTAGCCCTTTACAGCTCTTGCAATTGTATGTGCCATTTCATCACTAGTACTATTTTGGCCAATTCACTCATTCACAATTCAGTATAACTATGGTATGGTTTTACTTTGCTCCATATTTAATTTCAAGCGCATTTACTATGGTCTCGCACCATTACACCATTTACGTTTACTGTGACCCACGTATTTGGTTTTCAAAATTAATCTTAAAGTCCAATTACCCCACCCCCCAAATCTATCTCAATTAATGCTAAGTTTCTATGCACATGGTCACTTATATTATTACATGTTATTAAGTATAACACGTGACGTATATTCTACAATTATCAACACACTGTAAGAAAAGTTATAAACTGTAACTATGCCTATACGAGGTAACAGGCCTATTGTCTATTACATGGCGCATCCGTTGATTGACTTCCTCCAAGATTCAGGCCTAAATTTTGCGTAATAATTTAATGGCACATAGTTTTTGAGATGTCTACTTCTTCAGCTACCCCGCAAACAGTTAAACGGCGGTTAGAACGGATGAGTTCTCTAATTTTTGCTACAGTTTCATCAGTTTTGGATGCTGGCGGTCGGCTTGAACGAGGACCATCATCAGTTGAAGTTCGGCCATCTTTGAAACGTTTCTACGTACGTTTGCCTCATCCCGATATGCTGTGTGCAACATTTCAAACAGTCATTATTAATATGTTAACGATGTTATTAAAGACTAAGATTTGACGTTACAAACATCTGTTACTCTCTACAAGAAGAGGTATAGCTCACCGTCCATCTTATTAAGAATGCTCTGAAAGTAGAACTGTTTTTATTATCTTATGCCTTCTATTCCTAATTAAAATATAATGTCTTCCAAAACGATCTGGATAGTATTCAGTTACTTGGGGTTTCCATCTGTCTGGAACAATATTTGATCTCTGCCCAAGAGACGACTAATTTCCATTTATTATGATGTCACGATATATATATATATATATATATATATATATATATATATATATATATATAGAACTGGAGCATGCTGAACCTGGAAGCCGTACATCTGTAAATTAATTGTGTAACTCAACGAATGACTAAGTACGTTATTTACGTAAGTATACGCTTTACTCGATTTGTTAACCACTGAATGAGTTTTAAGGTAGGATAGTCTTTGTCAGTGAATAGAGAGGCATAGTTATTTCCTCTGGAGATCGACTGGCTTACTGCAAATTGCCGAAAAACATTGGACGAAGACTCACCAAACTCCTTCCGTGTAGCAAATACTGGATGAACGATAGAGAAAGGCGAACGGTTTCACTGTGTGCTTACGTATATCTCAAACGGTACCAAGACACGTGAGGCCAAAAAGTAGTTTGATTTGTTGAGAGCCCTACATGCCAGTAGATTGGTGCACTGGTGTCCATAATCGATTTCCCCTCTTGAAAATAAAAGACGAGAACTTTATTTACCAATACCGCATATAACCTGAGCAGCGGCATTATAAAATTACAAGGTAATAAATTTATCATTCAAGAACCATTTCTCTGGTAACCTAAATTCTCCATGACAAATTCGAAAGTTAGGACAAAGCGCAAATTGTAAAGGAGTGTACAATTGATTACTACAATAATTACAATATATGAAAAAAGAAAGTCTTTTTTTTCAAAGTTTTAAAAACGTTTTCATCGACTGCCTTTATGAGAAACAATATCGAGATGAATTTGAAGCGGTCGGAAATTAGTGATAACGAAGACACGATTCCACCGTCCTTGCAACGCCCATAACTTACTGTTCTCCGCTTTTTCAGCCACACAGTAGTAGAAGGTATTCTTAGTCCAGTGGTCTGTAGTAATGCTAAATGCATATTTCAATTGCACACACTGTCTGTATCGGTAGGGGCGTACAATAGGTCTGGTCGGCCGGCTGAACAGGAAGCCATTTCATTGGACTGTAACGACAATGGGTGAGTTAAAAATAGGAAGAGTTAGTTACGTGCAGATTGAAGAAGGCGCGGTACAGCCTGTAGTTGTACTGCTACACATGAGTAGCATAGACAAGAACGTAATTGCTCGTGTTTTATAATTTCCATTGGATTTTTACTAAAAACATTACTTCACCATTTGCAAATAAAGACACATTCCATCTGTTTCAATGCCGTGGTAGCTGTACAGGTACGTACATACGCATACACGTACACACATTAGCTCAAACGCAAGGTAAGTTAAAACAAAAACAACAAATAACAAAAGTTGTGTGACGGGAACGTGTTTGCAATACAAAGTAAGCATCAAAACATTCGCGGCACGTGTTAATTAGCATTAAGCACAAGGTTTGTTCATTGGAAACATGACTCGTGACAGCCATTAACTGCTGACGCCTCGTCGTAGCTAACTGAGGCTACACGAGATTCGTTCACTGACAAGCGTGAACCGTCAAAAGTAATTAATAAACCACCACCACCTACAATGCAAAACACGACTATAGAAAAACTACATAAAAAACCGTTACTTACCCTCTAAGTCCGCTGGACAGAACCGGGAAGCACAACACACTGGCGCAAGTCTACACTAGGTGGTTGTGCTTCCCGGTTCTGTCCAGCGGACTTAGAGGGCGAGTAGGGGTTCTTTTTAAGTTTGGCTTAAGTTTGTAATTAATGTGCTAGTCTAACTTACAACTGAAGACGACTCACAGATTGTTTACTTGCCGAAACGTTGTGTGATAAGTTTTAACGACGGTTATTGCAAATGTTAATAGAGGAAAAACACTGGAAAGCGTTACGTGGGAAGCTTATCAGTGTTATGGTTTCGGAACCTAAGATAGAGATTTAATTGCTCGTCAAAACGTCTTTTCAGAGTAGCAGTCAGCAAACTACATGATCATGATGACTGTCACTCTCCGGAAGAGAAGGAAAAGGAGGGGTAGGAGAAGTAGTAGTAGTAGTAGTAGTAGTAGAAGAAGAAGCAGAAGAAGCTAGTAGTGCTTTATAATGGTCACTACATTTAACTGCTACAG
This sequence comes from Magicicada septendecula, assembly GCA_034769895.1. Classification (NCBI taxonomy): domain Eukaryota; kingdom Metazoa; phylum Arthropoda; class Insecta; order Hemiptera; family Cicadidae; genus Magicicada; species Magicicada septendecula. The sequence goes on from CM068370.1 coordinate 332,838,150, forward strand.
CGGCGTCATGTACTTGATCTCTTAAACAGACCAAAAGATCAATGGATCTATAGTGTTCTAACATAAGACAGTGATAATCCAACCTTCCTTGTTATGTGATTCGCTGGCTCTCATATTAGATAATTACGATATGCAAACCACAGAAGCGTATAACCGTACGTAGTAATATTGAATAACGCAAATATTTTAATATCGGTTATTAAGCAACAGGTAGCCTATTCAATGTTTAACGACAATTAGTTTTGTCATATTTTCAGGACTTCTTCTCTCGCATATAAAATGATCGATAACAGTGAAACATATCATATTAACAACGCTCCAAGTCCATAGCATTGAACAAAGAATTGAGTAATGTAGAGATTCGCGCAAAAAAATTGAACATCTCTCTGTGCAACTCGGTTTAGTAAGACATTGTTACTTAAGTGCTGTCTGTACATGCGACCTTTACTATGGAATAAAAACTAAACCAGAAACAGGAATACATTCGATGGTTGAGTTTGCCATCTTAATATAAACGGCTCAAAACCCAACAAGTTTCATTCCCAAATACGATATCGAATGGTGCCTGATTCCGTTCCACGGAAGAGTGTCTCACGAAATTCGATAAAAGATTTATTTATACATGATTCTAAAAACGTATTTTGTTATTATTCCATTCTAATATAATATGTCTGTTTGACTATCTCTGTCTGTCTGTCTGTCTGTCTGTCTGTCTGTCTGTCTCTCTCTCTCTCTCTCTCTCTCTCTCTCTCTCTCTCTCTCTCTCTCTCTCTCTCTCTCTCTCTCTCTCTCTCTCTCTCTCTCTCTCTCTCTCTCTCTCTCTCTCTGCGTAGCCATATCAACAGTTTTTGAGACCACATATTCTGCTATTAGCCTTACTGGTGGAATAAAGAAGTAGAATTACTAATCAAAAACAAGAAAGAGAAATACGAAAAATTTCTAACAACTAAAACAGTTGAGGACAAAATAACATACAAGGAGGCACAAGCAGCGGTGCGAAGAATGATAACGCAAAAGGAAAAATGAAACGTGGGATAAGAATTGCGCCCGACTGAATACTTATATAGGAGGCAGGCAATGCACTGAAAGTTGGAAATTCCTAAAGTCGATAAGACGGGGAAAAAAGAAAGATTTAATATCGCCAATATCTCTACAGAAATGGGACGAATATTTTGGTAACCTCCTAAGAGAAGCAGACCAGAATTTCAAAATAACACCGATTATGAATTCGACAACATTAGAACGACTTCATCTCCTGTAAGGTTAACCACGGAAGAGATAAAGGAAATATGTCGACATCTGAAAAATGGTAAAGCCCCCGGACCTGGCAACATCCCGGCGGAACTGCTCAAATATGGCACAACAAAATTATATGAACATCTCACGAAACTATTCCATAGATGCATAAATGATAAACAAATACCGCAAGAATAGAAAAAATCTTTTGTATCAACCATTCACAAAAAAGGTAAAACAACTGAATGCGACAATTACCGTGGAATTGTGGTGACGAGTTCAATCAGTAGAGTGTATGGAAAACTTCTGAAGAAAAAAATTGAACATCAATACTCGGACATAGAAGCAGAGGAACAAGCTGGTTTTCGGGAGGGGAGATGAACCATAGATCACTTATTTTGCTTGACGCAAATCATAGAAAAGAAAACTGCTGTAAACCAAGAAGTGCACTGCCTATATGTTGACCTTATGAAAGCGTATGATAGTATTCCGCACACCAAACTTTGGCTGGCACTTCAACGAACAAACATCGCCTCCACTTTAATCGAAGCGGTTAAGACTTTATATAACAGATTGAAAGCGCACATAAAAATTGGAAGTAAAGTCTCAAAAGGATTTAATGTTAGTAAGGGCTTGAAGCAGGGATGTTGTCCCTCACCGACGCTTTCAAGATATACTTGGAACAAGCCCTCAAAACCTGGAAAAAGAAATGCCACAAAATGGGGATACCTCTAATCGACAACACAGTGTTTCGCTGACGACCAAGTCGTGGTAGCGCAGGACTATCACGACATGGAATACATGACATGCAAACTTATAGAGGAATATAAGCTATGTGGCCTTGAAGTAAACACAAAGAAAATGGAGTATATGTGCATTGGTGGGGAACAGAAGTATTTAATTTTAGAAGACGAACAAGAAATAATAAATTGCAGTAGCTATAAATATCTAGGAACAGCAGTTACATAAGATGGTAGTCTAGATAAAGCGATAAGAGAAACAAATAACTTGGCAAGAAAATCAATAGCATTGCTGAACAACATATTGTGGGACCAACAAATATCAAAACAAAATAAACATCGTATATACAATGCAATTGTGAAACCAATTACGTCATACGGGTGTGAAATATGGCCAATATCACAAAGAACAGAAAATTTGTTGGAGGCTACTGAGATGGATTATTGGCGAAGAGCGGCAGGGAGGTCAAAACTGGAAAAAGTAATAAACGTCAGAATCCGGGAGATAATGGGGGTACAGTGCTCTATTGTTGACGACATGAAAACAAAACAGCTAAGATGGTTTGGACATGTGCAAAGAATGCCGGATAATCGACTCCCAAAGCAAATTTTGGGATGGAAACCATATGGTCGTAGGCGAAGAGGAAGACCTAGGTTGAGTTGGAAAGAAGGCATCAACCGGGCAATGAGAGACCAGGAAATGGAAAAAGAATCTTGGTTGGATCGAGAGCAATGGAGACTAGGGATTGGAAGACGTAAGATAACGTTATGAACCTATTTATATATATATATATATATTCTGTTTTGGGCCCACGTTTTGGGCCTTGACGTCCAATTTTTTTAATTTTAAAAATTAACATTATATTTAGATTGTGATTTAAATTCCTTTTAACTTTGGGCTTTTGAACGTTTTCACAACTTTGACCCACCATATTTTTGTCTTCCCCCTGTTTTTGGAGGGATCGATCTAAAAAAAAACTATAGGGTTCTGTGGGGTAAAATATAGACAGAAACTCATGCTAAGTTTTATGAAAATCGGTTGATGCGTTCAAAAGTTATCATGTGACATACCCCAACAAATTTCGTGTGATATACAGACAAATGCCAAACAGTCGAGTCAAAACGAACTCGTTTCGTTTGTTCATTTCTCTTAGAATTTTGAAAATTTGTATTCTGATCACGAGAATTATGTCAAAAATTATAAAGTGTCTACAAGATTAACTTGTGTTACACACACGCGCGTACGCGCGCGCGCAAATTTCAATATACATGCATGTGCGCGGGCGTATGTGCGCGTAATGACATTTTATAGTTGTGTGTTCACATTTCATTTAAGTTTATCGCGCACCACGTTTGTCAGTAAATAAATTATATATCTACCCAGTGGCGTAACTACGGGGGATCAAACCCCCTCCAGAGTTATTAAAAACATCAGTAAAATTCCGCAATCACTTAGCGTAGGCCAATTGCATATGTTAAAGTAAGGCTTATAAATAATAATTATATGGCATATTTAAAATTTATATTTACTTTACCTCAACATGTTATTATTCCCTTACTTGGAGCATGTTTCGGGACCCCCAGTAATCCCATCATCAGCCTTTCTAATTTTGAATCTTGTGGAGTACCTGTGTGCTGGTTGGCTGTTGTTATGGCTTCCCATTGGTTTTTGGTTTTTTAAATTGTTATTAATTGTGTGTGGGATTGTAGTGTATATAACAGTATTTTGTGTATTTTCGATGTTGAGTGCTCTGAAAATTGTATCATGTTTTGTATTGATTTATATTTGTTCAGGTATTAGTTTGTTTGTGTTTTGGGTTTGTATATTTGTAAATTTTCCCAAATGTTCATTATGGTGCCTTTGTGTAGTATGTGTTTTATTAGTGTCATGTTGGTTATGTCTGGGAATTCATGTTCAGTGTTTATTGTATGTGCGGCCAAATTAGATTTATATATTTCTGGTCTTTTGTATGCGTTTAGATGTTCAAAATAACGTTTTTTCAGTTTTTTTTTGTACTATGTAACGTTTATTGCAATCTTGACATTCAATTTTGTATATACCATTGGTTGTTGTATTATCTTTGTTGTGTGGGTTATTTAGTTTTTGTAAATTATTTTTATTAGTTTTTTATGCTATTTTAATGTCTGTGTTTTTAAATATTTTGTGTTAGTTTTATCATTTTATTATTTATGTATGGGAATGTGGCCCATTTTTTATTGCTGTTATTATTTACGTGTTGTTCATTTTGATTGATTCATAATTGTTCAGTTTTTATTTTATATTGATTTTATTTTCTATTTTGTTTACAGTGTTATTGTTGTATCATTTTCATAAGCAATTTGGCATATTATATTTCTTTCTTTGTCTGTTTCCTGTTTGTTTAGGGGTATTTTTTTCATTCTGTTAAATAGTGAATAGAATGCTGCCATTTTATGTTGTGGTGCGTGGTCAGAATGGTTAGGTATAATGATGTTATGGGATAATTATATGGTATACAATGGTAATTATATGGGAAGACACCTGAATATCTCATTTATTCCGAGTGAAGTGGAAAGTCCAACCTTCAAGTTAGCCTCACCCCCTCCCCTCAATAGCAGCTCCTAGTAGCGCCACTGTACCTAACATCACATTCATTACCAAATAAATACCGAACAAACGATAACAGTAAATACGCAGTTTTTCCAGCCGCTACAAAACTAAAATTAAGCCTGTGTTCTATGCCCGTACATTTTCACATTAAAACTTTGTCACAAAGAAAATGAATATAAAACACTCACAACAACTGCATACTCTGCTAGACTGCTTACATGTCGATATTGATAAAGTTCTACGAATGAAATCAGCATCGTAACTTACCTGGAACAAAAACAGATAAAACATTTATAAACAGTGGCAAATAATATAAACACAACAGACAAAACAGTAAGAAAGAATCACAACCATCGTTCAAAAAGAGAAACAACACTGCTTTTCAGCTGGAACGTATATTAATTTCAGTTTTCGAATGAGACAGTATAACAGTTTCTACTCTCTCTTTCTCTCCCTCTCCGTTCACCCATTCAATGTCACTCATACACTGTATGAGTACGACGTATACACGCGTACGCAGGCGGTGAGTGGCGAACATGAGTGTAAACATTGGTCCGATTTTTCGTTGTTTTGTAATTTAATGTCTTTGTGCAAGTGTCCGCCGTATTTCGTCGCTCCCACTAGTGACGTCTTCACAAAGAATGTAGTTTGTGTTCGTAACTTGATGTTATAATAAGTCGAAAATTTCGTTTTAATGTTGTTTTGAGATGGAATATTACGTTTTCCGGAGTTTTGTGTCGGAGTTTGTGGAGGATTGACGAATGGTATCGTAATTCACTGCAAGGACACCAGTTCCGTTTTTAAGTCTGTTGTAGGCCTATGTGTCCTATATCGGTAATTGGGACAGTTGTCGTTTACATACAAGCTGAGAACTTACAAATCCACAACAGAAACAAACCGGACTCTGTCGACCGCTATCACGATATTATTACACGTTCGTTGACAAACACACGGTCAGCACATGGCAATAATTAAGAGCTAGCAGAACCTTCATATTTTCACCATGAAAAACACTTCAGATTTCAGATATTTATTGTTTAGAGGTAAACAGAAGCTTACACAGTGACGGTGCAGAGAACATGTCCGTCCGAGTCCTAGACCTCATTTCTAGTTTTCCTTTTCACACTTGTAAACCTAGTTCAAATGTCTTCACCCCTGCAAGAGCCTATGAGAATGAATAAATATCTCCAGTACACCGTATGCTTATACATGAAAAACATTAACGCACCTTTTATCATTCTATTATTATCTATTATTATTATTATTATTATTATTATTCTTATACCATCACGAGATACGTTAATAATATTGTGCTGTAAAATATATAAGTCACTGATACGGTTAAATTATTTAACTTTTTTTCTTTTTTTAATACTTATAGTCGATTTGTAAGTTATTTTTCTCTTTGTTACACACCGTGTCTTAACATTACATAATATACTGGCGGGTTAAAAGATTCACGACTCCACTCTACAAAGTTCAAAGGGTAAGTTGTAGTAGTGCGTCTTGGCTTTGTTGTCATTCGCTGCTACAAGACATTCAAATTTATGTCCCGTTTCACAGAATCATCACATTCGCCCCATTGAATTTTATATACCCCACTCTTCACGTATATTCTGCGCTGTTATTATCAGCGCAGTATAAAGCGCTGTCGTGCATTTTTTGATCGCCATGTCTACTTTGTTACCTTGCATATTGACCTAAAACATTACGTTCTTTTATCCTATCTACCTGCTTTGTCGCTCCTTCTATATTGCCTATTACATTAAATTGTTTACTATACAATTTTATACGACTTCATTTTCCTTAAACATTTTCTTTATCCTGTTTAACTCTTATATCTGTCGCTATTCTCTACTTGCTGCCTCTATATTTAAAACGTTTAATGAAGAAATTTGTGTTAGTGGTTGAAATCACAAGCAGAATGATCACTGTTGCACACCACTATATAAAAATTATCCCGATTATCGCTTTCAAGCTTCACAGCTCATCGTCAGATCGGAATAGACAGAAATTATGTAAAAACAAACCCTTCACCCCTCTCACCACACCCTGCTCACACACAACAAGCTATAATATAAATATCCCTTCCCCACCCCCTAAACCCTGTCCCACCATCTGTACAGTTACATTATGTTACATTAATTACATTACTTAATTAATTACATTACTTAATTAATTACATTAATAATTTCCGGTGGCCGGAAACCGCAAGGCGGACGGTTGCCTTACGTTAGTAAGGCAAGACATAACGTAAAGATACCATTTTAGTGGATGTTTTTTCCTAAATATAACCAAATTCACTTTATTCGGTTCAACTGTCGCTACGCAGTTGTGTGTAGTGTTGGGAGGCAACACACCTGGAGCCGGAGTGACATAATGCGTTTTAGATTGGGTGGCGGAATTCAAGAAATTGTCATTTCCGCTGGGCCTGCCGAGACCCCTGCCCGATTATTCCCCAGCGACTCCCGGAACTTTCACGCAAACAACATTAGGCAATAGGTGACATAACCTGTTTATATAAAGGCGTGCGTCGGCAATTTACCTAGTGGCATTCTGGAATCCTTGAGTCTGGGTGTTCAGCGAAACTGATTGGAGGTGTCTATCAGTTTATTAGAGAAGAAAGCGATATTATACAGCGGGTATTTATCGGCAAGTGTTACATTGTTTATTTGCATTCGAACTATTGTAATTGTTTTTAATAATGACTTTTCTTATTGTCTGAATTCACCCTGTTTTGGAAAATTGTATCACTCAAGAGGACTGTCGCAATACAAGTGTTGAAAAATATCCAGATTTTTTCATACATTGGTTAATATTACATTACCATTTCTATTTTAAATATTTTCTAATTATACTATAAGTTGACATTTTAACCAATACAACGGCTGAAAGCCTTCTTGATTTTCTGTGACCTCATCGTTTTAGAAACTTTACAATTTTCAATTAGTTTATCAACTGGTTTACGTACTGTAACAATCAACAGCAAAAATGAGTTATGTCAAAATACCCATAATTGTATACTCTATCATGTCCAGTGCAATGTTAGTGCGTGAGTGCGCGGGTTCGCGCGTGATTCACATTTTATTTAATAACTTTATTAATAATTAACATTTCTTTATGAAACTTGGATAGAGTATGCACAGTATTGAAGGGTACGTTTCTCATATACTCAATACTGCAGAACTATAATTTTAATATGATTTTTCAATGAAATTAATTCTTCTTTTAACTCGTTATGTCTGCAAGAGGGTAATAAAATTTGTAGATTAAATCTAGACAGGCGTTTGCAGAATTTGACAGTTTTAACTTGAAGTCAGTCCATCATGGTAACTTGAAGTCATAGATCATGGTCAGTCAATCTATGACGTTAATAAGGTTTTAACCAATCAGGAGGTCCAAAAATTATTCGAGTCAGTCCTTTCGGGAGATCACTTCGTACAGTTCGTTTCCAGGTCTCGTCATAGAAGGTCGTAATAACTGTCGTGAGTTTTTCGTGTCATAACAGGTCTATTCTATAGATGACGTAGAACTTAGGTATACGTTACGAGTTTTTCGTATACGTTATCTAGTCGAAGAACTCAACTACAAGTTTATAATAGATCAGTATTAGTGCTTTTCGCGCTAGTGGAAGATTTTCCGCCTATCGCGGTATTACTGATTGACGCGAGGACACTTCAAGAGTCGGGAGTGTGTAAGCCAAATACACAAGATCTATTTAATCACCCATTACAAAAACCCCTGAGATAATTTAATAAACAATAACAATTTAATAAACGCGGCGTATGTGATTAACGTATGAGTGAACGAGGTCAGCGGGCAACGAAACATCAACAACAGCTGATCGCCGAACATAGACGGTGGGTGTGTAATTCGACATACAAGTAACAATCTATTGTAAAATAAGAACCCAATTCACTAAGAACCCTCTTTAGTGAAAGACAAATAATCAAATAAATAATTGTATGTTTAAAAACTTAATGAGACAGAAATAATAATTGTGTTAGTTAATACATTTTCCTACCTTCAGATTTAGACTCTGTGTTTATATTTTCATTATACCTATCTATGCAATAATTATTTGTTACGCTGCTGTTTCACTGTTTAAGATCGTGATGCATGAGACCGTCGTCTGATTGCAAGTGAATAAATTTGTGACCTCCTGTCATATACTTAATTCTCATAACGACTATAATTATACTGAAATGATTAGTATACATTCAAATTAAGTCCAGATAAAAAATATCGTGCTACATCGTAGAGATACATGTATCCAAATTAAGATATCATGTAAAAAAGAATGTAAACAGCCAATTATTTTTATACGAACAGAAATAACACCGTTGCACACCACTATAGAAACAAGTGCGACAGTGTTAATTCTGTTTGTCATTATAACCACTAACACAACTTTATTAATTAAATAGCCATTTATTTTGTCCGAACGACAATCCAAAAATAATCTGAGATATATTAGTCAAACTCACTATACCAAATGAATTAATGGAATGCAGAGCAATCGTATCGTCCAAAAGCTAATTTCCGGATCACATACTCGCAGAAAGACCTTGACCTTAAATAAATAAGTCTTTGCAAAGGACAAATCTATATGACACCACCTTTCAGTTAATGCCAAGTCGCATTGCTAATATTCTACTTACAGGCGAGGACGCGAGTGTACGTATGTAATTGGTTGAAATACTTAAGCTGTCGTTTCACTTTGGCCGGAAGGTGTATCTGAACTATTCGTGGAAGTTAAGAGTTAGTTTCCCTGTGTGTTTCTTGTCACGATTTAGCCGCACTCTGGCATTCTAGTGCGCAGAAAATGAATGTCATGATCGTACAGTCGTTGTACTACAGCTAATCGTCTGTGTAATATGAAAATATATAATAAATAATATGATTACTATAGTATATATGATTATTATTATTATGATTATATAGTAATCTAATATGATTATTTACATTTTCGGCGTAAGGAAAGCGCTACAAACTCGGTAAATTAGTTATACGCTATTATAGTAAGGCGCTGTGTATAGCGTTCCAATAGTTGGATGCGGTAAACCCATGGTATTTCGTGTTTGTTTAGTGTATCGTGAGTACCCGCCTCCCACGCGGTTATTTACGTTTCTCGTGTCGAAACGCATTAACACTGCAGAGTTTCTTTCTCTCTTCTTGTTTCCGTTCCTAACGACAGCATGTCTTGGGCTGCCGTGTAACGATGAGGATTATTCTGAGAGGCGTTTGTGCGCAGCGACAAGGCGGATGCAGCGTTCAATTCGTAAGGAGGATAGTGCCGCATTCGTGTCGAGGGCGGATTACGACCTCATTTTACATCTGTAGCGACACGAACCCTTTAATTACAAGGACGAATGTTAATACGGGAAGTCAACGCGGGGAGAAGAGGGTTGAAGAGGGACGTTAACGTTTCGAACCCAGTTCAAGAAGTTTACAATAGTCCGAGATCAAAATATTGTTCAAATTAGGAAACGTTTTTCCCTTAATCATGTACGAGAACATACTCGTGGCAAGAATATATTGTCTTTGTACATGGTATAAGTGATTGACAAGTAAATCTTCAGTATTTTTCATTTAAATGTTTACTGCAATTATTGTTTGCTGAAATTCGTTTCTTAATTTATGTTCTTTAATCCTAAGTCTTTCTGCCATCAAAGTGGCACGTAAATTCTTCTTTCCCATCCTGATCTATTTTGTGTAAATCTCTTTCCAATGAGAATTTGGGAATAGATTTAATTTAGAATAAATACTTCTCCCTTGAGCCATTTCTTCACTTTCTCTTGCCATATTTTTCTTTGTCTCTCTTCTATCCTTATATTTTTAATATAATCATAGCGCCCTTCCGGTAACCCCCACGACCTAGCAAACCAACTGTTTTTCTTGTACTTTTAATATAACTGATTTCATTTTTCACATTTCTGAAAACGTAATTTTTAAAAAATATGTTACGTTCTCTTAACTCTCATTTTCCTTACATCTAATTTTCGCTCCATTTATTCGCTTTCTGTTTCACTTTTCTGGCGTTAAAAGCACTACCTTTCTTACAACTCCAGGCTTTATTGCTCTTGCCTTATTCTCTCTTCCTGCAAAAAACATTTTTTCAAAGAATTATACGCTTTACCATACTTATCTGTTTTATCGTGATAACAAATTGAAGTCTTATAGTAAGTCCCAATAGTGAGCACTAGTAATTAAACCAGGTGAGCACTGTTAACTGACCAGGAAAATTTACTAAATTAAAACGAACAAGGAAAATCGTGGCAAAAGCCTATTCAACGGACTCAATACGCATCTGTATTACTGAAATGAACGACAGGCAATTTACTTGCATTTTCCTACTTAAAATATTACTTTTTTTCGAGTATTATTGCATTTCCCTTCACTAAAAAATAAAGCCTGGCTCTGTCAATTTACATAAACACACTACTTGCAAGAAATCATCGTCGGATCGTTCCAGTTAATGCATTGTGCAAGGTTAGCTGTCATGTGACTGGCGTACAGCTAATTGTGGTGAATTGTACACGTATACACACCTTATCATCCAAATGACAACCTATTGTTGAATTTACGTCTGTGTTAACCTTACGTGTTTATTTAATTTAACGTCGAACCACACCGCATGTAAGTAAAACAAGGTAGTATAAGGTAGCAGGCAGAAAGCAAAACTTCTAGCAGAACCTGTTACATATTTGTCAGTTTTTTACACTGCACTGAATGAACTGGTGATGAAAGTGAATGATAGTTCCTCATGCCGGTTATTAAGTCCAAAGGACATGGAATACGGAGATCCGAAGAACGATGGCAGACTGGTAAAGAAAGCGACCGAAAACTGCAACTACCTGAAACCTGTACTCCGTATTAATAACTGTAATCTTCTTTTTGAATCCGAATTTTAGTGGGTCACGCGTTGTTCTATTAATCGTTATTTGTTTAAACGCAAACAAATTATGTTAAACGCAAATGCTCTCTATTCTGTTAAACGCAATCTAGAGGCATTGGTACAAGACCTTTCTTTGCAATATCCTAGCATTTCTCTGGATTAAGAATATCATTAATCCATCCATTGTGAATCTTCTGCAGTTACTGCCATCTCTGCATTCCTGAATATCAGAGGCGCTGTTGTACCAACCACTACGCTGCAAGCCTTTTCCCCATTACATCGAGTATGTATGCTTTCCATGTCCTGGGTTTACCCCAATTCCGCCGTTTCCGACAGCCAACATTCATCAGGCAACCGTTCTACGTGGCCCCGTACTATACGAGGCGCTTTATATTTACGGTGTCTAAAATTGTCTTTCCAACATGAAGTTGCCTCCTAATATCCTCATCTCTAGTGCCCTAAGCCCTGGACCCCACAAAACCGTCACAACATTTAATTATACTGCTTGGATTCGTTGGTAGTTTTTTAAAATTTATTTCCCAAGTTTCAGAGTCACGATTGCAGAGTATGTAATCTTTTGTGGGTTTCTTACCCTCACCAAAGCACAAAATGCAGCCACCCTGTCACAGTTGCCTAGATGAAGGATACTGAAGAGTTAAAAAAGAAACCTCCAGGTAAGTAAAGAAGTGTATACAACTAGACAGACAAGGCAATAAGACAGTACTGGATTGTAGGGTGGGGAGAAACTATTAAGTCAAAGTGAATATGGATTCGGTTGTTCGCAGGTACCACATCTGCCTTGTCACCTCCCGTTATAACACCTCTCGTCTATCTAACACATGCCTGAAAAACTAATTCCACAAGATCTGATCTAAACACTGACCTTCTAGAAACAATCGAAACGACAATCACCTCCAGGAGGTAGTGCTGAGAAACTAATTGATTTGAGATATTGGCCAGTTATCGTTTTGAACAGTGGAAACAGAATAATTGACACAAGTTGAAATCGCTATTTAGACTACAAGAAAGTGTCGCATTCAGCACTTCTTTAAGTTTGACCAAAAGACACAAACGTAACAAACAATAAATGTTACATAATTAACAGTGTCGCACTGAATAACTCAAGTCACCTATTACATGTGGCTGCACTCGATAATTCACAGTTATCAGTTTACACTAAAGCAGTATAAAACTCCGATAACGCGCAATGAATTGGTGATCCAAAAAAACTGATTGTATGGTTTTTGAAAGACCGCTAGATACTCAGCCTGTCCAACGCAGATACGACAAAATTGCCCTCGATGCTGGTAGAATAATAGATCACAGTCTGGGAGATATGTCTGCAAAGATCGAGAAGTAGCGCGCGAGCATTGCATAATCCTGCCGCTCATACAGCGCGTGCAAAGCGTTACATAGCCTCACGCGTTAGAAAATATACCTATCGTGTAAAATCACCCGCTTCACAGCAGACCTTATAATATTCTAATAATATCTTGCCTGAACTTGTGGACTTGTATCTTGCCTGGTAGGCTCACATTTTATTTCCAGAGTACTTTATGTTACACTGCTCCACGCCTTCTTAATGCCAACAGTCACTTCCCCTTCACCCTCAGCCTTTTTACGCTCCTCAGGATTTGTTAGTAGCATTGGGTTTCGGCATCCGTATGCCGTAGATACCGGATTAGGTACTGGAATTAGGCTTTAAAATCTCTGAGCCCTAGACAAACGGAATTGGCTCTTGTACTGAATGTACCGTTGCTCCGTCAAGTGCATGAGCTCATCTTACAGACGTTTCTCTACTATCACTTATTCAATTTCTCTCTTGTTTCTATGGCAAAAGAAATTTAACATGGCACTCAGCTTTAGTAACCTCTCGTTAATTTCCAGTTTCCAACATATGGAAGCACGTATACTCCATTAACACAGTAGACCTTTTTCAGTAGATCTATAAATTTTCGACCAGTTTTCTATCTTCAAAGACGAAATTTTGGAATTATAGCCAGCTCAGACTTACTATTTACCACATTTTTGTTAAGTTTGTCGCTGCTGATCTCGCTATAGCTAATTTTCTTTTGATTTAATCAGCAGAGTCCTGTCATTAGATAATACTGAACCTAAGAATATAAATCTGTTTTCACTTTTTAATTTCCCTAATTTATGTTGTTTTAATTATTTATCAACTAACTTATTGACTTGTCTGAACTAAGCAGTCGGCTATCGCGGCTGTGGTATTATATTCGTTATCGTTTAAAAAGTAATCTTAGGGTAACGAAAACAGATATAAAAAATTACATATTATACAGTTCATCTCGATGCAAGACGAGTTCTGCTACTTTTCCTCGGTGTAAGAGGTAAAACTCAGATCGGTTACTCAAACTGGATGAGAAGAGGACTTTAACATGCGAGAGGGGGATATGTTGACATGTTTTCCTCGGTCGACACGATGACTATCAAAGCTCCTTTGCAAACAAGGCACAGTAAAAATATAAGCAATGCCTTTCTTCACGAAACGCTTCTTTTGATTTAAGAGGTTCTCCTGTTTATAACTAACTTTACCATTTGATACAATCTCACTATGGTATCTTCGGTCGTCCAAAACTTCTTTCAACTTTTGGAGGATTAAACCAGGCCTTCTTCAATGATCTGTCGCAAAATATAATACCCATTAATGTTTGGTGAGTACAAAGCTGAATGACGTAACGTTAGAAAACGTGGCCTTACCGGGCGTGTAAGGAAGAAATCTGAAGGACGCAGCCTTTCCACAGATAAGGAAGCAGTATCATTCATAAATTTACATACAATTGGCAACACCTCACCATGATCTACTGCCAACGGCGCAGCATGCCAATATTGATACAGATATTGCCAATAATGTTGTGCGAGATGCCATAGATGATAAACGACTAAAGGCTGTATTGAATCACCAGACACTCTGATGAATTAAATAACTGCCGCGTACTCATGCTAGCATTTGGAATACAGTCCTCTTTACAGTAATCGTTCAGGAAATATTTACTTATTCAGTTGCACGCAGTTACTACGATAAGAGGCGCAGCTGTTTGGACATTAATCAAAGAATGTGATCGCCTCTAGAAAGTACAAAAAAAATTTAGAATCGAAATGGCATTCTTTCATTATTCGCATTCTTTGTTAAACGGTGATCTCCTTTTAAACTTTTAAAATTAAGAAGCCACTATTCCTCTCTTCGCACACGCAAACTATCTGCTTGTTCGTGCTTTTAGTTTTATTTTGTGGAATGAGGATACAACGACGTCAGAACGTAAAGTTTTAAAAACCGAAGGGAAGAGTTTGAAGTGTGTTTCAGAATATGTTTGTAGATACAGGATAATTGTAACAGTCCCGAAGACGAATAAAGTTAAAATATTTGTACTAAACATTGAAGAAGAACGTCACTACGATTATGATTAAAACTTAGGAAGTAAAATATTTTTATCAATTGTACGATTGGGTGCAACAAGGATCTCAGATACAAAAATCTGCTTTTAAAAAAATTGTTCCTTATACTTTTTCAATAACTAGTTACTTTTAATGTAAATTTTCAACTGTAGTTCTGTTACGGATACAGTTAATAAATTATCCATGTTTAAAAGACCTTCTGAGACCCATTATGCATACAAGAATAACGAGTATTTTAACTACAAACAAATTTTTGATAAAGTTAAGCTGTTTCTCCAAAAATACTAAATAATATAAGTATTTAAATTAAAAACAACTTAATTTAAATGCATTTTCAGGAGTACTTCAGAAATGGTAAAATAAAATATTGTTCTTGGTAGACAACTTCTGCAACTACCACTTCAGTACCAGATACATAATCACGAAACGATTCTTCTCGAATCATATTATCAGGAAGATCTTTTTAGTACAGTCCTTCAGTGCCTGTGAAATATATTTAAAACTAATCAATTTTTCACGTATAAGAAACTGTTAGAGACTTTGACCGTCTCTTACTTTTATGGAGTTAGCATATTTTTTGTGCTAATATGCTGTTTCTGAGAAGTTTTGAATAAAGATTGTTACTTTTCCTTATATAAACATTAGATGATGTATCTATACTATACACTAGCTGCTGCATAAGCAGCACTGTTACACGCCAACTGAAGGCATCTGATTCCGCCATTTGTGTGACAACGAACTTTTAAGCGTGTATTTGATATTGTTACTATTGAAATAAATAATCAGTTATAATAGGGCATTCGTGTCTACATTTAATTGTACGAAAAAATATGGTTTCAAGGATGTGAAAAGAAGAAGTATTACATTTCACAGCTACGTTCCTATTGAATTATTACACTGGAAAAGGGAAAATGTTTTGCTGATGATACAGTATTCTTTTTTTGCAAAAGTAATGTAACTAAGCGCACTTTTCAGCTAAAGAATTACATATAGTTACGAAAAGCGGGACATTCACTCCATGTGTATAATCAGTAGTTATTAAAGTGCAACGTATCGACCTCAATGAAGCCCACATGTTGTGTCGTCGTCATTCTGGTGCCTGTATAGGCGTTCGTTTACGTTAAATGCTGAAATAGATCAACAACGCATACATGCTGGAACTAAAAAAAATCTGAATTTCATATTTCAATCAACAAGATATTTATAATACCGCCAGCACAGCGTATAACATCCATAAATACAGGAACGTCAGAATACAGATAACAAAAACATCCTTAAACATCGCATACAACAAAACATGCCGCAAACACAACATTATACCCACACATGCACAAATCATAATAAAAAATAACACACACGCCGCAATACAAACCAAACGTAAAGCAGAAATAATACACCTGGATAACATCGTCAAAGATTTATACCACAAAAAAGATACACTAAACAAAACGGCATACAACCTACACATAAAACTCACACAAATATTACACCACATTGAATTAGAACACATAATACAATATACACGAAATATCATAGAGAAAATCCAATTAAGAACACAGGAAAGACATAACAGAAAAATCAATAACCTATTAACACGCAGAAACGAAACCATCCCTACACCGACACATAAGTTTCACGCACGTACTGTAAATACAACTTTGACCCATTTCACTAATGCAGAAATAACCCTATTAGATAAAGGTCTAAAACACAATTTAGGCATCAATCCAACTAACAACAACAATAATAAAAGACATACACGTGACATAGTCCTTGATGCTGAAACAGCCATACAACACACGCATAACAGACCAAGACACCATACGCCACGATATCAAACGCAAATTACAACACACACAGCAATATGAATATAAACAACACAGTATTGAATTCCAATTACTAAAAAACATAAAAAACATAAAACGTAAATTACAAGAGCACAACCTAACCATACTCAAAGCAGACAAAGGCAATATTAATGTCATAATAGAAAAACAAGCTTTAAATAACAAAATCGAAACATTTTTAAATGAAAACAACATCACTAAATTAAATAAAGATCCCACCCCAAATTATCACAAACAAATAAACAAAACCTTAAATAACACAAAACACATAGTTTCACCTGACAACATCAAATATTTTAAACAAATTAAACCAAAAGCCCCTACACTAAATGCACTACCGAAATTACATAAACCAAATATTTCCATCAAGCCACTTATAAACAACACACAAGCACCTGCACACAAAATAGCTAGACACTTAGATAAATTAATCAGAAATAGCATAAATTTAACTAACAACACCACTGTCATAAATAATTTAGATCCTGTGAATAAAACTCAACATATCCACATTCCACACAATTCCACACTAGCCTCATTCGACATAACAAACCTATACACCAATGTTCCCATAAATGAAACTATAACTACATTAGAACAATTACTAAAATTAAACAACATACCTGAAACACACATAAAAGAGATCATAATCTAACTAAAATTATAACTGATCAAAATTATTTCACACACAATAACATGTTTTACACACAAACAGATGGACTACCCATGGGCTCCCCTATATCAGGTATACTAGCCGAAATATTTGTACACACCATAGAACAAGAACACATATTGCACAATAACAAATACACCGATAAAATAATATATTGGCACAGGTATGTTGATGACATTATACTCCTATACAACGGCAACAAAAGACAAATAGAAAATTTCCACAAATATATTAACACTATACACCATAAATTAAAATTCACACTTGAAATAGAACTAAATAATAGCATAAACTTCTTAGACCTCACAATCACCAAAACAAACAACACACACACATACAAAATATACAGGAAACCCACCACATCAGACATGGTCATACATAACTCATCCAACCACCCAACTCATCACAAACATGCAGCATTCAACTACATGCTCCATAGACTCACTTCAATACCCCTAAACACACATGACTACCAAGAAGAATTTAACACAATCAAATATATAGCAGTTAAAAATGGATACAACCCCGATTTGGTAAATAAAATACACAAACGCATCCTAAGCACAAAAAATAAAACACATCAGACCAACAACACACAACCCAGTAAGTACATAACACTTACATACTACAACTCCAATACACACAAAATTGCTAACACATTTAGAAAACACAATTATAAAGTAGCCTACAGAACCAACAACACCATTAGGAAACATATAAATATTAACAAAGGCACAGACACATACAGTAAAACAGGAGTTTATAAATTAAATTGTAATGATTGTAACCAATTCTACATCGGCCAGACGGGAAGATCTTTTTATTCCAGATTTTCAGAACATGTAAAAGCCCTCACCACAAATTACATACATTCCACATTTGCCACACATTTACAAAATGAAAACCATAGTTACACAAACATAGAACACAACATGGAAATATTACACTACTTACCAAAAAGTAGAAAATTAAACACAGCTGAACAATTTGAAATATACAGATATCACGCACTACAAACCAAACAACATATTAAATGAACAATTACATTACAGATCACATACACTATTTGATACATTGATCCAAACACACAATTTGAACCTCAACGCCAATTCCCTCCCACTATCAATTCCCACCACACACACCTATAGTCCATAGTTGTTATTCTGTAACAATGACATTCAGTATTTACTCACACTGAAGAAGAGGCACATCACCGTGAAACGTTTGTGAAAGTGATAACCAAAGTAAGTTCATTTGTGAAAGTTTTTTATATATAATAATATTTAAAAAAAATCACTTTGCAACTAATAACTATTGTTCTGATTGCGGACGAGTGTTTCTGCAGCTTCTGTGTTAATAAGTTATGTCTGCATTTTTAGTCTCCCGAACACCGAACGTCCGTATTACGGATCTAATTTCATAGAATCATTCTGTTTTATGTATTTCCCTTTTTAATGGAAGCGTTCAATAGACATTATAATGTCTGTTATAATGTCTATATAATATTTTATAATACAATACAATAAACTTACGGAAACGTGAGCGAGCTGTTAATTTGAGCCGAAATCTGGAGCTGAAAGTTTGTTAAAATCTTTACTTCCTTCACTACATCATAACGCTGGGCGTGCGGCAGAAAAAGTTACCTTCGCACTTTATAAACTCCGAACTGAGTTTTACTTGACAGTTTTCTGATAACTTTATATTAATTCCCAGCCCACGCGGGTTTCGCCACTTAACCACAAGTCGACTCGTACCACTCGACAAACTTAACTCTACTTATATAACTTCTGGCCTCCGAAATGGACTTTTTACTGAAGCGTTTTCGAGTGCGTCAAAAACAGGTTAATACCGACGATTGTCTTGCGGTTGTAAGATCTGTTGTGAGGCTGTGGCAGTCAAACAGATAGCGAAATAAGCTACAATTCCTTATATTCTGCACGGTACGTGACACTCGAAAGTTATGACTAAGATCAAACTAAAGTTAGAGGAAATTTCTGTAAAGGAACAAATGTTACAATATATGTTTTTCTGATCTGTAACAGGTTTGGATGAGAACATGTTGACAAATATACAACATGAATTTAACGTGCACAAGGATAATCAGGTTTGACGCCTCCTGAGAGCCGAAATATCATTGACCACGGTTTATGTGTTGACAATAATAATGCTTGATAATTTAAAACACCGAAGAAGTTCCATGAAATCAGAGTAGACGATTATTAAATGAGAAACATCGCACTTGTATGCGTTCTTTAAATGGTTGATAATTAACTACCGTACTGCTTGATTATCAAGAATATAAAATATATGACAAAATGATGGGTTCCACCTACTAACTACAGATGAATGGTATTCCACTAACGTTTTCAAGACGTTTCTAGACATTACGATGTTCACAGATTATTTCGGTGGGTAAAAAATCTCAGTGATTGTAAACAAGAAATCCAGGTTAGGAAATTCGTCGAACGTGGGATATAGTTGTGTGCTGGTGAAATCAATTATATAGTTCCATTCCTGCACCGTAGGACGTACTCGTCCCTTTGACATTTTTATCCTCGCTAACAGTGCGCTTATATTCATTCATTTAGATCGAGCGGTTTCTCTTTAATCGTCTAGAACCCACCTCAAACCCACCTCATTTGAGTTTCCCTCCTTCTCTTCTGTATACTCCTGACGTCTAGTGCACTGAGAATTTACTCCATTGTCATCTTTTTGTCTGAAATTATGACCTCCTTAATCCATATCAATTCTGTCACCTGTACTCTAACATTTTTGATTGTGTCGTGTTTCAAAGCCACTCATTTCTCCGTCTATTACTTGTATATCCGTCATCCGTCTTTCCGTTGCTCTTTATGATTCCCATGTAAAGCAAGCTTTCTTGTGTAAACGACGAAAGAAAACGCTTACGATCAACAGGAAAGCCGAGCAACTCATGACGTTTAAGTAGCTGGTCTGAAATTGAGCTCACCTAATACTACTTAGGTCAGTCTGACGCGTTTTATTCGTTCCGGTGTTTGATTTTCTTTATTAAATTCAGAATATCTGGTGAAAAACTCTACACTGTAATATGGCACTACAGGATACAACTTTATATCAAGGTGAGGTATTATTCTTACAGAGAATTAAAGCTAATCCTTCCGCTAGGCGTTTGTGCGCCTGCGTGCAATGTTGAATTTGCCGCCCCATGTGTTCCTCCGATCTCAGTGACTCTAACCACGGTCGACCTTAAATAACATTTTATAATTTTTAATTTAGAAAATGTAAGTAGCGTTAATATAAGTAATATTCTTAACACTACTGCTATATTTTCTAATGTTGAGATCAAATTATTTTTAATAAGGTACTGAAAAATGCCCTACGGCTCATACATCAGATTTAGAGGGAAAATTCAGTTTTAAAGAGTTCAGTTCATTAAAAAAATCAGACCCGTCGATATCTGCCTCATTAGTAGAATCGTTTTAAGTTTGTATCTCTAAAATATATAATCAATCTATTTCGGACATTTACACAGATTACTATTGAAAAAAATCCAAATACGCTATCAAATATTTTTAAATTTTCAAATCTGTTGTTCAAAGAAGAAAAGATCTGATCCTGGACAGTAAAAAAAACTCTACTTTGTAGTTACTATTCGAACCCATTGAATCTTCGGGGGCTTTTTTTTGATATGTTCGATGAAGTTCTTACACGTTTATGTATTATATGGGAAATACATAATACGGATGCAACTGGAAGACTTTGAAATACATTAAAAAGTTGAGGTTGAGCGGGTAAAACATAACATTTATACACGTCGGTGATGATGTGATTTGCTGACCTCTGACTGTGCCCCCCATGTGCAGTGCGCACCTTGCACACCCGCTTACTGCGGCCCTGCCTCCATGGTCGCGACTTATACGGACGTTCTCATCGGATATTTTTGTGCTCATTAGTCCATGTACACGGTTATCAATCGTAGTACCGATATCATTACAAGTGAGCTAGTAACAGATCATCTTTAGTGCAGTTGAACACAAGAGTATTCCACACCACTTGAAAACTGATTGTTTAACAACTTACAACCGTTAATATAGCACGAAACATACTATTTCGACTTCGAGATAGCACATTTATAATAAGAATTTACTAACTTCTACCTGATCGTTTAAGTAAGTCATGTTGTAAGCGACTGGACGTCGTAACGTGGAATGTTTTCGGAGCTGTCGTTCCCCTTCATTTTCGCGATTATTCTACAACATTAGCGGAACTGTCGGCCACAGACAGAGAAACGCCAGCTCGCAGCAATCAATTTACGTATAGCGAACCGAAGCGATAAGATGTATTCTGATATTAATAACTGTGAATCATTGTGAGCGAAAATCTGTAACCGGTGAGTTGTATAATTTTCTGCGACAGTGTTAATTCGACGATATTTACTGTTTGTTACATTATTCTGTATTGGACAATCGTAAACTTGAAGAATTGTTACTCGCGAATGTCTTTGTTTATTCCAGCTGTCATTAAAGCCGTGATTAACGCATTATCTGGTGTCCAATTATTTATTCCACTTTTTAAACATGACGTTCCGTGCGAGCATCGTACCAAAATGTTGTTTGGAATTCGGAAAAGCACATTGCGTACTTCAAGGACAACACAATTTCAAATTATTTTATAAGTGTAATATTGGTACGATCTTAAATTCCATGTATACTATGATTTCAAGTTGATTCAAAATAGAGTTATGAAATACCGTTAATTTTTCAAATACTGCAAATTATCTCTTTAGGTTTTGCTGGGTTTGTAACGCGGTATTATTGTCTCAGTAATTTATTATTTTCAATAACACTGGCTCTGACACAGCCGAGAATAACCTGTACAAAACATATTTAAGGGGAACAAACAAAACAAGCGTTTCTATTCACTACCTGGTAATACAGTTCGTTATTATTGGCCGGGTTATTTCTTACATTTCGTGCGAACCACACCGATTTCCAGATAGGATTTATTCATGTCGTTTCTAATTTCGACGGAAAAAGAAAATCGAATTGAACGAATAAACTAAATTTACCAAGATTACCTGCGGACGAATGTCGCAGGAAGTATCGTGATATGCCCCGAAACTAATTTACTTATCTAGCACGCGCGTCCAGAACTTCTCGCAGAGCGGTAAAATAAAAGTTTACGCAGGGCCGGCTCTAATTTCCCAACTTAAAAGTTAATGCCACACGTAAAAAGAAGTAAAGAGCGAACGGTCGTAAAAACTTTGCTATTTCCTCGCACTGTACGAGACCTTGAAGTGTGCGAATCGGATTAATTAGCCAAAACTCTTAACTAACTTTACCGGATTTTACAAAACAATGTTAGAGTTAGAAATGAAATGTGTTGGTACTACATCATCGTATCAATCAGCGTTGTCATTAAAATCGATTACTATAATTTTCGTTTAGATTTTGACGTGGATTTGTTACTAATATTATTTAAAACGTTAAGGAAATTCTTTATTTAATTTTTACTTGTAGTTGGTTTTAAATTAGTATTTCTTTTGTGTTTTTATATCACGTTTTTCCCAGACATCCATTTCTTAAATTTTATAAATTTTAATTTGTAATAAAAACTTTTGAGTCTCCAAAAATTCAAGTCATATTTACTGATAATTATGCAAGAATTTCAAAGATTATAAAAATTTCAAGAAAATATATAAAAAGGATGTGTACGAGCATGTAAATGAAAAATAACAATTAAGAATATTACCGTAAAAAGTGACCATATTAGCTAAACAAATATAATAATTCTAGTATCCAGACGTAAGAAAATTAGAAATGAAATCATTAAGGACGAATGAATGTAAAAAATTCAATTGTTGATTTTATCTAAACAAAAAAATTACAATGATATGGACACACGAATGTCACAGGAAAGAATGCCAAGGAGAGTTATGGAATAGACTTCACCAAGAAGAAAAAAAGAGGAAGACCACCTATCACCTAGATAGAAAAAATTCACACTATACTGAGGGAACGAGAAATTGAAAAAGATCTTTGGATGAACAAGCAGCAGTGGAAGATGAGAATTCAATCACTTCTGTAATCTTTGGTTCCGGAAAATGTGTAAAAATTGTACAGCCGGAATAATAATATATAATATAATAATTCTACAGAACTTCGCATAATTCCAGAAGTTTCTAATTTATAGAGAAAGGATAGTTTTGAAATTTAAAACGATTTAAACATACTTTTTAAATATTATGAACATTTCTTTAAATACTATTTCTGGAAGTAAAATGATATTGTATTTTCACCTTACGTACGTTTCATTAACGTGGTAAACGTGATTAAATCAGCATCATCAGAGGTTTATAAATGAACAAATTTATACAATTTAATACAATGAAAATACGTAGTTACGTGAAAAGGTGAAAATACGTAATGCAGATATAGTTAATATTTGAAGAACTATTCACAATATTGAAAACTGCAAGAAATAATTACGAGCTACTTACAAAACAACGATGAATTTTGTAATAAGACAGCAAATTCAGAATAGTAATGTGCGGTCAAGTACGTGAATTCAGGTCACTTTAATAATGTATTTTGACCATCCTATGGAGCTTTAGCATTTTTCCATTCTAGGGAAAGTGTGTTGAGAACATGTCTAATGTAATTCAATATAGGCCTATGTTCAAAAGTAAAACTGAGCAAACGCAATTTGCAATAATTTAGTACATCCAGGATGTTAAACTGAACTAACAATTTTTAAATTACACGTTTCTTCAATGGCAATTATTTGAACATGCACTAAACAAAACAAAAAAGCGTGAACAAAACTAATAAGCCTACTAAAATAAGCTTCGGGACCTTGTTTTTTTTTATTTCGAAATTCTATTTTCGTAGACATTATTTAAAGAATAAAATAAGCATTTGATAATACGCTACTTAACAAAAGTAAGTTTCAGCGACTCCCAATTTCAACCATAAGTGTTTACGATTTTTTTAAAAAGTATAGTAAAATTTAAGAAGCCTGACTGTCAGCAAATGTAAACAGAAGAAGTAAAAGAATTCTAATTAAGAGTTAGTTTCACCGTTCTTGTTATTTAATCCATCTGTGAAATCAAGGAATGATCAATCGCTTATGAATTTGGCACGCAAAAATTGGTGTTAATGCGCACACACTTGGTCACTTGATTACTTAAAGGGCAAAAGTATCTCAGACGCTACCTTATTGGACCAGCTTGCGTGCACATTATTAAAAAAAACCTCATAGGGAACGGTAATTTTTATCACTGTCTGGAAATCTTGATGCGAATATAATTGGGCTTATCACGAAATCAGCATTAGCATTATATGTTACAATTCGCACAGCAAAGAAAATTGACTTCTCTTTTACAATGTTAAAAATTAAAAGAAAGCTTTTGTTTACAAAGCATAGGTAAACGCTCGTGTTGTCTTCAGAAAGCAACAAATACTAAATTATAATAAATCGTAAAAGGCAGAGCACAGCAAAAAAAGTTTACATGTTTGAATGTGTTTTATTATGTAAAATAATCTTTTGGAATAAACCACTGTCTCTCACGAAACAATGAAATAACTATGGAAACTGCAGATAATCAGTGAAACAAAAAACAATACAAAGAACATATTTTTTCAAAAAAAAAAAACAGAATAAAGAAAAATTCCTATAGATGTGTGCGTGAGCGTTTGTGTGCGCGCGCGCGGGATTTTGTTTAACACAACGGACAACTATAATAAAGATCTTGCAGACGACATTTAGAAACGTAGTTCCTAAAATAAAAATGAAAATATTGACAGATAAACACTCATCAAATCTACTGTGAACAAATAATCTAATCAAAATACAAAAAATAAGTAATAATCAGTCTATGTTAAAGAAAGCATCTGGGTGCAAAATGCAAAAAACCGAACTGGAAACTTCCGTACTAACAGAAAATATACTATCTACTGAAAATGCGATCGACTGAAATAAAGGATACAAATAAAGGAAAACACAGTTTCGTATCATCTGAGTAAGGAATATATATATATATATATATATATATATATATATATATATATTGCAACACATCTTTTTATGATTTCTTTCATTATGGATTATGAGTTTTACATGGACCTGGTTAGGGTATATCATGCCAACACTTACCTGCAGTATATGGTACTTTTCTGCTTTGCCGGCTATTAGGTGTGGGATTTGGGCTTATTAGGTATCAGGTAACGAGTTGGGACGATGTGTTTCCAAAAGAATTATTCTAGGAAGCTGAGTTGTATAAATTGTGAATAAATGAAAACTACCTTTTTAGTCTATCATTCCAATGATTATAATTGTCACCCTCAAGGTGCTTATCTTTAAACAAATCATAATAATAAAAAGAATTTCAAATATTTAACACAATTTACGGCGGGTTCCACCATTTATATTCTTTCTTGAATATTACTTTACCATATTTTCTCTAGTGATATATTGTTATAATGCTTACGTCTAACAATCACATATTAAAATCATATATCTTAGTACATAATTTATAAGTTCCTGAAAATAAGACATACAATACACAGTATATACACAAAACATATAACATGGAAATATACACACATATATGGGCAGTTTCACACTGTCTGCCTGTAATTATAATTCATTTATAAAAAATCATTTTTGTTATATTGAATTTAATTATTTAATAAAATGGAAATACTGAATTGATTTCATTCTATGAAATCCGTAACCCTGTTCTTTATACATGAGAAAATAAAATACGAACTTTTTAAATGAATATAACAAGGGTTATAGTTATCGTTATCTCTATGGTAATTATTCTTTATACAGTGCACAATCTCATGAAAACATTTGCTTAGAGTCTTTCTGCACTCTTATTAACATATTATTATAATAATCACACATTATCTAAATGTTCTGTCTTTTTGAATAAATGTCTCTACATGATATACAGTACAACATTTAAAAGTGTCTTTAGGCTTTAGTCATACCGTCTATATAAAAAATGTTTATCAATTATTTAAAACTGTTCAATTTCGCTTATAGCGGCTTTTCATTTATTTGTTGTGTTTTACAACATTATTATGAACCCTGAACCATATCAGGTCACCTGTTTTGATGATTTCATGTTACACAGATGTACACGGGTCTCAGGCGTCGGCGTTGAGTACAGCTATTCCTCTCGAAACCCCCGTCAGCGTCGCTTAGCGGTGTATGAACAGCTAGGCTAGGCGTCGTTCCTTTATCGTCATGGACACAGCGTCTCTGGCCTCGGGTATAGTCTGATGTCCGTAGTACGTAGTTGTAGTAACTCAGGTGTCTGCCGGTCTCATTGAAGCGTCTTCTGCAGCGTATCGTTCCGTGTGTACGACTCAACGAATACTTTATGAATGAGCGAGACAGATGCTCGTTTTTGGCTCACTGTTTACAGGGCAAAGCCACGTGTGCAAATGAGTTTCTATCGGCGAATATCTCAACAATCCTTTATTTATTTAGGTAACAAAGTTGTTTGTTAGACGTGTCTTGAACACAGTTATTAGCTATGTATACACGCGATCTTTAATTAGCACCGTGAAAGGTGTGAAATAGTAAAACGCTTATAGTTCACGACACTCTCACTATCTCGTTATGTGTTTGGTGTCTAAATAAAGCTACATTTCCGCACTATTCACTGGTCAACCTAGTTCTTCTTAATCTTTTGTCATTTTTTTTATTATTTAAGTTTTAAAACACTTCTGACATGTGCCGACAAAATTATACATATTTATGCAGGTGGACTGTTATCTGTTTTGTTTGCTATATAAAATCCTATCTGTACCCTTCTAAATGTACAATTGTAGCAGATAACGCTTATTATGCGTACTCCAGTTAGAACGATAAACATTGATAACAATGTTTTGTTATAATATATATACACACACCAAAAGATGAAATGAGGAAGACCTATTAATAAATCGGACAAGCACACAGACATTTTATTTCATAATTTGAAACCGCCTTTAGCTCGTCTAGAGTTAAAACTATTTCGACGTTAACAAGAAAATATGCCAACCAAACAAGAGTTTAGTCTGGTGAACACCTTTATCTTTCATTATCACTAACGTATTTATGCAAGAAATCGATGAATAACTAAGAAATTCTTCGATCGAAAAGACAAAGTGATTACATATAGACTGATAAATGATGTGTTATATACTTCAGGCACCCAAACGGAATGTTCAAGAAACTAAATGCGTTTCACCAAAACGTGCACAGAGATGAAGACAATAAAATCAGTAACACAGGCCGATTAACTATTTACAAATTTAATCCCACATACTACTATTTAGAATTTAAATACCGCATAGTTAACACGTTGATCGATTCAAACCAATTGCCACAACACAAGACGCAAGCTTGCTACTCATTTTTCAATATAACATAATAGTTTTCCATTCTTACAGTATACAGCGAGAGATAAAATGAAAGTATATCGCTCACTTCCACAACATACCACTGTGGGGGTTTTAATCCAATGCACGGTGGCTAGACGAGTGTCGAGTGATTATGAGTCTACCTAGCCCTAATTGGTGTGTGGCCTACTCAGGAAACCAGACCGACTCTAGTGCTAACTCTGTTTACTGTGGTGACATACCCTAAAATAACGTAGCGATCACTCCTAAAACCTATCGAGGGTATAAAAAAGCGCCAACGTTTACTTTTAAAAAACGACTTCAATTACCGAAGAAAATGGAACCATACAACACTAAACACTAAAGAGAATCATACAAACACTACATACTAAATGAAACCATACGAAAATAAAAATAAGATAAAACAGAAAATTCCAAATTAGACATTATATAAAGGAAACTTCCGGTGATCAACAGGCAAAAAATAACACATGTTCAACACAAAGAAAAAACAACAAATAACATTCAACACTTACATAATCAACAAAACTAAGAGGATAAATATTTTAAAAATATTGTGATGATAGAACATAGCAGACAAAACAAAAAAATATTTGAAAATGTAACGCCTCTATAAAACTCTATGTTTATAAATCCGACATGATTACACGACTCTCTTCCCCTCTGCCTTTAATTTGATGGAAGTTTGTAGTAGGAAGTATTTGTACTCTTTCGTCCTGTGGCCTGTATTTTTCAGTTTTCCTGTCTATTTTCTGGACAGGATATATTTCACACACGCCATTTCCTTACATTTTGTATCCAAAAGATTCTCAGCACACGTAGGAGAGAATGGGGTAAAGTGGCCACTCTAAGACAAAATGTTTTTTAGTTTACTTATTTAAAAGGAAATACAATTTAAAAAGTATTTAGCATGTAGTTTCTTTAGTGCAGAACCAATAACCATCAATATAGCAACAATATCTTGAAAGGTATTTTTGCAATTTTTGTTTTTTTCAACTTTTGTAAAGTGGCCACTTTGCCCCACTATGTGGGGGTAAAGTGGCCAGGGGTGGCCATTTTACCCCGAAAAGAAATCTTGAAATGATAAACACGTTTACATACAAAATCAAACTATATTTGTATTATTAATTATTATAAATCAATATTAATGTCACAATTAACAATAGATGAATATGAAATAATATTTTTTTTGCAAAAAGAAACTATTTTTTTTTAGAAATTTACTTGCAATGTTCACAAACAAAATCGTCATCATCTTTTTCGCATCCAGCACACGCTTCATGAGCCCATTTGTGACAACCGGAACATTGTATCCATCCTTCGTTTACTGATTTTGAATAACTCTCGTTACAGTAAAAACATTCAGTGTCACTATCTTCATCTGATTCAAAATTTTGTTCAAGCAATTTTCGTCGAGTTCCAGTTTGTTTTTTCATTCTCTTCGATGTTTTGTTTTTCACCTGGAGACTTTTAATTGTCTTTCTCTCCTTTTTTCTTTCTTCTTGTTGTTGCTTTTTAGCTTTTTCATCCACTAGTTCTGCTTTGAAGGGACTTGATGTTACAATAGCAGCTTTGCCCCTCTTTCGGTTGGTCTTTCTTTTAGAAATTGCAGACTTAGGAAAAGAAAAAATTTCACTAGGGCTAACTGCAAAAGAGGTGCTTGGCAAAGGATCATTAACTTTTTCCTGTAAGGCAGCCTTGTTTGGGGTTTCTTTAGGGTGTGAGCCAGCTGGACTATTTTCTGCTTCAGTTGCTGTGTGGCCATGATTTGTGACGTTCAAATATTCTCCACCATCTTTGTCCACCCTACCTTTACTCTCATGTTCAACTAATCCTTCAACCTCTGTGTCCAAAGGAATATCCGTCACCTCTGCAGCAACAAAGACCACGTCTGAGAAGATTGATGGATCGAGCGGAACTATCCCACATTTCCTAAATCCGTTTATAGCTGTAGATGGCACAGCCGCATGAAGAAAAAAGCTTCTCCCAGAAGACTGTTCACCTGGAATTGGGAAACAACTCTTCCAGGGTTGTTTCGAAGGTACTTTTCAATATCCTGTACGTAAAATGTATTAAATGGCCCCATAAAGGACACATCTAAGGGTAGTAACTTGTGGCTACAATGAGGCGGTAAGCAAACAACTGTTGTATGATTTTGTCGTGCTTTCTCAATGAAATCGATATTCTTGACATGTGTCGCATGCCCATCAAGAATTAATAACACTGGGTCATCAGCGGTGGGCTTTATATATTTCAAAAAATGGTCGAACCACTCAGTAAAAATGTGTGTCTGCATCCATCCTGTTGGATAGCAGGTAAATGGTGTGCCGGGAGGTGCTCCATCTTGCAATTCGGTTTTCATTCGTTGTCTTGGAAAGATAACAAAAGGTGGGATAAATGTTCCACCAGCCGACATGCACACTGCAAATGTAGAAAGAAGTCCTCTTTCAGCTGATGTTATACCACCAAGCTGTCGTTTCCCCTTCAGTGAAAATACTTTGGTGTTTTTTGATTGAACGGTAGTTAGTCCAGTTTCGTCCACATTGAAAACTCTATGTAGAGGGTAGAAGTGTTTATCTTGGACCTCTTTCAAGATTTCAAAAAACTTATCGACGTTTGGTTTATTAAAACCCTGTGGTCTCGCTAATGAAGTTGATTTTGGTTTTCGTAGACTCAGATTAGGATTACGCTTTCTAAAACCTGCAACCCAGTCATAACCAGCCATCTCTTTTTCCTTGTCAAATCTGTGAGGTAAATTGTTCTTTTTCGCTAGCTGGAAGGCTAAGCGGCGTAGGTCGTTTACTGACACGCCATAGAAACGCTGTTCTAAGGCCAAGAGATGGTCTACTAATTCGTTTTCCTGAGCTTCATTAAAAACGGGTCTGTATTTGCCTAGCAATTGTTTGTTTTCAATTGCGTCTATATTTTTACCTAATACTGGCCGTTTAAGTGTGTTCCGAGGGACGTTGAACGTCTTTGCTGCAGTAGCAAAAGGATGTTGTCGTCTCTCACAGCTTTGATGGCTTGTTCCATGGCAGCACAATCCCAACCTTGTTGGTTAGTTTTCCTTTTATACACCCTTGGCATTTTGAAACCTGTAAAAAACAGCCTATATCACCAGATTTGTAAGTAAAATAATACAAAGATTAAAAAAAAGTTTATGTTCATTAATTTTCCTTGTATTACATAGATTGTTCTAACAATTTTTGAAAAGTTTTGCAATCTGGTTTTTTTATATATAATTGTTACAATGGTGTCTTATTTAATTATTACATATCATTTTTATAGGCCTATATATCTTTATTTCATCCTAAATCAAAATTTTATAAAACAAGCCTACTTAAAAAATGATATGAATGAAATGATAGTATTAAAATCTTTTATAAATTATAAAATTTATTAAATTATTATAATTGTCAAATTTTTAAAAATAAAAACTGATTTCAAGCAATACTTTTGTTTTCCTAAATATAAAGAACTAAATAAAAGCTCTGCTGTTAATATAATATGTTAAAATAATCTAAGAATTCAACTTGAGCAGCGATCGGAGGCACTGGCCACTTTACCCCGTTACACGCCATTTCACTAAATCACAACTACCTTCAAGGACGAACTTTCTAATTCATCATATGCTATATTACTTTAAAGGTAATTAGACAGAGTTTTCAGTTATCTCAATTTAAAAATTGTATCAGTAATTAATGACAAAATAATGAGAATAAAACTAAACACTTACCTTACATCAATACTGGAAAAATTAGAAAATCTGTTATAACTCAAACAATTTGGCGAACTGATCACTAACACTTTAACACAACACTAATGGCTTCTCTATGAGTTAGTTCGCAACCTCGCCACCAGATTGGAGTAGTTTCCAGCGAGTACACGCCAAATGGCCACTTTACCCCTAATGGCCACTTTACCCCAGTCTCCCCTACGTCGATAACTGTATATCAGAAATGCATTTAGGCGTCTTTCGTTACATGGGTACATTTCTAATACAAAATATGAATAAAAAGGGAAAGAGGTAATTGCTTTCATTCTTTCTTTCAAGTCGAGTCTAACACCAAACTACACTATGTACAGGGTTTTTCCTCTCTCTGCTATTCACCATCATGGTTATGAGTTTATTCGACGTTTCGATCGTAAAAAGGAAGGTCGACTTCAGAGTTATACCTTTCAATACTGAAAATCCAGTGGACGATAGCCCGTAAATTTGAAGACGGGCTTAGATTTTAAAAATTCAAGCATCGAACCAAAAAACACGATGAAGTCCAAAGTATAGGAGTTATAGGAGTATAAAGTTTTCGGCTACGAATTTAAGGATCTTCTGTGGTTAGTAAACGCAGACCTATGCAGACGAACTACATAGTTAATATGGATTTTTATTTGTTAGTTGGGTAAGGGGTGAAACGTTTCGCCTGACACAGATCAGAATTCAGAAATTGGCTGAAATTTCCCGATATTTATCGGCTAAAGGAACAATGCAGAAGAAGAAAGAGAAGAACAAGAAGAACAAGAAATTGAGGAAAAAGAAAAAAGAAAAGTAAACACGAGAAGAAGAAGAAAAAGAAGAATCTGGATAAGACTTCATTTAGTTTTAGCTAATTTGTTAATTTTGACTCCAATGAGGTCAGCGTGGCGAAAATAAATATATATATGGAGAAAACGAAAGAAGTGGCAACTTACATCCATTTCGTTCGCTCGTTACGACAACGTATTGCTATTAACATATAATATTTGTTCTGCACATAATTACGCATTCACAACACGTTGGCTTGATGAAGTCGTAAACACTGTAAAAGGACAGTTTTTGCGCGTGTACGTGTTACCGCCTAGAATACATTAGCGGACAGCACGGGCAAAATTCGGCGGCGGACAATCCACTCGTTATAGTGACACAGAATTATGTCGTGACCATAACACAAACAACAAAGCTAGCGACTGCGTGCCTGTGATGCAACTTATGGAAAGGTCTTGTCGCTGTGTTCGGAAATCGCTGCACTGCTACCATTCAAACAAATTCAATTAACCGAAGTAGACCTAAGAGGCAAATTGAGTTACCACTTTCTAAATTACTGGGCACGCTGCAAACACACACAGTTCGATTTATTATTCACGTCATCCCAGCGATTCGCATCCAGCTCATTCAACAAGATTGCAACGCATTTTATATTGACTACAAAAAGAAGCTCTTTGATCATATTAACACATACAATATATAGGCATACACACACAAATCTAATTTACAACATATGCCATAAACAGACGATAGGAATTCCAAGTCTTAATAACATAAGACTAACAAAACTACCTACACATAGGCCGCGCAAACATAAACATCAATAGTATATTGTAAGTACTCTCAAAACACAAACATGCACAGACCAGAATGCGACCAACAGGAATAAGCAACTAAATACGTCACCAGAAAACAGATAAAAACGGCTGACGATGGACACATAGCATAATGCTCGAAACACGTCTCAAGATTTTCGAAAAATGTCAAAGCATCTTGACAATATTTATAAATAGCTTTCAACACACACACACACACACACACACACACACACACACACACACACACACACACACACACACACACACACACACACACACACACACACACACACACACACACACACACACACACACACGCACGCACGCACGCACGCACGCACGCACGCACGCACGCACACGCACACACACACACACACACGCACACACACACACACTGTCGTGGTGTCATACGATAATACTTCTTCCGAGAAAACGTAAATTCATCGCAGTTTAAAAAATCTGAATCTTCGCCACTTTATTTAAAGTGTAAGAAAAACTTAAAAATACATGATAATTCTGGTGGAACAGAACAGCATAACTTTAACCTTTTTTTTTTAAAAAAATCAGATTCGTTTTTCTATTTAATTTATTTAAATTTAAAACAGTAGCCAAGGAACCAAGGAACTCATTTACAGAACAAAAATATCCTTCTTGTAAGAATATCCTAACTCGGCTACAAAATACTGTATAGCTGCTTACTGTCTAGAGGAGATGGTGTCATGTAGTAGGTGGTGTCTCAACTCAGCCGGTAAAGAGCTGTACACTCTTGTATATATATACTTTCCCTCAAAGAGTAATGTATAATGCTTGACAAACTACAAATATCTTTATTTCAGTGTTCTAGAAGCTGGGGGTGATCCCTGTAATTGAAATGATAGCGAGCTCACAGTTAAGATGGCTGTAGAATGGAAGACCGAAGGGTATAGAATGGTTTGGCTATGGGTTCACCCCTCTCTGGTTTATTAGCCGACGTTTGTTTGAACTTTTATGAGAATACTTACTTACTCAATAATAATATTTACACAGATAAGATAATATCTTACCTGTGTAGACAATACATTTATTATTTTCAATGGCACATTAAGGCAGATCGATTTACTTAAAAACTTGTTGAATAACATAAATAAAAATATCCAGTTTACTCTCGAAACAGAAGTTAATATGATAAACTTTCTGGATTTAACCATTATTCGAAAATGGATGTTCTGAAATTCAAAATTCATAGGAAACCGACAGCTACCGACTCCCACCACCCTTTTTCACAAAAAATGGCGGCCTACAGCAGTTTCATTCACAGATTAATAACAGTCCCTCTTGACGATAATGACTTCCACAAAGAGTTAAGTACTGTAAAATACATCGCTGTCGCCAATGGTTATAAGACTTCTACCATTGACCGGCTATTGAGAAAACACAAAAATAAGACACCCATACCCCAAGCAGGCTAGAACACACACAAAATTTTCATAACTACCAATTACACAAATTTTATGCCAAAACGTTTATCCTCTGTACTAAATAATAACAAATTTACTGTATCATTTAAAACTAATAATAATTTACTAAAATTATTCAGGCCAAATAAACGCACAACTTTAGAAGAGAAAACAGGTGTATATACATTGATGTGTAATGACTGTGATTGCTTTTATATTGGACAAACGGGGAGAGGTGTCCTAAAACGTTTACGCTAACATATACCTAAGCAAATAAGGAATTACAACCATAATAACAGGAAATCTAATTTTGCTCGACATTTGATGTCATACAATCGTAATTATACAAACGTCAACTCCAATTTGATAGGGTTACAGATTTGCGAAAATGGCCGTTTCATGAATGCCTTGGAAGAGTTTGAGATTTATGGAGCATACACGAATTTAAACAGTCGCGATTCTGTGTTGAATGATCAATTGAACTTTAGATTCAATCAGTTGTACGACACAGCCTTAAACCTGCTTGCTTGGATAAGGACTAACGATCGTGCAGTAGTAGATTGAGCTTGAGTGGGTGCGCACCTAACACCGCGTATAATCCATATGCTGAGTTGGATTTTAGTTAGTGATGACCTCGAAAGGGTGATGTAATTTATTTGAAGTTACCTTATAAGAATTCTTACTCGGGGTGGTTAAACAAGTAATAAATTAATAATTAAAATCACTTACTGCCAAAATGTTTCAATTTCCCGGGCGCCACCTCATATCTACAAGGATGTGGATATAAAGGATTCATTTGCCAAACACACAATAACAATATTATGTCTAATGCTTATTTAATTAATTAAGTTGTAGCAAGTTACAAATATAACACTCTGTATGGATATTTCCTTAAGTATAATCACTTCTCTTATTTAACAATGAGTATCTCTGAAATCGCGATTAATTAACATTTAATAATTTTCTAACACTTATAATTGTACCTTATAATCTACAATTGTATTTGGCAAATTTAGATTACTGTTTAGATATGATTTTTTTAAGAATTTACCAATTGACGTTTTATTTCGCTTCAGTCGAATGCAGAGCACTGAGAGGCAGTTCTCAAGGTTAATTAATTATTAGTGTGAGTTCTTTGACTTGAATGAATTGAGTTTGTTGAATATGAATAGAATATGCACTGAGTCTCTCTGTTGATGTGTTCTGTATTATATAAAAGCTGCTGTAATGTTTATAGTTTCTTGTGAATTATTTGTAATTGTAGAATGTCTGTTAATTGAATTTGTCTTCACTTAGTATTGTACTGTGTATCCGTATTCTCCGACACTTTGTTTAAATTACGGTGAAGTTAATTAATTGTAAAGTCTGTTTTACAGGTTGACTTCGCGTGATATTACTTTATACTAATAGTCTGTCGAACGCGATTAACTGTTCAAATCTCTTGCTATGAGTTTAGAATTTAGTGATAATTATAACAACGAGTTTCGTACGATTTGTCGTATTCACT
The DNA here is from genome assembly GCA_034769895.1 of Magicicada septendecula. Taxonomy (NCBI): domain Eukaryota; kingdom Metazoa; phylum Arthropoda; class Insecta; order Hemiptera; family Cicadidae; genus Magicicada; species Magicicada septendecula. Next base: position 332,874,231 of record CM068370.1, read on the forward strand.
TCATTGTTCACTTTGCGAAATTGAATGTTCGCACTGAAGTAACCGGTTAAGATGACTCGTGGTGATCACTTTGTAGATGAGTACTAGACTAAAGATGAGTACTAGACTGCCGTTTTTCTGTTCTGAGATCTACCAAGTAAACTCTCATCCCGCCTACCTCTGCTGAATCTTCCATCTGCTTGGATACTCTTATTGGTTCTTTAGCCAGTGTGACAAATTGTATATTCGTCATTGGTTTTCGAGTATCTCTGCTTTACACGTGATTATCTTCTCGAACTACCATTCGTCCTGATTGTTACTACAGCCGTTTTCTCTATTTACTAGGAATCTCATTCAAGCACTCCAGAATTCGTGAGTTTCACTTTACCCTTGTAAATCAGGCGACATTTCTTTGTCTCTCGTGGCCGTCTCCTAGTGTCCAATTTCTGTTACGCTTTGACATAGATACAATACTGGTATTGTTCGATCTGCTGCACCATTGTTTATCTTCAAGTTGCACTCTGGCTTTGTTTTGAGTCTGGAACGAATCTTCCTTTGTAATCACGACTTTCGTCAAATTTCTACGTTGCAATTGTTCTGGCATCTAATGTTGTACCGTATCGAATTGACAAACTCTTTGCTTTCAGTCCGTGTCAAAGTTTTTAAAAAGGGTAGATTGGTTTATTGGGGGTTATGCCTTTCTTCCCTCAGAACAGCTGCCTGATGCGAAATACAACGTCTCACATACATCTAGTAAGTGTCACTCTTTTGTCAAACAATTAACTTTACAGCCGTAGCACATCAAGCTGTCTGTAGGTTACAATGCCAAAAGGACAGTCTTACAAACTTTCCCTTCACACACCCTCACATACTTCTTTGTCAAATATAACTGATAGTACACATTATTTTTAGCTATTATTTACTACTTGTACAATTTTATAAATATTTTCAAAAATAAACGTTACATTGTCCTTAAATTTTTATTAATTGATGGCGTGTAACAAAATCAAATAATAAAATTTGTGCCCTTTTTTTTAAATTAATTATGTAAATTTTAATTAATTATGTAAATTTTAATTAATTAAGTATAAATATCTAATGAGTTACATTTATTGCTAGTGATGTAATCCCTTTAACGGGTTCGAGTCGTTCAACTTGGTTTGTTTACGTTCGAAACTGTCTACAGTGTACCCTTGTGTCTGGGCTGAGATTTATGACCTCTCCCATTCACACCTTGTTACTTGTCAAAGGGTCCTACTAACGGTTTCAATTTCTCTGTTTGCTATTCTAACCTACACAATTGTTTACAATCCTACGCACTACCATCCATTCAGACCACTTATCTTCCTAACATATCATAATATAGAATTAACAACTATCTAATTCATTACGTACATCTGTTTACATATAATTATTCACCTAGATACTATTACTGTTCTTTCTTACTTTCTATTAGTTAAATATCCACTTATATATTTTTCATTTGTCAATAATTTTCTACTTGCAAATGCATACAACAAAAAGAAATTCATAATATCATATTAATTATCACTTAGTTCTTATCATTACTTTCATTGTTAGTCTTTGTTCAATGTCTTTGTTTTGTTTTTCTTAGATATACTTTTATTCTTATACATAATATACAAAATATAAATCTTTACTCTGATATACATCGTCAGTTGATAACCTTACTTCGATTATTACTTTAAAATTTTACAATTATTATACATAACTTTATTATATCATATTTATTATATGAGTGCTACAATTTGCTTACTCACGTAACCGATCGTTACTAACGCATTATTTCCTTTTACTGCTCTTCTTGTCAGGTAATATATTGCTTTAGCTGTCGGACATTGAAATTTCCTCTTGTTCCTTTTTTCTCGTCCAAATATTTTAACGTATAAGTAGCTTTACTTATTTGCTTCGCAACCCTATATGGTCCTTCGTACAGGTCGCAAAATTTCGCTATTATCTTATTCATTGCATCGGATATTGGACATGTTTTAACTAATACCAGGTCACCGATGGCGAATGTTGTTAGTTCTCTTTGGTTCATCTTATTTGCATGTCGCTCTCTCTTTTCTTTAATCCTTAAGTAAATGCCTTCCGGCTTATAAGTAGTTGGTTCGGAAATCACACTTCTGTCAATAAATTTGGCCCACTCTCTGGTTGGTTTCTTTCCAAAGTGTGCCTCGATTGGACTCATCTCAATGGTACTATGGTATGTCTCATTTAAACAAATTTCAATGGCTTGGATATACTTGGCCCAATTTGAGTGTTTCTCTTTGACAAATACTCGAAATAAGTTGCCTAGTTGTCTGTTAGTTCTCTCGGCTATATTTGTACACGGGTTCCGAATAGCGGTAAACTTCGGTTTAATTCCTAGTTCTCGTAAACTCCTTGTCCAAATATTAGTAGTGAATTGGGTTCCATTATCAGTGACAATTGATAACGGTTTTCCCCATGACGCTATATATTGTTTGAGTCTATTTATGGTAGCACGAGTTGTAGCTCTTTTCAACGCATAAAGTTTGACGTACTTTGTGAAATTATCGATGATAACAAGAATGTATTTAACACCTCCAGTCGATGTAATTAGGGGTCCATAGTAGTCCATGCTGATTAACTCCCCTTTCTTCTTTGGCAGCATCGGTATGGTTTCTCCTACATTATTCTTATGATGATCCTTACATCGCTGACATGTATCGCACTTAGTAATGATTTGATGTACCGTTTTGTTTATTCTGTCTCCAGTAAAGTACTCTCGAAAAAGTCTTTCGGTTTTTTGTATGCCGCAGTGTCCGTATACAACGTGTAATTCTTGAATTAAATTTTCTTTCATGTTATTTGGTACATATATTTTCCATGACTTCTTGCCTTGTCGGTATAGGATTTTTTTAACATATTGATATTTATTACTTAATTTAGAGTCTTCCTTACTTTCTAATTCACAAATAATTTTGTTCAATTTAGGATCTTGGCGCTGCAATTTCTCAATATTTTTTATATCCTTCATTATTTTCTTATCCAATTTCAAGGTAATACGATTAATTTCCATCTCTTCACTAAAACTGACATCACTACTGTCCATAGAGTCCTCTGGGTTTCGGCTTAGTATGTCGGCTACAATATTTTCTTTGCCTTTACAATGCACAATGTCGAAATCGTATTCTTGGATGCACAGTATCCAGCGGGTAATTCTAGCATTTGATAGGTGGCATTTGTGTAGGAATGTGAGAGCTTTATTATCTGTTATGATTGTGAATTTATGTCCTAATAAGTATATCCGAAATTTCTTCAAACAATGTATGATACTCAGCAGTTCCTTCTCGGTTGTGTGATAGTTTAATTCAGCACCTTTGAAAGTTCTGCTAGTAAAAGCTACGACGGCGATGTGTCCTTCGTCATCATATTGAAACAATTGCCCTCCTAGTGCGTAGTTGCTGGCATCCGTTTGTAAATAATATTGCTTCTTGAGATCTGGGTGTTTTAAAATTACAGTATCTATAAATAATTCTTTGACTAAATTAAATTGTCGGTCGTGCTGCTCCGTCCACTTGGTAGCGCTCCTTCTTTAACAATTGTATTAATAAAGATGTTGTTTCAGCATATCGACTGGTAAATCTGTTATAAAAATTTGTAAGTCCTAAAAACCCTTTTAGTTGCTTTTGATTTCTTGGACGTGGAAAATTTTGGATTGCCTTTACCTTGTCTGGCATAGGACTAAGGCCTTCTACTGATAAACAGTAACCAAGATAATTAATTTCTCTACGGAAAAACTGTGATTTTTTGAAGTTCACTGTGATGTTTGCTTCGTATAAATTGGTCAATAATAGATCTAAATATGTGAGGTGTTCCTCCAGACTGTTAGATAAACATAGGCAGTCGTCTACATATATTATCGTAAATTTCTTGACTGCATCTGACAACACAGTATCCAATCCTCTCGTCAGGCTGGCCAGACTTGTCTTTAATCCAAACGGTGTGACTGTGAAGCGGTAGGTCTTTCCTTTATATAGAAACCCGGTGAAGTCCCTGCATTCTCGCTTAAGTGGTACCTGCCAGAAGCTGGAGCGTAGATCGATCGATGACATATGTTTTACTCATCCGCAATTAGCAATGAGCTCGTTGATTGGTTGTGCCCCTTCGAAGTCAGGTATCATCACCTTGTTTAACTTCCTGGCGTCCAAACACAATCTTACGCTCTGGTCCTTTTTTATAACTGTCACCATGGGATTGATATATTGGCTGCTCGCTCGCTCGATCACTCCGTATCTTAACATTTTCTGGATCTCCTCTTCGACTTTGTCTTGATAGGCAATTGGTATAGGCCATCCCTTTTGGAAGAAGGGGGTGTTGTCCGTGATACGTAGTTCATGTTCATATCCATGAATTCGGCCTGGTTCTTCTCGGAATAGATTTCTATTTTTCATTAATATTTTAGTTAATTTTTTCTTCGTTTCTGTATTTATATTAGTTAACTCTTCGACAGCTTCTTGAAAGTTAATAGATTCCTCATCGGCCGTTTCTTTATCCAAAGCGATCTGATGTATATGTACAATTTCATTAGGATCCTCTGCATTTTTCTTATAATTTCTATTTTTAATATGCATTACATTTTGCTGGAAATCTATAGTACACTCACCTTCCTTCAACATATTTATTCCTAGTATACAGTCTTTATTCAGTCCAGGGATGATAAAAAATACTAAGTCAAATTTATAATTATCAACCTCAGCTTCTAAAAGTACTTGTTTTCGTATTAATTTTGATTTATGTCCGAATGCACCTTTTATGTTGGTATTCGATAAGTTTAATAACTCGATTCTACCTAATTTATCTTTATTATGGTTGAACCACGTTTCGGCAATTCCGTTTAATTGACTCCCCGAATCAATAAGTGCAATTACTTCTACATTATTTAATTTTATTTTTATTTCCGGACATTTATTGTACGGGAAATTAGTGGTTTCTTCTTCTTCATCCATTTTATCCAATTCTTCACGAATATCAATATAATCTAATGCTACGTCTAACTGGTTATTTATTTTTTTACTAGCTAAGTATTGTTGCCGCGACAGTGGGTTGGCTGGTCGTTTTTTGTACGTGATTCTTGTGAAGGGCCAGGTTGTTGACGCTCAATTGTTACTGTGTTGACAATGGGCTGTTTTGTTCCCCTATCCTCTGTACCAAACGTTTGTTTATTGCGCCACCCAGGTCTGTGACCCTCGTGTTCAGTCTCCACTTTCATACCCTTCGTTTTATGATAGCCATTGTTAATATGTCTTCCACCGTTGTCAACCGTTGTTTGTTGTGGCGGCCGATACGATCCTCTCATTTCTCGTTGTTGAATGGTAGCAAACTCATTTAATAAGCTTTCAAATTGATCTACTTGTTGGACGCCTCTAGTTATGATGGCAACTTCTATTTCTTTACTATAGTGGCGTGCAAGTTTGCGAATCAGATGCTGGTCCGAGATTGGTGGGATCAGTTGTCTGCACTGTAGAATTTTATTCTCGAGGTATTGCACCATAGTGAGTTTACCATTCGGATAATAACATCCGTACTCCAAGCTGTCCCGGATGTTTTCTTGAATTTGTTGACTCCAGAATTTCTTGGTAAACGCCTCCTCGAATTGTTCAAACGTATGTATTTGGGATTGTACGATTCTCCACCATACTGTTGCTTCACCCTCTAGATGCCTGCTAATCCACTTAATACCTCCGCTGGGGTAATATATTTCTTTAACCTCTTTTAATTCTTTTAGAAATTCCATGGGGTAGGCGTCTCGTCCGTTGTACCGTACCTCCTTTAACTGTTCTTGGTTAGCCACAATAGTATTTTGGTTGTTTACCATTGGTCTTGACTCCAACTCTGTTAATTTTCGTTTTAATTGCTCTTGATCTTCTTTCATCTCGTCGATGCGTCGACCCTTTTCTTCAGCTAATTTTCTTAATTGTTCTTCCATTTCTTCTTTGTTTACGGTAGAAATATTTCTGACTTCTTCTCGGACGACCTCTTTCGTTGTTTTTATTTCTCTTCTCATTTCCTGATTGATTCGATTTAAATTTTCAAATAAGTTTTTAGTAGTTTTTTGTATTTCACACTTAAATTTTTCACTTTGTTGCTGTACCACCTCGCCAAAATTATGCTCAGTCTTATTCAATTCTTCACGCCATGTTTTATTCACTATTTGAATATCACCAACTAATTTGTCATGCAACGTGTTCATATCGTTTTTTATCTCCTCTCTTAACTTAGTGTGCTTTCCTGTAATATCCTTAATAGCTACTTCTAATTTATTCTGATTTGCTTCAACTTTTTCTTCTAATTTCTTCTGATTTACTTTAATATCTTGAATGTCTTCATGTAATTTATTCAGACTTATTTCTAATTTATTCTGTAATTTCTTGTTATCTACTTTCATCAATTCGTATAGCATTTGCAGCTCACTTTTTGGCTGTGGTCCTTCTGCCCTTATTTGTTCCTTCCCCGTCTGTGGTACTGTCGCACTTATTGTTCAACTTCTGCGCGTGGTCCTTCTGCCCTTATATTTTCAATATCCGTTCTGATTTCTTCCTCCATCATTGCTATGACTTGAGGATCTCCCATTTGGTTATATATCTCCATCTCTTCGCTCTCTTCAGCTCTCCTTGGTGCTTGTGTTTCTTCTTCACTGGCCATTGTCGTATAAGGTGTTTCTTTTTCCATTTTGCGTGCCTTACTTCGCGTCAACATATACCGTATATATTCGAACCGTGACTAAGCAACTGTAGTTACAATTACTAGCCCTATGTTCTTAATGTCTACTCTATTTATTAATACTTTTATTTTATTTCTAATTCTCAGTTTAGTTAACTTATTTAACTCAATTCATTCATCTGCCTTTTTGACAAATCTAAATTTAGATTTTGCCACGCGAGTTGGGCGACAAATATAAGAATTCTTACTCGGGGTGGTTAAACAAGTAATAAATTAATAATTAAAATCACTTACTGCCAAAATGTTTCAATTTCCCGGGCGCCACCTCATATCTACAAGGATGTGGATATAAAGGATTCATTTGCCAAACACACAATAACAATATTATGTCTAATGCTTATTTAATTAATTAAGTTGTAGCAAGTTACAAATATAACACTCTGTATGGATATTTCCTTAAGTATAATCACTTCTCTTATTTAACAATGAGTATCTCTGAAATCGCGATTAATTAACATTTAATAATTTTCTAACACTTATAATTGTACCTTATAATCTACAATTGTATTTGGCAAATTTAGATTACTGTTTAGATATGATTTTTTTAAGAATTTACCAATTGACGTTTTATTTCGCTTCAGTCGAATGCAGAGCACTGAGAGGCAGTTCTCAAGGTTAATTAATTATTAGTGTGAGTTCTTTGACTTGAATGAATTGAGTTTGTTGACTTAACTTTAAAGTACCATTAGTTTGAGAGCGTTGATTATTCGTAGTTCATACTCTCGGTGACATCATGTGGTCCTCTGTGTTTAGTAGTTGCTGGTCTCCGTAGTCGTTGTAGATTACGTATCCTTTCGCGGTCACTGCACCTCACGATCACTGTTTAATTATTGAAGAATTCTCGAACTGTTCACTTTTCACGGCACTCGTATTGTGTTGAATATGAGTGTCCTTAATTGATGTTGGTAAAGTTCATGTATAATGTTTTTTAAAGTAGTTGTTTAGATTGCTGATTTTATGTCTAATGTCTCTGTGGTAGAATATGCACTGAGTCTCTCTGTTGATGTGTTCTGTATTATATAAAAGCTGCTGTAATGTTTATAGTTTCTTGTGAATTATTTGTAATTGTAGAATGTCTGTTAATTGAATTTGTCTTCACTTAGTATTGTACTGTGTATCCGTATTCTCCGATACTTTGTTTAAATTACGGTGAAGTTAATTAATTGTAAAGTCTGTTTTACAGGTTGACTTCGCGTGATATTACTTTATACTAATAGTCTGTCGAACGCGATTAACTGTTCAAATCTCTTGCTATGAGTTTAGAATTTAGTGATAATTATAACAACGAGTTTCGTACGATTTGTCGTATTCACTTCATTGTTCACTTTGCGAAATTGAATGTTCGCACTGAAGTAACCGGTTAAGATGACTCGTGGTGATCACTTTGTAGATGAGTACTAGACTAAAGATGAGTACTAGACTGCCGTTTTTCTGTTCTGAGATCTACCAAGTAAACTCTCATCCCGCCTACCTCTGCTGAATCTTCCATCTGCTTGGATACTCTTATTGGTTCTTTAGCCAGTGTGACAAATTGTATATTCGTCATTGGTTTTCGAGTATCTCTGCTTTACACGTGATTATCTTCTCGAACTACCATTCGTCCTGATTGTTACTACAACCGTTTTCTCTATTTACTAGGAATCTCATTCAAGCACTCCAGAATTCGTGAGTTTCACTTTACCCTTGTAAATCAGGCGACATTTCTTTGTCTCTCGTGGCCGTCTCCTAGTGTCCAATTTCTGTTACGCTTTGACATAGATACAATACTGGTATTGTTCGATCTGCTGCACCATTGTTTACCTTCAAGTTGCACTCTGGCTTTGTTTTGAGTCTGGAACGAATCTTCCTTTGTAATCACGACTTTCGTCAAATTTCTACGTTGCAATTGTTCTGGCATCTAATGTTGTACCGTATCGAATTGACAAACTCTTTGCTTTCAGTCCGTGTCAAAGTTTTTAAAAAGGGTAGATTGGTTTATTGGGGGTTATGCCTTTCTTCCCTCAGAACAGCTGCCTGATGCGAAATACAACGTCTCACATACATCTAGTAAGTGTCACTCTTTTGTCAAACAATTAACTTTACAGCCGTAGCACATCAAGCTGTCTGTAGGTTACAATGCCAAAAGGACAGTCTTACAAACTTTCCCTTCACACACCCTCACATACTTCTTTGTCAAATATAACTGCTAGTACACATTATTTTTAGCTATTATTTACTACTTGTACAATTTTATAAATATTTTCAAAAATAAACGTTACAACCTGATGATGAAGTATATGCTCCGAAACGCGTAGTATCAAAATCTACTTGAAGTCACACGGCGGATTACTAAAGGTTAGTTTGCTAATTCGATATAAGTGACTTGGACGCCAAACTTAAAGAAGACCGAAGACCCTAGAAGAGCGTGGGAAATAAAACCGGAAGGTAGAAGGAGAAGAGGAAGACCCACATGAAAGTGGGAAAACGGTGTTAAATAAAGTGTAGAAAGGAGAAGAGCAATGTGGGGTTGGGCTAGAGCGCTGGCCCGGTATAGGACAAGACGGTTCTACAAAACCTCGGCACCAAATGGGTGTAAGAAGAGAATTAAGTAAGATGTAGATATTGTTGGAATTATTTAGTCCATATAAATACAAATTACGTTTTAGAAATTTTGTTAATTCGAATATGTACAGTGAAGATAGTGGCAATATTCAGAGTGCTTTAAACAGATGTCTACGTTTTGTCCATCCGTTAAGATTCTGAACTCTCTTATAGCATACTTCTTATTACTAAGGCTTTGACTGAGTGTTTGGTTGAAATGACAAAAGTAAACTAATACAATCATTTTTTTATATCTACAGGTTCTCTAAACATTCCGAATTATGAAACAGACTAACTAAGTTTTGAAAAAAGACATTCCACACGTCTCACCCAGTTCAATGTTCTGTCACTATTAACACCTGTGACGATTTTGAAAAATACCGTAAATCGCACAAATAAAAATTTTTAATTTCTAACAAGTAAGAGTATTATCCACCCTTACCTATACCCAGATTCCTGCATCAACTTGAAATTGTCCCGTACCAACACGCAAAGAAAGGTGTTAATTAAATAATAATAATAATTACGCTAATTATTTAAAATACGACTATATAAATAAGGAAATCTCTAATTCGTAACAAAGTTAACATAAAGTATTTACATTCTAATTGATGAATAATTAATAATATATAAAAGAACGAACTATTTTCTCAGTGCGTAAATACGCGCCAGCTTACTGACCCCTCGCCCCTAAACTATGCACGCAGTCGCCAGTAGAACTTCGACATGTAAAGATGTGAGTTTTGTGTTGTCCACATACACGTAGGTGTATGCCGTTAAAAACATATCCAGTTTGAGGTGATTTTATTTCGAAGAATGTAGTGTGGAAAATAATAACATAAATAAATAATGTAGTGTGTGTAGAGTTATAAAAAATATAAAGAAAGGAAAACTCAGCCAACACATCTCTTTAAAAAATAAAACTGTAAGTTGTAAGATATGTAACTACCAGACTTTAGTACTGCAAAGTAAGAACTATAATTAAGGTGTAAAATGACAAAAACTACAAACTCCAGACGTAGAGAACTCAAACTACAACAGTATGAACTTCAAGTAAAAATCCGATCGTCGAGACCAGATACAATCAACCCGATGTAGCTTCAAGAGGAACCTTGTACTCCACCCTAGAAGACGACAGAAGATGACCACCAAGGACCCAACAACAACAACCTCATATTAAATTCAGGTGATATCCAAACACAACATTTGTACATATTCGTTTCAATAAGAGAAGTAACAAAAGAATACTAAAGAACTTTTAATAATGTAAAGAATAACTTGTCAGATTTGTCATTTTGTAATGAAGTAGTAGTAACAGCACTATATCTAAATGTAAGGTAATTCTGTAGTTTACAACCAATCTTATTCTTCCAATAATTTGGTTAAAATTGTGATAAATTAAATTTTAACAAAGTTCAGACCCGGATCCGAGGTATTTAAAACAAACATCTAGATGAGTACTTTTGAGATAAAAGGAATTATACACTTAATATTTTTAAAGCATTAAAAGCAGAATTTACTAAAGTAATTTTGTTAAAAAAAGAAACAAAGTAAAACATGAGATTTGAATAGTAATAAAGAGTTGTTTTCGCTAACACCAAGTGAGTGATCCTTGCAATCCTTGTCTATTTACTATGTAAAAATTGTGTTGTAATTTGTTGGTAAGGAAGTTTTACTAACAACGGCAGCTAGTTTAATTAACTGGTAACGAATTGAACTAGTTCCCGACTTTTGTGTTGTCTTAACAAGGGAGACGTCACACACCTAAAAGCTTAACATTAAGTTAATAGGATTGATGATATCTCATGACATATGAAGTTACTGCTAGTAGAGAAGTATGTCCTTTTTGTTTTAGATCAATTTAATGTTAGCTAATTACAGCACTAAATCATGCAGGCAATTTGGAAGTCACAGTCGATGATTTCTGCATTAATCCTTCTACATACGGGTCAGTGACAACATTCAATTATAATAGTACATTAGGTATTCACACACACACACACACACACACACACACACACACACACACACACACACACACACACACACACACACACACACACACACACACACACACACACACACACACACACACACACACACACACACACACACACACACACACACACACACACACACACACACACACACACACACACACACACACACACACACACACACACACACACACACACACACACACACACACACACACACAGTACACATGTTTTAAGTAATATATTTATAAAAATTATTACACTTAGAATTATTTTTTTAGTCATTAAACGCAGTCTGGATGAAGTACTGGTCAGTATACCGGCTCCAATTAATGGCTTCGAAACTACCTACATCAGGATCATCGTTCTTCACTCGTCGGTCTGGGAGTATTGATAGCCGCATTGTCCTATTCGTGCACCGTCTGTACACATAGGTACCTACAATACTGCAGTTTCACTTACAATGGTCCTGAATCCTTTGTAAATTAAATTAAGTTTAAACTTAACTTAGAACAATAACACACTGGTTTTAAAGCCGGACATTAAGAAACGCATTCACAATGTCATCTGAGGAAGGCGACGTTTCACGATTAAGATTCTAATCGTGTTCTCGCAACGAATACGAAGCAATTTAAATTTGGCAGTGATCTGCAATCAGTAACCGAGAATTTGGCGCGAGTTTTCTCTCTCGACTGTTTACAGATTACATAACACGCTACGAATAAAACATACGGTATTAATGAGCATCAATTTAAAACGTGCTTTCATTTTTGCCTCATTAATAGAACGTTTATAACTGTTTTCCAATAGACCGTAAATCTTACTCCAATTCGATTTGAAGCAAACACATTGCGCGCCCGCGGGCCTTCTCACGGACGCAAACTAGTCTGACTACTTGCACACACACACTGAGGATATGAATGAATGTACTGTATGCCGGAGCACGCAATTAGTGTGTCCGCCGCTCCACAATGTACTGACCAGTCACTCACCTCATTACCTCGTTAAATTCAACGAAATTGTGTTATCTGTAGACTTTTATGAATACTACACATTCGTTACATCAACGAACATGACTTTGGCCTTCCCGCTTCTCAACCCGCGGACGTCTCACTTGAGGGTTACAGAGGAAGGTTGTTTTTACAATTCGTAAGTCACACTCAGAAGATATTCACTACTTTTCCAATTTTGGATATTTGTGTTATCATTTAAGGAATACTTTAGAATTCTACTCTGAAAAAAATCACTATACGACTTCATACATCCTTCTACAAATTAATGGAATCAAACACGTTCTTTCTTAAAAATTATTTTAATTATAAATACATTAACAATAAATGTACTTAGTTATAACTTACCATTTAGTATGACCACCCTTAACTTTAATTAACATGTTTAATCTTTATGGCATAGAATCTACAAGTTTTTTTTACAATGTTCTTTCACTTTATCATCATGATACCACACGTTTTTCAAAGGCAGAAATTAAGTTATTTTTTAAGTACAGTCCATCCTTCTTAGTATTTTTTTGGCAGATTGGCCATTTATTTTCTACAGAATTCATGTTGGGTGAATTTCCCGGCCAGCTAAACCAGTTACTGCAAAAATGTTTTTCACATATTTTGATGTATGGCAAGGTGCCAAATCTTGCTGGAAAACACCTGACCCATGTGAATGAAAGTTGAGCAACTGTAGAACTACTCGAGAAATTAATAGTTTAATATATTTTGCACTATTCATCATTCCTTCAATCGTAAATAATAATTTCGCTTCACTGTAGTAAAAACATTCCCAAAACACTGTTGGATGTTTAACCGTTTGATGAACATGCTTTGTGAAATTTTCTCTTCATCACTTCAACGGACATATTGAAGTCTGATGCCTTAGACATAAAATGACTGTCATTAGAGAATAATACCATCATCCTGTCTTCCTTGGTCCAGTGTTTATACTTTTTTGCCCACAGGAGATGTTTTTTCATCAAACCAGCTGTCAACATTTGTTTTTTGTTCACCTACCTTCATGCTTCAATGAACAGTTGAGTTATGAACAAGAGGTCCTGATCTAGCTAATTCTTTCTGAATATCAAAACCACTGTGGATCAATTTTACTTGCTCTCAATAAACATGCATCATCTCTTGCAGTTGTAGCTGGTTTCCTGCCACAGTTTCCTCTTCTCCTACGAGAAACCGATACACTTTCAGTTTTAAGTTTAATAATTTTTAACACAGCACTTTGAGAAACACGACACTTTTCAGTAATCATTCTTTGAGGTAAAGAAGCGTTTTCACTTAAAATCATGATAGCCTGCCTCTTTCATGGCGCTATATTCATTAAACAATAAATATGAACATCAGTTGCGTAACCACACAAAAATACACGTTAAATCAAACAATGACGTTAACTTTACAAGCAGCAGTCACCAGAAATAAAAAAACAGCTGAAAGTATAACATAACAACAAAGAGTACTGTTACCAATAACGCAAAGAAAATTTTACCTATGTGATTCCATTAATTTGCACAAGGGTCCTACGCTAGTTCCCACAGATGGATAATTTATAGCATCCTTCATACCTTCTCATGGTGCTAAAGCCCGTGCTGAACTTTGACTTTCTCCAACAATCTTGATCTCCTACGGCCACTTGGCAATTCCTGACCTCCAAAAGAATCCTGCCAACAGGTTGTTGGTTTTCTCCTTCTTCTAGTATTCAGCATCTGCCCCTTTTTTATTTTCTTGGGTATTCGGGTAATGCGTTGTAGCCCGATGTAATCTACTGTATACTTTGTACAGTATTCATACTGATTTATACAGTACAGGTTCGTGACTGAACCTGATGCACCATCCGTCATTACTCCTAACTAGACCAACATTTTTCTCAGTCCTCAGAGCTCAAATATGCCCAGCATCTCTTCAAACCGTTTGTAAGCGTTTAAGTTACGCATTCATAGCCCTACAAGACGATAGGTCATGTTACCATCTTATACAGGGTGATTTACGAAGATATGCATAAACTTTATGAGCTCATTCTACATGTAAAAATAAGAAAAAAAGTTCATATAAACATAGATCCGAAACGGTTCGTTAGTGAGTTACGGCTCGCGAACCAGTTCGCCCTGATTTCTGGTCCCACGGTAAAATGACGCCATACTGAAATCCGTGGGGTATAAAGTGAAGGGTAAATTTGGTGGCTTCTTATAGTTTTTGATCTGAAAAATTGAATAATTTTATTCTTGAGTTTTAATATTATTTTTGTTTGTAAATGAGTTACTATTTGCGACAAAACATATGTTAGGCATAGTAATAATGGAACAATATAGTCAGTTATCTGGAGCAAGGTTGTATATTTTAAGACAAAATTTTTATATGGTTGGTAGTTCACAAAATATTTATTTTATTTCAAAATTGTCTCTGAAATCAGACTGAACTGATTAAAAAAAAATGTCATTTGTTACTTGAATGTTGTTTTCGTGGGTTGATTCGTCTCACTGCCAGTCCTGTGATTCGCCGCAATCTGCTCCTCTCTCGTCTCCTCCTTTCTGCACACTCCCGCTTCGTTGGCACTCCTCTTGTACGCACGCACGCCGAAACACCGGTAATCACATCAGTCTACTCTTATCTCAGGGCACAGAAATTGGGTCGTAATTTAATCTTACTTATTTTTGGTGCTTTAAGCGTGCATCTTCCCGCGTCTTGAGGTGTCCTCGCGATAACATAGGAGTATCCCGGATGGATAAACCTTCCCTATGCGGAAATCTTCACTTACGCGAGACTATCACTGTTTACAAATATTAAATAGCTTATTTTTTTAATACTGAGTTCGTACCCAGTCAAGGTATAAGCAACGGGTAACTCGTCGCTAAATTGACCCTGATCACTCGTACAAAAGCACGTTCCTGTTCGAAAAACTCGCACAGAGAGCATGTCCGTAATATTCGAGCTGCAGGATGGAACTAACTAGATATTCGTCGGCGAAGACCCAATCTTAATGGAAATCGGGGCCGCTGATTGGTCGAAACAGCTATCACGCGATTGATGGCTAAAACTCATAGACGATTTCTTGAAACGATTTGCAGATTTCTGCAGAAGCAGGTATAGATTTTATCTATGAATTTTCTGACTTCAAAAGATAAGGACTTTATAGAAACTGCTTTTTACTAACAATATCCCTATTGACATACTACGTAGCAAGTCTCTGACACCCAGAAAATATAGCGCTATTTAAGATGCTTGCGCTACCCAAAACTCAGTTCGGTACGTTCATTTATACTGGAGCTATTCATAAAAAATACGAATGACACGCGCACTCGCACCTTTAGCTCGCACATGACATGATCACAAATACATTTACGGGCATTTTAATACATAATAGTCTTTTACCCAATTCTTATTTCAATACTTACATCTAATTTACATACTCAAACAAAAATCAAATTTTATCTTGTCTATACCGTCATAATCCTGTTATAACAGCATGTAGTTCTGGCTACATTTCCCTTACTGCAATGTTCTATTGCATATTATTATTTAGAATTTGAATCAAAGTCAGACACACTGAAATAAAAAGTATCTAGATAATTTGTTTAACATGTCTGTTTAGCTAGTAAGATTATGTGGTTGTTTATTTTATATGTCATGAACAGCATAGAAGGTTACATTTTATTTGTGTAAACTTATAAAAGAAAATATTTTTATTTATCTAAGATTCGAATTTTTTAATATTTGCATAATTTCTATTAATATTCATAGAATGATTATTTTTTAATTAATTATTTCATGTCAACAACATCTCACTCCTCTTTGAAAATTATTTTATTATTGTGCAACTATATATACTTGACGCAACGAGAATAAAAAAAAATCCTGCGACCTGGCCGGTGTAATATACTTCATAGTTGCGTTGAGTACATGGTAATGTATTTGTGTAATTTTCGTTATAATACTTGTAACGTTGCAACACACACACACACACACACACACACACACACACACACACACACACACACACACACACACACACACACACACACACACACACACACACACACACACACACACACACACACACACACACACACACACACACACACACACACACACATCACATGTTTAGATTTCAATTGCACTAATCTGGATCCTATGCAGAACTTGAGCGAACAAAGAGTCCTGGTACCCTTCAGAATCCTTTTCCTGAGGCGGATCATTGTTGTCTTTTATTTTGCTCCCAGGTAGTTAAAATCCCGGACAACCCCGATGCTGTCACTTCCGATATTCCAGTTCGGATCCTGTATCCTCCCCCTTCTCTTTTCATCTCCTTAGTTTTCCACGTTGATTCTCAATCCGACATTTGTAGCCTCTCCTTTAGTTCTATGCACGTTTCCTTGACTGTTCGCTTCAGCCTACCGCTTATGGCAATGTTATCTGCATGTGAAATTATCTGCCATAGATAATTTACAGCTACATGCTAAAAACAACCTCAAATAAAGCCAATTGGTAAGCCTTCTGGATAAAAAAAGAAACTTTTAACTCATAAGATTCAAGAAGTAAACTACTTGTACTAAATAGCATAAAGTGATAGGCTACGTTTTTTGGTGATTGCTAAATTCTTAGAGAACGAACAGACTGGTTAGCGCAGGAGTGGAATGTACTTTTGGCATTAGTGTGTCACTTTCGGTTTATGAATAAATTCAAGAAAAAAGAATGTCACATTTCACACAGTAAGTTGTGATAACCGAACTGTATCTTAGAGTGTGACGTTCGATTAAACATTTACAAGATAAATTCTTAAAAACAAAACGAAGTTCAGTATTAATGCCAACATCGGTACCTGAAGTGCATATGTTTAATAACTGTGCAAACGGCCGCACCTGTGATTTCACTATGGATCTCAAACTATAGAAAGAATTAACGTCAAATTCTGTGTCAAGCACTGAAAATCTTTAATTGAGGCCTTTCAAATGATTAATCACGACCTAAGGCAACGAAACAATGAGGTGAACGAGCTGCTTGTGATGGTCCTCGCACTTTAAGAAGGGGAGAACCTGAAGATGGAAGGTAGATCGGAGAAATACTTCTAATACAAAATTCGGAAGCGTCTGAGGGAGCATGTTCAGCGGAATCGTCCTACATTGTGGTGTAAGGGTAACTGGGTAAGTTTTGAATGCTCTACTCGTATCCAATTCTAAATGCAGGTGGTAACACATAATCCTCATCGTCATCTCAGTTTTCGCTAGACTTAAACCATCAGATGAAACTCACGCAGAAGAGCCACCGTTTTGAACTATGGAAGAGATCCAGCGTTGAGCTGAAAAAGCTGGTACACACGGTTGAAAAACAGTACGTCCTGCGAGCGTTCGAGCAGTGGAAGAGCCGTGTATCACTGCATATGGGGGTCTACTTCGATATGGATTGTCGCAAAATTTCAATCAAATACTTTTTTTTAGGCCTACTCTGGAAAGATTTTGATGGTAATTCGTATGCTAATTCTTTTTTACTCCTTTCCGCAGCGGCAGTCTTCATGAGTGATTAAGTTTGCCGCTGTTCATTTTGCCACAAAATAATCTTATGCAATAACACACAAATTTGCCTGACAGAAAAATTGTCCAAATATAAAAATGTATTTTTTAATTGGTGCAGGGTTTTGTACAAAGGTCAAAAAATGACTTCTAGAGATAAGAATGTAGTCGACATTAGTCTAACCATCGCTTCTACAACTAAAAAACTTACAAGTACAATATACTTTTTTTCAGCCCTAAATTAGTATAAATTTTATACCAAACTAAATTTTAACGCATATGAGGAAAACTGATGTGACAATGCAAAATATCATGAAACATTAAAAAACTGTGTCGCAATAATAGTAAATTGCATTATTAATACATGACATTATTCAAGTGAAGGTTGAGTCGTTAAGGAATTGTAACCACTTATCAGAGGCAAAAATTCTCACAATTCGAGTACAAATTCGTATTTACTGTCGGCAAATACTGTATTTGTCAGATTACAGTATTCTTTTGATTTAATTAAATATATCAAAACCATATTGACAGTTACTAAGATATCTTGTAATTCACTTTGCACATCTACACTATCAGTTAAATGGTTATAAGAAAACTGTATTCTTTAGTAGGACACTGGAATAGTCATACCGATTGTGCAATTTAATAAATAATTTGTTACTTAATAATTGATGATAAAAAAATAGGTTTAACTCGGAGGAGTACAAATACTATATTGTGCTGTTGTAATAAAATTATTATTGTGACTAAAGAGTTGCTTGAAAATTCGGCACATGAATTTACGTTTATATTTATATACTGACAGTTCAGACCACTGCTTTTGATAAAGGTTCACTAAAATTTTTGTCGTAAAAATGCCTCAATTATAACCATAATTAAGCCGAAGGATCTGTAATTTACATTATATGTCTGGAAGAGTATTTCATAATAAAAATAGCAGGCTTAAGTAAAAGCTTAAGTAACAGACGTATATTTTGAATTAGACCTGATTTTTTTAGCTAAGCCTAGCGTATTAAAGGTTCAATAATTTTTCGGAGACGTAAGCCGCCGAATTTTCATTCAGATAAGGGCCTCGGTGATCGTAAGAGTCACTGGATTTTCAAACAGCACTAGACTGCGTCTCACATACCGTAGAAAAAGTAAATCCTTTAATTGTACATGGGCAAGTGGTGACTGTCAGCTTTGTTACGGTAACGCATATACCTTTCTTCTCGCCTCTTGCAGGTTTTGGGGAAAAAATTGCAACAGTTCTGTCAGCTCATCTACAGACTAGATTTGGCTCCTTTGCGAGTACTGGCTTTTTCTAAAGCCTCCGTTGAAAAGGAGGAAATTTGAGACCACAGAGAACACTTCAGACTCTTTGAAAGTAGAAGGAATGGTTAACATCTCAAAGGTAGTAACTTCAAATTGCCTACGGCAGCATTTCTCAACCTATGGGGCTGGGTCCCGAGGGGACGTGTGGTGGGTTGCGAAGTTGGGCTCAAAAATGTATTTATTGTGTCTTAAAAACCTATTAGATTTAAGTTACTAAGGTATAGCTTGTCGTTTAATCAATAGCCCGTTTCATTCAACACGTTTCGTACTCTAATTTTCTCTAATTAACTCTAAATTTCTGTTATTCCCTCTCTACCATTGTTTTTTACCGGCATCTAATGTATAACACAAGGAACCGGATGTCTGTCATTTCGGTCGCAGCAGCGAGTTCTTAATTGTCTGTGTGTCAAACGCATGTCGAACTCAACGTACGCCAGCTTATGCGGGAAAGACAGCCCAACTGTCCCATTAGTTTGGTGGGTACAAAAATGTTTTGTTTTCGATTTCAGCATATGTTTAGTTACAGTTGACTAGTCATTTAATTTATATTTACCTTTCTAGAATTAAGTGTGTATAATTTGTTTAAACGTTGTAACGTGACGGTTCCCTCAAAATAAATATTAAACTTATATATTGTAAAGTGACAGTTCTCCCTAAATAAATATCAAACTTATATATGTTAAAGAGTAGAAAAATGCCAAAGTGCATAACCCAACCTAATTATTAAAATCAATTGAAGTACAAAACAATAGTTAAGTATAACAATAAGTTAAGTACTAAGTTTATGTTGAAAGTTATATGTTGTAAAATGTTTGTTTTAGTTTATAAAAATGATATACCATAGTCAAGTAAAGTATATAGGGAATGTCACAGCATTGTAATACTTATTTCTGTTAAATGCTGTAGGTCATAATGCCTTAAACATGGGTAAGACTCATGTCACATTAGGCATAAATGATTAATGTTATATTGTAAAGTGTAATGAAAACTATATCAAAATATTGTAGCTAACATCTGTGACATAAAATTGAGTGATTATTAATAAGGAATCCTGAACTAATTATCCTATTATAGAACTTGTCAGGACGACAATTAATATGTTTAAAGAATTACCAATATAGTTGGTTAAATTATGGTATATAATTTGTGTTAGTATTAGTAAACATCATGAATGAACTGTTACATAAGGAACAGATCATGATGATTATTACATGTTAAAGTAAGAAAACTATTTATTCAAATATTATGTTATATAATTTATATTATTATTAGTAAACATCATGAATAAACTGTTACAAGGAAACAGATCATGATGATTAGGATGTTAAGGAAAGAAAACTGTTTATTTGAAAGTTGTGACATGTAATTTGTATTATTATTAGCAACCATCATGAACAAACTGTTACAAAGAAACATGTCATGATGATTACTATATTAATAGAAGAAAAACTGTTTAGTTAAATGTTACAGTATCTAATGTGTATTAATTTTAGTAAACATCATGAACAAACTGTTGCAAGTAAACAGATGATGATGATTATTATGCTAAAGAAAGAAAGCTGTTTATTTAATTGTTATGATTTGTAATTTGTATTATTATTAGTAAACATCATGAACAAAACTGTTGCAAGTAAACAGATCATGATGATTATTTTTTTAAAGTGTACGTATATTACATAAATTAAGAAATGGCCTAAAAATGTTATTGTGTAAAATTGGTGTTTGCAATTAGAGTAAGTTTCAGAAGAACTATAGTAAGGGAAAGAGTATAATGTAAACCATAAAATGATTGTATCTTATAAAAAAACAATGTAGGCCTATATTAGGAAAATTAAGGATGTTAAAGTGCATAAGACAATTATGTTAACATTTGTTATAACCATTACTAATATTAATGTATTTAACTGTTATTAGTACATTGAAAATGAATAGGAATTGTTTTAAAGCATTAAGGGCACAGAAGGGGCACTTTTAAATATAAAACATAAATTTTGG
The DNA here is from genome assembly GCA_034769895.1 of Magicicada septendecula. Lineage (NCBI taxonomy): Eukaryota > Metazoa > Arthropoda > Insecta > Hemiptera > Cicadidae > Magicicada > Magicicada septendecula. Next base: position 332,895,381 of record CM068370.1, read on the forward strand.
CAAAAGAACCAAAAATTGTAACATCTAAGACACTGGACAGAAACCTATCTTGTGAGGTATCTAATTAATCAGTGAAAAAAAAGGGAATTCACTAATGACCATCTCATTAACATTAGATTTAGTATAAGGTGTGAGTTTCAAAATAATTATTTTATGGTATATTGGAACTAGAAAAAACCAACGCCATCAAATGACAATGCCTAGGGCTTCGACCAATCGGAATTTTGTAAGTTTTGGGCCAAGAAGTCAGAAAAATTAACCCACGCCAGTTAGTTGATTGTTACACCTCGAAGAGTAAAGAACACGCTCCCTGTATTACTTGTGTCCAGGAAATTATTAACGAGTATCGAACACCAGACAGGTTAGGTGATCAAGATATAATTGTGTGTTATGAAATTCAGTGAATCACTTAATCCGTGAATTGTGAAGAGTGATTTATCAATATTTAATTATGAAAACAACCTACCAGAGTTTAAAAAGTGTATAAGAATTGGTGAGATCAATCCAACTCATTATTTGTATATAACCTAAGTGTAACACTGATTATACACTATTTTTATTATTTGAACAATCACTGAATCACTGAACATTAACACTCTGGTAATTATTAATTATAAGATATTTATTTTCCTGCACTTAGAATTAAGAAGTGAATTCGTTATTAACCTAGAAAGACACTGAACACTATTATTTCACACTGCCGAAAACTGTTTGTTAATTAATTATAAGTAATTATTTAATTTATGTAATAGATCGAAGATCTGTGATGTTTTGTATTTCACTAAGGGCATTTTTCAAGTAAATTATTGTAGTCAGAAGAACCCAGTAACATATTTAAGTTGAATTAATAAACAAAAATTAACCTAGTCCCTGAGAATTTTTCGATACTGCCAACCTATGAGCGAGTAATTGTACAGTTCGGGTAATTAACTAATAACTTTCAACGAGTATTTATTTATTCTATAATAAAATACTATTGAAGTAAACGAGTTTAGAGTTGTTGCAATTATTTGGAATTATTAATAAAATATTAAAATACGAGTGCTTCTGCAGACAGAATTGGAAGCGAAGTCTGGTAGTGGTCAAGGGTACCAAGTGAGCCCCGTTAATAATGAGATTTTAAATTATTATTTATTTCAATCAATTACTAAAATAATCATACATTCTACAAACAAATACTTGATGAATTATTTTTATATTGAAAAATAAAATAAAGTAATTATAGGTAAATTAAAAAACGTAAATAAATTAGAACGTTTCGAAAATTATTGCTTACAACAAGAGGGGTTATAGGAAGAATTTAAATACACTACATATTACAACATTGAATTTAAACATTTATCAACTTTTTATTTTTTATTTTTGAATTACATATTTGGCGCTTACAACTCGAGAATAACCTAATACAGCATTTAATTTATTTGATTATTACATAATTGACCCAATGACGTGGGATAACACAGAATAACAAAACGCAACAGACCATTTTGATTTTATTGAATTTATTTAATATTACAAAAGTGGTGCTTCAAACGTGAGGTATATACGCAACATTTGAATTTAATTTATTATTTATTCACTGTTACAACGTAAAAGAGAGCTTAAAGTGATGTTACCATACACCTACAAGTAATTCTACCGACGCCCATGCTTATGAAGTGTAATTTCCTTTTAGGTGAGTCACGGATTTAAAAAGGTTGAGAACCAGTGGCATAAGGCGCTATTGTCAGAGGTGGGCTACTTTTTATTTAATAGAAAATGGGAGGATTCTTCTAGGCCCAGGTCGTATATAGACGAGCCATCATTTAGGCGGATAGTTTGCCCGATAATAATTGTTGCACTCGAAAATTTAAACGGGTTCTATCAAGTTAGCTTAGCTTAACAATATATTTTTTAAGTGTTATTTCACACAATGAATACAGCAGAGAAGTGTCAAACGACGCACTGATCAGACATATTTGTTTATTAATAACACTTAACACTTGTGAGATTTTCGAATGGCGCACTCGTAAGCCCTTGAACTGGCAGTGACTCCTCATCGTCGTGATCCTCAAGCACGAGAGTAAATCAATTTATTAGATCAAACGACATTTGCCATCGGTCTCGTCTCCTCGTCTCTCCCTCTCCTCGATCATCTCTCTGTTCATTACACATATACACTTCCCTGTCTTTCTGTCTCTTTCTCTTCGTTTCTCTCGCAAATTTTTCTCCTCCTAATGTTTACTAGTGGCTGGTAGCAACAATTGTCTACATCAATCTTAATAATACAGTTAACATAATTCTAATAATCAGCAGCTTTAAATCTTATTAAGGCTCATTGTTCATTTCCTTGTTAACCGTGGCAGACCTGCGGCCATGAAACAAATGACGCTGTCAGCACACACTCAGTACGTACTTCTGTCTCTTATCCTGGTTTGCTTTGACTAGAAGAAGCGTATTCTCTAGCCCCATCATTCTCTACAGATACATGGCAGAACGTTGAAGTATGGGAGCGTCCTTCCTACACTTTCCAGGTATTAAATTGTGTTCAATAACTGTGGCAACACTGTTGCATGACAGTGAATCTTGGGTGTTGAACGAAGGATGCGAGGATCGGCAAGGAAATGTAGACAAGCGGTCAGATTGAGGACATTGGGAGGAGTTGTATTTCATTAGTACGCATAATAAAATAAAACAAACAGATTTACCACTGTTGCACATCACTATAGAAAAATTATTCCGATTAGCGCTTTCAAGCTTCTCAGTGTCCGACATTTGACTTATAGCTTGTTTGCGGGGGTGTGTGTGGTCAGTGGGGGCGGGTGGGGGTGTGAGGAGTTTGTTTTACTCTGTTGTTGTTATTTCCGATCTGACGATGAGCTGAGAAGCTTGAAAGCGCTAATCGGAATAATTTTTCAATAGTGGTATGCAACAGTGATAATTCTGTTTGTGATTATAACCACTAACAACTTTTTTAATTAAATAAAATAAAAGGTAAATACAGGTGATATTATAGTGATACAAAATAAGAGAAATACCCTTGCAGAAGTAATTTGTTGTTTGATAATATGATGTATAACATAAATTAAAAGAATATAAAAGGAAGTTGGTTGAACATCCAGACCAGACGAACCGTGAAAGACTAGCCTGGAAAGTACGAGCATGAGAACCGGATGGTCGCAGAAGCTTTGGAACACGGTGTCTGTCTGAGATAATGAAATTTAGAAAGATCAAGTAAAATTAAAGTAAAAACAATACTTCTTTTTACTAGATTGTATAAAGGGTTTCGGTGAATACTCGTAACTGTTCTAGTCGTGTGAGGAAAAAATACTACACACAGCAATGGTTCTCATGACCGAACTAGTGTAGAATTTCTTAAGACGACTAAAACGCTTAACACGATACAGTTCACACATAGACAAAATGAACTGTATTTTACAAAATATTTTATTTAATTTATAACTTATAGTTTAAGTTTTTAATTTCTATTGTGTTTTGCTTTATCGAGTGTCTAAAAAATTGGTTCGGTTTTGAGGTTGCTTGTAAGACGTATACTTGACAAACCGATCTCATAATTTCTAAAACATTCTTCACGTATGTTGGTCATCGTCCATGCTTCACATCCGCGGGCCGCATTAGAGTTCCATGAATTTTTACTTTAAAAGTATAAAATCTACTTTCTCCCTGTGTGAAATCTACTAACGGTGGACTCTTTATAACTTATAAATTAAATTATAATTATGATTTATGATATAATAATATGATAATATTTATGATATAATAAATTATGATTTATATTATAATTATGATTTTTGTAGCATAAAATCTAAAATGCTAAAAATGTATTTCAAATTATTTCTACCGTTTTTGTTTCGTAAAATTATGTATTACAGTAGTTATTTTAAAGACTTAAGTATAATGTCCTCTGTTATAAAACCAGAGGAAATAAGGTGAAAATTATGAAAAATCTGAAGGATTAGGGAAACAAATAAGTATATATAGAAACACAGAATATATAACGCCTGAATCATTGGCCTTCTCATTACGAAGTCAAGGAATAATAGTATTACATGTGTAATGTGTTAATATGTAACTTATGTGTATAAACTGTTTAACAATTAAATAAAAGATGAAAGCAAAGTCTCCCCTATAGGAAATTTAGATATTAACTAATACATTGTTGCTGAGTTTTGCTCCATAGACAAAGTGTTTGGTCACGGTAAGCAACTCGTAGCGTTTACCGTACGTTACGAGCAATTAAAAACCGCTTTTAACAGAACAAAAACAATGAAAACTTTCGTTTCGGGGTATATTCTGTTTCCGCAGATCCGTAAAATTGATACGGTTTATGAAAACACTAACAGTGGGCGTACAACGAGTGGTTATAATTGTTTCTGTACGGTTTTTGTCATTGGAACAAGTTAATTACACAATTGTGGGAACAGCACAGCAGACAGTGCAGCGTGTTGTATGTTGCACGAAAACTCCGTACGTTTGTGAAAAGAATTTAATGTATGCAAAACGCTGTTGTTCCGGACTGTGAAGCGGCGGTTTTCAATCGACGGCCTTATCCAGAATAAGAGCTTCCTTAATTTATGCAAATGTCTTGTTTTGCCTGTTGTTGCTGGCCAAGGTTATTTTGTCATTTAGGTTTTGTGTTAGTTGTCAGACACGCAGCCAACAGACTAATGAACCTATTTTCTTTCATATTTTTTCAACTATGCTATTAAATTAGCTCGTTTGTGTTAGCGCTTTCCTTAGTCCTGAAGTGATGGAATCTTTGTTTACATATTTACATAGTTTAAGATAACACAGTAACCTTTATAGGTAATCTTTATTTTGTCTAATAATTATAGGTATTTTTCTCTCAGATTTAAAATCGACGATATTTCGTTTGTATAATAATGACGTGTGTGAAAGAACCTATGATTAGTAAAATACTTCAACCAACGTTTGTTTCAAAACTAGTAATATGTTCGTAATCTATCTAGACCAATGGCAATCTAAAAGAGTAGTGGTCAACTTTTTGCTCGCCGACCGATTGTTATGTCTTCATCTTAACTGTAGAATTTAAATGCTCCACAGAAATGAGACGAAAATGATAGAAAAAGAGAAAAAACGAGGCGATCTGAAAAATGCGGTGTGTTGACGGAGGCCTTAAGAAAACTAGATAGGCATAGAGGGAGCCGAAGTGTACCTTACAAAAATAGTAATGAATACAAAAGGCAGGTAAGCCTACATGCGTCGGGCGATCAGGAAGAGAGAGAGAGAGAGAGAGAGAGAGAGAGAGAGAGAGAGAGAGAGAGAGAGAGAGAGAGAGAGAGAGAGAGAGAGAGAGAGAGAGGGAGGAAGAGAAAAAAGAGAGAGAGTCAGAGAGACAGAGGTTTATACAGACTGAATATAAAATTATAAAAGAAAGATATACTTGAGGTCACAGAGCGACCAAATTCACAAGTTGTATATAGCTTTAGAAGTTTAATTTATGCGTGTAAAAAATGTCTTTTCTAGACGATCCGTAAACAATGTGATGATTTGCCAACGTTTTCTTATTTTTCTTTGCAATCTAGTTTCTACCTTCTACAGAGAAATATCTTCTCGTGCAGACTGCTGGATGTTAACGATTGATGCACCAGCTTTTCTAATTCATAAACATTTTGTAACGATATATTTAAACTGACTTTATTTTCTAAATTTTTAATATGCTCTCCCAAATTGGGGAAATCATTTACAAGCCCATTGGAGATAAATAGTATATTGTGGGGTTTAGGATTTGTTTATCGTTCTTTATTCAACACGATCTCTATAGCGCTAATAAACATGATTTGCGACTGAAACGTGGGTTATTGGATACCCACCTTAAACATAGGGCTACTGGTGAATTAAAACGTGGAAAGACTATCATTCACTTAACATAATCGTACCGATGAGTTGCCTCTTTCCAAGTTTTTTAGTATTTTTGTCTTTTAATCCACTTCGTTGTAGGCGGGTTTCATTAAGTACACGATATTCTATATGAATTTTACAATATATCCATCTCAAGACCAGTAATTCTTTTTCAGTCCCTTTCTGTTATCGACCATACATACTCTGAGCTATATAGTGCTACAATCCTTACACCGACTTATAAATATTACTCTCACTCTTTGTCATACTCTAGTTTCACCATATACTGTTCAGCATCTGAAAGGACTCTTCAACTCTGATTCACAGTCTGTTAGTTATTTATTATCCTCTGTAAACCGTTTGCTGCTGTTCTGCTCTTACTCAACAAATTAGATATTTACCAAGCATATCATAAACAACGACAGTGAACATCAGGCCAACCATAGTTACTGCTCGGTGGAATGACGTTGGATTTGTGAAGCTACCTACGACTATAACTTCTTTCAAACTTCCGTTACGAATTCAAAGATTGGTAATAAATTACTAAGGCTTTCTCGGCCCGTGTCAAAAGTGGTAAAACGTTTCGCGCGCCGTTGTCTATTATTGTATTCACTCGAATTTACAGCACCTCCTGCGGTAAACATCTTCAATCTTCACTAGTTACAACTAGACGTTACGTCCGAACAACTAGACTAACAACAGTTCAGAGAATAAAATAATACATTTCGTCCGAGTACCTCGGAGCCTTTTGCCATTCAGAGATTGTTATTTTGACACTTCTCTTATTTTGTCTTCTAAACTTGTATTATTCAAAAGGAGAAAATGTTCTTTTTGTGTGTGAATATGTAAGAAACGTGGGATATTCGTATTTTTTTGTTTAATGATTTAACACTAATGTTTTGTTTTGTCTGTTGTTTTGGTCGTCTTTCAGGTACTCTTAATGCATTGGTTCTCAATTGCTTTGTCTGCGTCCCTTGTGATGTAGCGACGTTTTACGGTTAAAGTGAGTAAAAAATGTTGTAAGTAACAACGTTTCCAGTAAGATAAATTGTCTGCAAGGTGTAGATTAACTTTAGTTATTAAACACTACGATTACATCACACAACTTAATGTTGTAAATTGTCTCAAACGTCTCTGAAACTAAGAAAATCGTAAAGCAAAACTGGTTAGTCACCAGAATAATAGTTTTTTCATTCAGTTCTGAATAGATGTCGTTGAGAACTCAAAAGGTTTCTCAAACACTGTCCTAAAAAATCTTCCTGGGGTAGTTGTTTCTCAAGTAATAAATTTTGTTGAGTTTAATAAACAATCGTTATAATTTTCGCGTTTGTTTTAAAATTTTCAAGAACCACGATTCATCGTCCGATATCAGTAGCCCTACTTCAGCCGGACGATTCGGTTTCAGTGGCTGCCTTGAATATCCTGCCAATACTGGTAATCTGTTCAGCTTGCAGGTTCACGGTTTCAATTAGTGTTCTGCAATGTCCGGACGAATCGCATCCACGACTAATTGTTTATGGCGGTGCAGCTCCTCTTCTTCTCTAACCTTCCTCTTCTTCCGAGACACTCGAATATTTTATTTTGGCCTTTTACGGCCGAACATGAATAATCGTTTCTGTTTTGAAAGGCTGTTTTTCGAGTAATCGTTTTACGAGCGAAAGACTGTGGTTCATTCTTCTGTCAGTCGATCTTCTTCGTGGATGTCTTGATCATTCCAGCAACATTAATTTCAACCGAGTGCGTACTTATAAATAACATAAATTGTAATGTACAAGGATACTACACTTTGATCTTAGCCAAAAAGCCAAGAAGCGATAACTTCTCCTATAATATAAAATAGGAGAAAATGTAATATAATATAATATAATATAACATATATAATACATGTAACCATATAATATAAAAAATAGGAGAACTTGTAAGCCATCAGCATCGCATTTAAAAATTATGAATCTTAATTTTGAAAGGGTCTCACGTTTTTCGTATTTGGGCTCTCTGGTAAATGAAAACAATGATAAAAATGATGCATTACATCCCCAGGTTGAATTAGAAGATTAAGTGCAATGATCGTCACGCTACTCCTGCCGAACTGCTTACAAGGCAGGCGTACCCTGCCTAACCACCCTGCCTAAGCTACTTCGGTAGTGCAAAAAGAAACCATACATACATGAAATATACAATTTTTGTCTGATAAATATTGCTCATGTGTAACATATCGGCCGTGAGTTAATCAGTAATTTCATTGTACTCAACATCTACAAAATGTTCTCGAATTGTAATTAAAGAAAACACACATACGAGTCTATTACGCGGAGACCAGATTTATTTATGAGCTGTATTCGCCTTCTACAGCGTTTGTGACATGACATCAGAAGTTTCATTAACTATAAAAGACGTTGTAGGTCAATCGATAATATTAACAGCCATTTCCGTCCATTTATTATTATTTATTATTTTCTCGTTCCGGTTCACGGATTAGAAACTCAAGCATTTCACAGCGCGCCCTGTAAACAAAAAGTAATTGTTTCAGAAATGTTCGTATCAGTGACGCAGCGTTGGGTTTTTGTTGGTTAACCCCGTTAAGAGTTAAAGAAAAAAAAAATGTCAAAAAAACTGTGGTCATAAAATGTAGTCGTGTCAGTCGCATTAAATAATCGATTAGATATGTTGGTATAGAGAAGTTCAATCACTTGGTGGAACGATAAGAACACTGAATGGAAAGGTCAGAAAAGATACTCTTTTGAAATTTTGTAATGTGATGGCAGTGCCATGCTGCCTTTATGGCAGTGAGACTTGAACAGTGAACGCAAAGACCCAAAGCTGGATAGAAACTAGTGAAATGAGATTTTTACGGTCAGTAGGCCTACTAGAAGTATCACGGAGGGACCGGGTAAGAAATGATGATATAAGGAACATCCTTGGGATATACAACCTAAACGAAATGATAAAGCAATGCAGACAGGATTGGACAGACAACGTTGAAAGTATGCATAAGAACAGGATACCAAAACAAGTTTTGGCTTATAATCCGAAAGGACGGCGGAATATTGGAAGACCAAAGAAGAGATGGTCAGACTAAGGAGTGGGCAACAGATTGAAGAAGAAGAAGAAGAAGAAGAAGAAGAAGAAGAAGAAGAAGAAGAAGTGTTGGTAAGAACATTATTATTTGCTGTAGGCCTAGCTGTAGTCGTTTTGCGAATACGAAATCGCTTCGAGTACACATTGCAAGGCTCGTAGTTGAGAGAGGGTCAAATATGTCCTAGAAAAGAGATAGTTCTACGTTCAGAGTTTTCAGATATTTACTTAGCCCGCGGTGCATCCAAGTAAATACACCGGTTTACGATGTTAGATTGCGACTATTTATTCCACAACAACGTCAAAAATTTGTGTATTAAACAGTTTTTTGCTTGCTATACACATGTGCGTACAGCTGTCTCCATTGTTGTACTCGGTTTCGGTAGTGTGAATTACCGTCCATATCAATTTTTTAAGTGTTCTACTTTAGTTTAAGATGTGATCCGAAAATCTCTAAGAACTTTTAGACGGGACAGAATTTCAAAAAGAAGAAACTAGAAGAAATATGGAGATAGAGGGGACTTTGTTTTAGGATATTGAAAGGTACGGCAACCTCCAGTGAACGGGGGATGAGAGCCTTCCAAAGAAAGTTATATGCAGTGGGTTCCTTCCTATCGTCAGAAGCAAGGAAGTCCGAGAAAATCCTGGAAGAAAGGAATAAAGACATGGGTGCACGAGACCTCCGAGATGAAACGTGGAATGATCGCATCGAGCGAATGTTAGGCATGGGAGAACATCGAAGGACTTTTTAAAATCAATGTATAGGCCAACACTAGTTTAACACAAAACGACAATAAAAAACTTTAAAATGTGTGCGTTACTCTGTACGTACGTCTAGACCTAATATCGAATGTCGTTTCGGAACAACGTTTAGAAACGCTCCACACTTTGCCAGTGAACACCAACAAAATGTGCGGCCAATCATGTATTTTCGCTTCCCATAGGGCCACGTTTACATGTTTGTTTTTGAGGACCTGTAGCGTCCATTTTCAGACACGTACTCACTAAGGCGAAGTTTTAAAAATTTGTAAAAACAGTTAACACTAACAGCGCCTGCAGATGTGGGAGAAACTTGTACCATTTTTCTGTCGTAATTTTATTTATAAAAATGTCATTTTTTTTGTATCGGCCATCTAAGGACCACATGCCAATTTCAATTCTTTAGTCTTTGTTCTTTTCTCTTTTTCCAATATTCTTTCATCTTCTCACTGAGTCTCTTCTTCCTGTCTTCAATCCTCTTTAAACCTGCGTTTTTATCTCTCCTACCTTGGACTCCCTCCATTTTCAACACTTTTGCCCGAAAAACTTCTCTGTCAATTGCTTCTTCTGCGTGTATATTATTTTTTTCTAAATCCTTTTGGACTTCTTTAATCCAACTTGATGTTGACTTCTTCCCCCATAGATATCTGAAGATTTGCTTTGTTAACCTATTGTCGTCCATTCTATATAAATGTCTAAAAAATAATAGTTTTTTTTTCCTCATTGTTTCTGTTATATTTTCTATACTTTGATATATTTCATAATTACTTCTTAATTTCCAACCTTCTGAAGTTTTTTGTGGGCCTTCTAATATTTTCCTAATAATTCGTCTTTCCAATATTTCTAGTTAAAGATGTCATTTTTATTATTTCATGACTTTGTTAAACTTCAAATGTTGAATAATATAATTCTTATATACCCTTATAGGAGCTGTCCACACTTACCTTCTTGATTATGACAAAATGAGTAGCATATAATAAGTTATGTATATAATCTAAACCTCCATCTGGAAACTCCGGCTGCGCTGCTGCTTATCACATTGGTTACGTCACGTCTACAATATCTTTTGGCGCCGGAATCGAAGTCTGTAAGGTCAGTCCAAGCATTTAAAAGTCGTTTGATTGCCTTACGTTTAAAATCTCTGTATCTTTTCAAACCCTCTTCCGCAGCCACTATATCTGAGAAATGTTTGCCTAACTTTTCGTCTAGCAGTTTTCGATCAATCGTCCTCTATGTAGCATAATCGTACAGCTACTGTCCGTAATAAGTAGTTGAAGACTGGAAGTACACATCCGAGGAACATATAACAGACACGACACGATAAAGCAATAAACACAGAATACGTGGAATGGATATATAAGAACAGGATACAAAAACAAATTTTGGCTTATAATTTGTACAGAATATCGAAATATTAGAAGAGCAAACAAAGGAAAGTCGGTTGACAGAGTGCGCAACTAGTATTAATGTCCAAAGCCTAAAAAAGAAGAAGAAGAACTGTAATTTTCTATCTGGTAAGGATTTTCGACAATCGTTATAATTGTGTATGTTTTTAAACACTTTATAATTGATCTATCTATCCCTCTATAGAACTCTCTGCAATTGCCTCCAGCCCTATCGCAAAAAACTTCAGCCGTTTCTTACTTCATGGATTTAGATCTAGTGGTCTGAACGGATACATCATTTACACGAAATACAACCTAGGTCAGATATAAACTTCGCTAGCAGTCACTGCTCATTGTAGCCAATTCGGAATGCTTCCTTTCAATCATTTTGGTCAAATCGATCCAGAAAATTTCAGCTTAGATCTTCCAGTTTTTATAAGGTCACAGGAACCGTCCTTGCAACATAACTGGCCCATCTACGCCGTTTCAGCTTCATCTTTTTAACAGAGCTTATGTCCTGCAATAAGGTATAACAATCTTCATTTCTTCTTTGCCGTTAACCAACTCGCTCTGTTACTGGTCGGTATAATGCTCTAATTATTTTTCTCTCACTTGCGCCTTGTACATCATGACTCTACAGTGTGAATTCTTTAATTTTTATTGCTCAAAACGGATTGAAACAATACTTTCTTTTTAACGGCAGTTGCACAACAAGACGATTTCAGAAAGAAGACTACACAGCAATCTTCGAATTTAGATTACAAGACTTCCTGAAGGCGTTGAACGTGCAACCGCGGGTGTCCGCGTTTGATTCTACTTAGTTTACTTTTAGTTTCTATTGCATAAGTCTCTGCATTAAAATAATCTATTGGCTTACATAGATTAATAATAGCATTACAGTTTGGCTATTGAAACGTTTACCTATTGAAAGTTAACGCTAACATTAACGGTTATAAGTAACATCATATGACACATGGCTGCAACTGCGTCTTCTGTTTCCCGTGACAGCGTCCCTGAACGAATAACGATCGGCATACATATTCGACTTTCGTATTCGCCGGCACGTTCAAACAGCATTCCGTTCGCCCCAAATTCGCTGTACGCTCGCGTCGGTTTAATTAGCAAAACTACTGTATTTTAAGAAGTGGCGTGATTGTTTCACTAATTTCGGCCGCGCTGTTTTCGTGAACGCGGCGCCGAATAAATTAGGTTTCTTCTCATACTCGCATAACCACTCGTAAACAATTATTTAAATATTTCAGCCCGGCGTCGCAGTTGTTAAACTGGTATTCCCCTCGCCTCGCCGTTACGAAAGTTTTCGTTATTCACAAAATACAGCACTTCAAACGATAAACATTTTTCTTCGGACTTAATTTCAAAAAGTCATATTATATGACGGCGAAGTTTTAAATGTACGTTAACATATTGTCCCCTTCTCCCCTATTTCTCAGCCTGCCTGTCAATTTCTTTTCCTTTCTAATAATATACTCTCAGTTTGTCGTTTTTCTTATCTACGTCTTTGACTTATTGTCTAATTACGTACGTAGAACTGGATCCATAGAAGGTAAAGAAGTCCTGTACGGAAGCATTTCCGCTGTAAATGAGTCCGATCTTACGACTTATAGAACGTTGTTGATATTGTTTGCTCATACTGTCATTAATTGTCAGCACTGCACAACTCGTATACAAAACTTTCTGAAATATGCTTGAATTTGTTTAAATTTATTAATAAAGGATAAACACTAAGAACGGCAAAGTGGAATGGAGGCGTTGTCAGTTTAGTATTGAAATAAAAATCTTGGTTCTTCTAGTCACCAGGTTACTGACGTCTTTTTCTACAGTTGTGATCGTGTTTGGTATCAATATTGTAGTCTTGATGCGGTTTGGTCCTGCTGCTGAACTTCCTCTTCCTTAAGTGATTACCCCTTTAAAAATCTGATGAGCATTCAGCAAATTCTGGCATACGTTGAACGTATACATACCGCTGAAAGGATCTGTTTTCTACATGGTATCAGATGGAACCGTTCATTCTCTAACGGTGCCATTCCTTATTCTAACTCCACTCGAATAAGTTAGAAACACCTTTCCATACCATCAAACCCTTTTTGCTACAGTCCGTTTCTTGATGTATATATTATATTTAATTTTTATAATGAATTTACCTCAAGATATTTCTTTCCTTATTAGGAACATGTTTCAGGTACCATTTTGTACCCATCCTCAGCCTTCCGGATTTTGTTTCTGGTGAAGTACATTTGTGTTGGTTGACTATTATTACTGTGGCTTCCTGTTGGCTTCTGTTACTTTAGCTTGGTTTTATTGTGTGTGATTGTGGTGTATGTATTAGTATTTTGTGTATTTTCGATGTTGAGTGCTTTGAAAATTGTGTCATGTTTTGTATTGATTTGTATTTGTTCAGGTATTAGTTTGTTTTGTGTTTTATGTTTGTATATTTGTAAATTTTCCCAAATGTTCATTATGGTGCCTTTGTGTGGTATTTGTTTTATTAGTGTCATGTTGGTTATGTTTGGGAATTCATGTCCAGTGTTTATTGCATGTGTGGCCAAATTAGATTTGTATATTTCTGGTTTTTTGTATGTGTTTAGGTGTTCAAAATAACGTTTTTTCAGGTTTTTTTTGTTTGTCCTATCTAACATTTATTGCAATCTTGGCATTCAATTTTGTATATACCATTGGTTGTTGTATTACCTTTGTTGTGTGGGTTATTTAGTTTTTGTAGATTATTTTTGTTAGTTTTGTATGTTATTTTCATGTATGTGGTCTTAAACAGTTTTGTTAGCTTTGTCATTTTATTATTTATATATGTGAATGTGGCCCGTTTTTTATTGTTGTTATTATTTTTGTTTTGTTCATTTTGAGTAATACTTAATTGTTCAGTTTTTATTTTATATTTGATTTTATTTTCTATTTTGTTTACAGTGTTTTTATTACATCCACTTTCACAAGCAATTTGGTATATTATATTTATTTCTTTGTCTGTTTCTTGTTTGTTTAGGGGTATTTTGTACATTCTGTTAAATAGTGAATAGAATGCTGCCATTTTATGTTGTGGTGGGTGGTCATAATGGTTAGGTATAATGATGTTAGTGGAAGTTGGTTTTCTGTATATTGCATATTGTAGGTGGTTATTGTATCTTGTGATGGTTATGTCTAAATAGTTGATTTTGTTGTGATTTTCTTTTTCTTCTGTGAATTGTATTTTTGGATGTATGTTATTGATTTGTTTTAATATGTTATCTGCATTTGTATTTTTGTTACTTGATATATATAGCCCGTCATCTACATATCTTATCCAAATGCCATTTGGATCAAAGGATTTTATAATATTTTGTATTTTGGTGTCTAGCCTATATGTTGTAAGAATATTTCTGCTATAATGCTAGATAATGGAGATCCCATTGCCAATCGTTCTTGTTGTTGATAAATTTTGCTATTGAATTCAAAGTAATTTTGTTTTAGTAGTAGTTGGAGGCTATTTTTTATTTCAGTTATATATTGTGTGTCTTCATTTTGTTCTTTAAGTTTGTTTATTATTATGTTCATTGTTTCATCAATTGGAATGTTGGTGTACATGTTTGTGATGTCATATGATGTGAAATATGTGTTTTCATCTATATTTATTACTATTAGTTTGTCTATTAATTCGTACATATTTTTTATGTTGTGATTTATTAAGAAATTTAATACGTATTAAGATATTTAATAAGAAAGTTTATTAAGAAATTTAATGAAGTACCAGGTGAAGTACCAGAAGCCAACAGGAAGCCACAATAACAACCAACCAACACACATGTACTTCACCAGAAACAAAATCCGGAAGGCTGAGGATGGGTACAAAATGGTACCCGAAACCTGTTCCTAATAAGGAAAGAAATATCTTGAGGTAAGTTCATTATAAAAATTAAATATAATATATATATTGTAACATAACAAGATTACACCTCAGAATAAAGACAAGTATATCATCAAAATTCACTGTGAAATATGCATAAACGCAATCTTTTTAGTAATAAAATACAAAGAAGAATAAAATAAACTTAATAAATAAAGGAATGAATAGAAAATATACTATTTAAAGATGAATAATAAGGTCAAGGCATAAAAAGTAATCAAAAAAAAAGAGAAATATTATAATAAATAAATAATAGGGAAATAGAGAATGCAAATTTAGGAATTAAATAATTCAATTACCATGACAAAACAATAACTGACGATGACCATAATACCCAGAAGAGACGATAAAAAGAAAAATACAATGTAAATAGTTATTAGTAAACCAGTAGAACGTATAAATGTTAAACTTAGTATGTAAGAAATAAGACACTGATTCTAGCATTAGACTAGTAAACTAGAGTGAGGTCTGTGAACCTCAAACAGTTATTTTATGTTAAAACTACAAAATGTGAGTGACATTAAAATTACTAATAAACTAATAGTAAGCTATAATTATGAAAGTTAAGTGGCGTAATAACATAAAATAATGAAAAGAACAATGATAAACAATATAAAACAGTGTAGAGTGAAGTAAATAGGAAACGGACCTAGTGATATTATATACTGTGAATAAAACATATAAAATATATTAACCAACTATAGTTGATATAAAAAAGTGTACAATAATTAATAACATTGAAATCTTACGTTACAAACTTATAATCTACGGTAGATGACGAAGAAAACATACGATTCAACGGAATCATATTAATTATAAAATATGAAACCGAACCTGTGACCCATAAATATTCCATCCAAGACCTTAACTGAATGAATTAGTGTTTTGTAAAAAAGAATTATATTGCTGAAGGATTTTCGAAACGAGGCAGAACATGTTAATTTTACTGCTAGACTTTTATGCAAAATAATTGAAGAAATAAGACGAAATGATAAAGAAACGCTGTTGAAATAACGAGAAGACTAATGTTTTAATTGAATATACCAAACACTTGAAGGCCAGAAGCGAAGAATCAAGCAATAAATTCGTAAATGAAACTACTAGATTGGTGAGATTGCTCCATAGTGTTAAGGCAGACTATTGAAAAAACATTACTTAATTTAAAGAGCGAGTTACAATGAAACACTATAACAAAAACAATATAAACTTTATAACAATGAATTTTATTTGTACACTATAATTATTAGTATTAAGAGTTCCCGTTTAAATTGTTCTTTTGTATGATCCAAAGGACCTACTATTTAACATACATCCACAACACCCAATTACTAAACCTTATTTATAAATATTATGTTTGATTTTATATTTATGACTTGTACAGTACATGACTTTACTTTTTAGATTAACCCTGAGATTAAGATTTTTCATGTTATCCAACCGAAGTGAGCTACAAATGTTAGAAAGGAACATTGAATATCAATACAATTAAATCGATGTCAAAGAAAAGAGTAAATAAAAATAATTAAATTTGAGATAAAATGAGATCAGGAGTTTGATTATTTATTTAACTTATTGTTACACCGAGAGAAAGGTAAGATGTACACAGAGATTATTTTATTATTACTATACACACACACACATATATATATATATATATATATATATTGTAACATTACATTTGGAACAACATAATATCGTACCTGATTTTAATGAAGACTTTGGTTAAGAAGCTGACAAGGAGAACAATATCTTCCAAGATGATAGTGAAGAAGAACGACTAACAATTTTAGACTGACTAGTAAGACAACTGACCGTACCCAAATTAATGATTTAGGCTAAGTGATGCAGATATCTTCAAACCCCAACTATGACATGAATTTTCAGTATTGACCAAACAAAGAATTGTAAAGACAAACAGCTTATGAACCAGGACTATAAAGAAACAAATGGTTTCAATTAATGTATCATTATATCCAGATAATCAAAATACAAAGTGAGGGATAATAGGCCCAAACATGTAATATTATGTAAGAGAAATATTAGTAAATAATTAAGTTAATTGATGTAACAAAAATATAAATACACCTGATTATAGATACATGAGCCATACAAATAATTGTCACATATAGAGTTCATAGGGTTGTCCAGTAAGCAACAAATTATAACATGGTCACAATAACATTTATAACAAGAGTGAAACCCATATAAACAGTAAATGTAACAAGATTATTAGAACTGTGTGGTGAGGTAGAGCAACAGTGTTCATTTTATTGTAATTTTTGTAAGTCAAACATCAGTAAGTATACGGATGTTGAAACCCATATAAATAGTAAATATGACATAGACAGTGTCAGAATAATGAGTAAATTAGCTGACAAAGGACTAACCAATTAGTATAGAATTTGTTTTGTAAAATGTGCATGTTTTATGTTTTAGGCACAGTGTTATATCATAGTATTTGTGTTGTGTTTTTTGTATGTAACAGATGATACAGTTAGTTTAAAGGAATGCCAATTTTATGATATTAATTCCATTTTTTTATGTTGTGTTAACAAATATAACAATAGAACTGATATTAAACCATGGTAAATTGATTAATTGACAAAGCAGAATGGACTATATAAAGATGTTTTGTTAAGTGTCAAACACTTATACAGTCTGAGTAGAAAACAATTATTTGTGCAAGGATTTGGTATAATCATAGCCATGTGGGCATGAATTTAACTATTGGAGTAATATATTTTTTGTGTTGTTAAAATAACGTTATATGTTAAACCATTTTGATGAGTGTTAGAAGTTAATTTAATTGTTAAAGATGTTAAAACATGGTGATGAAAGTAATACTATTACATAGGCCAGGTGAAACCAACTTTAGTAAATTTTGAACAATTATATTAGAAATTTTGTAAAGCAAATGTGAAAAGGTAGATGTATTTATAGGTAATAACGTATACAAGGAATATAGAAACAAAATAACACATATCAAGTTATTTAAGAAAATTCCAAATAATAAAATTGTAACATCCATAGTTTTTAAGTAAAAATAGGCATGTTTGGTGTCTAAATATAACAAATGTGAAGATCAAAATAATGCTGATAATGGTTTTAAATTCCCATTCAGTATAGAAAAGTTATGTTAATTAAAAGATTTTGAACAAATTTTAGACTTTGAAATAACGAAAGTATGTGACAATGTAGATCCGAATTAACCAACCAGATTCCAAGTTTACCCTTAGCAACCAGAAATTTCGGATAAATAAAATGAGACTTCTTTGACAACGATCTTAGCAGATAGACGCGTTCTTAAATCGTCTTACATTATATGTTATAAAGTGTGAAAAAACAATACAACTAGATAAATACTGTTAGAAGTACACTACACGAACTTTTTGCAATAACAGAAGACTACCCATTATATGGATTAGAAGAAATAACAACCAGGAAGAAGATTTGAAGTGGACGAGGGACGAGAAAGAAGATCTGACGTGTACGTGGGCCCTATTTTCAACCAAGAAGAGTACAAGAAGAGGATTTGGTGATTCTGACATCTCATTATATCGTACTTCAACACACACACTTGTATACACGAATTTTTAGTAATAATCAACTAAACTACAGACACCATATAACACAAACACTAAAAACAATCACTAATAACACCATATAAGACTAACACCTTTTAAACACAACAAGAACTTTTAATTTACATAATAACTATCAAAGCCTGAACTGGACATAACCTTTTTAAAACTGGTAACCACTATACAATTTCTGTGTGCACGCATCACTCTAACGTTGTAATATCCTGTAATTGTAAACTTGTATTTTGATTAATAGTGTAATATTTTGTTTAATTTATATCCCCGAACCATATACGCCCTGAGATAACTAATATATTTTACTTAAAAACGTTAACAAAAGCATTGTTTTGGTCTCGTAGAAATACTGAACAGCTACTGCTGCCAACTGGTAAAAGAAGACTTATAGCTTACGATACAATTGTGATTATCCTGTTTAAAATTTATTAAAACAGTTAACCAGTGTTTTTCCGAATAAAGGATTCCACAAGGATATATGTTTGATAGTATTTGTGTGTCGTTATTATTGCTGTTACATTTAGTAAATAGAATTAACAGATTGCAGCGAACCCGACAGTTGGCATCGTTGAGTGACGTCACGGAAACGTGGAGCATAGTGGGAGTAAGCGGCAATTTACAAAACCATTCGCCGTTCAACATAACACATTTATAATTACACATCGACGACTCCAGTGCGAGTTTGTCGCTACATTATTTACCTATATTGCAAGTTGACACTTCCCACGGGCGGTGTAATTTAAGTGCACACGACATATATACAAGTAACTGATTTATAATAACATTGTATGTAACGAAATATTCTCGTCGTCACAAGCTGACGAACCAGAAGTGAGGCTACATTACGTTTCAATAAGATTCAATCATCATATACAACTAGATAAATATTTCATCGTTACAAATTGGCGCACCAACGTGTGAGGCGTGTAATTTAATATAAATTAAATTATTATTAATAGACAAATAAACCAAAATAAACAAGATGAGGAAGCGAGAGACATCGCGAAAACGAGCGGTCGAAGCCGAGAAAGTAGACGAATTAGATATGGAAGACAAAGAAGCGACACCGGTTGAGGAAGTAGAAATTATAACAAGGAAGGATCCGGAGAAACAATCAGAAGAAACCACACCAACGGAAGGCGAGAAGACGCAAGAAATGTTCAAACGTATGATGGAATTAATGCAGGAAAGTAGCAAGAGAACGGAAGAAAAAATGGAAGAATTAAGCGGGAAGAATAATAAGAACTTAGAAAAAATGGAAGAATTAAGCGAGAAGAGTAATAAGAACTTAGAAAAAATGGAAGAATTAAGCGAGAACAGTAATAAGAACTTAGAAAATTTGAAGGAAGAATTGAAGGAAGACTTGAGTAAGAAGATGGAGGAAATAAGGAGTGATAATAAACAAACCAAGGAGGAATTGAGCCGAGAATTGAAAGAGAATAGCAGTAAAATGGAAGAAAAAATAGACGAAAATAATAGAGCATTGAGGGAAGAGTTGAAGGGAAATTACCAAGAGACCATGAAAAAACTAGATGAACACAGAGAGTCATTAAAAGAAGAGTGGAATAACAAGATGGAAACTAATAACCGGCAATTGCAGGAAGAATGGGACAAGAAGCTGGAAGAACCAGTGACTGAAATTAAAAGGGTGGAATCCGAGACCACGGAAAAGTGTGAGCGGATGAACCAAGAGATACTGAGCGTCCGGGAAGAAACGAATGGACGAATTGAAAATATAAGAACCAACCAAGCAGTGATGGGAGAGAGGTTAGAAGGTATGAATACTAGTCTCAATCGAGTGCAAGACCAAACAACTGCACATAGAGATGAAATTAATTCCTTAAAAAACAGACAGTGTACCGGTGCCCATACAACATGCGAGGAAAATCGGGAAGTTATCGATTTCCAAAACTATAGAAGAAACCCCATGCTATTCTTAGAACGAGTCGAAGAGAAGATAGCCAAAACCGGAGAAGACAGATGGTTTGTAATAAGGAGCATGTTGGACGAGATGTTCCGAAAAGTATATGACAACTGGTGGACGGCGATGCGGCCGAGTATACAGAACTTCCAGGAATTTAAAAAACAGTTCAAATCTAAATATTGGTCCGATGCCACACAACACATGATAAGGAGTGACATAGGATTGGGCAGATATGACCTGCACGGCAAGCAAACTCCAACCGCATATTTTCTCGGCAAAATAAACATAGCCAGACATTTAGAGCCCGCAATTCCTACAGAGTGTTTAGTGCGGCTATTAGCATACCACTATGGTGGCGAAATTACAAGAGGTCGAATAAATGGACGCATACAAACCATCGAGGAGATGTCAACATTATTGGCAGAGATGGAACAGGAGAAGAACTTCCTCCAGTATAGACGAAGGAACGATGAGATAAATAGAAATAATGGTCGCCGCGACGCCCCATATGAAAATAATGGACAACGACCAAACAATAGTTATAACTACAACGGTAACCAATATCAGCGCGGTTACCAAAACCAGAATAACACCAATAACTATCCACGAAATAACGCAAATAATAACAACAATAACAACAACCACTACTACCGTAGCCCTCCTACAAATAATAACAACAATGGATACCAGCGTGCCAATGACAGAGACCACCAGTACCAGAACAACCGGGGTTATACCAACAACTATGATAATCGATACAGGCACAATAATAACGGCAATAATAACAGCCAAAATCAAACATATAGAAGACAAGTGAATTATGTAAGTGTTGACGATAGGGATGTGGGAAGACGTTGGTACCAGGGAGGAGCAAACTATAATGGAAACCGTGGAAGAAGTTTTCAGGAGGAGAGTAACCAGCACTACCGCGATGAACATCGGCGAAGTAGAAGCTGCGACGACAACAGAAACAACCGAAACTCAGTGACGTTCAATAATAACGCCATTGAGGTACAAGAGTCACAGAGCAGGGACAGACCCAATCAATCAGACAACAGGACTGAGGAGATCAGCCCTGATTTAAACGAACTGCGGCAGTGAAAATCCACCAGGTCCCATCACTGAACCGGCAATTTGGGTACTTACTAGGACGAGACAAAACGACTGACGATACGTTGACAATAGTGCGCAATCATTTCTTAAAGAATGTTAGAGAAGAACTACTGAACGAAGACACGATAACGCAAAATGATTCAAATAATGAGATTGTTTATATCATCGCCCAAGTGAATGGACTAGAGACAAGATGCATGATAGATACGGGCGCAAACGTGTCATTAATCGAAAACAATGAATACATCAAAATTCAAAAATATAGTAAGGCCATCTTACCAACTTTACCAATTCAAAATATAATTTTAATCGGAGCCACTGGAAGGCAAAACAAGTCAATAAGAAAACAGGTATCATTAACAGTGACCAGCAGAAATGTAGCTATACCTATGATTTTTCTAATAGCTAGTAATCTACCATTTAATCTACTAATAGGCTGTGATATTTTGAGAAAATACTCAGCAATAATTGACATGAGACAAGCCATAGTGTCATTAAAAGTGGATAATATAGAATGGACAGCAAAATTGGTAGAAAACAAAAATGTACCTTCATGCAATAGTATAAGAAAATTCAATAATAATCAAAATGAGTCATGGAATGTAAGAAGGGAATACTTTGGGTGTGAAGATAGTTTATGGTTGGAAAAATTAGAAGAGATCCGACAATTTCGGTCAGAACAAAATGAATGTAATCTAACCACACAACAAATAGAAAAGTTAATTTCAATATATAATAAATACCGCTATGTTTTCTCTGATGTACCTGGCAAAGTAAAGGATTATCAATTTACATTACAATTCAAGGAGCCTGTCAATTTTAATAAAAAATCATATCCCGTTGCTTATGCATTAAAGGAAGCAGTGAGGACTGAACTAGACAAAATGATAGCAGAAGACATTATTGAATATAGCTGTTCCCCATATACCAGTCCGTTAATAGCAGTTCCAAAGAAAGATGGCAAAGTACGACTCTGCTTAGATGCTAGAGAGATTAATAAGATCATAGTTAATGACAGAACATCTCCTGGAGAGATTGAGGAGATACTGAAAAAATTCAATGGCATACAATTTATTAGCACCTGGGATACGGTTTGTGGGTATTGGCAGGTGGAGCTACACCCAGATAGTCGAAAGTACGTCGCCTTTATTTTCGAAGGAAGGAACTATCAGTTCAAGAGACTACCGTTTGGACTGGTAAATTCAGTAGCTGTATTCGTAAGATGTATGGACCAGGTGTTGGGTCCAGATACTATTCCATATACCACAGTCTATGTTGATGACTTGTTGATTACTTCAGTGAATTGGGAAGACCATTGTGACAGAGTAGGACAAGTATTACAAAAACTATCAGACAATAACGTTACACTAAAACTTCAAAAATCTAAGCTTATCGCCAGTGAAGTCCAATTCCTGGGTTTTAATCTAACAAGACAAGGAATAACACCATCCAATGAAAAAATTGAAGCTATCCAGAAGTTCCCGAGTCCTAAAAATAAAAAGCAACTTCAATCATTTCTGGGACTTTGCAATTATTATAGGAAGTTTCAGAGAAATTATTCTGAAATGACAGCAAAGTTTTCTCCACAATTATCCTCTAAGAACAAATGGTCCTGGGGACAGGAACAAGACAATTTACTCCAAACGATCAAGCACAATTTCCTAAGTTCAGTTGTATTAAAACATCCTAATTTCAATCAACCTTTCTTCATGAACTGTGATGCCAGTGATATAAGTTTAGGATCTGTATTATATCAAGAAGATAGTGAGGGAGAACATCAGGTGGTGAGTTTTGCAAGCAGAATACTTAATGGATGTGAACGCAATTATAGTGTAACAGAAAAAGAGTTATTAAGCGTTGTATTTGCTTGTGGGAAATTCAGAACCTACATTCTTGGATACCCGATAACTGTGAGGAGCGATTATAAGTCAATATCTTTCCTAAAAAATTGCAAGATCAACCATGGGAGATTGACAAGGTGGATACTCGCACTACAGGAGTACCATATAAATTGGGAGTATGTTCCAGGAAAACAGAATATTGCTGCAGATATATTGTCGCGGATTAACATAGAACAACAAACTTTTGAAGGGGAAAAAGAAACAATCATCAAGGTATACACTATAATAAAAAACAAGTCAGATTTGGAAAACATCATGAAATCTATTGCACAACAACAAACCGAGGATACCAAAATCAACAATTTTAGACAAAGACTGATCCAACAGGATGAAAAAATCACTGCATATTACTGTCTACATGAAGACATATTATTTTACAAACCAAATAATAACCAAGGCTCATGGAAGGTGGTGATACCTAAAGCTTTAGAAACAGAATTAATATTGGACTACCATAGCCGATATGGGCATATGGGTGCATTAAAAGTAATGAAGGCACTTGAGGAACACACTTACATTAAGAATATCAACAGAAGAGTTAGAGAATGTATTCGGCAGTGTCACATCTGTCAATTGGCAAAATGCAATAACGAAAAAACAGAAGGAATTATGCAACCTATTACATCAACTGGTAAATTAGAGAGAGTATTTTTAGATGTGTGTGGTCCGTTACCTCGTAGTGGAGAGAAAAAACAGTATAAATTCATTATAATCATGTTCGACCATTACTCCAAGTTTACAAAACTATACTCCATTAATCGGGCAACTACAAAAAAGATTTTGCAAATAGTGATCCAACAATACATACCAGAGTTAGGAGCTCCACGATCAATTATTACCGATCACGGAACTCAGTTTCGAGGAAGGGTGTGGAAGGAGACTTTGTTAGACTTAGGTGTCAAGACATATAAAACATCTGTCTATCACCCAAATAGCAACCCAGCGGAAAGAGTACTGAGGGAGGTCGGCCGTATACTCAGGACATATTGTTTTGATAAACACCAGAAGTGGAGTGACTACATTACACAAACAGAGAGCTTTATCAACTTAGCTTACCATGAAGCGATACAAGATACTCCATACACTATAATGCATGAAAGACTACCACCCCGAGAAATTAGTGAAATAATCAATTTCCCAAACAACCCAGCTTACCAGTTCGACAGCGTGAGATTCCACAGCAAACTGAATGAACAAGTGGAGAAAAGAAGGAAAAAATACAAAACAATTCAGCAGAAAGTGATCCAGTACAAGATTGGAGACAAGGTATTGTTGAAAAACCGCGAATTGCCAAGTTCTAAGGAAGGAATAGCAAAAAAGCTATTATTACTGTATAATGGACCATATGTTGTTATAAAAAACAATAACAATAATACTTATATCATTAGTGATGTGGAAACAAAAAAGATTAAGGGGACATACAACCAAGTTTCCTTAAAAATGTATTATGAACCTAATAAACAAAGTTGTATAATACCGACAAAATTCTAAAAATAGAGTAAGAACAACTTACAACTAATTATTTATGAGAATTAATTTGGAAGTGAAGAATTATTATTATAAAACCAACAAAATTCCAAACAAATAGTAAGAACAACTTACAACTAATTATTTATGAGAATTAATATGGAACTGAAGAATTTATTATTACAATACCACGAAATTGAAAAAAAAAATATAGTAAGCTCATCTTCCCAACTTTGATAATTCAGAATATAATTTGAAATGAAGCCCAATAAACTAGGTTGAATATCTCAGAATTCAGATAAATAGTAAGGACCAATTACAGTACAGTTTAATAATGTAATTATGAATCAAGCAGATAAACAACTGGGAATAAATTTCCAAATTCTAAACAAAATAAGCACCTCTTATTAAACACAGTTATGAACTTATTATTGGAATATAAAAGAAAGATGCAACATCCATAAATTAGAAGAAACTATTGTGATATAAAATGAATAAGAAAGGACAAATGTAGATAGTCGACAATGAAAATGAGACGAGACTAGAAACGAATTTATTGCAAATAACCTATCATGATTGTGAGAGAATCAACAACAACTGAAGATGCAAATACTTGTTATGTTTTAATTTAAATGAAGATAGTGAATGAAAAATGAAGATTAAGCAGTACTGATAAAGAAGGAAGGAAGGTAGTACCAATTGAAAATAAAAAATGTTATTAATATCGCCACAAGAAAATAAACATCTGAAAGAATCAATGGAAAGAAATATTTAGATCTGAGAAGTTAGACTGAGTGAACAATCCCAAGAATATATTATATTATTTTATTTATTTTAGTCGTGAATAGACTAGTGATTATTAAATGTGATTGACTGACGAGATAGCTCCAGCAATCGATATTATTTATGTATTATGTATTGTAAGGACAGCGGGGTATTAGGTCAAGAGAGCCCCCCGACTGATTCCAGAATATATGGTGATTAATTTGTTAGGGAAGTAACATGTTCCAGGGATAGAACACTTATAATTAAAGACAAGTATACCAGATCATAATAAGAATAACAAATGATAATGTGAAAGTTAAGATAATTGATAATTTCAACAAAAAACAATATTTTATTAAAATGATCAAATTTGGTGGCAGGGTAATATGTAACATTACATTTGGAACAACATAATATCGTACCTGATTTTAATGAAGACTTTGGTTAAGAAGCTGACAAGGAGAACAATATCTTCCAAGATGATAGTGAAGAAGAACGACTAACAATTTTAGACTGACTAGTAAGACAACTGACCGTACCCAAATTAATGATTTAGGCTAAGTGATGCAGATATCTTCAAACCCCAACTATGACATGAATTTTCAGTATTGACCAAACAAAGAATTGTAAAGACAAACAGCTTATGAACCAGGACTATAAAGAAACAAATGGTTTCAATTAATGTATCATTATATCCAGATAATCAAAATACAAAGTGAGGGATAATAGGCCCAAACATGTAATATTATGTAAGAGAAATATTAGTAAATAATTAAGTTAATTGATGTAACAAAAATATAAATACACCTGATTATAGATACATGAGCCATACAAATAATTGTCACATATAGAGTTCATAGGGTTGTCCAGTAAGCAACAAATTATAACATGGTCACAATAACATTTATAACAAGAGTGAAACCCATATAAACAGTAAATGTAACAAGATTATTAGAACTGTGTGGTGAGGTAGAGCAACAGTGTTCATTTTATTGTAATTTTTGTAAGTCAAACATCAGTAAGTATACGGATGTTGAAACCCATATAAATAGTAAATATGACATAGACAGTGTCAGAATAATGAGTAAATTAGCTGACAAAGGACTAACCAATTAGTATAGAATTTGTTTTGTAAAATGTGCATGTTTTATGTTTTAGGCACAGTGTTATATCATAGTATTTGTGTTGTGTTTTTTGTATGTAACAGATGATACAGTTAGTTTAAAGGAATGCCAATTTTATGATATTAATTCCATTTTTTTATGTTGTGTTAACAAATATAACAATAGAACTGATATTAAACCATGGTAAATTGATTAATTGACAAAGCAGAATGGACTATATAAAGATGTTTTGTTAAGTGTCAAACACTTATACAGTCTGAGTAGAAAACAATTATTTGTGCAAGGATTTGGTATAATCATAGCCATGTGGGCATGAATTTAACTATTGGAGTAATATATTTTTTGTGTTGTTAAAATAACGTTATATGTTAAACCATTTTGATGAGTGTTAGAAGTTAATTTAATTGTTAAAGATGTTAAAACATGGTGATGAAAGTAATACTATTACATAGGCCAGGTGAAACCAACTTTAGTAAATTTTGAACAATTATATTAGAAATTTTGTAAAGCAAATGTGAAAAGGTAGATGTATTTATAGGTAATAACGTATACAAGGAATATAGAAACAAAATAACACATATCAAGTTATTTAAGAAAATTCCAAATAATAAAATTGTAACATCCATAGTTTTTAAGTAAAAATAGGCATGTTTGGTGTCTAAATATAACAAATGTGAAGATCAAAATAATGCTGATAATGGTTTTAAATTCCCATTCAGTATAGAAAAGTTATGTTAATTTAAAGATTTTGAACAAATTTTAGACTTTGAAATAACGAAAGTATGTGACAATGTAGATCCGAATTAACCAACCAGATTCCAAGTTTACCCTTAGCAACCAGAAATTTCGGATAAATAAAATGAGACTTCTTTGACAACGATCTTAGCAGATAGACGCGTTCTTAAATCGTCTTACATTATATGTTATAAAGTGTGAAAAAACAATACAACTAGATAAATACTGTTAGAAGTACACTACACGAACTTTTTGCAATAACAGAAGACTACCCATTATATGGATTAGAAGAAATAACAACCAGGAAGAAGATTTGAAGTGGACGAGGGACGAGAAAGAAGATCTGACGTGTACGTGGGCCCTATTTTCAACCAAGAAGAGTACAAGAAGAGGATTTGGTGATTCTGACATCTCATTATATCGTACTTCAACACACACACTTGTATACACGAATTTTTAGTAATAATCAACTAAACTACAGACACCATATAACACAAACACTAAAAACAATCACTAATAACACCATATAAGACTAACACCTTTTAAACACAACAAGAACTTTTAATTTACATAATAACTATCAAAGCCTGAACTGGACATAACCTTTTTAAAACTGGTAACCACTATACAATTTCTGTGTGCACGCATCACTCTAACGTTGTAATATCCTGTAATTGTAAACTTGTATTTTGATTAATAGTGTAATATTTTGTTTAATTTATATCCCCGAACCATATACGCCCTGAGATAACTAATATATTTTACTTAAAAACGTTAACAAAAGCATTGTTTTGGTCTCGTAGAAATACTGAACAGCTACTGCTGCCAACTGGTAAAAGAAGACTTATAGCTTACGATACAATTGTGATTATCCTGTTTAAAATTTATTAAAACAGTTAACCAGTGTTTTTCCGAATAAAGGATTCCACAAGGATATATGTTTGATAGTATTTGTGTGTCGTTATTATTGCTGTTACATTTAGTAAATAGAATTAACAGATTGCAGCGAACCCGACAGTTGGCATCGTTGAGTGACGTCACGGAAACGTGGAGCATAGTGGGAGTAAGCGGCAATTTACAAAACCATTCGCCGTTCAACATAACACATTTATAATTACACATCGACGACTCCAGTGCGAGTTTGTCGCTACATTATTTACCTATATTGCAAGTTGACACTTCCCACGGGCGGTGTAATTTAAGTGCACACGACATATATACAAGTAACTGATTTATATATTATTATAACTGATTATAATAACATTGTATGTAACGAAATATTCTCGTCGTCACAAGCTGACGAACCAAAAGTGAGGCTACATTACGTTTCAATAAGATTCAATCATCATATACAACTAGATAAATATTTCATCGTTACAATATATATATATATATATATATATATATATATATATATATATATATATATATTAGTAACTAAACTAAACAAATTAATAAAAAAAACTAACAAATTAAAACTAACAAACTAAACAATTCTTAATTGTTCAGTTTGATTAATTCTTAATTGTTCAGTTATCAAATATAAAATAAAACCTGAATAATTAAGAATTAATCAAAATGAACAACACATAAATAATAACAACAACAACAAATGGGCCACATTCACATACATAAATAATAAAATGACAAAACTAACAAAACTATTTAAAAACACAGATATAAAAATAGCATACAAAACTAATAAAAATAATTTATAAAAACTAAATAGCCCACACAACAAAGATAATACAAAAACTAACGGTAGGTCTATATACAAAATTGAATGCCAAGATAGCAATAAATGTTACATAGGACAAACAAAAAAAAAACAGCTGAAAAAACGTTATTTTGAACACCTAAACGCATACAAAAACCAGAAATATATAAATCCAATTTAGCCACACATGCAATAAACACAGGACATGAATTCCCAGACATAACCAATGTGACACTAATAAAACATATACCACACAAAGGCAGCATAATGAAGATTTGGGAAAATTTATAAATATACAAACATAAAACACAAAACAAACTAATATCTGAACAAATACAAATCAATACAAAACATGACACAATATTCAAAGCACTCAAGATCGAAAATACTCAAAAAACTAACACATACACCACAATCACACACAATCAAACCAATTTGAAGTACCAGAAGCCAACAGGAAGCCACAGTAATAATAGTCAACCAACACAAATGTACTTCACCAGAAACAAAATCCGGAAGGCTGAGGATGGGTACAAGATGGTACTCGAAACATGTTCCTTTTAAGGAAAAAAAAGGTATATCTTGAGGTAAATTTATATATAAATATTAAATGTAATATATATATATATATATATATATATATATATATATATATATACAAGTTTCTTCTGTTCAATTTTTTTTCTTCTAAGAGGCCATAGTTTAATAACACAAAGTGATAATATTTAGCAGCGCTATAAGACGTTCACTTATACAGTTACTGTTAATTTTTACCACTGTCTGCTGTGTAGTGGTTTATTCGTGTTTTGATATTTATGTCGCGAAAGCATGTCGATAGTTGACCCACGACAGTTATATATTTAGTCGTGTTTTTCATATTTGCAATTCGAGTTTCCTGAACATCCGTATTCCGTATTCTACAAGTTCACGTTCATTCATATTCCTGTCTGATTTTTCTTAGAATTTTCTTTTAGGGGCGTACAAATAGTCTTATTAAGGCAACTAAGAAAAACCTAGCTTGCTGATAACTGCATGATGTTGATAACTGTATCTGATGACAATGCGGTGAGTAATTAGTTCCAAATGGAACAGTAAACAACATAACTACATAAAATTGACAAGCACGCTCCAGAACGTAAGAAGGTTCCTTACACTTATGGAGACATACCTACTGCCGTCTAGTAAGGGCTGCATATAGCATACACAGATAGGCTATAAGGGCAGTTCAGTCAAGAGTTGTTTTTACGAGCAATAATACTCAGGAGCACGAAGGAAGGCGACAAACAGAGATCTTATTGCGCAGAGGTAGACTGAGCGATTTACTGCGATGTTGCCAGACTGTTTTCGTCAACTGTCACTTTCTTCTACCGCTAGGCGCTTCTCGCCTGGCATTAGGCAACGCTGGAACAAACTCCGGTTTCTTACTCCGCCCCTCGCTTGAAGAACTGACACACATTAAATACAATTTCCCAAGCTTGTTTGTGACGCCTATTGGCTCACACGATCACGTGATACTGTGTTGCTGGCGCGCAGCCGACCCTCATCGCCTTCCTTTGTGCTCCAGAGTCTAGTGGTGCGGCTTAATTAGTGCAAAGTGGCAATAAGCTTTTATAACTGAGGTTTACTGATCCAGATGTCTTTCCGACGCTAATATTGATTGAAAATAGCGGGCAATATTATAGAGAATTGTTGTATTCCAATATTACAGGTGAAGTGTTTAAAAACAGGTTCTTAAAAAAATTGTAGTTATGTTGATACAAAATCGATTTTAATTATTCTAACATTAAATTAAACATTTTCTTAATTAAATTTACACAAAGTCCGTAGATATCGTTTAAAATATATTGCGATAAGTTTAAAATATTGAAGACCTTCTACTACAGTAACAGTGAATAGTGTTTCAGAATTCTTCTTACAGCTATTAGACAACATTTATTTCACAGCTTTATAATGTTTATGTCAAAATGTACTTATGTTTAACTATTCTAGGTCACGTTCTAACATTTTTCATTGAATGATATAACCTAAAACACTTGGACGAACTACACGAGTTATCAAACAACGTTTGTCATCATTTACGTTACTCTCTAAACTATCCAGGACTTTTTACCACATTGTAATAAGCATTCAAAAACTTTATATTACATACACTCTACATTGCTCTTTGCATTGTTTGCCTCTCTGGTGTTCAGTTATTTCACGACACTAATGATAGTTTTTCTCGTAACAATATTCTCAATAATGTTTTGTCTTCAGCGACTATAAACTGACTATCAATGAAAAAGGGTGAATGCACAGAGTATGTATTTGTCAAATCCCATCACCGAAGCGTCTGCCACAGTTTTCTAACGCTAATTTGAATTTCAATCAGCGATAGAAAGATCTGCTGGTAATTTTCAATTATAGTGAAGAAAGACTCAGAGCTTCGCCGTTTATTTTTCTGAAGACAATCAAATTTTGAGTTCAGTATAAACACTTTTGCAGCGTATGACGTTCGTGAAACAACGACATAAAACGGTGTTAGTTGTGCGACAGCAATTAGTAATCGTCGTTTATACTCGCGTGTCGTTACAATTAATTTGTTGTTCGCTGTAAAAGAGGAAACTCCTAATTAGTGGCAAAGAGAAAATGGCAGTTCTCCGTACAGACCGAAACGAGCACTGGATCAAGGTAGGTGTCGGGTCGGACTCGTTCAACTTGAAGTGTATCTCTCTCGAACGCAATTACGTGCAGTCTGTGTGTATTTTAGATCAATCAGCATACGCAAAGTGGTTACTATCGATCTTGATATCTGTTGTCGCGATCGATATCTGACACACATTAACGACATGTGTTGCGTGCTGGATTTCATAAAACCCAAACAAGAGGTGTAGAAATGGTTTTTTTTTTATCAACGCAGATATAATTATACGAATTTGGGTTGAAGGCAAAGAAAACAGGTGTCGCGAATGTTAGTAATCTTTCATCACTGCTCACGCCTTTTCCGGTGCTTAGTGTCAAGTGCTTGCGGTCACGTCAGCTTGGGGCTACCAATTTCGTTTGCGCTCCCAACACGACTCGTACGAATTTTTATAGATTTCAGCATTGTAGATTTTGTCTTAGTGACATTTCTTCCTCTTCCCTATCTCCGTCTCCTTCTTCTTTTCTCTTTGCTGTTGTTGTCGTTGTTGTTCTTCTTCTTCTTCTTCACCATTCAGGAAATGGGTGACTGTGACAACAATACATTCATGCTAATGTTATTTCTAACTGTAATTATAAGCTAAATCGAAAGTATATAAGAAATAATTGCTACACAATTGGTTCTAAAATGGAGATAAAGATGTCTAGCACAGTATTGGAGATATACTGGACGTTTTAACGTTTAACACACAGAAAATTTTCAAAACAAAATGCTTGGATATAAGGACACGAACACCCGTCGGGATCTTAAGATAGGGATAGTCGAGGCAGAAATAAAGAGTTTTGTCCAAAATCATGATCCAGGTCATACAATCACCACAGTGTTAAAAGTATTCAACTTCTAGGCTGTGGGGGCCAATTGAGGAGGCTTACGCCAAGGAAACTTCAAGACATAGTGCGAGTGCGGTGTAGCGAAAGTTTTTTCTGAACAAGCTGTGCCTACTAGAAACGATAGCGATGCGATAGGTTGTAATATTGACCAAACAGCAGCGAGTGCAAATTAATACCTGAGAATAGTTTATAAGTAGACGTGCTTCTACAGGGTGGACTGTCTTCTCTCAGTCCTACGTGGGCAATCGAGAGCCCTGTTCCCGCACCACTGAGGATGCCCGTTATAGGGACAGTTAAAGCGTTTGTCACACAATACAGACAACTTGGACTTGGTAACAGATTGGGAAATTCTAATTTGTTCCATACTGTTGTTGGTTGTATGTTTAAGATCATATCTCTCATTCAATTTAGGACGTCACAACTTCAGAATGCATTACTTTGGCTTCCGGGTAAAGTAGGCATCGTTATTTATTTGTGAGTGTACGTTTAAATTCCATAATTTCAATCTACACTTATTACATAGTGTAACGACAGAACTCTCTCGAAGAGTCGAGTTTCTCCGCTAGTCGAGCAGGAGTAGCGTTTCAATCAAGGCCGCACTCAAGTACATTCGAGACTGTTCTGGAGAGCACTTGAAATACGTAAATTAATCTGGCACGCCAAAAGAATAGAAAGTTATTCTGGAACACCTGCATTACTTATATAATCAACAGCGCCTGGCTTTGTCAGTCAGTTTACGTTGAGCGATTTAACAAGTGCGGATATCAAGTAGTCTTAGAGAAAAGGGATTATTGTGTTATAATTAGTGGGGAAATCTTACCAGTTGACATTATTATTGCGTGTGGACAAACTTAACTTGAATTGTCGAACGAGAGTACCTTATTGATTACAAATTGTTATATGTGATTAATTAAAGCCGGTAATTGGTAACTACTGTACATTGGTGTATGTATTTTGTTTCCACTGTACCATACGACGATCAGTGAGACCGTCGTAACAACAGTTTGTCCTGTTTCACCAAGGCTTCAAATAATAATGTTATTTTTAGTTAACAGACGACAATGCGACCAGCTACAATATTATCCAATACCATAGTTTTATCAGAAAACACCATCAGCCGTTATAATGGTAGACCCATAAAATGCTAGTTCAGAATTGTCACTGAAGACGACTACTGCGGCTGTAGCCGTAAAACCTGCCTGAAAGAAATCATCCATAAAATGGTCCGCGGACTTATCACGTGTAAAATTATTACAAAAACGTACTGACCAGTTATTTTTCTCCTCTTTATTATTTCTTGAATTTTTCTACTTCAATGTAACAGGACACGTGAACGTGGTCGTAAAGCGACAACAATACAATAAAGTCTCATTACTCGTCGGTATGACCGCTTTCACCGATTACCACACAGCGCATAATCCGTTGTGCACACAGCTAATGAGCACAAACAACGTGTGTAAAGAAAACACTGGATATGAAGCGGTTTATTTATAGAAAGTTTCTCCGGTTGTGATGTGCGGTCAGTCGTTCAACTATTTACGTTGGAGCCGTGAGGTAAGAAACCAGTTGCGTGCCGGACGACTGACTGTTATTATATGTTTTATGTCTTGCGCCGTCGCCGTCGCGGAGATATTTATAGACAAGCTGGCCGTTACCGTGGCTGGTTTTCTCACACAGCACGCCTGTCCTTCTTCTACGTCTCCTGCGGGTGATGCTGCCGTAACGTTGTTCTTCCTTCTTTCCGATTTCAAGTCCTTTCTATTATCTCTAGCTTCCAAGTCGTTCTGATTCTTTTTTATTTTTCTGTCCTAGCAGGCGGATACATAATTGTGTGCTGCGAGTTCTTTAGCTCATCCTCATAGACGTTCCTATGCGAGATGAGGAACGATATATTTATCGTTTATGTTATATCTGTACAGTTCTTACTTGTATTAGTACTTCCTCTTATTTATTTATTTTATTTTATTGTGATTTACATGTTAAATTCTGTAGTACATGAAAAAGTAATCTAATCCGTGTTTACTACGATTGTCTTTTATTCTTCATCTTCTTCAACATAGAAGTCGTAGACGTCTAATATAGACGCGCAAAGTGTTCAGATCTGTTTTAAATAGTATATTCATCATCTCTTTTCCAAGCGGTTTTGACTTAAATAACTGCTTCATTATTATCTATTATTCTAGTAACTACTCTCTGGTAATTACTTAATTGTTATGCCCGTCTTACATTATGGGTTTCCGATGCGAGCGGAAACTGAGTTATCGCAAATCGATCTCCACATTTCTCTGACTTCTTCCTGTGTCACACAGCTCTCCCCACATTCTCCTACTTTACTCTGCTGTCCTTATCATCTCCTCTTGGCATCCTATACTCGGCCTAACTTGTGACCTTCTGGCTAGATTCCATATTCATACCGTGTCGTTTAATTGACTTTTATTTTACTCTCTCTCTCTCTCTCTCTCTCTCTCTCTCTCTCTCTCTCTCTCTCTCTCTCTCTCTCTCTCTCTCTCTCTCACAGCCGCAAGCTGGTTGGCAGCTGTTCTCCACGCTTCACGATTTCACCTTGGTCTTGTCTCTAACTATACGATTACAGATACAGGTTCCAAATGAGCCCTCCCTACGTATTTTTCTTTTGTGTTTACTGCTACTGCCTCAAAAAGAAACAACAAAATATTAGATTCCTACTGTCCGTCCATTTTTTTTAAATACAGTATCCCCATATTCTTACTAACCCTGATCTACGTACTGTCGTTTCTTTATTACTTTGTACCTCATTTTACCTCAATCTGATGTATAGTACACGGTCCCAGAACATTTACTTGTAATTACGAATAATTCAGTAGCATTCAGGATTCAACGCCAGCCTAAGCGTTAATGACATCTTACATCACCTCAATATTTATAATGATAGCACTAAAATTTCACATGGAGAATTGCCTATTTATATACCATTACCATCATCGTCCCTCAAGCATCACGACCACAGCCTGCTCCGCCCTCTAGGCGTACCTAAGGCACACTGTCTTATTGCGCCGACAGTAGGTAGACGGAGTTGGACTGACTGGGCCTTGAGCCGCTATGACAAATAATCGACATGCGAAGCGAGCTACGCGCCGTCCTCACATACAATGAAAAGAAAAAATAAGTCGCATTCAAAGTTCCAAAACAACAGACTTCACAACGTAATACTTTTAAAAAGTTATCACGCAGTAAAATCCCAAGATACGCTGAAATGATACATCTAAAACTTTAATACTCCCATAAATTTATAGGCGAAGTAAACGTTCTGTCACAAACGACGTAAATAAACCTACATAACGGTGTTGTGAAACAACGTATGTACAGTACATCTGTGATATATGTACGCGATACACAGCATGTGTACTGACGTTTATGTGCCAGATATCTTGGGGCGTCGCTCTCTGAATCACGATACTGGTTCGTGTCGAAACGTTTATAGTACATTTTTTGTTTTAATTTGAAAAACGTTAATTGTGTAGGATTTCCTATTTCGCAGCCACGTACCTTACAACGTGTTGCTACGCCATTCCAGAGGAATTGAGAATCCGCTTAAAGCAGTGCTGGTGAGGGTGTCAATACTTAATCTGAGAATATAATCAGAGATAGAATTAGGTATGTGGCACAGGAAGAAAGTTGGAAGGAATAGAAAAAGACAGAAAGAAAGAGGGTGGGTGAGAGGGGCGGGAGGGGAGGGAACAGATTTCTTGTTTTTAATTATTGTCATTTCTTCTTCTTCTTCTTCTTCTTCTTCTTCTTCTTCTTCTTCTTCTTCTTCTTCTTCTTCTTCTTCTTCTTCTTCTTCTTCTTCTTCTTCTTCTTCTTCTTCTTCTTCTTCGTCTTCTCCACTTCATAGCCCAGGATGCGCTGCCTGTTTTGGAAACTATCTTGTCCTCGGACATTCCACACTTCACTAACCTCTGGGTTTGTACTTCAGGGCAATTCGGGGAAGACGGTCTTCCTGCATTCTTTCCAGATGGTTGCACTAAATGCCTTTGTATTTATAATTTTAGTTTTAAAATTGAAAATTTGCAATTTTTGTGTTATATTTTCGTTATTTTTTCTATCCGTTATTGTGTAACCTTTTACG
Source organism: Magicicada septendecula (assembly GCA_034769895.1). Lineage (NCBI taxonomy): Eukaryota > Metazoa > Arthropoda > Insecta > Hemiptera > Cicadidae > Magicicada > Magicicada septendecula. The sequence goes on from CM068370.1 coordinate 332,932,335, forward strand.
GTTCTGAGAAATTTAGTTTCTGCGAATGTAATTTGTAATTTTATTTTTTAACACGAATTGATTATGTTAATCATTCTGAGGATGAAAGCGGTGAAGAACAATTAATGTTTTTTGAACGCTCTACCGCCAACATTTACCTAATGCTGTTACTCATTGCCGGCTATTAGGCCGTGGTCTAAAGCTGTTAATATGAACAGAATTTTCTGCACCACCACTGAAGGCCATCTTCACTATAAACATTTTAATAGGTTCTTCACTTGTACGGTGTTCAACAGTTACCACAGTACTATAATATAGTACTCACCATACCACTATAATATAGTGTTCACCAGTTACCACAGTACTATAATTATAGTACTCACAGTACTGTGATTCAGCGTACTAATGAACCTTTTCAGTCGTTTACACTGAAGATAGCGTCAAATGGTGAGGCCGAAACGTCTGTTCAAATTAACAACATTGAACTACGGCAGAATAGCCCGGCAATGAGTAACAGCTTTAACAGAGTTTACGCCTAAGATAACATTTACCTAATGCATTCCTTCAATAACCGGGTGATTTAGGCCCCTAAGCTATTACAAGTGGCTGATATGAAGAGGAATTATAGTAACCAGCGGGGACATGTTCTCAGTGGGGGTTATACCTGGCCACGGGAGGGGGGTCGTTTGTTTTTACGTGTATTTGAAAAATAGATAGCGCCCAACATTAATTTTACTTCCATATTCCATAAGGAAATGGAAGTATGGTGATGGCAAAAAAAGTCGTGTTCGAGATAATTGCAGATTCTGATTGTACTACCCTCAAAACATGAAAAAAAGTCATTTTTCGAAATGTGTGTGTGTGTGTGTGTGTGTGTGTGTAGATTTTTTTCTATGGCAAACGATAAGAGCCGCAAATTCAAACAGAATCAAATAATGTTTTGCATACAGTCCTGAATTGTAGAGTACTCAAGACTATTGTTTCTGGTGAAGATCGGTTAAGGGAAAGGGCTAGTTTACCTGCAACGTTTTATGTTTTAACAAGGGTAATTTTTTCTATGACGAACGATAACTGCCGTAAATTCAAACAGAATCAAATACTTTTTTGCACACCTTCCTAAATTATAGAGAACTCAAGGTCTGTTGATTTTGGTGAAGATCGGTTAAGGGCAAGGGTAGTTCACCTGCAACATTATATGTTTTAACAACGCTAATTTTTTCTATGACGAACGATAACTGCCGCATATTCAAACAGAATCAAATACTGTTTTGCACACGTTCCTGAATTGTAAAGGACTGAAGGCCTATTGCTTATGGTAAAGATCGGTTAAGGGAAAGGGGTAGTTCACCTGCAACGTTTTATGTGATAACAAGGGTAATTTTTTCTATGACAAACGATAACTGCCGTACATTCAAACATAATCAAATAATTTTTTGCATACATCCCTAAATTGTAGAGTACTCAAAGTCTGTGGTTTTTGGTGAAAATCAATTAAGAGGAAGGGGTAGTTTACTGGCGACGTTTTATGTGATAATAAGGGTAATTTTTATATGACGAACGATAACTACCGTAAATTCAAACACAATCAAATAATATTTTGCATACATCCCTAAATTGTAGAGAGCTCAAGGCATGTTGATTGAAGATCGGTTAAGGGAAAGGGGTAGTTTACCTGCAACATTTTATGTTGTAACAAGAGAAATGTTTTCATGACGAACGATAACTGCCGTAAATACTAACAGAATCAAAGAATTTTTTAAATATGTAACTGAGTTGTAGAGGACTCAAGGTCTATTGATTTTGGTGAAGATTTGTTACGGGGAAAGGGTAGTTTACCTGCAACATTTTATGTTTTAACAACGGTAATTTTTTCTATGACGAACGATAACTGCCGCACATTCAAACAGAATCAAATATTTTTTTGTGTACGTTCCTGGATTGTAAAGGAATGAAGGTCTATTGATTTTGGTGAAGATCGGTTAAGGGAAAGGGGTAGTTTACCGGCAATGTTTTATGTGATAACAAGGGTAATTGTTTCTATGACGAACGATAACTGCCGCACACTCAAACGGAATCAAATAATGTTTTGCATGCATCCCTAAATTGTAGAGAGCTCAAGGCCTGTTGATTTTGGTGAAGATCGGTTAAGGGAAAGGGGTAGTCTACCTGCAACATTTTTTGTTGTAACAAGAGTAAAGTACTTAATTTTGATAAATAAAGTACCCTGATAAGAAGATCTTAATAATCCACTGTAGAAACATAGATGAAATATCTATAAATGAAGAGGCTAGTTGAACGGGGTGGGGGTAATTTTCGAAATTAATGGTGAAGGCGGACGGGATAATTTTTTTTATATATGTACTACGTTATCGGCAACAAAGAAGTAGTTTATTGTTAAAATTCCTTCCCGGGCTGTTTGGCCGTAGACCAATGTTTTCTGCAAAACCAGACGTTTCGGCAGTGCCATCGAGTTCCATCATCAGTGAAAATCGAGTGCGATAACGTGAGGTGGTATACGTTAGTGACCACAGTACTGTGGTTAAGGCTGAAGCAGTAAGTAGAAAGAAGTAGTTTCTATGGAAATATTTCAATTCGAAAATGATTTTAAATATAAATCTTAGAACATGGAAGTCATTTATGGTTCTCCATACCGATATTTTAAAATTATTATCGTTAATTCCACCCACTGAGGTCCCGTATTACGACACAAGCGCTAGAACTGTCACTACGTATCCTTCACTGGAAATTATACGGGCCCCACAACTAGGTTCTCACTCGGCCCCAAGGCTGCTAGTAAGGACGCTGGACCCAATAAGACCAAAAATTGGAACACGTTATAGTTTTATTTATCAACTTTGGTATGAAGAACTATACATAATCTTTTTGAGAAATTGTACACGTTATAATCGACATTTTTTACCCTGTTTTAAATTAACAATTCTGGGACTATGTAGGCTACGTATGTGTTATCGCCCGTAAAATTATATTTCTTGCTACTTCACCCTCGCTTAATATGTAAAGCAACATAATTACTTTAATAGCATTTGTGGTAGTAAAATAACTACTGTAACACTCACTTCAGACACGTTCGCGTTTAGGCTTCTTTTTAAGTTCGCCAATAAAGTAGAACTGACTGTCTTTCCTCCTCATAACAAAGACTGTAAATACAGTATTCATTGCATGGATATGCACTGTCTGCCGTACTGTTTTGTCTACTTAATGCTCCACAAAAAAAGTGTAGATGAGAAAATTTCGGGAATTCCTGTTCCAGTGTCTACTGCGTTCGCACAGAATATCAAAATTAAGAAAAAACAACAAACAGACCACATTTAAATAGGATACTAAGGAAGCATTCTGTTATATATGATAAGATTAACATGCATAATATGTGAGTGCGACACACACACACACACACACACACACACTTAACTTTTTGTTTTTTATTGGATTTAACTGTGTCGTTTGTCTTATACTTGTTTCTTCATCATTCTTCCTCTCCTGTGTCTTCCTCGGGCCGCAAATGTTTTCCGGCAAGGTCTACTGGCATTTCCGTGTTAAAGATTGGTGTTACAGCTATTCATACCATGGAGGCCGGTATGTTATAGTGTATAAGTTAGTAGGTGTCATACCTTATGTTTAGGAAGAATAGGTGTTTATGAATCTCTTCGGCTTTTCTGACTACAAGGAAGAAAGTGGAATCGTCGATAAGAAAACGCCGACCCAGTCAAATCCGTGAAAACAAGATACCAACATACTCGAAAATTGGGCATCTTGCGGAAAACCAATACGCACACACATTCTCTCTCTCTCTCTCTCTCTCTCTCTCTCTCTCTCTCTCTCTCTCTCTCTCTCTCTCTCTCTCACTCGGCCACACAAATTACAAACTATCATAACTTTACACAACGTTGCATATAGTTTTTTTCAAAATTATTATTGTTATTTGTTGTCATATTTTATTCAATCGGAAAAAGAGTATCAAACAAAATTACAAAAGGTATACCCACTACTCGGATTGCCTCCATCGTAATACTTTTTACTTGACGTTCAGTGCCTAGAATCCGAGATCAGAAACTGTGGGTGAAAGACCCTGTTACGACGGAGGCAGTCATAGTAGAAACCTGACAGAAATCATCCATAGCTTAGTAGTTTTAAGAAATCACGCGTATGCCTACAATATTCTCTGTTCACCGATCAGATAGGTGATAATTTATGTGAGATATTCTGTTTTTCGTGTACTTTGAATTCGGAGATTTAAGCTGCACTAAAAAAGCGAACTGCGGACTTCAAAGCACGCACACATTACCGACATTGAGTTACAGAAATGCGGTGATCGTAAGCTAGATGTTAATCTACAGTACGCCTATATTAAAAGATATTTTAAGCAATTTATACGGCACGTTATTGATTCAACCTAATTTTCAAACACACTAATCGATCACGGTTTCCTGTACTTGCCCTACATAAGGTATCGATTTCGTTAAAAATGCATAATCTGCAGAAAAGTCAGGACGCCCTTCTCGTTGACCCATATTGAGATCTTTACCTCATTCGCTCGTTAATAATACAACTTGTTATGCCGTTAACGTTCATAAGTAATTGCCGCACTGACGCGTGGCTAAAATGTACACCATATAAAACTGTTCCTAATCTTTATGTAGGCATAAATAATAAAAAAAATAATATGAATCCAGAAATATTTTAAAACCATAACCCGAAGTAACATTGGTATGGATATTACATGTTGTGTAACCACGCAACGTTATTATTACCAAAAGCTTTCGTATTTAGCTTAAGTCAGTGTAGGCTACAGGTGGAGTAGTTAGGTTAGGCTACTAACCTAACTACCGCTAGAATAGTATCTACTCCCGTCTTGCTGACGTCTGTGACCGTGGAAATTTTCCCCATATAACCACAAAATTTTAATATATAATTAAAAAGTAGCCTCCAACCCTGTAACACTACAAACGCATATAATTTCAAAAAGCTGGTAAAAACGACTTTTCCTCTTATAAATAACCATCTTCACAATTCTATACAGCTGCTTCTTCTCATTATGGTCATCCTTCGAAAGTTACGTTCGTTATTACCACTCTCGTAGATGTTAATATTATTCTTAACGTATTCTTTTCAAGCTCGTGTTCGTCTTCTGGTTATCAAGGAGACTAGGCCTGTTCTTGTCCCGTACGTCAGAGTAAGCCCTGAAATATTTATATCCTGCTTGCAGTTGAAATTTGGCAGTTCGCTTCAATTCCTATTGAACCATTGTTAACATTACCCATAGGGCTATATTGTTGGCATAACGTCTTCTCCTTCATCATTATCATCAACATTATTTCTTCTTCTGCTTTTCTCCGCTTCTTCTTCTTCTTCTTCTTCTTCTTCTTCTTCTTCTTCTTCTTCTTCTTCTTCTTCTTCTCCTCCTCCTCCTCCTCCTCCTCCTCCTCCTCCTCCTCCTCCTCCTCCTCCTTCTTCTTCTTCTTCTTCTTCTTCTTCTTCTTCTTCTTCTTCTTCTTCTCTGTCTCCTTCTCCTCCCCATTCTTCTTGTATTTTTTCGTTGAGTTTTCCTTTAGATGTTAAAGACGCATTCACTCCAAAAATCACCGAGTCTCCAATCGCTTTCTACTAAGGCATTTTCTTTTAGACTGGAGTTCTACAGTTTAGAAATTATTTCTGCTTTATTGGTACAAAACAGTATTTTTGCACCAAATGTCACTACGCTCACAATTAAGCTGTGATTACGCTCACAATTTTATTCCCCCTTCTCATGATTAAGGTTTTGTATGTGGAGGAGGAAGGGGGAAAGAGAGTGCGAGTTTTTCATAGCTAAAACCGCATTTTGGCAACCATACTCCTGTAGTTCTGTACGTGCCATCGCTTTTTGCACGCCAACATTTCACGATTTTATTGGAGGCTCCCTCTTTCTGCTTCCTCTCAACATCCATTCCCAGAATCTTTTGGCCGCTGCTGCTTATGTATCCTCTGAGTTCTACGGCCAACAATTGTTTTTGATCTACTGCGTCCAGGACACTTCCGATAAACAACAAGATATCTCTGACTTTATGGTATCTTCGGTGGCCTGTCTTTGAAATACAAACTGACCTGATCAGTAATCTACTAAAACGGTCTCTGTACCTTTTGTTTACCTTCCAAAATTTCTCAGCCACAGATTAAAACATCCTCGACAATAACGTCACAAACAGAATTAACACTGTTGCACATCACTATAGAAAAATTATTCCGATTAGCGCTTTCAAGCTTTACAGCTCATCATTAGATTGGAAATAACAATGTTGAGATCATAACCGTTAACACAACTTTATTAAATAACGTCATACATGGAGAGTTTCGTTTCTTTCAGAATTCGACACATTATATTCAGATAATGTATAACTTTATAGTCATAACGCTTCTCCTTTTTTGAAAATGTCACCCCTAAATATCTGAAGATGACATATTTTTATAATGTCCGTGCGTAGATCAAATAACTGTGCATCTTCCCTTAACGCTGTATGTTCTGATTTATTTACCAAGCCCACATCTGGCGTATTTCTCCTCAAGCTATTGAGTCATAAAGACGCGTCTTTGATACTCGACGACTTAAAGGTCAGCGAACGATAAAGAGTTGGGTCCCCAACAATTATGCCCATACCGGCATATTTCCTCATCTACTACTTTAACACTTCCTTAGTATAAACTTTGAAAACTGTCAGTCCTATAGGCCTACTGTGTAAATCCCTTATTAATAATAAAGTCAACGGATACTCTTGATTTCATCTTTACACAATTGGCTGCTCCAAGACGTAACTGCTGTTAATACGTGTACGCTTTCCTTCTAGACTAACTTTACTTGTAGAGACCTAGTTCCCTTTTTGCCTACCTGAGGCCAGACACTGCCACTCTGGTCTCAATGTTCACGTCGCCATGTCCATTAGCAAAGCAGTAAGCCTATTTATATATTTATATCGACTCTGTGTTGCAGTTCAAACGTCTAGAATGTCGGCTTCGTATACGCACCTCAGTTTTACAAATCTCGTCTCCCGTTCCAGGCTAGTAAATTGTTAAGTTTCAGTCTTCCCACGCTGCAATTATCTGGGCACTGTATCTCTCGTACTCAGCGATAATGCCAGCACATATTTCATTTCATCTGAAGTGGTTGATCCTCCTACGCCTTTATTCGCAGTTCCAAACGTGGCCGTAGCTCGTGCCCTACTTCTCGAGTAAGAACAAAGTAATGCTCGGGCTTCCCACGCTGCAAATAGTTTTCTCAAGTTTTATCAAGCGTTCGGCGATATATATACGACGACGTAAGTAGTTTTAATAAAAGTCGTAGTGAACATTTTGTAATATTTTACAGTTTTATAGCTGTGATATTATGAGAAAAACACACCTTGTGTCCCGTAGCCTATATATTATATTATTATGACGGGAGGTATGAAAAATAACTCGAGTGGAAGTATACGTCTGGAACAATCCCGTTTGGAATACAAATGGCCTTTGTACGACAACATACTTCGTCCTGTATGTGCCTCCGAAAATAAGCAATAAATCCTAGTAGACACACCGTATGGAAACGTTTGGCAGTTAATTCGCCACATAGGCTATACATTATAGCATTTATTATTATTATTATTAAAGTTTTGAGATGTAACAAAACGCATTTCCTTAAAACAGCACTACCACACATCTTTATCAAGCCCTCGTTTTAACTATTTTGAAGTTTTGTGAAAAATACATTACACTGAATGTAATATTCGTAATATGCTTGTCCATTTTCATTGTTTTAAAAGAACTCATTCTCGAATGATTAAAAATGTTCCCCAAAAGATGCACTAGTACATAATACACATTACATTTATACTGAAAGGTTACTACTAGTGTGGATGGATACCTAAACGAAGACACACTCGTTTTTGTGAATACGGGTGGTATTAAGAAGTAGGCCTACATCATGTTAGTAAGAGGCGTGAGATTATTTATCGTGCATTGAGGGAGAGCGTAAAGTAGACCCACTAATTTGGCATTACTTTCTTTATAAAAACGAGTTTGTAAATATTGCTTCAATGGAATTTATAGAAACATGAGCTAAGCTCTATTGTAAAGAAACTAAAGAGAAATTGGATGAAAAAATTTAAATTCCGGTTTTAGAGGAGACTGTTGAGATTGTAGTGGCTTGATTAATGATATCTCAGAGGAAAAAATGGCAAGCTTACCGAGACAGAAACAGTAGGATATATCTTTGAGATACAGAGAATTGGATACAGTTAATGAATGAAAGAGGAATAGAGGCGATAACCGTAGGGAAGACAAGTCCTTTAGTAGGTCTATATGTAGTGGATTAATTTAGCCAAGACATGTAAAATCCGTGCTGAAGTAAATTTGCAAACGAGAGACAAAGGCATCGGAATGCTTCCAACCAGCCAAGAGGAAGAAGTGGAAGAAGAAGAAGAAGAAGAAGAAGAAAGAAGAATAACGCACAGGAGGACAGACCACACAAAATCGGAAAAGACGGAATTTTCACTTGTCTCATTCCCTGACAAGAGCTCAAGACTAATTTTAAAAGTCCTCTGGCAAAGCGGTACAACAAGTATTGAATTATGGGGTAGAACGAATCAAATGTCTATTAAAGAAGAGACAATAAGGAAGAAATGGAATGCTCGTACTTTTCGGAAACGGGTAAAGAATACGGTAGCACACGCCTTTAATAAATGGACATCCGTGTGGCAAAGAAGTAGATGATGCATAAAAAGGACTAATTCAGAGGAAGGTTGGAATAAGTTGGAAGTAAGAAGAACGAACTGGCCAGAAACAAGGAAAATTTCGTGTTCTATGTTCCAAATGAGAGCAAAAGCAAAATACATATTTTCTGTAAGGACGGAATAGGAATACTGTTTTGACACAGCAAGGATACTGTTTCCCGTTAGAGACACAACAAGAGATTGCAGGCTTTCCTCACACGTGTTGTTTGCGTAAACACAATTAAAGTACACGCGGTAATGACGATGACAAACTGGTCGTATTCGCGACACGGCTCCGGTCGTGACTTTACATATCAAACTGCAGCCGCAGTTCGTGTTACAAAATAGCAGCCGATGATCACTGCTAGCGAGAAATTGAGAACAAGGACCCGCGTACAACAGTAAATTAAATTATCATAACGAGACACAAAACAATTGTGTTCGTTTCAAGCGATTATTATTATTAACGTAGACTGCTCAAACTTAAATACCTTTAAAAACAAAAATATAACGCTCAAATAATCTGTAGGAATTTTCATTCAAACAAGCCTATAATGTTAAGAACATACGGTTTAAATTTAAAAGGAATTGGCTAATAATAACGGTGAGCTGAAGTGCGCGTTCACGGCAAGAATTCAATAAATGTAAGAAAGTATGAACAACAAACGGCGCGACCCTGGTGTCAGCGAGCGGGATCAGAGATGCGCCTGGCATATCACTAACAGATTTACTCCGTATGCGAAAACCTTCAGCTTGCAAATGTCATTTACATCCTAATTAGGCAATTATCGCTTCCAAGGCAGTCTGCAAATAGTTCTGCATCGCGTTAGACATTTAAGGCAAACAATGCGATAGGTTTCACAGCTTCGCACGCATATACTAATGTGCGCATGTGAACGCGCGTTCTCGTTTTGTATTCGGCCTTAAAAAAAAATTTATCGTTTTTCATCATACGAGACACAAACCCAACTGACAAGACTGGAATGCGACACTGCGTCGAGCTGACCTCTAAGAGACTGTAAACTTGTTAGGCCTTGATACGCGAAATAAAAAAACAACAAGCACTTTGTCCTTTTTGAAGAAACAGAATTATCAAAGCCATGAAGAGATAAAGATCCAGTGATATGTGATAAGGCATGATCACGATGTTTCGAACTGATACGTGAAGTCTTTCGTGATGGGTTAAATAACAGCGTATAGGCCTATAGAAATAAAAGCCGAAAACTATGAGGCACCGAACCCTCAGCACATAAGAGAAGGTTTCGGAACCCGATTAACAGGCTTTTTGTCTAGCTGAGTCTTTAATCTGTCTAACCGACTGCCGTGCACCTCAGTTGTATACACTATTCAAATCACACACACACACGCGCGCGCGAGCGAGCGCGTCACATGGGTACAACGACTCTCATACGAGAGCACTTAATGACTAAGTTCTCAGTTTTAACTCGACCGTTTGACATTTGTCCATCTGTCAATCTATTTGCGGGATGTCCAAGATCATTTTTGAATGCACCGAACGACTTCAGTCAAATTTAACATATCTGTCTACACTTTTGCCCATTTAACCCACACTTATATCCCTAATGTTTTGAGATTGATTATTCCAAAATTAGGGGTGGGGGCGGAAGGCAAAAATGTGAGCGGTCAAAATTTTGAAAAATCCGTCGCCCTAAAATCGAATTAAATGTTTGTAAAATTTGTATAAAACCACGCCGCGTATAATACTAAAAAGAATTTCAAACAAAATTTGAATGCAGTGTTCAGTTTTGGAAATTTCAAAATCAGAGGCCAAGAAAAGGATCAAAATTTTGAAAACATTCTAAAAATCTACGCCGGGAATCACATTATGAGGAATTTAATACAAAATACGAACACTGCATCTTTAACAATTTGATAAATAATTTTAAAATTTAGTTGTTTTATTTTATGTAATAGTAAATATGTTTCGTTCAAAATGGTGAGTGAGTTCTCAAGTTCAAGAAGCTTAGTAGTAGTTAATACAATATATTATTATGAGGATCGCATGGACTGTAAGCTGAAAACACTCGAACAAATTACTAGTCGTCGGAGAAATCGACATTCGTAACACTCAGACTCGCCACTTCTAACGAAACAATAACCCTTGTATTACTATATATATATATATATAATTTCTTCTTTATTTTTTTTTATGAGAAAGGCATCCAGCAGAAGACAATGTCTTAATAGGAGGAACACAAAAATGTGCTTTAAAATCTGGCCGTGAAAATTTTAGAAAAATCTACGAATACCTGTTATCAAAACAGCCGAGGTTATTAATTAGAATTTTTAAGAATATTTTCCCGAAATGTTAAAATTTTAAATACTTATGTTTGAAGTACGTAATCAGTACTGCATTTCTGTACAGAAAGATTACAGAAGCACCCACTTCAGGCGTCTTTAGTAGTGTTGTGACGCCTGAAGACAGAATCTGACCTTTACTGCAGCATTCTTGCTAGCTTACACTTCAGCTACCATTTTTTGAGGAAGTGATCACACATTCATTGAATAAATTAATTTAGCTACTCAATTTGTTTCTCTTATTTTGAAAAATCAAGAAGCAATAATCTTGAAACTTCGAACTACAGCATAGAAGGGTATCATATACACCTACTTGGGTATCATACGAAATGAACGAAAGCACAATTAAACCAAACTAGTGCAAGCTAAAAGGGATTTTTTACACAGTACTGAAATAGGCATCAGGAAGTAATTCCTGGAAGGTGCAGTAAAGGCAGGAATATTTGATGTTGATGTGGAATGTCGCACAAGCATTCGCAGATGAACAGACTTGGTACAGCGTAGAAGGACCTCAAATAAGTCTGGACCATAGAGAGAGTGTGTCTTTCAATTGACAGAGAAGTTTTATTAACCGCTTTTAAATTTCAACACGTTAAAAATGGACTCGAGTGTGCAATCTGTTTTGGAGACGAATGTATGCGCAACACTTTTGGCTGGGCAATTCGTTCAACTCAGTCTACCTACATAGTATTTTCCTGTTTTGCTCACAGTAATAAAAATAAATTTAACGTCTCTACGGCCTGATGGAAACATAGTGTACAATGAAATACGTTGTTATCGGTTTACGAATATTACCTCCGGAATCGTTTTAGACAAATGTACCCTTCGTGAACGGAGGCCAACTTCTTAATAGAAAAACTTTGCGTGAGAGTATACGACTCGACCGACAGGGCTCATATGCTCCGGGTTAGTAGCGGAACTTGGGACGTTATTGCATCGTAACGTTCATTCTAGTAACACACCACACACCATACAGCTACGACCGGTTACCGCCTTCACTTCTCATGATACTGTAATACTCCTCCTCCTCCTTCCTTTCGAATTCTAGTCCTCCTTTCTAGTAAATCCACTCTCCTATCGAACGTCTTACACATGCTTATTGCACATTCGCACGACTACCGCGTGATATACATATGTTTCGCAAACAGTGAAATATGAATACGAGTGGCACAGCATTACTTTATTCGATTCCAAAGCAGTATTGCAGGTTATTTGTTACCGCTCAGTCTTTATTGTAAAATCGTATTCCGCACGCGCGCGCGCGCACACACACACACGCACGCACGCACGTACACACACGCATGATACATTATATAACGTCTGGAAGACGTCAGGAAATTATAACTGGCATGATGTTCAATTTAGAAGCAGAAACATAAAAGTGAAGATAACAAGAACATTGTCTTGTCAAAATTCTACATCGACTTTACCGTACGAACGTGAAACCTGAACTATCGTAGATAAATACATCAGCCTAAGTCTCAAAGACGGGGTTTTTAAGACAGGCGAAACGGTGCATAAGAATCAGACCGAATAACAGTGTTGACATACGGCAAGAGCTCAACATGTATAAACCAAATAGTAACGAAAGGAAACACAAGAAAACTAAACAGAAAAAATGTAGAGCTCTGCTTATTACAGACAGTTCTACAATGTAAACTCTTGGGAAGAAATACGGGATGGACTAGGGAAAGGTAATAGATTAATGTCTGAAATTTGAGGACGAAACAGGTGCCCAATCCCTAAGGAAGAAGAAGAAGAAGAAGAAGAAGAAGAAGAAGAAGAAGAAGAAGAAGAAGAAGAAGAAGAAGAAAGAGGAGCAAGGGGAAGAAGGAGGAGGAGGAGGAGGAGGAGGAGGAGGAGGAGGAGGAGGAAGAAGAAGAAGAAGAAGAAGAAGAAGAAGAAGAAGAAGATGATGATGATGAAGAAGAAGAAGAAGAAGAAGAAGAAGAAGAAGAAGAAGAAGAAGAAGAAGAACAACAACAACAACAAGACCAACAGCTACAACTACAAGAGGAACAAGAAGAAATATTGAGCAATGAAGAACAAGAACGGATGTAGCAAGAGCTGTTTTCTGCGGCATTATCACGTAAATAATACATACGGATAGAGTCACATTCAATTAACTTCATAATGTAAACCTCAGGAAACTGTACGAAATTGTTTACAGAAACTAGTGCTTGGAGAAGGCACCGTGTTTAAAGCTGCACGGTATTGTAGTTATTCGTTAAAACCGCTAAGCTCGAGAAACTAGACATTTTCTTTGCTAAGGAAATCAGAATTTGGATTTGAAAGTTGACTCTTAGAGTCAACTCGATACCGAAAAGTCTATTAACGATTTACTGGAAACTTTTCGTAGGTGAAGAAAATTATTGTCTACAAATCTAGACAAAGCAAATAATTTATTAGTCGAATGATTTTACGATTGTCTACAAAACTAGTCAAAACAAATAATTTACTAGTCGCATGCTTACCAAAACGTACTTTTGAGCCATTTGCATGTAACAACTTTTATATAAACTTGGGGAACCTGATTCTTTAATATGAAATGTACTCACTCCTTCGGCAATCTAGTGTATTGATTTACTTGACTGTAGACTTACCTGGAAAAGAGACAGAACACAATTAGTTTCTTATTACTAAACAACGCACTTAATACTAAGTCCAGCAGAGAATACAGTTAAGATATATTTTGTTTAATATCTACAATTCTCTTGTTTGAATTACCAAATAGTCTACTGAGGGCTTAATAGGAGATTATTACAGATCCAAACATGAATGAACGAATTAATCTTGACATTACTGATGTCCGTCTTTACATCCTAGTGTATGGTAGAAACAGTTCCTAAAGATGATACTGTTCCCGTGTCGCGTTCGGTATCTCCGTTTAGACACACGCATAGACGCATATTCCAATATTATCGCATAGGCCGCTCCTTTCATTAGAAGAGTGGAAACAATAGAAGGAGAGAGGAAGAGATGGAGAAGAAGATTAAATCTTATGGATGATTTAGTGTGAAGTGTCGTATGAAGAGATGAAGGCTCTAACCTTGAACAGATTCGAATGACGACAGCGGTGATATCTGGGACCTGTTACTGTACAGTGATGAGTACAATGCTGTCCTTATACTGCTGATACAATATTGTATGAAGTATAGTGAGCTACTATAGTTGTAGATATACGAGAAAAACGTATTACATAAGCAATGTCTGCAGATACACCTAGCACAAAATCGCACGTAGGCCTACTTAAGTAAGCCAAACAATAATTTTCTGTATGATATGCCACTTTAAATAAATATACAGAGTAATTCACGAAGATTTACATCCAGTTGTAGAGTTTATTTTGTGTCGGTCAAAGTACAGAAAAAAAGATAATACTGTTACGACGCTCGCCGCTATCACCGTTGTTAAACAGCGGAAACGGGATAACTGACACCATATGGAATCGCTATTTAGCACTGTAATGACAGCTTAAGTTAACTAAGACACTCGTATAGAACAGTTCATCAACTTTACGATTGCATGACCTACATTAATGTAACACACAATAAATATCACTCGTTTAACAGTGTCGCACTAAATAATACAAGTTACTATTTACAGATGTCGCACAGTACACAATGTACAATTATCTCTTTACACTAAACTTCTGTATACGCCTACGCTCAACCGCAATTTCTACTGACTCGTCGCTTCCAAAACGCGCTTTCATACTTTGCCTGTGAGAAAGAGCTTTTGACAAATGTACAGGAACTGCTGTTACCTTAAAAGCAGTGGCATAGTAGTCTACACGCGGAGGGACATCACATCAATGGAAGATGCCAAGTCCACCATAATTGGGGGAGTACACGTTACAGTAGAACGCCGTACCGTTTTTCTATTCGTCTTTTTTTCGTTAACAGTGTTTCCAGTTTAGATGGCTCCTTACTTCCTTGCAGCAGTCAGTCGATGACTCAGAAGTTCTTATTGTCAATACCAAACTAATTTTAACAACGCTATATAATAATTTTCATAATCTGTTTCCATACTTATGCGATATATAGTACAGAAATGTCTTTCGAATGTAAGTAGTCTACATGACGTCACACGCAGTTCCTGTACATTTGGCAAAAGCTCTATAATACGTGACAAGACTGGCCTGGACATAATCTAGAAGACGCGTCTGGAAAGTTTGTCAAGGTGCCCCTGCATTGCGTTACACACCCACACATGTATCTGTCGACTCAGGTTCGGGAACGCTTTGTTTACAAGTTACGACCAGGTAAAGATGCGATAGTAAAATTCTACTGGGTTCCAGAACTGCATCTTGAATACAGAAAGTGGTTGGAAAGGCCAAAAAATATGAGTCCAAAAACTTCTATACCTTTGGTGTAATCTGATTTTGTTAAATTAGCAATAAACAAAACAATCCTTCAAAACAAAATTTGTAGATAATTTAATTCTGTAAATAATATGCTCGACACAAAACAAATACAAACGCAAGAAATTTTAATTTTGTGTAATAACATAAAACACCAATGGACGTAAAATTCATGTCCATTCTGAGTGCCTTTACAACTGCATTTTGTTCAAGTACGTTACAAATCTACTAAAGTCTCACAAAAAAGGGGAAAATCTTTGACAATGCGTAAGTTGAAAACAAAAGTTTCCGGACATGTATTCATATAATAATTTTTCTTTACTTTGATCTGTAGAATAAGCTCTGAAAGTGAGAGTAAAGTATTTGTGAATCACCCCGTTGTAAATGCGAATGTTCTTCAAATTAGTAATGGTTCGAATTACTTACGCTCGCTGTAGTTCCATCTATATAATTCTTAAAAACACATCCGTTAGCGTTGTGATACATATTTTCGTCCTTCAAAATAAGCGACATGGCACTTTTTCTTCTTCAACTGCCATCTCCTCTAAGACGGTTACCTGATGGAAGATGGGCATCTAAAATCAACATGACAAATGCGAACTCTACACGCAGCAGCTCTAAATAAGTCGATAGAGCTGGAGTTCAACCAGTCTCTCAACTTCTTTAACCAGGAACGTGACTTCTTCCCGGATTCTTTTCCCTTTGATCTAGCCCTGTATAATAACTTGTAGCAGGTTATATCTTCCTCCGCTCATTATGTACCCCTTGTATTCGAGTTTTCTGACTTTAATGGTAATAATATATTTTTATCTTCTGCATACTTCATATCATCTCTATGTTAGAAACTTTATCTATCCAACTTATTCCTAAAATTCTTCCATGAGTTCACATTTCGAACACATCGAGTCTATCCGTGGCGTTCTTATTCAGAGTCCAAGCTATCGTTCCGTACACCAAAACTGAGAACAGTAGCGTTTAAAAAAGACTTGTGTGCAAAATAGTTTGTGTATCTTATTAAACACTGTTCCAGCTTGTCCAATTCTTGGTCTTATTATCTCCTCAGTGTAGTCATTTTTCTCGTCGGCCACTGCTCTCACTTATTTATACTTAATTACTCCTTCTATCAATTCTACATTACTCTCACATTACCTTGGGGCTGTAACTTGACACTTACAATAAAAAAAATGATGGATTTTGTTTCAGAATTGCATTGTAAATTTATTCACGTCTTCTCTTCATAAATTATTTCTCCAGTTTTCCCTGTTTACTAATAAAAAATGAAATATTTATCTCACTTAAATTGTCAAAAAAGAGTATAAATAAAAAATAAAAATAAATACAGTACCGGAAGCGCTGTCACCGCAATGCGTGTTTACTTCCTTCTGCACAAAACCACTCCAACAAAAATAAACAATATTCCACACCTCGCAGTAAATATCAACACTAATAATAATAATAAACTTTAAAGTAATTTTCCTTTCGTCCGAGAAATGAAAACAGCTGCGAAATAGCGTCACATGTGCATCTTTCATCGTGATTGTGTGCGTGTGTGTGTGTGTGTGTGTGTGTGTGGTTAACTGCGGAAAGCCACAGACGTTTCTAGGAACACACGCGAACCGTCCCGCCAAATTAGGTCGGTCAGCGATTACGCGCTACTGT
Organism: Magicicada septendecula; assembly: GCA_034769895.1. NCBI lineage: Eukaryota > Metazoa > Arthropoda > Insecta > Hemiptera > Cicadidae > Magicicada > Magicicada septendecula. The sequence continues at coordinate 332,949,390 of CM068370.1, forward strand.
CCCATGTATAGATGTATGTAAATAATTAGCGTCATGCGGTCGGTGTGAGCTGGTAATCCAGTCCACGACGTAATTGGGTCGTTTTGTCTTAACGCGTCAACCTAATTTAGTCTTAGTTGGGTCTTAATTGGGAAACTAAACGTTAATGAGGCGTGCTTGAAATCTTAATTTGTTTGATATTTCTGTTTATTTTATTATTTACAGACTATCTGAATTATACATTTAGTGGGGCAAGAACGGTAACTTTTGTTTTACATCCTTCGCTATTTTGCGGCAAACACTGGCATTGGGGAGTCGACAAGAATTATGCCTATCAAATCTGTCTTCTACAGAAGTTAACAGCTTCTTCAGAAATACGTTACAGTTAATTTTTAAATTAATAGTTTATTTCTAACTAAACCCATTTTCCTAACTTAGAACATGATTAATGAATACTGATGATTGGAAGGATTGAAAAGTATTGCCGACCAAAGGTACGCCTATCTAATTTCTGTTGACATTACTTTGGAGCCTAAATTGGAATGTACAAAAATTTATGTAATAAAATACTTTATTTTTAACAAATTAGATGGCCTATAGTAAATAGGCCTACATTAACATTTACTGAAGATTTTATACACTTGAAATAAATCAAAAAGTATCCTTTCTATGTGCAGTTTCAGTTCGTTCTGGGAGAAAGAAACTGCAAAATAAGATTGCTGACATGAGAACTTCTTTGTGAAATGTCGACGAATCACTCGCATTAACGTGCAGAGCAATAAATATAAGCTGATAATAAAACAACTGGAATATCTAACCGTGGTCAGTTCACTAAAATTCTAGACGTTTCGACTCCACATGCATAATCATTTTCAGTGGCGTGCTGTTCTTCCTCCTTAGCCGGATATTCCATTGGAATCTGGCAGTTTTATTAACAAATATCTCTGCTTATGAAAGCCTAAACATATAACTGGTATGCTCTGTGAGCTGCAGAACTCGCTTACTATTTAGGACGAAGTAATACATAAATAATTGTTAATACATAAATTTCGATATTAGATAAATTTTCAATTATGGGAAAAATTACAAAAATTCCGATTTGGCTACTATTTCTTTAGTTATATACCAATTTTATACCACACAATCACACAGTAAACACTAAAAATTTGAAACTTCGGATTTGGGTTACAATGCCTTTTAGGCTGACATCCTACTGGATTTCTAAAATTTCTTTCAAATTTTTTATCTCTTTTTGGGCCTTGGGTCTCAAAATATTGAGACTTCCAAAACATTCCGATGTTAGTTAAAATTCTCTTTAATTTGATACCCACATGAAGTTTTGCAATTTTATCAAAACAAGATGATGGCCCTCCACACAATTCTCTACGGGTCTGATAATCCTAGGCCAGTCGTACTCAAGCGGCGAAATGAGATTTCACAGGTACGTGGTAGCATATAGTCTTCAAGATCGCATAAGGAATGTCGATGGCTGGAATTGAACATTATAAGTATACATGATGAGATTGCCCAGTATCAGATAAAGTGGTTGGAACATCTTAACCGAATGGATGAATGCCACATCACAAAACAAATATGGAATTATAAGCCGAAATGACGGCGAGGTGTGGGGCGTTGAAAGAAGCGCCGGAATTGACCAGCTCTAGTCTATCTGCTTGGGACCGGAACATACCATTTTTGTTTTCATCCTTGCTGAAAATGATAATTATGACAAATTATCTCTAAAAGTATGACGTCAATGTGGCTATACACTTAGGCAACAGTCACAAACATGTGTACTAACGTCACATAAAAACAGAGTTTCAGTCGTATGCTTCTAACGCGAGAAATTCAAAAATTGCGCGAATTTATACAGTAGAACGTTTATGGTTAGGACAAAGTATCTCAATTAAGATAAAACACACCAAAATAATAGACGAAATTAGTAGATTAGTATTCCTAATTGACCTAATTTATGTAGGAATTAAATTAGCCAACATTCGGTCCTATCGCAAAACATAAAAAAAAAGTGTTCTGCTCCAGCAATATTGACGAAGAGACGACTAAATTATTAAGAGATGCAAAGTAATAAACGAGAAGCAGAAAGCTCTTCCAGATTGTTCAGACTGTATATAGTAGAAAATCATATTAAATATGTATGTTACGCATTTGTCGATCCAATAAGACAGTAACAAATTCCCCTTTGTAACGCTACAACAAAAGTGTTAATCCACTAAGAGTTACATATACACTCACGCCATCTGTGATTAGTAAGAACAACAAAAACACAAACAAGATTAAAAAAATCGAACAACAGTCGAACTTAATTAAAATTTAACCTTGTGTTCAGAAAGATTTAATTGTTTGTTTTTATAAGGAGCCCCGCGGAGACCACGCGTAGGGAAAGGCAAAAGAAAGTGGTCGGTTTCCGAACAAAAGCTAACTAGACCTTGTCCAGCGTTCAAGGTTTCACGTACATCTATCGCACTTCGAACATGTGTTTGACAGCCTTCCTAGTTTGCACACGCGTCCTGACAAATTGCCGTCCTCACTGGAAAGGACGCGTCACTGTCAGGCAAATGCGACCGGGGAGTCTGAATGCCGCGCGACATTACGTAATAACAACCTTATGAAATACAATGTAAGACGTGTTGATCATGATAAAACATTCCGTGTTTCTACGTAAAACAAACTATGTACTGTAATCGCAACAGGTGAAAACCCAATTTTGACTCTACAAATGTGTTTGACAACTTAAATTTAAAATTATATTTACTATCATCTTCTATCCTATCCTATACTATTAAAAGAGCAAATATCGTAAGTAAATTATTCCTCAAAAACCGCTCTAATGATTTTGATGAAACTTTATCTCTTGACGTTTTCGGGTATGAGAAATCCATTGGGCGAGGTCTCAATTTTACAAAAATTTGTCTGAATCTGAGGGCCCAAGTTGACCACGCTAAGAAGCGTCGGTTACGTTCGGTTGTCTTCGGGTTGCGCAGAAACTGAAAGGTGTTTATTTTGGTAGCTAGTGATTGTTTTGACATTCAGCGAGATACAAATTTCTGCGACGTAATAGTTACTTGTGAGATTTACTTAAAGCTATTAGCGAGCGTAAAATAAAACGTTACGCAATTTAATAATTATCCAAATTTTTGTAGAATTTTTGTTTGTCGTTAAATGAAAAACAGCAACTAACAATCTAATTGTTGTACTCAATGGACAATAAACTTGCTTCCAACTTATTGTTTAACTTATTAATGAAATGTAATAATATCTTAACCGTCTTGTGATGTGAGAGTAAACAGGAAAGTGTTCAGTACCAGTGAACTGCGGTACGAAACCACGATCTGATTCCAGCGTGTATAGTGAGCTACAAAGTCACTAAGTACAGCTAACTAAAACCATTTTCTTCCAACATAAGTTAAGGGATAAAAATCGTTAAGCAGTCAACTGAGATAACTGACCACGTTTTCTGTTCAAGAACCGCTAACAAGTACCGAACCTTATATGGTCCCTGTTTTTATTTATTTATTTATTTCTTTTTTTAGGAATAAAATCTGAGTTTCAAGGTTTTCCTTATTCTATAGAGTAAGCCAACTTCTTCTTCGTATACAGCTCCAAAATGATAATAATTGCGCTCGTAAACTTTCGCCGTTTTCGTTCGTTCTTTCTCTTTAAATCTAACGTTTCGCCCTTCCTACGATGAGACATCCTCAGTGACTCATCTGACACTGAGCAGAAAGTCTTGAGCCACCGCTATTTATTGAATAAATTATAGGGGTTGTATACAATAAATAGATATAGAATAAATACGGATGGGTTAAGACTTTGTGCTCTGGGCTAGTTAAGTCATTGAGGATGACTCATCTTAGTATGCGCGAAACGTGGGATTTAAAGAAAAATAAAGCGACGCGTGTTAAACGGAAAAAAAGTGTTGTTATCATGATAAACGATTGGCCATGTTATAAAGGAATGACGTTACTGCTGATCACCGTCTGTGCGCTGCTTTGAAACCCACGAATAGGTTCGAAAGAATATAACAGAATGATCTGAATACTTCGGAAATGACCGCACCATTAATTCCCCTTCTGAGATCATAAGACAAAAAAAAAATCTGTGGAGTAAGAACGACCTAATCCTTGCGTCAAAAATTTAAACCTTGGAATAAAAACCGCAACGAAGATTGTGACTTTTCATTTAAAAAAAAGTCGTTATTTTGAAAAGATGTTATGAATTCCAAGCTAACAACCGGGCCTGTTTAATTAAAAAAAAAAAAATACTGTTTAATACGACATACAATACTTGGAAGACACACTGAATTTATTGTGAAATGAAAGAGCGGTGACTTACTTATGGAACGGACGTGCAACGCAACTTCGTGTTAACCTTATGACTACTGTAAATACAGAATTCATACGTAAATATAATTGCAACATTAGGCCTCAATAACATAATTCCACAGACGTGTGGATCCGTGACTGAAACAATGCGAATAGTGAGTGTATATAAGCAAAGAGGCAACAAAAGAACAACGCACACGGAAGCTCAACAAATAAACATTGAATTTATAAGAGATGCTGGAGTCACGACGGTACGTTGCACGACTACCTCGCACAAACTTCCACATGTGTATTTGTATTTGCATGGCTGAGAAATCCTGTGTGTGTAGTTGCGTCCGGCAACGTTTGGTACAATAAACAGGAACTTATGAACAAGAAACTCTTGCTTTTCTTCTTCTTCTGTCTTAACTTCCCCCATAGAGATTAGTCGTCCTTTCTTTCCATTTCAGTCTGAACACTCTCATGGTATTTAACGTTCTCGTCAGTTGAAGACTTCTTCTTTGACTTCTACTTTTCACATATAAGTGTAGGCTATGAACAAACCTGTTTCGCTACCCAACGGTTCCTCGGCCTCCCTACACTCTATCTCCTTTCTTCTCCTTTTCCATCGCATGTTCCGGCCTCAAAGGAAATATATCCTCTTCATCAACGCTTCCTAGGTTTTCCTATACATCTTTGCCCAATAGGCACCTTGCCAAATATTGCCAAACTTCCTTGGGTACCTGTCTTCCGGCATCCTAGTGAGATAAGAAATCTATGTGTCTTTGTTTTCCGCACGCCAAATTCAATATTTCCGTTATACCACATATGTACGTTTATTCCTTTTATACCCGTAGCCAATATACATCCTTCTTATTCGTTTTTTAAGACATTCAAGGATGAAAAAATTTCCTTTAAGGGCGTTACTAGCGTCCTGTAGAGTAAGACCAGTGGAAGGAGTGCTATCTTTGAGCTTCTGGTCCTGCTACGGGTTTCGTTCGGAGACCCTACGTCCCAGGTTCATTCCGTCCACCTTCCTCTTCCGCCCTTAGGACCGTTGACCATTTGCCACTTTAACCTTTAACCCTGGCCAGGCCCTTACCGTGCAGCGTGAAAGAAAAAGAAGAGACAAGAATTAGAAAGAACAATTGAAATATGATCATCATCTTCACATCACGGGCATAGGCAAGGTGCTGCCTGTTCCGACTTCAGGAATCCTCCAGCCATCTCTACCTGGGTGTACCTATACATGTCCTATAGGTTATAGACTTGTTTTGACAGTCTTGATTCTGACATTCTTTCTAAGTGTTCTTTCCACTGTTTCTTATAATCTTTTAGTCTTTAATTCAAGTTAAGAAGTTGTAATTTTACTTTCACGACTCATCTTGTAAGTTATACGATCAAGCTTAAAACATCTTTTAACTCCTCTTAAGAACGCCATTTTCGAGACCTGTATTTTACTTTCTTGTTTCTTGGATGTCGTCCATAATTCACACCGCAGGACAGTACAGGGGGCAAGCCATTTAACTTTATAAAACTTTAAAATCTTGTATCTCGACGTGCCTTGTTTGTAAAAATAGACTGATTGGGAAATTCACTTGAGTATGCTTCTATCGAATTTAGTCACTGTAAATGCTTACTAAGTGGAAACGAAATTTTATCTAGACTGGATATGGGTGTAGATAGGCTACATTACAACCCTATCTGTCTAAATATGACCACTCGAAGATAAGGCATATACGTAAAGCAGAGAATCGCATACTATAATAACGAGGATCTAAAAACTTTGTACTAATCTGGTAAAAACTGGGTCACATACCGCTGAACCATTTATGGGCAGAAATCAGATAAGTATTAGTCCGTATGGGAAGTAAACTAATTGCCACTTCAAATCGAACACAGCGAATGGACAAAGAGTTCTGCCATTGTGTCACTTGAGAAACGTTGTCAGTAACAAACCGATGTAACACATGTTTTGGTAACAACAGTCGCTAACATTTGGTTAATTTATCACATAACGGAGCACATAGTAGCGCATATCGGCCTTAACGCTATCGTTATCTGTGTTGTTTAAACAATGTCACGTGTAAACAGACTGACAACTAAACAACGTTGAAACGATAATAGCGGCGCAGATAACGAAGATGCAGAAGACCTGGATTCCCGCAGACGCCGTAAATCACAAGATAAAATGTGCCAACTGCGTAACGGAAAGTTTGTAGGCTACACAGTTGAAGAAGTGAGCGAGAATTTCAGACAAACGGATGATGGTGAATCGTGAAATCAGTGCGTAAGGAAAGATACTGTGGTTGCAGGAAATAGAGCACACTATGGCAGTATTAAACTAAAAGTTTAATCCGACGAAATAAACTGAAATACGAGGGTTATTCAGAAAGTAAGTTCCGTTTTTAAATATCGGACATAGATGCCGTCACGCTGTTGCGCATGCGCGCCCAATTTGTTGATTTGTTGGCAAGGCAACAACACTACTTGTAAACAACTGTGCACTGAATAAGCATCGTTGGACGTGTTTATAATGTCGAAGAAATTCGAGACGCCAGCCGCATGTGGAAGTAGGTATGTGATTCGGTTATTGAATGCGGAAGGCTTTAAAACAATTGAAATAACCGTCATATTTTCGATATTTATGGAGAAGAAGCAGTGAGCGATTCAGTGGTACCAAAATGGATACGACTTTTTTGCTTAGTCCTATCCAGAGTAAGCGACGTAGGATATTACCCGGGACATTGCGATGAATCATGGCACTACACACACACTGCCGCTGCAACGAAGTTTTGCTAACAACAATTTGATCTTCTTGCTTACAGTCCAGACCTTACACCAAACGAATATCACCTTTTCGAGCATGAAAAATCCTTCCTTGGTGGAAACAAGCTGTTAATACATAGTTCAAATCACAGGTGGGAAATTTTTACGACGAATGTATACGTCTGGTGCCTCGCTACGAAAAGAGTTTCAAAAATGATGAAAACTATAGCAATAAAAATTTGTTGTAAATATACCGTATATTCTTAGTTTCCTTTAATACCCTATCGGAACTTACTTTCTGAATAGCCGTCGTATAGAAGTTGTTAAAAGTGGAAACAAAATTCTGACGTTGGATGCAATAGGAACGCTTAAAAAGTCAAAAGGAAAATGATTCATCCTTTTTTTTTAGTTTACTTATTTCAGTTTTTACGATTCCACCTTTACCTGCCAAAGCGACTATGTTTCAGTTTTATTTGTATTTCTCGGTGAATGGATGAAGCGATCAAAAAAGTAAGCTCGAGAAAGGGTACTCAAGGGAAGACAACGAAATAAAAACGCTGATGATTGGGTTTTGTTTGCTGAAACATCTAAGGCCTATAAATCTCATCAAAAAACAAAATGCTACGACGATCTGTCGAAGCCTCATAATATTATTATGCAAGTTAGTTGTGCATAGTAATATTATTGAGCAACTTTCAAAATCTGAAATTTTGGGTATAAAAATATTATATGGAAGTTTAAGAAAAAGAAGTTTTTGACAACAACAAAAATACATAAAAAAGAACTGCAGATTATCTGAGGGAAACCGTTTGGGAAATAATACATTTAAAAGTTTATAAAAACTAAGAACATGCAAATCGATTATCTCATAACTCATAATAGCAGATACCAGGCCGGAATGAATAATGAAGCGGGACGTATTTTGGAAACATATAAAATTCAAAACAGGAAAAAGAATTGGATGACCATATAAGCAGTACGAAGAGATGAAGGAAGCATCAGATACTTTTCCGGAAGGTAAAACGAACACAAACACATTAGCAAAGTATGGATGAGGAACAACAGACAATATGTCTACCACTGGATGACAAAAGGGGGAGAAGAAGAAGAAGAAGAAGAAGAAGAAGAAGAAGAAGAAGAAGAAGAAGAAGAAGAAGAAGAAGAAGAAGAAGAAGAAGAAGAGCAACAACAACAACAACAACAACAACAACAACAACAACAAGATGAAATGAATTGAAACAAGTGGAGGAGGAGACGAGGAAGACTCTAGACACATGTAATATAATTTACTTAGGGTGCGTTCGGATCACTGCTGTCCGTCAGTATCACGTTTTCCAGTATAGTCTAATCATGTTTTGTACGTAACAGCATTGAGTGATCACTTTCGTATGCAGTATTTAATTAAGGTCGCCGTATTACCATCTCTCACCACACTCCGGTAGGCAGGTAACGTATTGTGAGCATAATCCAAGACGTACGATCTGAGAAGTAAACGACGTTGTCCAAACAAAAACACACACGAGTGTTTGGTTTCAATTTGCTTAATCTAAGACAACAACGTCCCAATTACATTGCAGCCGACCAACATGCCTACCACGGGCCAACGCTAACGGCGAAGGCGTCGCTGTTTCAAAACAACGGATGTAGGCCTACATCAATGCTGCGCATTAATTTTGTCATCTAAATACATTTTCCTGAAAGGAATGTATAAATCCAATGCCCACATCCGAATATACTAGCACAAGACCCGTTTCATCGTACAACCAGGCTAGATCCTCAAGATATAGGCTTAAGTCAAATAGTGTTTATACACATCTCAATACACATTTCAAAACACAACATATAAGGTGAAACAGATGTTAATTCTCATACAGTTTTAAACAATCACCCAAACTGTTTTCACAGTCATGTTTCTTTCAAGACGTGTGTCCTCCTGTGTAGTAAAAATATCCACATATTCGCGAACCGCGTATATTGTCACTTGCATATAATCTAGCAGCTACATGGAAAGCATGCAAACCGACAAAATAAAAAAGCCTAACAGTAACTTCGAACAATCTAAAGTTACCATTAAATAAACTTAAAACGACACTACGCAGCATGGTCCCTGAGCTACAGAACTCGCTAACGAATTTGAATTAAGTATATTTGTTACTACATACATCGGCATATTGGATAATCTTTCAATTATAGAAAAAAATACAAAAATTCCGATTTCTGTACTACTTTTTGAGTAATATAACAACTAGTTAGCATAGTACAATAACACAAAAAATTCGAAAGGTTTGGATTTGGGTTACAGTTCCTTTTACTCTGACACCCAGCTGGATTTTCACAATTAAAAAAAAATTTCCGATCTATTTTTTAGGGCCTATTGTCGCAAAATTTTGAAATTTTCAAACATAAACACTAAATTCATGTTTTGGTTAAAATTTCCGATACACCACATGGGCTTTTGCAATTATTCAAAATTTGGACCCTTCACCTTTTGCCTCCCGCTTCCTGCTTTTTTGGGGGAGCAAACTTAAAAACAACTGAGTTCTGTAGGGTCTGGTCATGCACGCTAAATTTTACGAAAGTCGGTTGATGCGTTCTAAAGTTATCGTGAGACATGCCCCAAACAGACAGACAGACAGGTAGACAAATACTAAACGGTCGAGTGAAAACTGAGCAGTCGCTTCGTTCGCTTAATTAAACCTAAACCAGATCCAGCACAAGGCCGATGAAATCTGCTCGATATCATCGTATTCATGCCTGTCATCTGCTGAGCTAAACCTCCCTAGTTTTCTCTCCATAGGGAGTCTTGTTCGCTTCGCTGTATCACAGTATTGATCAGGGTTATCCTTCATTTCACTAAGAGCTGTCGTCATGGTCTCTTGGACTTTTCTACTGGAAAATCCAAACAAACTATCACATATTTTTAAGTTTTCGAATCTGCTGTTCAAAGAGGATACGATCTGATCCTAGAATTCGTAAAAAATAACTCTGCTGTGTACTTAATTTTCGGATCTACTGAATTTTCCAGGGCTTTAGAGTACTTTTCTGAAGTTCATACATGTTTATGTATTATACGAGAAATACGTAATATGGATGAAATTGGCCAGACGGTCAAGAACCTGTTGTCCACACAACACATGGCAGCTACTGTAAGAGAGTTCATTGGTGTTGTAAATTAGCAGACGGCAGTGCAGGATGGGGACGGATGGAGACAGAACTGATGGAAGTTAGTCAACACCTCCAAGGTAACTGGAGAACCAGGAGAAGGATATATATATATATCATAAAAAGTAATAGGCCTACTGTCTTTTGCTTAACGAGTAGACATCTTATCAACTGCCTTCAGTTGTATAATTTGAACTAATAACGAGCATAAGCTAAAGCGGTACTTTCAATTCTCACATCGTGCTCAAAACTGCGCTTTAAAATGATGAATATAGATTAGTATTATATAAAGTACGGCGTCTCTTTAAAGCTGCCAAAACGTAATAAAAAGTAGCATTAATGTTAGGACTTCAGACAACGTACATTTTCATTATGTGGGATAACATGGTATTAACAATTGGAATAGCATATGGTACTAGCACGGTAATAGCATAACTATGTGTAATGTTAAGAGATCTTTGGTAATAGACGTAGAACGGGATGGTCAAGAATCTATTGGCGAGACAACATATGAGAGAGCTCATTGGGGTTGGAAATTAACAGACGGCAGCGCAGGTGAGGACGGATGGAGACAGAATTAATAGATGTCAGCCAACACCCTGTTAATGTGTCAGCAACATGTTAATAGCATATCTGGAATAGCATAACTAACATGGTACTAGCACGGTAATAGCACTTCATTATAGTGGAAGCAGTAGAATTAGAAAACAAACAAAAATTAGAACTACGTAAAAAAGTAACTCAGATCAGTACAGTGTATTCCGTAGGTGTTTAGTCAGATTATACTACTATAATATAGGTGTAGTACTAGTATACTACAATTTTGGTGTAAAATAGTATTATTAAATTATCAACAAGTGAACCACAATAAAATGAAAGAATATAGTGAGTAGATGTTAAGAGTCCATCCGTGATTGTTCTGTGGTGTGTTTATGAAGTTGGTAAATAGTGTAGGCCTATTATTGTGCACAACGGACAGGTGAAGTTCAGCCCTGTTGTTTGCACAAATAATTGCGGTTGTGTGTTTTTATTGCTCATAATTTCTTTATTGTTCAATCTGCTATTTACAATCTGATCTCAAGGAACAATACGGGATAAGTAAGAGAGAGCAACTGCTCTCAAATACGCCATAAAAAAACGAAGAGAGAAACAGTCAAGTAATGACATTCTCTTAGTTAACATATTATATGGCACTTAGCTGTTACCAGCGGCTTCGCACGCGAATATTTGACTTTTAATAAGTATTTTAATATATTTTTATCGTCTATGTCTATATGGCATTCTGTCAGCTCGTATAACAATTTTGTACTCATTAGTCAAATTCTCTCCGAAGCTGTTTTCAACACTTGTACTATTTTAACTTGTACTAAATTATTATGTTGGTGCAACAGCCTTTGGAGATTTAAAAGTACAATATACCCGTTTGTAAAGCCTTTGGAGATATTTATAAGTACCTGTTAAATCAAAAACGCTAAATTTTTTAAGTTTTACTGTGTTAGAAGCACTGTATAACACATTAAACGTTATGTTTTCCTCAACCATGGCTTTTATTCATTTTAGCAGTAAACTAAAAACCAAAAACCGTTGTCACCTAACCATATCATACGTTCGATTCAGATTGCTTTCCTTCTCTACAAATCATGTCATACACTCAAACATTAATGCAACATTAATGCAAATCAACACTCGACCGGTTGTTATGGTTTGTAAAAAAAAAAAATTGTTCGTAGCACCCATGAAAGCACGAAAGATTAATTCATATCAGTAGGATGGTGACGACACTCAGTGACGGATGATGATAACAGGAGATAACAAAACCGCAATATCAGAGTTAATCTATGCGGCCTAAATGACCAAATCTCGTGTTGGTGGTCGCAATCAGCAGTGGTAATATAATTGCATTAGTGGATGCCCCTGTACGCTCTCCGTTTGAATCATTTATGTGTCCATTTCGAGTGGCAACCAAAACGCAGTTAATATGTTCCCTACATCCAGACACAGACCAACAGTTTACAGTTTTGTTAACTCGAGCGTGATATAACCAAGTGATCATGAAACACTGCTATGTAATTTCAATGATGTTGCCGGACACAACATCGATGATTATTATTATTATTAAGTGACTATACGGAAATACGAATAAAAATTCGAAAGTGGCTCACAATTCTTCGTGGAATATCCTGCCAACCCATTTCATGCGTTTCCCTCTCTTAAAACTAATGTTGACGTTAAATTGGATTATTTTTCGTATTTTTGATTTAGTAATACTCGTTTACTCGAGAAATTTGTATTCTGTTTTTGACATCTGACAAATATACTTTCAGGATATGGAAGTGGTTCGTATATAGAAGAGAAAGAAGTTTAAAAACTAGAAAAATATGAAATAAAATGCTAAAATCAGTTACAGTAGAAATCTGATGAAGCACGATATCTGGAAGTTAATATTCTTAATTCTCAGGACTGGAGGAACAATAATTAGTATAATGGTAGCAAAAATAAATTTTTAAATTACTAACTGTTTTAAAAATAAGCTATAATTTTTTTTTACAGAAATACTGGTTTTAATGTTTTCCACACATACACTTCTGATGCTTATTTTTTTTATTGATGTTGTTGTTTACATAAAAGGATAGTAGCTAAAACAGGCAAGAAGAAAGGAAGTGCAACGAAAATGAATGTAAGAATAATGGTTAAAAGTTAAAGTACAAGGAACAAAAGAGCTGAATTAATGTGGTGCATAGCTACCCGAAACATAAAAAAAATAGAAGTATATTGCCACGTAAAATATATTTGTCTATTTTAATAATAGTGCGGTGGAACGGAGAATACTGAAAGTTGTTACATAAACTATCAAAAAGCATATTCGTAAATTATGAAGAGTGAAAAAACATCGAAGCTTTAAAATACTGTAAATACTGTTTACGTAAATATCTGTAATAGAGAAACTAGAAGAGAAAACAGTAGAGATAATTTTAATAAACTTCACAGAACATTTGAAGACGCTTTCGTTCTTCATACTTGATAAGTGCTTTTCAAGATTTAAGCAAAAAGTCCTTTTTGCCAAACACTATTCTTTTTCCTTGTCTCATCCGTACATTCTTCTACAGATTCTTAGGACGTAAGTGGCAGAGAACATCTTAATTAATTTAGGTTTACTATCTAATTATATCGTTTTTATTACTAATGCTGTAAGAGGCAAGACGCAGGCCTACACAGAAAATGTCACTAATAGTGTTCCAGCGTTAGCTGTACGTTGTTAATTGGTCACGTTACATTCTGTAAGCAAAACGTTTTGATTGAACGCTGAATAACAAATTAATGCACCTGTCATATGGAACCCGATAAACCTGTGCCGCAACGTTGAGCACGCGTTATTCAGAGCCGTTAGTCGACTCCATTGTCGCCCACTCGCACAATACAAGTGTCTGTCATGCCACGCCGGTTAATGACAACAGTTCGAACTCCGTCCTTCTCCTCATTGACGGCCATTTTAAATTTTCTTTACATTTTTTTTAGATTTAATTTGCAGTTTAGAATTTTTTTGTTTTGTTTTTGATTAAATGAATTACCGTAAAAGGACGGGCAATGGACGATACGACGCTTTGGAAGGTGTCTACAAATCTACAGTGTATATTCACGATATTTCGCAATGAAAACTTTCACTCATATTTCACAACTCTCGTGAAAGTAATGTGATTGTATGGCACGCAAAAAATTACTGTGGAAAATTTTAAAAACGACAAATTGACAAGATCGAAGGAATAATTTTAAAAAGTGCAGCATGCCAACAATACGTAAATACGTAAATTTCAATACGGAATACGTAAATTCCAATTAGGTGACAAAACATGGACGCATACTGTGTTGATCGACGTAGGCTACACGTATGCCATATGTAAAGAAACCACAAAGCGACTACCTGCTACGTAATTTTTTGCAGTGTCTAGCTTATGCCGATGACACAGTACTTATCTCAAGAAGCCAACAAGACCTAAAAGAGGGTTTCATAAGTCTAGAAGAGGCCGCAACAAATTTAGGCCTAAAAGTAAACACAGAACAAACGAAATACATATTAATAGGCAGTAAAACGCAAGAGAGAAGAGCATCCTTGGTAATTGGGGGGCACAAATTTCAAAACGTCGAAAAATTTCAATATCTGGGCTCACTAGTTACTGAGGACAACATTATGGCCGAAGAAATTAAAGTAAGGATATCTGCTGGTAACAGATGTTACTTCTACCTACAAGGAATATTTAAATATAAAAACATAAGCAGAGCAACCAAGATTCGGGTCTATAAAATAGTTCTTAAGCCAGTGGTCATGTACGGATCCGAAACTTGGACAATGGAAGTGACAGAGGAAGAGTAGCTGCGGAGGTGGAAAAGAAAAAGTCCTCAGGAGGATATTTGGTGCAGTGAACGTCCAAGGAACACGGAGAATAAGGACGAATGCAAAAATCCAGCAAACTATAGAGAACCAGATATCGTCACTGACATTAAGAAAAGTAGAATCCGGTGTGCTGAGCATGTTCAGAGAATGTCAGAGACATCCACACTAAAGAAAATTTTTACAGGGAGACCTGGTAGAAGAAGAATGAGCAGTTGGCTCAGAAAACGATAGTTGGATGATCTTGAGGACGACATGCGTAAGCTCGGTGTAAGAAGATGGAGACTGAGACAAGAGGATCGAAACGTCTAGAGGCGGATTTTCCTGGAGGCCAACGCTCCCCAAGAACTGTAGGGCCAATTTAGAGGGATATATTCTTCATTTCGTCATTACGACAGATACAAAAGAAGCATTATGTATTAACGAAAACAATATTAATTATCACCTCCGAATAAAAGAAATATATATCAAACAAACATTCTTCACTTAAACATTTTTCTTGTTCAAACTGCGTAGGCCTGAAATTTCTGAGACGTAGCCTTATAGGCCTATTATAATTATTATTATTATTTACTGACATCTACGTGTTATATTATATTTTTACATTTAAGTAAACAATAAAATTAACAAAACAGTACAAAAATTTAAAAAAAAAAACTGTGCAGAAAGTACGATATAGTGGGACAATTTAATGCTCCAGATCTGATTTTGACATACGATAGACCTTATCTTCTCAAAATCTTTCGTGGGATACATGTTCTGTTCGTTCATACTTCCTTGCCGCTTGTCAATCGATGTTTTCAACACGGCTAGTAGAGACGGCTGCATGACCCAGCTGTGTGTGTTTGTGTGTGTGGTTACGGCCTACTTAGTGAACAGTCAGTCACACACAAACCAGTTCTCAGTCTGTGTATACTGCACCCCGTACATTATGCTTATATTTAGAGTCCATCCTATTCTTTATATGGTAATGTGTACATAGACAACGTGTTACACAATATTACGGACACAGGACACGCGGACATATGTGTGTGTGTGCATAGTGCATACCATGCGGAGCTGAACATCTCTCTACTGAACGCTTTGTTGTAGCCACCAAGAGGAGACAAGATGACGTTTTCGTCCGACGTCAGTTTACTGACAATCCAGTACCTTGGTGTGACGCTGCATACAACAGACAGTCGTCTGAAGACAGAGGCGTTCTGTAGTACAGGCAAATAGTTATTTTAAAGGAAAAAATTCCCTAGTAAACGAAAATTTGTATAGACAAAGGTTATAGTTTCAGAAACCGTTCAACTGATAATTGGATCGAGGGCCGGGTCGTTTTTATTCGCATGAAAAGAAGCAAAATGAGGGGGTTGTTTCCTCGACGAATACGCACTTCAACGAAAAATGCATCAGTACTTTTTAAAGTTTACAAACTTCCAACAAATCGGTGATTTTTCTTTACTAACATATACATTGAAACGTGACCGAGGAAGATTTAAATTTAAGTATGAAAACTTTCCATGTTCGCACATTATTATTATTTTTTGCAAATAACTTGAAATATGCATTAATTCTTTTTAAAACGTATGAAATTTCTTACAATTTGATTTGTTTTTCTTTTCTATGCGATAAAAACTGATCGTAATATGGCTATTCAAATACTATCGTGTTCCCAGAATCCCATGTGCATTTTCAAATAATAACCTGAAAGATATAATCTTAAGAGAAAATGATAACCAAACTTTTAATCACTGTAAAAAAGCTTTAATTTCTTCTTACTTACGCCTTTAAGTTAAATACTAACAGAATATAAGGCGTAAAATGTGAATTTTTGGTCAAAAATGTTAACATTTTCATTTGTTATTCACACATAGGCCCGAAAAATAAATGCAAAAAAAAACAGAAAAAAAATGCAAACTTTTGCAAAGTTCATATCAATTTGTTTTTTCGTTTTCTGTATGGTTAATAGTTAACGAAGTTATAGTTATTTTAATTTTTTGCATAATTTTGTATTACAGTTTGAAAATAAGGTGGGTTTTCTTTTTTTTTTTATATCTTCGAAAATAATAGACTTAGAAGTAAATATCTCAATTATTTTCTTTGTTTGGATATGGACTTTTATTGTTTGATACGGATTTTTAAAATTGTTGTTATTTTTCAAATTCTGAATAAAAATCAGTGTTCGTATATGCAAGACATTTTTTCCTTTATATTGTGAATTTTGCCCATTTTTCCTGTAGGCCTACTTTGGGAAAAGTGTGAACTCGGCTGCTCAGACTCTCCGAAGGACAGCCATTCACTATTGTCCACCCACGAACCCGCAGTGTGCAGGCCTGGCTAACTGGCGACTGCTAAGAACTTATTTTGTTTGTCAACTAGACCATGTTAGGGCGCCGCTGCAGTTACCGTCTCCATTCTTTGGCACACCCCCAGCGTCGGCGTCATTCACTTCTGACAAACATTCCGTCTACCCTGTTATAAACGTGAGCCTGGTGCAAACGTAACATCCGGCCCTATCAAAAGAGAAGAACTGTGAAGAAAGTACAAAGATGGCATTGGCAGATACTAAGTTTGATTGACTCCACCTATACAGAAAAATGCTGTCTACTAATAACTTTAAAAGAGCAAAATTAAAAAACTTAAATTATTTGTGTTGTAGACCTACTCGAGGCGGTGAGAAAGTAATTTGAGTGTTAAAAACAGAAATTTAATTAAGAAAGTTGTGTTAGTGGTTATAATCACAAACAGAATTATCACTGTTGCACACCACTATAGAAAAATTATTCCGATTAGCGCTTTTAAGCTTCTCAGCTCATCGTCAGATCGGAAAAATCGGATTTTTCCGATCTGACGATGAGCTGATAAGCTTGAAATCGCTAATCGGAATAATTTTTCTATAGTGGTGTGCAACAGTGATAATTCTGTTTGTGGAAAACAGAAGTAGTAAGTTAATTAAAAAAACACACAGAAAAACAAATATACGACTACAATTTTAGAGAAAAAACTGTCTCAGAATAATCAAATTCTGGGTAATCCGACACTGGTAGCCTTGATTTCTATGTTCAGGAAGATTAAGACAAATTCTATACGATTTATTGTTTCACTACGTTCCACATTAAGATGGAAAAGTATTGTTTTGTGTCTCTAGAGGTTTATTATATCTATACTCCTGGCGATGGTTAGGCGACTGACGAAACGAGTTATTTGATTGTGATACACGCAGAAAGATGCATTATTACTGTATGTCCATCAACAAGCGGGCGATCGCGAGGTATTCAGACGTCAACGCCCGTCACGCTTCGACAGACGAGTTGAACTGTAGACGTGAAGACTAACAACACTGTAACTCGACCCGTGAAGTCGGTGTCGTTTACACCCGGAGACGAATCCATCCAACTTTGGGTTATATTTCGTTTTCTATAAACGCTTATTACTATAATTATCTATATAAGCGCAGCAGTATTTACTACAGAGACGGGTAGAAACCTAGAAAACATCAAACAGTAGCCTACTGTCTAGCGAGACGAGGGTAATCTAATCTCCTACGTCAAATTGCTGTCTGTTTTATGAGTGATCCGTCTGTCTTTGTGCGACAAGAAGATTTCGTAAAGCATTATTGTTATAAAACATTATTCTGTATAATTATGAATTCACAACCCTACATTTTAAGCAGAATCCAATTCAAAAGGAAGAACATGTTTGGAATATTATGACTGACTGGATCAGATTTTTCCAACCATATGTAAGGTTTTGGGGAAAATGCATAAGAGGGGTCGCCTATTCTAGTATTTTATTTGAATTCTTACAAACATAAGTTATATTATTAACTTTTGGTAGAATATCAGTGAATTTAATATTTTGTTCGGGGTACAAAACCGAATTGAAGTAATATTTTTAAAATAAAAAAGCAATTTATAATCTGAAAACATAGATCAAAAGTCAGAACGAAAACAGACAAATAGTCTAGTTATTTTAAAGGAAAAAATTCCTTGGTAAAGAAAAATTTGCATAGACGTTATACAAAGGTTATGTTCTGAGAAACCGTTGAACTGAAAGTTGGATCTAGGACAGGGTCGTTTTTATTCGGTTGAAAAAAGGCAAAAATGAGGGAGTTCTTTGTTAATAGTAATTAAAAAAAATAATTTTGAAGATTTGTAAAATTGTCATTTTAGTTTTAAACGTGATCATTAAATCCCGGTAAAAATTATGTTCCAAGTGTCTACTTATTTTGTTTTTATTTCGCTGTGAACAAAATGCAAGCCTGTCAAATTATAATTACACGCCTTTCATAATTAAATGCAATCGATTTTTACTAAAAATGGACATATTTTGTGTTAAAGTTTCTAAACATGAGTACGTAACGTTTCAATTACTACGACAAACTAAACTGTTAAAAGTTTTTATAGCCACTGTATTTCATTTCTTATGAGAGAGACATTGAAGTGGAACAAGGAACGCGTCTGACGCCCTCTCGTAAATATGGCTCTCAGTCTGTAGAACTTTAATAAAGCAATTCCATAACCTAACGTAACCTATGTCTGTTTATTTACAGTTGGAATAAATATTGAAGAACGCTTAAAAAATGTATTAAACATAAGGTTTATTTACTTTTTTTAACAAATTGACTCCAAACTTATTAAGATTTAATATTAATCTGCGTCACGTTTTCACATAAGCTTGTTATTTTATTGTTAATATCTTTTCTTTTTTCCTGTTGTTATTTTCTATTTATGTATTTATTTTGTTGCTATTAATACATTTCTTTTCCGTTATATAGAATGTACTGTAATACAATACTGTAATAAATGTGATAGTAATACATTCTATTTCTGAAAAATAAACTATCAAAACACTGTAATAAATAATATAAAAGTACACTCTTTTTCAAAAAATATAAAATATTATTTACTATTAAGATTAAGTAACAAGAATAGTGTGATCAATTATTAATATTTTAGTAAACTACATTGTCAAATTAATTAAAATAAGTAAGTAAAGACATAATTATTACTTTGTCTTGCTTTCGATATAATAAACCGGTATGGAATGTTCTTCTTCCTAATGTAAAGCAGGTCAATAAGATAATGTTATTGGACGCAATAAACCTTATGGACGGAAACAACATCATACAATGTCCGTAAGGTACGCAATATTGTTACATTCTTTAACGTGACGTAACCTCGTGACGGTTTATAATTTTTAGGCTTCATAAATAGTGAAAAAAACTTTGAATATAACACGATACAAAAATTAGATAACTGCCTTACCTAACAATGTCTGAAATCAATGAGCAACCATGGGGACAAACATCACTGATAGAACTTCATAAACTCATTACCGATAGATTAAATCTTACAAACTGACATTAATAACCTGTTGAAAACTGTTACTTGATGAGTTCACGCTACTAAAAATGTTGTGTTCATAGTACTTTGCTATCGATTGTTAATCTGTTTCAAAGTCGTCACTATTGAATCAATGTTGCGTAACGAAATGGTACTCGTACAGAGTTAAACTCACTCCCACAGCTAGTCTCGCACTAAGAAGGGTCGACGTAACGTTTGCCACTGTGACTGCTTCGGAATAAACGAGAAAAATACATTCAAGAAGTCTGATGTGATTCAACACTTGTCAGACTTGAGTAATACCGCTAACATAAGCAGAAGTGTTTTATCATTTGGTCCAGAATGTACGCAACAAGGACAATACCAAAACAAAAAGAGGAGTTTAAAAAATTTCGCAATTTGGCTTCACTGCTGCACACAGGCAAAGATTACTCACCAGTTCGAGATGTTGAGGACTTCCGGTTTCAATGTTACAACAAACCCAACGTCACTGGTCCAAGTTAACAAACCTGTTTCCAATCATATATAGGCTATACTACACGCGTGAAATAAGTAAAATGAATAAATTCTCAAAATTGATTTCAGAAAATTTCTATATCCGGTGTCTTTGTAACAAATTAATAATTAATATATTATTATTAATATTAATACAATAATTAAATTTATTCTCACAGTACATATATAACAATAATAATCTAATGATGATGGAGATGCAATGCCGTTGTTACCGGTAGAGACCAAAGTGAATCGTCTTTAGGAAGATGAGTAGTGTTATGTAGAATAAGACACTTTCCTTACGCCTACAAACAAAAGGTTTTAATCAGCGTGACCATCCTACAATGATTTTACGCGTCACAAACATGGACAGTGGTCTCTAGCGTACATTTTCTTAGGATTTACATAATGTTATGGTTCCCTGAACCAAACACTACATAACACAGCTATAACGGAAAGGATACACGACACACTCTACATTCTACCGCATTGATGCCACTCTTCAATTTCTGTCTGTCCATTACGTCTGCGTCGTGCAATCCTTCGAGTTCCATGTCTCTGTCTGGTTCCCAGAGAGTCACTGTCTTTCGCAATTTTCAATCCTCAAGTTACATTTTCTGAGCGACTTCCAAAATAACGCTAAAGCCCGAGCAGGTATCTTCACCGTTGTAAGGACACGATAGAGGAATTCAAATTTCGTTAAAGAATAATGGAATGCAAAAACTGCTGAGTACATAGAGAAGGGTGGAAAAGATTGTTGAGAATTTACTAGAAAACTCTACATTCAATTTTATGTAAGTATACCTGTTATTGTAGAGTGAAAGTTTGTATTGTGCGGTGGGAGGTCTAGCTACCTGGGCGGGGCCTCAGCCCACACACATGCTTGTTTACTGTGAGAAGTCTACAAAAGTAATGTTCTGGTAGTTTTAAATAAAAGGAAAAATCTGGAAGCTTTTTTCTATATAAACAGAGATGCACTCGACCAGTTAAGTTCAGTTTTAAATCTGCTTTTGTAATGTGTATTTCGTGTGTCCGTTGTATGTATACTTGCTACTAAACTGTTCTTCAATAAAGTGTGTGTTTGCTCCTGTACTTAAATTATTAATTATTTTTAACCATACCTCAACAGGTTATGGGCCCAGTGGCATTTTAAAATCGGAGTGCAGTGTGTAATTGGAGTGCAAGTATAAAATATTTGTGCAAAAATGGAACCGAATATAAAAATTGAAAAACTTCGAGACAAAGATAATTGGCATCAATGGCGCTTCGTAGTACGCACGTTGATGGAAGAGGATGATGATGTGCTGGATGTTTGCGAAGGAAGATTAGCCGAGCCAGCTGCAGGTGCAGAAGATCGTGACGCGTTGTTGGAAAAGTTCAAGAAGGCGGACAAAATTGCCAGAAAGTTAATTGTTACAACAGTGGAGAGAAAGCCTCTCGAACTTATAATGGGTTGTTCTACTGCCAAGGAGATGTGGGACAAATTGAATACAGCATATGATCTAAAATCTGATGAAAATCTGTCGATGATTCAAAAACAATTTTTTGAGTTTAAGTGGACAGAGAGTGAAAGTGTTACGTATAATATTTCAAAAATAGAACAGTTGGCTAGAAAAATGAAAAATCTCGGGGGAAAAATTGAAAAGACTATGGTGATGACTCGTGTTTTAACATGTTTGCCACAAAAGTTTAATCATTTTCACAGTGCTTGGGATTCGGTATCTGACGATAAGAAGAATCTCGAAAATTTGACCGAGCGCTTGATGGCAGAAGAATTTAGATTACAAGAGCAAAAGGAAGTACACGAAGAGACGACAGCGTTGCTAGCTAATCTGAAAATCGGTCATAAAGAACAGAAGAATGACTCTTATAAATATGAGAAGAATAATTTGAAACAAGAGCAGTGTTATAATTGTGGAAGACAAGGTCATTTAAAAAGGGACTGCTTCAGGTGTTATACGTGCAAAAGAAAAGGTCATAAAAGTAACAATTGCTTCATGAATAAGAATAATGGACAGCGAAGATGGTCGAATAATCAAGAAAGAAGTAACTCGTCTTCTGGACAGAAGAAATCAACATCGAGGATAGCACTAATAGGTGACAAAGGCAGCTGTGGCAATCGGGATGATCTCTGGATTGTGGATTCGGGTGCGACGGATCATATGTCGAAGCATCGAGAATGGTTTTCAACGTTCGAAGAATATACAACACCAGTCAGTGTAAGAATGGGCAACGGTATGACAATGTCTGCATATGGTAAAGGTAATATTGACTTTGAAACTTATAAAAATAGTGAACGAGTAGAAGGTACTATCTATAATGTATTATATGTTCCTGATTCAGTGTATAATCTGTTTTCTGTTAAATATGCGGGTAAAAGGGGTATAGATTATGAAATAACACATAATGCTACGAGATGTACTTTAAAGCATGGCAATGAAATTCTTGTAACTGGTTCCGAATATGAGCCTGGTAGTTTGCTAAAATTAGACATTCAAACTTTAATTCCAAAAGAATGTAACGTGGTAGAACAAAAGAGTAGATCGAGCATTGCCAACGGTAATGTTTTACAATTATGGCACGAAAGACTCTGTCATCAAAATGTAAAACATGTGAAGAATTTTTTGAAAAATCTAAATATAAAAGTTACGGATGAAAATTTCTTTTGTGAAGGTTGCGCTTATGGCAAAAATCATAGATTGCCTTTTCACAAAAAGATCGATCGTGCCACTAAAACTCGCGAAATAATTTATACTGACGTTTGTGGTCCTATGGAAGTAGAGTCTCTCGGTAGAAAGTTATATTTTGTTTCTTTTAAAGACGATTTTTCAAGTTATAGAGAAATTCATTTTATTCGAGAAAAATCTGAAGTAATAGAAAAACTAAAATCATTTTGTATCGGGGTTGAGAATCAATTTGCAACAAATATTAAAGAAATTCATTTTGATGGTGGTAAAGAATACGATAATAAAGCTGTGATCTCTTTTTTAAATAGTAAAGGTATAAAATATTCGATTAATGTTCCATATACGCCCGAACAAAATTCAATTGCAGAGCGCGATAACCGAATCATTGTAGAGGCTGCTCGATCAATGTTATATTCAAATTCAAACTTACCTCTATTCTTATGGGCAGAAGCAATGAATACTGCTGTACATGTAATTAATAGAACAGGCCCAACAAAACAAAATAATAAAACTCCTTATGAGTTATGGAATGGAAAAACAGCTACTGTTGATAGATTTAAAATATTTGGAACCATGTGTTATGTACATATATCAAAAGAAAAGCGTAAGAAACTTGATAAAAAATCGATGAGAGGTTATCTGGTCGGATATCATGAGGATTGTAAAGGTTATCGTGTATATGTTCCGGAAGTGCGAGATGTCATTATAAGTAGAGATGTACTTTTTAAACCTGAAAGAGTATTAGCTGATTCAATTATTTTGAATTCTTTGAACAATAATAATAAAGAAACTGAAGAAAATGAAATTATAACTCCTAAAAATAATGAACTTTTACTTAAAAATGAATCAAATGAGTTTGAAGAAAGAGAACCTTTACAATCTTCAAATAGCGATAACAATCAAACTGAACGACAATTGCGCGATAGAACAAAATTAAAACCTACAGAATATTATGGATGTCCGATCACGTTTATTGCTGAAAAGTTACCATCTAATTATAACGAAGCAATTACAAGTAAAGAAAAAGATAGTTGGCAAGCTGCAATGCAGGACGAAATAAACTCTTTGTATGAAAATAAGACATGGGTAGAAAAGCCAAAAAATAAAAAGGTGATTAACAATCGTTGGGTTTTTGTGAAGAAGCTCAATCCAGTTGGTACAGAACGTTATAAAGCGCGGTTGGTTATTAAAGGTTATTCGCAACAGAAAGATATAGATTATAAAGAAACTTTTAGTCCGGTTGTTCGCTTTGATACAATAAGATTGATACTTAGTATTTCTGCTCGTGAAAATTTACATATCGGTAAATTTGATATAAAAACGGCTTTTTTATACGGTGACTTAAAGGAAGATATATATATGAAACAACCTGAAGGTTTTGATGATGGAAGCTCACGCGTATGTAAATTAATGAAAAGTTTATACGGCTTAAAACAAGCACCAAGATGCTGGACTGAGCACTTCACTAATTTTCTTGTAAATTTAGATTCTTGTCAAAGTACGGGTGACCCATGTTTATACATATATAACAATAATAATAATAAGATCTTGTTAGCAATTTATGTTGATGATGGACTTATTGCAGCTTCAAATGAAAGTTTGATTGATAAATTGTTGAATGATTTGAGTAAAAAATTTAAAATTACTAGTACTAAAGAAGTTACTAATTACCTTGGAATGGAAATTTGTAGATTGAATGATGAGTCTGTTTTCATTCATCAAAGTACTTATATTAACAAAATCTTAGAAAAGTTTAATATGTCAGAAGCTAGTAGGCTATTGTATCCACGCCAATTGATTGTAATAATGATGAATATTTATCAAAAACTATTGTAAGTAATGTACCTTATCGTGAAGCTGTCGGCAATTTGATGTTTTTGCAAACTGTAAGTCGTCCGGACATAAGTTTTGCTGTAAATGTTGTATCTAGAGTTTTAGACAAACCAAGTGTAGCTCATTGGTCAATTGTTAAACGAATTTTACGTTATCTAAAAGGTACGATTGATTTTGGATTACTATATTGTAAGGATGGCAACTTTAAAGCTTATAGTGATGCTGATTATGCTAGCGATACAGTTACACGTAAATCAACTTCTGGCGTAGCTTGTATGTATGCAAATGCTGCAATTATTTGGCGAAGTAAGAAGCAACAATCTGTATCATTATCAACAACCAAGTCAGAATTTGTAAGTGCAGCATTAGCAACAACTGAAATAATGTGGTTAAAGAAGTTATTTAATGAATGCGATTGTAAGACTGATAAATATGATTTATATATAGATAATATGAGTGCATTAAAACTTATAAGTAATCCTGAATTCCATCAAAGGACAAAACATATTGATGTGAAATATAATTATGTACGTGATTGTTTTCAAAATGGAGAAATTGATGTGCATTATGTTAAAAGTGATGAACAAGTTGCTGATATACTTACGAAAGCTTTGTCAAAACCAAAATTTGTTTATTTAAGATCTAAACTTGGACTTAAGAGTAAAAATGAATTTTTAAATTAATGTGATTGTGAGAATGTAGAGTTTTAGGGAGGGTGTTGAGAATTTACTAGAAAACTCTACATTCAATTTTATGTAAGTATACCTGTTATTGTAGAGTGAAAGTTTGTATTGTGCGGTGGGAGGTCTAGCTACCTGGGCGGGGCCTCAGCCCACACACATGCTTGTTTACTGTGAGAAGTCTACAAAAGTAATGTTCTGGTAGTTTTAAATAAAAGGAAAAATCTGGAAGCTTTTTTCTATATAAACAGAGATGCACTCGACCAGTTAAGTTCAGTTTTAAATCTGCTTTTGTAATGTGTATTTCGTGTGTCCGTTGTATGTATACTTGCTACTAAACTGTTCTTCAATAAAGTGTGTGTTTGCTCCTGTACTTAAATTATTAATTATTTTTAACCATACCTCAACAAAGATCGTGTACGAAATGTGAAACAGGAATAGTAAAACAACTAATGGATACATATCCAAGTCAGAATAGATTTCATTTTTTATTGCGGAGGAATCTGGCGAAGAGGAAGGTTAGAGGCCAACGAAGACTGAGGAGGCGAAGATTACTAATGAGGTTACAGGCTAAGAGACATCATGAGAGCGCGAAGACGACGGACGCTTGCAAGAAGCTTGGACGACCTAGTTAAGTATTGTAGTTTGTACCGAACAAGAAAGACTTGCTCGAAGTGAAACCGCTGGAATGGAACAAGACTGGAGAAGCACATAATCATATATACACATAAAACAACATCTGTGTGTGTGAACATCAAATATGCGCATTTAAATTGTTCAATATTATGGTAAAGAACTAACTATAAAAGGAATTTCATAGACAAGATATTTGCCGACGGCGTCGCTCGTCAGACTCGACATTTTAACTTAATTCATAAACCGATTCTGTCTAACTGTACGCTAAAATTCCGACCGCATTTCCTGTGACCACAGAAAGCGTAGAATTAAAAGCAAGAACAAGTGTGTACTAAAATAACTTCAACGCCATATTAATTGTTAATTACTACTGCCTTATTCCGTAACTAAGGTGAAACATGTTTCCAATTACAGCTACGTTTAAATTTACTACTGGTTAAATTAATTCCAGTCTGGTTTTATAGTATTGTTGCGAATGCCTGTGCATAGCATACCCTTATCAGAATCACTAAATGAACAAATATAAAAATACCCTCTCGTTAGGAGTTGAATGAGACAGGTTTGTCATTACTTTTCTCCTCCGCAACATACAACTGCCTACTGATCTTCACAATAGACAGTATTGTCGCGAAGACCACAAATAAATTATTATCAGTCTGCCAAGAGAGTTTTGAGAATGATTAGACGGCTAGCCAAGCAGACACTATGTCTCAATCACAAACAATTATGTAAATTATTCTTCTTTACTTCTGTAACTATAAAAAATAGTTTATTCCGCACACAACTAATGCCCGTTGTTTACCTTGATCGTGTAATAAGGTTATTTATTTTGATCTTTGCAACATCCGCAGCCAAGGTATTCTTGCACAGTCATGCTCACTGTTCCCATACTACCATGTATTTGTTGATGCAAGTTAAAAGTATTACACTGATCCGCAATTCAAGCGCAGAACACGTGGCGTGGATTTGGGTTGGTTTTCATTGGGTTAAACGGCACTCGTCTTGAATAAGGAAGCACTCACTTGTGGACGTAATCTCGCTATACTTGACTGCACGTGGAGATTCATTACGTCAAGTACGTTTACACTACTGCAGACCCTTACTTTGGTTATGCTTTTTAGTAATTCAAAATGATCTTAAAAGTTTTGGTAAATGTTAGATCGGAGTCATCATAGCTTTTTCGGTCCAGGTCATTGAACTCGTAGGCGTCCCTTAGCATTTCTGGCACGCGGTTCTCATACATTCCATTGAGACGGTCCCTCCCAGTTCGTCTTGTATTTCTGTGCTTTCTCTTCCAGCGGCTCCAGACTCAGCACGTTCCATACGATGTCGTTTCTTATTCTTATCCCTGATGTTCGGGATAGAACAAAGGCATCGTTTAACTCCTTCAAGTGGGATAATACTGGGAAACTAGCTCTGCATTATAGCACTACATACGCGTAATGAAGACTCCGACTTTGTTTTACTTTTAAACGATTTTACGAGTGGGCGAGCCGGCACAGTGGTAGCGTCTCTGACTCATAATCAGAGCGTTGATGCGCTGCCGATGTGGTGAGATCGAGTCAAGGTCACGGCTCGATTTGCTCGTCCCACGCGGACAAATAATACGTACGTCTTCTCTGGCATACCCGGGCCAGATAAGTAACAAGGGCAAACAATACATACTACACACGTAAACAATACTCTTCCCCCCCGCCGCACGGCTTGCCCCCGGACGTGGGTTAAAAGGTTGGCTAATATCTATCTGGCTGGGGTGGGACGTGAGTTCTATCACGGCCGGAGGGCGCAACAGGTCTATGACTGAAGTGGAGAAGAAGAAGAAGAAGAAGAAGACGTTTTTACAATTACTCCACGTACTGTTTGATAGTTATTAATTTTGTTAAGATGTCTATCACATTCATACGTGATGTCACATAAATATAGCTGAAGTAGATATCTCGTTTCAGGAGTTTATCTCTTGGAAGTATTTTAGTTCGAATTACGTAAAAAGACCCTTTGTTGGCAACGTTGAGCAAGTCGTTGTTACTATTTTATGTAAATAGTTTCCGCAGATCACTGGACAAGCGAAGTGAGTTCTCAGTTTTAAGTCGACCGTTTGCCATTTGTCTGTCTGTCTTCTGTTTGGGGTATATCTCACAATAACTTTTGAACGGAATAACCAATTTCCGTAAAACTTGGCACACGTGTCCATATTTAAATTTTTTCTTACAGGTCTCCATTGTTATTGATATTGAGTCTCCCCCAAAAATAGGGGCCGGGAGGTGACAGTGTGATGGAGCCAAAGAAGTAAAAAAAATCGCAAAAATCTATGTGGGGTATCAAATTAAACGGCATTTCGCCCAAAATCAGAATATAGTGTTCATTTTTGTAAATTTCAAAATTTTAGGGTACCACGGGCTAAAAAACAATATAAAATTTGAAAAATTTAGAAAAACAGCCGGATGTCAGACTAAACGGAATTTTAACGCAAATCGGAATGTAGCATATACTATGCAAATGTTTTAAATTTAGAGGCACCAATTTTATGAAAATTGCAAAAGTCTACGTGGGCGTTCAAGTTATGAGAAATTTTATTCAATATACAACCCGATGTCTTTAATAATCTGACAAAATTAACATTTCTCATTAGTTCTTGCAAATTTTGGATCGCCTTCAGAAACTCTGTAAGCTATGATTACAACATTATTATACATTTTTGTCATGTATATTCGTGAAAATCAAGTGGATCGTGAAATCAAGTGAAAATTTGTGAATATCATGAATATATCGTTTATCTACATTTGTGAATAATATATAGATCCTTAAATTCGTAGTGACCTTCAATCAATGAATTTTTCCGCTGAAGGGTTTGTGAGGATCGGTAAAAAAGTATAACACAAATTTTAAATTATTTGTATCGACGTTTCTACAATATTTATTGTCATCATCAGGACAATTGCTGAGCTGTTACGACGCCAAATCACAGTAGTGTCACAACTTTCACAGTTGTGTGTTTGGCGTCGTAACAGCTCAGCAACAATTATCCTGATGATGACAATAAATATTGTCGAAACGTCGACACAAATAATTTAAAATTTGTATTATACTTTTTGACCGATCCTCACAAACCCTTCACAGGAAAAATTCATAAGATGTAGAGCTATAGGTACCTATAGAAACATACTAAACTTAAAAGTTAGGACTAATTGTAATGTTTTATTTATTATTTAGAATTTTGATTTATTGTACTTTATTGTTGGACGATCTAGCAGACTGTTATGCTGGCGGTAGTAATACCTCTTCAAGACAGAAAACACGTAGAAAATTCCAGTTCATGTTTTGGCAAATATGTTACCTTGGAATTCATTTATTAACTTTTTTCTGAAAGTCAGTCCGGATTAGCAAGACCCTGATCAACGGGGCCTCATTGTCCATAGAATTATGCAAAGTATAGGCTATGTTTGTTATGTTATCGTATATACGGATTTCATTTGTAATATCCATCATCATCTGCTATAAAACAAGATACGAAACGTGTAGTTTATACTTTTTTTTCATATTTCATGACGATGGGCATCACCTACGAATTGCGTGTTATATGTATATTAACAAAACAAGTTTATCCTTTCTTAAGTTATGTAGCCTATATTTAGATTATTTCAAAGGAACCCGACTATAAGTAATAATCTCCACTCTCTCTTTGTCCCTCTCCATCTGTGTGTTGTGTGTTTGAGAGAGAGAGAGAGAGAGAGTGAGAGAGAGAGAGAGAGAGAGAGAGAGAGAGAGAGAGAGAGCGAGAGTGTATGACGGGACGGGGGGAGTCTGTCCTACCAGATTGTATGTTTCTTTGTTCGCCACATTTCATTGCTGACCACACGAACGCTGTACAATATGTCTCTCGTCTTGGTTCCTGTCTGTTTACATTACCTAAAGTGAATTCCGCTCTTTGCCGTCTCTTTATTTTTTCTTTCTCCCTCCTTGTCCGAGCCACATACAACGCATATTTCATACATAAAATAAATACAACGACTCTCGTCAATGCCTCGGCGCGTGTGCTCTGTGCAAATAAACAATCGATGCTCTGTATATGTAAAGAACAGAGAAAACGTACAATATAACACACTTTGCTTTTAGTTCAATATAAACAGGTATTTTGTGTATACAGATATATCCCGGCATATATTTATAACGGAGTGTGCAGTGTGCACAGAGCGCTGTGATTCGTTAAATACGTTAAAGTAAATAAACCGAATCGAAAACTGAATCACCGGGCATCGTCCGGATCTTTTCTGCCAAGGCCCTGTTGTTTTTTGACCTTCATTTTGCCTTGGGACAATTAAAATACACGAAAAATATGTGACGTGAAATAAGCGACTGCTTCTTTCGAAACCCTGAAACAATGTGACCACTTCTGAATAGAATGCTTTCTTATCTTATTTACGTACCAAATTTATCACCTTTTTAAGACAATACCGATGACAAACAGAACTTTCTACATTCGAGTTTTTACGAGCACAATTTAATCTTCGTGTCTGCGATTTCTATATATTACAGCTGCGACCCATTTCGATGACGAATCGATATCTATCAAGGTAACCGAGAAAAGCCTAGAAAGATCAGATGCCACTCACTACATTCAGAACAGGTCGATTTTCAGAAGACATTTTGTTAAGACGATTTTATTTTTGCAGTTCTGCTTAGGTATGGATTAAATAAAAAATATTATTGGCTGCTTGCAAGCCAATAAATAATGCAATAATGTAATATCCGATATTACAAATGCATATTTTTATTTAATTAAGAAAGTTGTGTTAGTGGTTATAATCACAAACAGAATTAACACTGTTGCACACCACTATAGATTTCCGATCTGACGATGAGCTGTGAAGCTTGAAAGCGCTAATCGGAATAATTTTTCTATAATGGTGTGCAACAGTGTTAATTCTGTTTATTTTCATTTAATATATTTCATGTTACAAGGATATATATTTTCAAGTTAGAAAGAGGTGTTAAGCTAAGCGATACACTATCTTTTTAGTGTTTCTATACAGAGTTCCCAGTTCATAAAAGTGGGATCAACGAAGGAGGGTTTTGATTTAACTTCAAAATGTTTTAACGGTTTAAATAAGCTCTTTGACTCTACTGTTGTAATTTCTTTCCCATTATGATTTTTGCTGTTGGCAGATTGTAGAGCTTTTTGACAGTTTATATTAATTCGATATCAAGGCTGTTTTTCATTGCAGAACAAATTCAGTTCAAGTTGTCTCAAAGCAAGCGAATTAGTTTCGTTAGCAAAATATTTCTCACCGTGCTAACGATCGGACGGTACTATATATAGTGACTCAAACGTCTCATATTTCGAGAGAATATACTAGCGATTTCAAAATGAAAAATTATCTTGACAGTTTCAAACTGGGTTTTATTTTTCTGAGTTCAAATCCATCTTTGTGTCAACACCACGCTCGTCAGCTTCTGGTCCAGACCACATTAAATGATACCTTCTTCATAATTTTTAACGACATATTTCTGCTAATCGCAAGCTGAAACCCCCCTGATAAGATGATTGTTTTTATTCATAACGAATCTGTGAACCACTGCAAGAGTAGTTTACGATCGACATTCTTGTTTTTCTTCGTCATCTTCACTTCTCGGAGTAGGCGCATTGTCTGTTCCGTCTTCACAGCATATCTTCCTCTCGGTCTACCTACATCCCGTCTTCCACAAGATCTGTACCTATATGCTACTTTAGCTAACCGTCTCCCCTCTTCCAGATATTGCGACCATTCCCTGCGATTCTTCTGAACTGTATCGTTTATGGAGAACACCTGTAACTCATTCCTAGTGTCCTCATTGCGCAAACGGTCTCGCCTTGTACAGTCCTTTGTTTTTTTTCAGAAACTTCATTTCTTATTTCTTAACTTTGAATTTGGTTTATAATCTTCCTTCTAGGTATCTACGATTCGCACCCATACAACATCACAGGCACTGCCCCCATTTTAAAATAAAAATTTAGTCCTTGTTTTTTCATCGTTGTATTCTTTAATGTTCTATGTATGATGCCACTAATCATCTGAAACTTCAATAATTTCATAGTGACATCTCGTCTTGTTTATCTCCTAATACTGACAGCCAACTTATGTAATTAAAATGACATACTTGTTACTAAACTGTTCCTATAAGAACAATTTTTGATCTGACTGGACACTTTCCCCAAAGCCTCGATTCTTGTTTTCTTCTTTGATATTCTAAAATCGAACTGAATGCAAATATGCTTTAAACAGTGTAAAGAATACTGCAACTCATCTTCACTTTGTTGTATTAATTCTACATCGTCAGTGCAGGGGCCTAACTACGGGCGGGTAGAGGGGTCAATTCCTCTCAGAGCTATTAAAAATTTCATCGAAATTCCGTAATCATTTAACGTACAATAGATCTTTTTCTAACCTAGTTGTGTCTGCTAAAATAAGGCTTATAAATAGAAATAAAAGGAATTACAGTATTTGTAAATTAATAAATAAAAGCTGAAGACTTTTCTTATACTGGGAATTAGGCTTACTCAACATTTGCTATCAATAAGTTACGATAGAGTATTTTGAAATCAACACTTTTCCATATTTTGTCAACCCCTATGCTTCACGCTGGTTTATTCAAAAACTCTGAGACGCAAAGAATTCATAATACGTATTTATGGAATTATGTGCGGTCGTATAAATTAATCGTCTATCTCAAATTGTTCTGTGGAAATTGGTGGTCCAACAACCTTTATGGTATGGGGGGGATCGTCTCATTACCGCCCCCCCCTTAGTTACGCCACTGCGACAGCGTATAATAAAATTACAGTCTACAATATAGAGTGTATTTCAATCGATATATCGATTATTTGGTTTCCGAATTGGGTGGGTTTTCCAGAGACCTGAAGGGCGTTCCAAATTTCGGCGTATACACCTCTATGGTACATCACCGATTGCCATTGGTTCTCTGTGTTCCTAAAGTGTCTGTCCCCCGGAGTTATGGGCCGAGGGTTGCTCTCCGTTCTGACCTGTTTGGTGGAGGAAACTCCATCTTCTCGTGGTCCTGCTTGGCAACGTTCGTCTTCTATTCACACGGGAAGGTTTATACAGCCGACAGTGGCGAAATGCTTTACTTTCCCAAAAGAGAGGGTCCTATCCCAGTGGATGAAAGCGAGGACCTTTCTTACCCTCCCTTGGAAAGCTGATGTAGTTTATGGTAAAACGGAGTTCCGACTGACGAGTCAAAGTGCATGTTCCCTCCAGCGGCAGTGATATACTAAGCCCCTATAGTGGCTTGCCTTTGGATATTTGGAGTTTTTGCACAAAGAGTATGAATAATTTTAACTTGTACTGTAACTGGAGACGGAAAACATATGTAACTGGTTGTAATTACACAACGTGTTGACAACGCAAAAAGGTTCACCAAACACAATAAACTGTGTCAACACTAGACGGTAAGGAAACTCACACACCCACACATGTGATTTATATGTCATATATGAAAGTTGTGTATGACATCTGTGTCGGAGACAAAACAAAACCAGTAATAAATGAATAAATTATATAAAGTCGAATGTAAACAGTACCACATACATACTGTCGGAATGTCACGTGTGTGTGTGTGGTGACTATAAATAGACACTGCCACGAGGTACCGACGTCTTCTTTATCACCTTAAATGACGTTTGGTTACCGTAAGGTCAAACCGCACGCCTTCCACTCCTATGTATTATTCATTTCAAAAACATTTCTCTAGTCCACTTTTATATATCGGTAGACTGTGAAAATGAGGAATCAACAAACGGTTAAGGATAACTTTCTCGAACTGTGGAAGGTGGCCAGACCCGAACTCCAGGAAAGTGGTCAGTACTTCTGAGAAGGGAGTATACACATTTTGTTGGACATTAAATTACTATTAACTTAATCTGAAGTACTTAACAGAAAGATCATAATATTGAGTAAAGAGGAATCCGTTTAGGGAAAACAATTTTTCTATTAAGCATACATCTTAATTTAATTGTTGTAATTAATAATTTTAAGCGTATAACTAAAACATCTGACCTCACACACCGTAAAATATGAATGTACAAATTGTGTTCAACCCTGCGAGCTGCCAACAACTTTGTTAAAGCAGTTTCTGACAGAAACTTCATTTTTTCAGGTTTTAGGCAGTCGCACTTCACACAGAGTAACGCGCCAAACGCGTAGTTTTGAGGAGGCTAATTGGCCTGTGGATCGTTCCAGTGTTACTTAGTGACATGTTTTGTTTGTATTCTTAAAATCAGTGGCGTATCTAGAATTTGGCCTAGAATTTGGGGGGTCCAGTCGAGTCGGTTTCATACAAAAGAAAAAACAAGTTAAGACAAATCAACATTACTATCTTTAAAGTAGTTGAAAAACGTGTGATAACATCATAAAATCAATCTCATTAAAGTAAACGGTAAAACAGAAAATGCACGTTATTGAAACATTGTTTAGAAGATACTTAGGTGACTGAATTGATTTTCGTATAGGCCTATTTCATATTTCAAACCTACGTGTACCTGCTGTGTAATAAACCTGATCGTACATTTAAAAAATAGTTACTACTATATTAGAGTACACAGCTGAAAAACATAATAAAATACACTAAAAATTAAGAGATTAACAAAATTCGTCATCCTTTTGAACCCTCTGTGTGAGGGGGTCCGGTCCCGTTCTCCCCCCCTGTAATACCTCCTGATTAAAAGATTTACGGTTCTGCCAAAATAATATCTGATAAAAATTTGAAAGGATACGGTTATTTCTGGTTATAAAGTTATTGAGTTATAATTATGAAATCTACATCATTTGTCTACGAGAATGGAGATCGGAAGAGTAAATGTAAAGTGCATGACAAAATTGTCTGTTAGCACTGTGCGTTTTAACAGGTCATTCACGATCTCTTTAATCACTAAATTCTGAAATATAAATTGTTCACTTTTCTGCAGGTTTTTAAATCTACTTCAAGCTTACTTTTGCTTTGGGGT
This sequence comes from Magicicada septendecula, assembly GCA_034769895.1. Classification (NCBI taxonomy): domain Eukaryota; kingdom Metazoa; phylum Arthropoda; class Insecta; order Hemiptera; family Cicadidae; genus Magicicada; species Magicicada septendecula. Next base: position 332,984,671 of record CM068370.1, read on the forward strand.
AAGCATTACAAGAAATGTAGCCTAGTAGGCCTACATATTAGGGGTATGATAAAGCAATTAGTCATTGGTTTGAACAATCAAATAGTCAATGGTAAAACTTATGTTACACGTACCGTATAACTCCACCTATCTCGTACATCACTGAGGTTGTTCAATCGATTTTGGTTTATAAATTTAAGGCCGTTTCGCTCCCACGCAATTTTCAGGGTTGTCCACTGGACAATATTACAGTAACAGAACATTGGAACCACCGGGTGGACAGTGTATGGGTTTGCTACTTACAGAATCATATAGGACCTACATAAACATACTTTCTTTACCATTTATTTACACAACAGCAATAAAAAATTATGTTCTACTACGGTATTATACTCTTTAAGCTATTTCACTTACTCCCTTAACAACTACACGTTATTATTGTCATAATTATTTCTAAACACCGGGCTGTTAAGCCGTGGTCGGTTGCAATGATACACGACACCTCGTCGGCAACATTTCGATTCCCTCCTCGGGATCTTCTTCATGGCTCCAAAAAGATCTGTTTTTGTATACTCTGTCGCTTTTTGCGGCCTGAAGAAGATCCCGATGGGAGAATCGAAACGTTGGCGACGAGATGTCGATAAATCATAGCAACCGACCACGGCCTAACAGCCCGGTGTTTAGAAATAATTTTGGAAATATTGACGTCGGCCGTGCAAGCTTTAAGCACACGTTACTTGTTATTAGCTTTTTAAATACACATATGGTTCAAAAACGCAAATGAAAGGCCAACGAAAAAAATCAGTACAAGTACATTCAGTACCAAGAGATAACCCCCACGCAAACGAAAGGCCAACGAAAAAATCAGTACAAGTACATTCAGTACCAAGAGAGAACCCCCTCCCCTTTACAATACGCGGAAAACAATTACAAAACGAAGAGCCAATCAAGTGTCTCAACATTGATCGTGTTCATCGTGGGGGATGACGTGGTAAGTGCATATACTCTGTAAAGGAAATAGCTGGGGTTAAAACTGAGCTGTGTTGATGACGGGCTAGCAGTCTTAACTAACAAGAAAAAATACAATGTTAATATACAACATAACTGAAAAACCCGTACGAGTGTAGGTCAGTTTGCAGCAACAGTTAGGTTAGAAAATTCCTAAGCTCAGTCTTTGGAATAATTGTGGAGGCACCGTATCAAATTCTGTAATACAACTTGCCTACCGTCAAGAAGTTCATAAAAGGGTGACCAATTGCAGTACATCCAAATAAGATGGTTGACTAGGCGATGGAACAGAAAGTGAAGTTAGGTGACTTACGAGAATTAAACTCTCTAATTTCTAACAAAGATTTGCAATGAGTAACATTACCACGCAAAAGGTAGTATAATAATTAGACGTATAGTAAAAGGGAATGTATTACAATTGTAATTCCTACCAATCATTAGTGTAACACATGGTGCGCGTATTGTCCAGCTGACTGGACAGATTGAACAATAAAATAAATTTTAAAAAATTCCTTCTGTCCTGACGAGGCTTCTTCTGCGTATTACTGCGTCTGAATGTTCTGAGTATTACTTTATTATTCAATATCATGTGGGCAACGTGTAATTAGAAAGGAACTTCGGTACAGTCTCGGTGAAATCGCTAGCTGAGGCCGAATAGAAAACACATGTAGGCCTACGTGCGAAACGACATGCATTCGTTTTATCAACTCCGTTCTTTGCAAACTTCATACAGAATTCACCGTAAGACTGCATCAGGTACTTATGTACAGGGAAAATCTTTGTTGTTTCTGCATTCTTCCTAATAATTTATTTCCCGACATCCGTAAATTCTTTTTCTAAAAATCTGCTGCCTGATAATAATCACGTTCACCTTTAGTGAAACGTCATCACAATTAGTGTAACGATCTTCCTCTTTGATAAATTAAAGTAAATATCACGATGTCATAAAAATCTTGTTTTACTTGTCTTCGTACTGCGCAAATTTAATCGTGCAAAATACGAAATTACTGGAGTTCCATAACTGAAACATTAACAGTAGTTTTAAGCTGTTTATAAGGAGGTTTCCGAACTTCAACAACATATTTCAAATAAGCCAGTTCGAAGCAGATTTCATTGTATTAAATAAGGGACTGCTATAGACCCTAACGAGGAAAATTAAATAGACCATATGACCAGATGAGAAACATGAGAATTAAAACTGATAATTGACTTTCAAATGGAAGTTTAACCATTGATTAAATTCTAGAATAAATATGGTGGTCACCTTAAAGGTGTCATAAGTATTGTTAGACTATCAACAAAAGTGAAGAGTAGTACATATCTGTTAGTGACGGTAGAAGAATAGATTATACTGACATTAATGCTAAAAAGCTGAAAAGGAGATACTAGGGTGCAGCTAGATAGTATCCGAGTCCAGCAACTGACGACTATAACTTAACAAAAGAAGAATAAGAGGCAGATTATTAGGAGGCAAAGGACAAATTCTTCTAGCAGCAGGTAATACGACATACATTATTCGTACTTTTCAAAACCAATCTTGCAACGACACCGGAGGCTGCTAACGATTAAACAATGTTAACACAGGTATTCGTTTTTAAAAAGGAGATTTTTTTATTACTAGACGCGACATGTTATATTAACCAGGGTAAGAACTAGGTGCACAGAGGTATTACCGGAGCAGCGTTAGGACTTGAGGGACAGCGTAAAACAACTCGTACGATGGGAAGTTGTTCACTATACGATGATTTGCAAATCCATTGAGAAAAGTTTTCCAATGGCAACGAAACAGACAACGTTATGATGAGTATTTTCAATACTAGAGGAAATATAACGGAAACGGAAACAACAATATTAAACTCGTGGTGATGTTTTATACTTCTGTCGAATATCTCGAACATTGTTCAGAACACAAAAAAATCTGACATGAAAGGATGTACAACCTGACAGATGTAGAATCGAGGATATAAGATACAAACTATATACGTTTATTATCAATGACTGAAAGAAAACTGAAGGAAATGCAAAGAGCACCTTGACAGAATGGAGAAGAGTGGATTATCTCTTAGAGCACTGAATGGTGAAGGAGAAAAAATGTGGGTAAACAGAGAAGAAGATGGGCACCAAAACAGGCACACTGTGTTATTATCAGAAGCCAAGAACAAGGAGAAGACGAAGGAAAAATGTGTCTGTTAAAAAAGTCTTAATGAAAAGAAAAATCATCACGTACGAATTTCATTCTTGTGACAATTCTATTACGGAATGGAACCTGGAATATAAACAAAAGGAACAAAAATATTTCAATGTAACTACGGTGACTACTGAAGAAGAGACGTTGCAATTCCGAGAACAAAACGTTTCGATAAAACCAAAAAGTTAGAGGACTGATACAAGTCAGACCATCTTAGATATGATATGGTCAACCACTGAATGAACGGGAAAATGGCCAAAAATAGTCTGGAAAAGGACACGTGGAGGAAAAATCAAGGAAGAAGTCCAATAATAATATCGTAGAACGATGGTATCTAACAAACAGGCAGCAGACGAGAAGTGAATTGGAAATAACCGTAGACACGGCCTGGACAGGGCTGCAAAAGTAACAGTATTTATTTGTTTTAATGCTCACGACTAATTATGTCGCGAATTATCGACCAGGTCACCTCAACACGTTTAGAAAACTAATCTTACGTTACCCAGTCCACATTTATTACACAACTCAGTGGCCTATATTTGCGTAAACGTTCGTAAACAAAGCAGGTCTAACGAGTACAACAATCGTTACCTAAGTACATAACAATAACAATAAAACATATGTGTCCGAATGAATGAACGCTGCAGGCATTAGCCTACGTGGCAGCCGTTACACTTGTGTCGTACAATGTCTGCACAGGTGTTACGCGTAATCCTCAGCGACTTCCGACGTTTACTGTTTACGAATGTTATTAATGCTCAGGTTGTACCGAACGTCCACACGCGCGAGGTCTAGAAGTCGATCCTAAAACTTGATTAAGGGAAGCGAGTTGTTCTCAAAGAACCATAAAAGCTGCAGAAAAATTTCAATTCACACAGAGTTGTATTCATTTGAAAATAAATTATTCCCATTAGATTTACTTTACAAATTCTTTTAAATTTCGTATATCAAAGTTGTTATTTACGTAGTTCACCACCATCTTCACATCACGGCATAGGCAAGGTGCTGCCTGTTCCGCCTTCAAATATCCTCCAGCCGTCTCTTCCTCGGTCTACCCACACACCTATGCAGTAAAGGTTCATATTCCCAGACTTGTTTGGCCACTCTTGAATCTGGCATCCTTTCTAAGTGTTCCTTCCACCGTTGTTTAAAATCTTTTAATTTTTCATTCAAGTTAAAAACTTGTAATTCTTCTTTTATGGCATTCGTCATAAGATCTACACAGTACGGATCTAGACCGGAAAGTCGATAAATATTCCTGGTAGAGGGTAGCAGTAGCCATCAATACCAAGTTAGGGCGTAAGGGAAATGCTCGGCTTATCTTTGGAATATTATAGGCAAAAATTGGGTTGGATCTAGTTGACTGTAATACTGCTTTCTACTGTTAAGGGTTTATATTTTGCTGCTGCCTTGCAGTCAGGAGTTGGGGCATCAAAGGCTAGAAGACAACCCTGAATAAAACTTAACGGAAGTCAAATTTTTTGAAGCCAGTAAGGATGCAGCCCCTCCACATGACTTTCCCATCTATAAGCTGGTAACATATAATATATATGCAGCCCCATCTATAAGCTGGTACCATACAATAGGAAATTAATGTAGGCCTACTCAAAACCTTCAAAGAAAGAGCCGGACGGAGTTGTAATTTAGCAGATATGGAATTTTTATTTATACAAGCATAGCTTCAACAGCTTAACTGCTCTTCCTCAGGATATCTGTTACCAGAAGCATCACATCGTTCAGGTTTTTATTATTATTTTCAATATTTCTGAACGGCGACCCAATGACCAAGGGGGTTGAGTAAAATTTTACGTAGCCTGGATAAAATCAATAAACAGTTGTGTTGGATTCAGACATAACTATACAGCCGGTAAACGAAAAGAAGGCAAACAGTTTTCAAAACTCCTTCTGCCAAAATTTATCCGCTTATTAAGAAGCGATGTGACATTGGAAACAATATACTGTATTTATTTTACGACGCATAGCGGGAATTAATGAATATCCTATTCGCCTTTCTGCTTCACGATAGTAACTCTGTCGGCTAGGCAAGATCTACAACTTCTTGCCAATAGTGGTGCTTAATTTTGTTGAACGAACGAAGCGAGTTCTCAGTTTTAACTAGACCGTTTGGCATTTGTCTGTCTGTCTATCTGTTTAGGTTATGTCTCACGATAACTTTTGAAAAAAAAACCAAACGTTGATGTGGGATATCAAATTAATATTCAACCAAAACACGAATAGTACACTGGGAAATTGATCAACATGGCTGACGATGAGCATACTGCATAATGCTTGAAAACGCCCGAGAAAGCACGAACATCTTGACAGAGTACTTTTATATAATTCAAATTTATTAAATACATACGAAAAAATTAATTTTACCAAGTCAAAACAGATACATATTATATAAACATATAGTCATATTTATAAAAAAGATCGTGAGCCGTGTAATAATAAATGTATGCAGCCAGATCACCGCAACGTAGCCGTAAGACCTGACTGAAGAAACCATCTCACAATGGCTTTCATCGTCCAGCAAACTGAAAAATCTAAGAACGCTGTCACGGTTTCTACGGCAGTCGGCTGGCGGCAAATATGAATGAATCATAATAATTGGCGATCGCATAAATCACAACATGTGCACGCGAAACGGCTTCGACACAACACGACCTTGCGGTGTACAACACGCCCACAGCTACGTACCGGTACGCTTCCTAGATCCACTACATCTAACGCTTTATTTTATTTCAAAACAAGGTCGGCCGTGTCTTCAAATCACAGTCGTAACATTTGAGCCAATGTTAACGTTTCTGGACGCGGCGTAGAAAGCCCGAAAAGGTAAACAAAACACACACGTGTATAGCTTGCTTATTGTTTGTCAGTCAGTGTAGTGTTTCCTGTTCCTGGACACCTTTATTATTGTTGTTGTTGACATCGGCCCGGCTATCGCATTCCACCTATACAAAAACAGCATTTCCTGCCAAAACTGGTTTTTAATTAATTCTTTCCAGCCACGTATTTCCTATTATTAACACGCTGTTCGTCTCACACCGCATATAATTCTTACTAACCTTATTTTCTAAAAACTGGACAATACAACGTTTTCAGAAATATCATATTTCACGTTAAAATGATTGTATACTGATACTAACGAATTTGTTAACAAAATATATATTACAAAAATGTAAATACAGATTACAAATTAAAAATCAAAATACGAAAACTTCAAATTAAGTGATTTGCACGGAATGCACACACGTTTAAAATAACGGAGTACACTTACACACACGTTTTTCCAAATTTCACGAAATTAGATATTTCTATATCAGGTTTGTGTCTTCTTCTCGACTTGAGGGGAACCATTTTCTCTGATGTCCTTCTCGAACGCCTGTAAACAGGTTAGCGGTCGACACTGGCTGTTGGACTGATCTTGCTGGTTGATCTGGGGACCGATGTATTGCTGCGTACGCATCTAGTTCTCCAGTGATGCATATTGTTTTCGTTGCTTCACATTATATAGTACACATTCTGTTTCCATGTAGGTTTGGAACGCCGGCGGGCGAACCCATTCACACATTCCGTGAATGGCTGTACCCTGACTGAGTAGCGACCCTGCGGGTGGACGGGGAAGAGTCCCGGAGACTCACGGTTGGTTGTTTTCGCCGATTGCGGGTGGCCTTCTGTGGGTCTAAGAAGTCACCAAGATACGCACTGCTTTCGATCGCAGGGGGTATCCCTTCCTTCGGTGGCATCAGCACTCATGTTTGGAAAATGTGCGAACGGTGAAGGGTGTTTACCCTGACTCTTGGTAGCGACTTGCGAACAAGAACAAGGGTGCGCATTCCCTGGCCATTGTCGGGCCTCTCACGCCAATCCGTGATGTCCATTAAGTACACAGGTGAACCCTAGTAGCTTCGGTCTCCACCCTTTTTCTTCCCTCTTCGGCAGACTGGCGTCCGTAGCATTACGTAGTTGGCGAGAGAGAGGAGGAAGTCCCGGCAACCTGTCTTCCCAGTGGCCTGGCGGAGCGGTGTTCCCCAGCCGCTACCAGAAGGTGGAGGACAAGCCGTAGCCCTCCGGGAGAGATCCTGTGGTCGAAGCCGGAGGTCGGGGACCGCGATCATTCAAGGCTTCGGGGGTCGTCATGTTGAGTGCACGATGGCTCAAAAATGGGACCATGGTACTGTGAACCAGCCCGGATAGGGTTCTTTCACCCTGAGTTCACATGTTGAGGAATGGTTTCGCGGTGGTTGAGGTTGTCCCACCTAGAGTAGACTTTCCCTAATACTGGTCTTTCTGGGAGTTCGGGAGTTCGGGAGTAGGTTGCTTTCGGTTTAGTCACCATCAGGTGCACTGCTCTCCATACGATTTAGCCTTCATGCGATTTCCAAATCTTCTTCGACGCTCGGACACACATACTATCTCCGTGTAGTGTGTATTGGCACAGACGTCACAGTAATCAGAAGAGTCACAACACATACAAAGTTATCTGCCGTAACTGGTTTTCAAGCAATCTGCTAAAATACGACAATAATATAGGCTACTTCACTGCGAAGGAATAATTTTTAGTTTACCTTCTAGTGTGTATATTGAACATCCCTCTAATGTAATAACAGCAAAACCGGTGTTAGAAACATGTTCCTCACGGAGGTGTAGAGTCAGTGAACTTAAACACAAAGCCATATTCTGTTGGCAAAACTAGTGTCTGTGGGAGGAGGTAGCCGTGGCGAGTAGAGGCAGGAGCTAAACGCGATAACTGATACGACAAACGCAATTACTGACGTGCTAATGGGCCGCCCGCCCTTATAGGCTACAATTACACTGCTGATGATAATAATGGAATCTACTGTATACACCACTCAATGTATACCATTGCTACAATAATAATACTGTATATACTAACTAAATCCTTAAATTCGTAGTGACCGTCAATCAATGAACTTTTCAGTGAAGGGTTTGTGACGATCGGTCAAAAATATAAACACAAATTTTAAAATTATTGCTTTTTTAATTAATAAAAAATATCATTACATATAGTAATTTAAATTGTAGTAGAGTATATTACATTAAATTTAGTTCTGTGATCTTATAATATTCTCGTTGTCTCAAAAAAAACATTTGAAGATATAAAGAAACTATCTCAACTCCTTCACATATACAATGATACATACATACGCACGCACACGCGTGTACGCACACACACGCACGCACACTCACGTACACAAACACGTTCACACAAATAATTGTTCTTTTGTGTCTGACATTTCTTTTGTATTCATACACAGGTCCTGATGATGACAATAAATATTGTCGAAACGTCGACACAAATAAGTTAAAATTTGTGTTTATATTTTTGACCGAGCCTCACAAACCCTTCACTGAAAAATATATACTAATACATGACTACCAATATAATTTGGATTTAAATACTTACATATGTAATAAGAATATATATGAACTATCAAAAATAACACATTTCAAACAATTCATACTGGTAGCAGTCAACAGACTTTATGAACACACTACGATATATATATATATATTTTTTTTTTTTGCAACAAAACACAGGATGATGATCTATGAATAAGAATATCAGTGCATGGATGACGGACATTAACAAGTTTTAAATTGATTTATGCAATTTGTGTCAATTAGCTATAAGTTTTGTATTTAGTGATGGATAAGGACTTGTGTCATACCAAATCCTTTGTAAAATTTTGCTCTATAATGCCATGAACTTTATTTGTGAATATGTGGCGTGTTCGCGTGTGGTGAACCTTCGTTGTTATATCTTCCGCGTTAGTTAACATATCGGCTTGAAACTTGGACAGTGAATTATTTATGAAAATAGCTACATTTTCTATATATGATTTTCTCAGCTATCTTTTAAATATGGTTTTTAGTGATTGAAAACTCAACTTTTCGCGCTTATCTATTGAAGAGTAATAAAATTTCTAGATAAAATCTAGGCAGACTCTCGCAGATTTATACAAAGATTCGCCTGCAACCCGTATATCGTTTGTTCAATCTACCACGTAGACAGTCGATTGACCAATCAGAAGCCCCTAATTTCAGTCAGATCCGTCCGTTGTCATGTGTACTTCGGGGCAGTTCATCCGAAGCCGTTGCTTAGTGAACGTGTGCTCTTCGTCAAGAGTTTTTCTTGTTCGAACTGGTTAATCTAACGTAACTCTAAGCCTTGGAACTCTATTCGAGTTGTTCGATTAGAACCAAGCGAGTGAATTACATAATATCCAATATTATTATATTAAGTGCTATTCCATGTTAGTAGAAGATTTCCGCTTAGGGAGATTTATCTACCGGGGTAAATCTTATTAACGCGGAACACTTCAAGAGTAGCCGGAAGGTGTAAGCCTAATACACCGCTTTATAATTACAACTCAGTACAACCCTGGTAACCAATAATTCATAACAAGTAAATAATAATAATAACAAATTCCGAGCGATACAAACTAACAATTCGGAAAGTGACAGTGTATGTGTGACATTTTGCAATTAGTGTTATCAGTTGTTCGACGAACCCAGCACGGCGCGGAGAGAGAGCGAGCGGAGAGCGGTGGTCAGTGCAGAGAGAGAGAGGCCAGCGTCGCAGCAAATATCTCTATGCAACGATACAAATAAATACTTTCGCATAGGATAGTTGTGTGTGTATAAATTATGAACAAGTCTATATTGGAGGTGTAGAAAAATTATTTATTCAGCACACAAGTAAATAATGTTTATATGATATATTTAAATTTAAACAATGCCATGTATAGTCTTTATTATTTATAGTTTTTATTTTATATAGTTCAGTTTGGATGAGTTTACTTGATACATAAAATTCCTTATACTCGGCGCGACGTCATTCGCTGCGCCGCTGGCCTCTCTCTCTCTTAATAATCGGTCCCTTAACGATCTCACAGATTGTTGCAGACATTTTCTGGAAACAGTACATACAATTTATGGAAAATATCAATCAAGGATTGGAGGTTTCCAATTATCAACCGTTTGGAAAATATTTAGGCAAACCAAGCCAGCACTGACTCATGAACAGAAGCAATAGTAATCCCATCCATGAAGTGATGATGACATTATTCTTTGTACTGTTGTATCAAGACTTAAAATTTTATAGAGAACGACACGCGAATTTCGAGGCGTTGCTTTTGCTTTGTCTTAGTCTGCCTTGTTGTTGTATAATATAGTTAGTATACAACTTTGTCTTGTTTTCCTACAACTACAACTGAAAATTTCAGATATGAATCGTCTTTTAAAATTCACAGTAGATACATGACATTCACCCGGAACGTCAGTAGCTGAAAGTCACTCTCTCGCTATTCCCACATTCAAACTGTGCGAGCGATTCGTGTCTCATTTATCAGTCGCCCTTAACATATGCTAAATACTCGTATATACTACTTGTTATTTGCTACACGTCTTGTATATGACATAATAAATGTACCCGTATATACGTTACAGTTTCACTGGCCCCCACACACACTCACTGAACAACATAATAAGATTACAAACAAATGACAATAACTGAATCAGAAAGTTTAATGGTACTAACACCACTGGCTGACTGACCTCAATACTCTGCAGCAATACTTACAGACATCACGCATTCAGTACAGCACGTCTGTACAGGAAACTTACCTGAAAACAAACAGACAGACAGAATTAGTTTTTCGATTATACATATCCTTACGTACACTACCTTACCCATGTAAATAACAATATTAAACAGTGTAACATACAAATGTCATAAGAGACACTTTAATTCTTGTAATTCTAATTCCGTTTTTCCGTAACTTACAGTTACCCAAAACAGTTTTCCAATCAAAATAATTGTTGGGAAAATCGTTTAGTTGCTACATTGTATAGATAAAATTTCCTGTTGAATATGAATATGAGACAACAATAAAAAATTACCACTACAACTTGTTTAGACTCATACATGTAAAAACGTTGCTTAATATGCGTGCATTTTAAGTAAGTTTAAATTCAAACGAATGTAGTAATATTTATTTGGCCAGACCCTCGAGATTCGCGAAACATGTGTGAGGTGAGGCCGGCATGTTACGGAGATGTAAGAAAAGTTGGGCAACCGAAGATGAAAGAAGAAATTTTATTGCTGCTATGTGATTCGTAGCTCACGTAAGTAAGGAAGTCCCCAGACTAGATTATTTTTATTTTTAAGAGAGACAGAATCTTAAACGGAGTAAGCTTCTGTTACCTTGAAGACTGCTTCTAGGCCCGCAGTTATAGATAGTGGTGAGAACATAGACGCCTCCAATAGACTACCATTGACATAAATTTCGCGATTGTTTCATTCTGAGTATATAGCCTACAGTTTATTTGTAAGATATATATTTGCTCTCTCGTGTTTTTATATACTCATAAATGATAAGTCTCTGTAGCTTTGCCTGAATATTTTTATAAAGCATCGGTTACTACATGGTATGTTTTGGTGTGTGCTTTTGTGATCAGTTGGTAATTTGTGAATTTTATATGTTCTTATTAATTACTGAGTACAGTATACTTCTGAAAACGGTTTTGACTTTCGAATTCTAAAAGTCAGAATTTGAACCAAAATCGCAATAATGACTGACAACATCGTCCAAATAAGAATTATTGGGACACTGGAGCGACCGATTAAGGAACGAAATTAGTTTTGCAGACAAGTATTAAGGAACTTAATTAACGCTCACATATTCGGTTAATTCTTTTCACATGTTTACATTCTATTCCTGTTACGTTTTATGTAAAACTTTGTCTATAATTTGTTAGTCATTTAAGTTTTACATCAGTAGTACACACAGGATCTGATATGGCTCTAAGGAACGTCTTGACCCATTCTGGAGCGAATCATTTCATCTTTGGCTCATCTTCGCTTTAATAGAACACTTCGACTGAAAGCATATAGTAAAATATTTTATGTAAAACGTGTATAAACACTAAAAACGAACCGTAATTTGTTTCTCCAAACTTCTTTATCTTCCTTGGTATAAAAAAATTTACATTTTTGGGGGGCTGGAAGGTGAGACAATTATAATCAACCCATTGTTTTCATAGTACAGCACTCGCAGTGTTTATATTTTTTCAAGAATACCCTTTATATGTGTAGTCGACATAGAATTTGGCAGATGTTTCACATTTTAATCTGCTTTGTTTATTTTTTATTGCTATTCTTGACTTTCCTTTCGTACCACTGTTTATTCCCGTCAGTGCTTGCAGTCTGTGTGTTTTTAACGTTTCTGTTAGATTTCTACGATTCGTTCCAAATGAATCGAGGTTAGTACAGTTTGTCCCTGATATCAGTTTTCATTTGTTTTTGTTTCAGGAATATCATTACTTTTAGATACCTTAGGTCATGTAGAACTCAGTAGTGACTAACCTTTCGGTAACGATTAACCGGTACTATCTGACGTTTCGAAGACTCAAGGGATCGCCATTCTCGGCACAGGTGTGCTCTGGTAACAAACAACCAGTCTCTGAAATGTCTAGGTCTATACCATGGTCTTCTTTCCCTACGCCAAGGATGACGACCGGTCGAGCCGCCGAAATGTCAGTTATGAAGAAATCGGCCGACGAGCCCAAAACTTACACAACACAACATAGTTGACTTGGACCGTGAATGCCTATTAAATTATGCACCGATTTTAACATCATATACCTGTGTTAATTGACTTTAACACGATTCATATATACCTGTCCGATCTTTCTACAAGCCATACTCTGATCACAAAATTTCATATTCGCTACAAAACGAAGTACCTCAGAAACAAGGCATCACTTTGCCTTCACCTCGCCTTTGTTCAAAAATCGTAGGGGGTAAAAAATAGTCCTCCTCCTAGAATCTTTCAGGCTTTTTATTAAATTACATTGTTTACTATTCCATCGTTAATTCATCAAAACATGCTGTAGTCTACAAGCTGTTATATTTGTTCTTTATTTTACATCTTACAGATCTTATTAACTCTTCTCTACAAATGGAAGAAAGAATGATGGAAACATCATCCGGGTTGGACCGCGGTCAGTTGTGACCCCCGGCCCATTGGGATCGAAAGCACCGTCCTATCAGCTACAGAGACAGGCTGCGTCTGTCAAAGGCGTGTGAAGAGATAAAGGCTCACCCCGGGAATGATAATGGGTACGTCTGTCTCCAATGTTTATATACTCTTGCGGCCAATCAACTTTCTCTGCGCATATTTTTGCATATTTACACTACATACAAAACCAACAGGCCTGTATGCATTTGGTTTCGTTTTGCTCGCCTTACATAGCCATCGCTTATCGATTTGCGAGTTACTAAAAATAATACTCATGTGTCACAAACACGGAAACATTAGATCGCAACGCTTGGCCATTTAACGAGGCGTTTCTCCTCGCTCCACTCTCAGGCTAACAGGGTATCACATGTGTGTCCACCGCATAACCAAACATGTAAGCACCTACAAACTCGAAGTCTGAAAGAGGAACGTGTTTTCTAGTTGCCACGGTTTCAGTCAGTTGCGACCAAGTGAAAGTGCGGGGCGCAATTGACCAGGTAAAAACAGGTAAAAACGTCGTTTGATCGCCAACTGACCGAGACGTCCGGGTTGTCTTCCATTCGACTTCATATGATAAATCTTGTCATATTGCGATGAGTCTCATCCACAGATAATGATGCACCAGTGGAAGAAATTCCGTTTGTAAGTGATTTGAACCCACAGATCACTGATTTGCAGTAATAAGAACTCTTTTTTATGAATTAAACTGGTTTAGTTAAAACCTATGTCTACTCTGTATATACTCGAACGTATATAACATTCGGTGGAAAACGTTTTAACCTTAGAGAGTTTCAGGACGAGTGGTTTCGGTAAACAGTGTCTACAAGACACATTACATATTGCTTTATTTGCTAGACTACGTGAAAAATACGGCGGGGATTCATCACAACTTGACGCTAACTTAACACTACAATAAATTATTTCGTACTTAACAGTGCTTAAAATAAAAATGTTTGTCACGGAGAGAACGACCTTCGCAGTAATCTACATAATTTCTTTATGACTCCAAGTTTTTAAATTTATAGTCTGTACTGTGTGTCACACAAAGCTATGCGACGGAGCGAAACGTGTCTCTTGGCCCGAACGTATTCAAATTAAACAAACGAGCACTTTGTACGCCTGCAACGAGATCAAAGGGAAAGATTACAGGGCAAAATGTGTACCTCGCATCGCCGTCGGTCGACGCTTTAAACCTGACGATAGAGCAGCTTTCTGTTTTCCAACAAACTGGCGAGTGTAACAGTGGAGAGCGAGGCGTGCTAACCTGTAGATCACGATCGACCGGTCGATTGACGCCGTGATACACTAAATCGATCTATCTAAAACATTTGGTGTTTTAAATCTAAATCTATTGCAGTGAAACAGAAGTAGAAACGAAAATAATCAAGCTTAAAATGGTTATAGCGTTGAAAACAGACTTCAAAACAGAAGTTTTCGAGTTTATCCAGAGTTAAAAATTATCCGACACTTTTTGTTCTTCTTAAATACAATATGAATCAGCATTTTCCAACATGAAGCATTTGAAATTGAAGCAGCTGATTGTTACAGTTCGGATTGTTGGAGATTGTCCCTGCCAAATTACTTATCAGGACAAAAAATAAACTTGATGAAGAGATGAAACTCATCAACTTCACCGAGTTGGCATTAATATTTAGGAAATTTACTACTATTTTATATCGAGTGTGTAATGCGTTATGCGATAAATAAAAATTATTCAAGAAAAGGTTTCGCACTTTGCTTTGCCAGCCGATCCTCGATCATTTTCTACTCTGTTACCCAACATGTGTCCAAACATTATTCTTGTTAGTATTCGGTCTCAGCTGCCGGCAGTATTATGAATACTTAGTGCCAGCAGTAAATCTTCGGGCAAGTTATACTGTACTGTGTTTAGGGTGATCTCGAGCACTGAAAGTTGAGGACACCGGGCGTAGACATAATGAGCAACAGTATTCATCATGAGTGGATACTAAATGTGTATTCAATCGAGTACCGGGATGTCTATGCTTACTCGATTCGTACCTTGCCAGAATCTCTTTTTCCAACGTTATTCCCTTGTGATGTTGCAAAGGAAGTCACTGTGCCGCTGAATGTGACAAAACAACTTAATTTCCTCTTTTCAGTAATATTGATACGACTCCTTTTTGCCTTTCCTTACGGGACACAATAAGTTATAAACATTCTTTTCAAAATTGGCCAGTGTTTCTCTTTGGTTTCTTTGCTAACCTCCTCGCTTCGTGATTGTAGGTGCCAACTGATGAATCAGAGTCTTATATATATTCGTGTATTACTACTAATATTACAAGGAACATATAATATTACAATACTGTATTCTTTACTTTAAAGAAAAGGTCCCGGAATGAGACGCAATCAGGTTGGGTAAAGCAACGCCACTCTACGATTGGGGGGTCACGAGCACTGAGACAAGTGGTTTTAACGGCTTTGCAGGCAGATATTAAACCTCCCGAATGGCAGAACGCCATTCAAGACACCACAGACAGTACACGATAAATTAAAGAACCAGCAGTGACTACTTGTCGTTACAAAATGGATCGGACATTCGTTTACTGATTTTCGGAGAAAAGATATCGAAACATAGTGCAATAGGTATGTGCGCCGAATGACGAAAAGGAGTGTTGATAGAGACCTGACGACTGCACAGTACAGTACACAGATAATGATTTCTAGAGATCAAACGTATTACTGTGATAAGATCTTTATGCACTTTCTAATGCAGGTTCGAACGTTTATGCGACTAAACCGGTTCTATTTGCTCGTTGTTGTTATCAGTGAGTATTATGCAGCTTCGTATATTGTCGGTAAATGTACTGATCCTGCTTACGTATTCTCATGGCATAGTCAATTCTATGCCAATTGCACTGCTCCCCTCTTAAAGCCGCTACAAACTGTCTGACTAACGAAAGATTAAGAGATGATGGTAATCATACTTTATACCTAGCCAACTTGATTTCCTAATACTACGAACACGATGAAGAATTCAGGAATTAAACAGCGAATAACAATAACAAGTATTTACAGCTTTCATATTTACAATTAATGAAAATAATTTCAAAATTGATCCGGAATTAATTTCTATTAATTTATTTCTGAATTATCTACAGACAGCTAAGTTTAAATTTACAGTTAAAATAATAATTAGCCTACTGTCAGTTTAAAATATATTATCACTCAGAAATAAGCTAATTTAAATAACATATTTCTTTAAATTATTTTAATTATGAAAAACAAATACTTTAATGAAAAATCGACGTTTACACAGACTAACGTAAATTGTTCTCGGAATCAGTTTCTGCATCATTAGGGACTGAATGTATTAACAAATAACAGATTATTTGTTAACACATTCTGTCTGTTCGTCTACTATAATATATAAATTAATTATGTCAAAGGTACGTTACGGAATACAAAATTTGATACACCTTTTAGAAAATACTGATGATTATAATTATTATTTAAAAGTTGCAAGAAATTCCACGAATTCCAATTTGACGCCTTTGAGTACATCATAAAATTTATAACAAATTACAATTAAATATTAAAAACTATTAATATTTATAATTTAAAAAAATCTTACAATCAATTTGTGTTAAATTATGTTGTTTTTAATGTTAAGTTAAAATAACAACTTCATTCAACACATACATTATCTTAAGTAATGTAATTTACATCCTCTATTTCATATAATGAATATTGTATGTAGAATATTTTAATACTTATGATTAAATAGGAACTAGTAACGAACTCACCTTTATATTAGAAATATTGTATTGATTATCGCACTCTGTAGAGGGTTTAATTTTTAACACTTAATTTGAAAATTTTACTCGACCATACCTTATTAATGAAACGAACACAGTTAATATTACAGTTAATTAACTTTAGAACTTGACGAGTGTTCAGTACCGCAGTATCCAGGCTGCGTTGTGTCAGCATAATTAAGACTTCACGAATTTAGAAAGATCATCATCATCGTCATCGTCGTCGTCGTCATCATCATCAGCCCTTCTTCACATACTACGCTTCTCGCTTGTTACAATTCTAGTCTTTTCCTCGGTTTAACTAAGTTTTCTTCTGCTTTATACGAATTTACTTGTCTTTAGTAGTAACCTGCTTTCTAGCATCCTTTCCAGACGTTGCCAAACGATTCGATTTACTTATTCTTATTTTACAGAAGACACTAATGTTTTAAATAATCATTTTTAAATTTAAGAAATTGGCAGTATTGGCTCTCGTATATGGTAGCGAACATTGATTACAACAGAAGTACAAGAAAGAGAAGGATGCAGGCATAAGAAGTAACGTTTCTAAGAAGTGTCAAAGGATGTAATGTGAGAGACACGTAATGTACACGGTCGTGCGGTCGATAATACCGTATACGCTATTAATGACCGCAGATTTTTGAATTAGGTCTAGTAACGTAGAATCCTTATTGTACTAGTGAAGTAGTATTAGCAGTTAGGGAGTGCAGCTTAATTATTGTTAGGTTAGACAGTTCAGAATTAATTATTATCCAGAGAAAATAGTTATTTAACAAACTTCATAATTCTTTATTTAGAACACAACATGTTGCTATCCGCAGTCTTTCGGTAACCGCTTTCAAGCGATTTACTTCATCATGAGATCGAATTGAAAGACAAATGAAAGAAAAACAGCAACTCGGTGTTTCTTGCTTTTTACAGTTCCAACTACGGAGAAATCCATAAACTTTGTTCTGGGGACTGACGTTTTTAACGTATATCTAGTAGTTATTCATTGTAGTTTGTATAAATTTTTCCTTTGCAATTAATTTTTCGTTTATCCAGTCATGGTGCATCACCTACGTAATAAACTGGATTTAATATACTTTAATATTTTCAGACAAACGCCGTCTATATAATTTTCCACCGAAAGTTCGAAATTATATTCATTGTCAGATCGTAATAACGCTAGAAAATCTAATATTACAGATTTTATACTTTACGATAATGACCAAGATTTTACGGAGTTCTAAAATGTAACGGCGCCTCTGATATTAGGCCTACCGGGCCGTGTTAATGCGCCACAGCTTTAATCCTGTTAGGTTATTATTTGTTTGCTATAAACTTGCCATCATTTATAGTATATTTCTTTAACGACATACTTGTAATATTTTAATGTGATCAGACAATGACGCGCACGCGGCAGCGTTTACCTTAGCTGTTGATACAAAGACACCGTTACGAAAACGCAATTAAAACACGGTTTCTAATGTACTGAAACTGTAAATTCATGTCGGTAATTTCTGCAAGACACCGACCGCAATACGTATACGTAATTGGATCAATAAATTTAAAACAATTTCAGCGAAACCAGTTGGGCAGGAAATCGTCCGATCTGTCCCACATTTCTAAACGCAACTTCCTACCGGTCGCAACTTTGTTACTATTTAAATTAGCACGGTTACATGTTAGGAAAAACACAGTGTCTTGATATTTATTGTTAATAAACACATTCGTATCAGTCAGTTACTAAATATCGACACTGTTAAAACCAGCCTTTGAACTAATTATTGTATTTAAAATTTGTACATCTTGGTTCGCTTGAAAAATGAAAGCTAGAAATATCGCAGATAGTTATTCTCTTATTGACTTATATACATTTATATAACACACATACATCCACACACACGCTCACGCGCGCAGTAGTTAATGTATGCGACAGTATAAAATATTTTAATATATATTTTAATACGCACAATATTACTGTATGGTCTAGCTTCAAACTAGGTAGCCAAAACACAACCATCGGAGCAACACCCTCCATGAAGTTGACTAGTTTTAAGACATTTTCAGAAATGCTTGACTGTATCTGAGAAACAACAAATAATCTATAACCTACAGAGTAAACAAACAGAATAACAGTTATTTCAGCGGTTATTCATTTTCGCGAAGTATGATGACAGCTTATTCGAAAGTGCCCTATTATTAACCTATGCAATTGACAAATACAAATACAAAAAAATACACATACAAATAGAAATACAAACACAAGAAAATACAAAAAGCACGCAGTTAAAGTGGAGTACTCCCTTTACTTAAAAGATCAGAAAATCAAAAATCTTACTCTTCGTTCAAACTATATGTTCGCGTAAAGATTTTAGTTACACGCACACACGCGCACACACACACACACACAAATTATTAGGAATATAACTATTTTTGATAGTCTGACGGTCACGGATCTGTAGTTTACAGGCTATAGATCTCTAGACGTGTAGATCTGTAGTCACAGGCTGCAGCAAACTATTTGTTCCCCAATGTTCCATTTATTTTGGAATACAAAAGTAAAATATCAAGTTAAAATACCTTCAGAGGTTATATAGGTTAAAATCGTGGCAATTTAGCAGACATCAAGTAATCGGCAGGAGCTAAAATGTCTGAAAACACAACCCAGAGAATACAATACATTCACTATAAGTACGATGTACAGTACGTAAACTTATTACATTCCAATTGTGCGCCGATATGAAACAACACTTCGTGGTCAGTATTATGCTGTAATGCTACAACGCAACTCACATCTGTGTGGGGTAATATGCACATAATTGCACCGTACGTGTAAGTTAATGCGTTAATACATGTGTGGTATAACCACTTCACATTCCATCAATTATCGCTAAAAGAAACAAATGTCAGAGACATTTAACAGTACATTTAGAACGCCTACCGACTCTCTGCGCGTTAGTCTTCCATTACTAATTTTCTACGTAAAGTTGTCAACAGTTGTACGTATTTGTACCCGGTTCCATGACATCACTATGGCATGACATTTGTTCTCGGTTATTATTACATGAATAACGTATTAATGTTCATCAACATAATGTAATTCCATTCTATAACATGAAGAGGATTGTTGGGTTCTTGTACGTGGCTAACATTACCTCTTAATTTCAGTAATCCACTAATGGTGTGCAGACTGAAATACATACGGATCAGAAAAAAATATATAGCTAAGATGAAAAAGAGCTACTACAGAAAGTCGGAACAAGAACGTGAAAGTTTTTTTTTTAACCATGTTCCAGATGCGCGAAAGCCAAACGTTTGGAGACTTGAATTTGAATTTTACGACTGTACATGTATTTTCAGTGCTACTGGGCCACTTTGCATCTCATAAGACAGGCAGGAAGATGAACAAAACTGATGTCATAAATGATACTTTTCTAACATTCTTGAAAATGATTGAATCCTTACCCTCCACCTTCCCTTACGAGTACACAGATCGCCGTGTAGTCTTCCATCGGATTTTATATCCACGCGTAGGAATATTCATGTTACAACTTGAACCACTACTTTTTAACCGTACCGGCGGGTGCTGAAAATTTGTTATGTGTTAAAAAATTTATTATTTAGTATCGTAAAATGTATTTCTCTTAGAGAAGTACAGAACAGAATTCCAAACAGAGTTCAAGATAAATCATTAATATTCTCCTTAAACTGCGATTAATCGATTTTTGTACTTTTTTGCTTCATAGATTTACAACGTGTACTGCAAGCAGCTGTTTTATGACAGCTATATTCCTTTGTCCATGAGATTGAATTCATTGTAAGGCTATTTTTGTGTTTAATAAAGAACGCAGTCTTGCACATCCCTTGCATTTAGAACAAAGACGGTTTAGAAATAAACAATGCTACTTTCCTCTTAATACTACAATTATATAGTATTTATATAGCCAAAGTTTACAGAAGCTATTATAAACAGAAAACGATGCTACTTAAATATTAAGAATATTATGTAAAACAGAGAACATCCAGGAAAAATTAAAAAGTGCACAGACATTCTTCAGGCCATCACATTCCTTTAGCACAACGTTTTGCTAACACACACACACACACACACACACACACACACACACACACACACACACACACACACACACACACACACACACACACACACACACACACACACACACACACACACACACACACACACACATTTTTTGTAAATTCCACCAAATTTGATTGGGGTTTCCGGCAGTTAACGTTGACATTTCATGTATGTACTCATAGATAGACTTTTCTTAGACAGACTTTTAGGGAAGCAGACCTTACCTCATCCAGGGTATGAAACTCAAACGTATGAATATTCTATGACAATATTTTCATATACATAAGAAACCTTAATACTGTGTCACGAAGTTAACGTATACATTTTCCAAAAACGTTTATTAATGTAACAACATACACACACATATACATTTACACATCTGCAAAAATTTATAGTTATAAAAATGTATAGTGTCGAATTCGGCCAAAAACGTTCTGGTGTAACTTTACGTTAGTGAACGGAAATAGCTTTGCATTAAGAAACTGTAAGGGCCAGTGGCGTATGCAGGGGGGCTCAAGGGGCTTAAGCCTCTCCCCTAACCGTAAAAATGGAATATGCACTTCCTTAATTTACTTAAAATGCACTTCCTTAAGTCTCTCGTTTAAAATTACAAAATTGGATATTTCGGCCGATTTGGACGGGGATATAATACTAACAAAGTAAGTCGTTTATAATAATTATTACTTCATTTCTAATTTATAGTTCATTAAGCCGTGTATTATGCTGAGTGTAACGTTCAGTAAGCTTGGTACCTGTTTTATTTCTATCTCGCTCTCATTTCACGGCACCACACCGGCCCGGCCCTACTACCAGTGAACCCTAAGAATTTTTACTTAAATATTAAATAATATTTTTGTGAAACTTAAATACGTACATAAACCTTTTTCATAAAAATATTATTTAATACTTAAGTTAAATTCAGCAATTTTTTGCAGATATCAGTCGATAAATAAAACGATAATTTTAATAATGTTCCTAATTTCATATCTTGAATAATGCTGCTGTAATAATGACAAAAATTGGTTTAAAAACACTTCACTTTATACGAATTTTTTTTTAAATTTTTGTTTTTAATTTTTGGGTAAGTCCCCCAATCACGAATAATACATTTTTAATAAAAAAAATGTAAAACCTACTGAAAATAGTACGCCTACTAATAAATTGTAACCATTAACTGGCGTATGTACTCTATCTTATACTATAAGTTGTAGAAGAGTGCTATTTAAATATATAAATATATGGACTGCTAAGGTTCAACCCCCCCCCCAGATTGATTTCTGCGTACGCCACTGGTAAGGGCGTATAATTTCGCTTTACGAGCGACTAAAAATCTGATAGATTTATTTACAAAAGCGCTAATGGCGTCATAGATTTTGTACATTTTCAGTTTATCGAACGCTACGGACTATAGTTTCGTTGAAGTCGAACCAGTTAGTTTGACCTATAGAAAAAACAGACAAATATCTCGTGACTAACTTCCCGTCGCTTTTATCCTTGTCTGTAAACCTGAAAGCATTTCAAGGCCGCATTAAAATGGTTATAACAATTATGTATTATCTCTGCCAGGTCACATATATGTAAACCTTTTCTCTGCTCGTTTGTTTACGATCTGTGGAACAATCACTCCTTCCTCGACTGCTTTTAAATTTTATCGTCTTTCTATTGTTCTTTTCACCTCGTAAGGAATCACCGATTCCTTTACGCATTACTTATTCATCAACTTTTCCTCTACTCTCTCTCTCTCTCTCTCTCTCTCTCTCTCTCTCTCTCTCTCTCTCTCATACACTTTATTTCTTATATGTATGTGAAATTCATGAAATATATGTGATATTCGTCAGTTATATCTACCCTTATTACAGTTCTTCCTTTCCATTATCTTCGTTCATGCAGCTTTTGGCACTCTTCACAATTTCACTTCATTCAAAGACTTAAACACGACTAATTTGTTTTTTTTTGTTTTTTTAGTTATTCTCCCGTCGCGGTAATTACTTTATAAACTTAAGCTGATTTCTTATACACCTTTCACCTTAAAATACTCGCTATGTATCGCAAATGTCTTGGTATTTATCGAGTTAATTGACGACATCGTTGTCATGATAATAATTTACACGCACTCTAAAGCCTGTTACTTTCTTTTCCAATTTATATAAAGATTAGTTCTGGCATTCCACGGAATATCACTTGTTTTTGTTTTGAAGTTACCATCGAAGCACAACTGGGCATTAGTAAGAAGAAGATCGTTTAGCAAATATCAACTGACTTGCGTATAATGACTGGACTAAAATTTCTGGAAAAAAGTAACTGAATTATATGAGCGCCAGTTGAACTTAATTCGTCTTGTTCACCTGTACCACGTTTGTGTTCAGTGACTTACCTCACAGGACTGTGTCACATTCCTGGCCTCCGCTACTCAAGTAAACATATTATGTAAATAATGAATACACGCTTCACTGATAACATTGTTTTTTATATATATGTATATTTGCGATTTTTGAACAACATTTAAAGTCGTTTTTCGCATTATAGCTCCAAACTTTGCGATATTTCCCATCATACGGCACACGTGCCCATAGCATCTTAATCCTTTTGCATTAACTGTGTCATTTTTACTGGTACATTCATTTATAATTTCTCTTATTTATTCATTTTTAATCCTATCTTGGAATGTAAGCCTACAGCACCTTCTCCAGTATCCCACTTCCATGGTTCGTAATTTTTTCCGTAATTTTTTCTCATTATGCTCTATAGTTTTCCACACTTCAGCCCCAATTATTTTCCACTATTGGCTTATATATTTTGATTTTTGTTTTGGGCCTTAGTATTGTAAACGTGGGAATTCAACTCTCACTGTTAAATTAATCAGTTTAACCCACATTTGTTGACCTTTTTCACATACACAATGAACTATCAATACAAATTTTTAATTAGCAACATACGATTAAGGTGTTAATATCTATATTGATAATAAACCACAGTTAACGTAGGCCTATATCAACAAAACGACGTATTTTAAGATAATTAACTGTTGCAGTTAATTAACTATTAACTATTTATAGCAAAAAGATGCGACAGCACAAAGGGCAAATCTCAATTTAACAGAATTGAAATATTTGTTTTTGATCTGTAAATCAGTTTTTATTTACTTCTCTGTTTTGAGTAAATTAATGTGAACTGTAAGGAAGAAAACAATATTTCAAACTTATCTACCTTGGCTATTTTTAACTCAACCAGAATATAATAAGTTTTAAGTGATAAGGAATCACTTCAACTTGCAGTTCGTATCTGGTAAAGTTTTAGAAAAATCCGTATCTCCGAAAACAAATTCTAAAAACATTTTTTTTTATTGTTCACATCCTAATTTATGTTTATTAATCCAAGAACGTTTGGCCGAATTTTATCTCTTGTTAGAGTGGGTAATTTATTATGTATTCCAGAAATATAATCCTAACAAAAATATATTTTTTTTTCTTATAAATTTCCCTTTCTTCACCCTGTATCTTCACGAAAGACTTGTAATCTCTCCCCCAAAGGACTACGACTTCCATTACGTAAGTAAATAAGAAATATATGTGAGCGGGCGCGCGCGCGCGCACACACACACACACACAATTTGTTACACAAATTTGAATTTTGTAGCCGTAATTACATTGTATATAATAATGGTATTTTATATGCTGTAAACAATTTATAGCCTACCGCAAAATGAGTTATTCTTCACAATCATCAGGGAAACGTAAGAACAACTGGTCGACTGGCTTACTGTGCCTTTTAAAAATCAGTGAATGATTCTCCAGCACGGCGTTAATGCTGACTTACCTTTAACAACTAGTAGGCCCAAGTGTGTAATTAGAAAAGGTTACCGAACAGGGTTCTAGAGCGCCGAAACCTTGATACTGCGGAAGAGAACACAGAGGGAGGGGAGAAACGGTTTCCATTGATTGATGGCATCATTAAGAAGAGAACAGGTGAAAGAAGAACGCGGCGCGGCGCGTGTACTGGAGTCGGAATGAATGTCCTGGATTGGCCGCGGTTATCTACGTAATCTGAAGCAGTACCGTATATTGCACGTGGTAGGCCTACACCAAGTAAGTGAAAGGCCACTGAGAGAGTTACACAACATCGTTCCGACATTTGCAGCCGTCCATCGGTCTCGTCCAGTTCCCACGCCCTCGTTTGTGCCCCGTCCAAACCTATCGACTTGTAACATCGTTTTATCGAATGCTCAGCAGCCGAACTGTACGATACTTTACTTACTTTCGACTACTTCGGATACTCCCGTAAACTATATGGTAGTATGAGAATCTGAAAACAAAATACAGTAGGTACAGTCTTACAAGATGAAATTCCTACGAGGCATGGAAGGATAAACGACAACCACAGAATTAGAAATCCAGACGCTCACGACGAATTGCCTTATAAACTTAAACAAAAAAATGAAAGATCGTAGGCAAAAATGGAAAGACACCACACAGAAAGGGCAGATAATGACAGACAAAAGTCATCAAATATAAAGCAAAGGAAGAAACTATATGGTATGATGAAAGGAAGACTACTGCAGATGGAATAAGTAAACCATGTGGAGAGAAGATGATGATAACAAATTCCACGTGCTGAAGTTTTATCTTACGAAATATAACAACGGTCTAACAAAACGTAGGCCTACATTCTGTATGTTACACTAGAGCTCCTAGTGATGAACAAGCATTAAAACAAATGAGACAATATTATCGGAAACATGTTTACAGTATGTTCCTTCGCAGAAGTAACATCTTTCTATAACTAAAAGTTTAAACCTACAAAAGGCTGTATTCATATATTTGTATAATATATACTAAGGTAAAAAAAAAAAACAAGAAACGGTAGTTATCGGGTTTTAACGAACGCTAACACCTTAAATTGTACGATTAGAACCAAAAGTAACAAGTCTGAAATATGTAAAAGATAAATAGGGATAAAAATTATACCAAAATAAAACAGTGATCCCAAATAATTCTACTGGCAATATGATGAGATTAAGAAATCACTTCTCATACTAGGACCGAAAATTAAATATTTTCTGGAAATTTAAATTTTGAATTGATCTTCTGGAAATACCAGAGCTGTTCAAACTTATTTTAATTTTGTCTACATTTATTTAAATAAAAATATTTAGTTAACACATTACACGAAAACCAAAATAAAAATAAATTAAACATATCTACAGCATGAAGTTATAAAGTTAAATTTTATTAGTATTTAGATTACGTTCATGGTATACTTTGGAATATATACATCTACGTATTGAGTACTTTATTTTGTAAATTGCTTTTTGCAAACACTTTTTTGAGGATTTTGCATTAGCATCTAGTTTGAGGAATATTAAAAATTGGGCGTTATAAAGCACTATGCATGAAGATGTGTATTAAAGTAGTTGTTGAGCTTTTACCTTGAAACACCTTAAAATTTAATATTTTTTAGTCGTGTTTAGTGTCATTTTCATCCTATTATTTCGCTGATTCAAAATATAACAAAATTTTACCAGTATTGGGCGAGGCAAAAAAAAATTGTTTCATACTGGACGCACAGTGAGGTGACTCACGCGGCAATTAGCTGCTGTCGAGCCCGGGCGGAAGTATTACAATGGGGGAGAGGCAGCAGGTAGGCTAAGGGTCCACACGCCAACCACCGTCATACAGAGCATAGTTTAGGCGGATGTGTGCAGTACATGTAGTACAGGTAGAAACGTAAAAACGCATATTTACACGTTTCATGAGTATCAGTGAACAGGTAGAGACAGTTAACTAAACTGCTACTATAGTTTGCAGCCTATATAGATCTCCGCACTAAGTGAGCACAGTTTAACTGGAGACCTTTGTAGCGATAGAACGCAATGGAGGAAAAGTTCGTAAATCGGACAGCGATGGCAGATGCTCTAAACCGACCATGATATATGATAAACAACTCCTTTCCACATTTTCATCTATAGAATGTAATTTAATAATACGTATATTTACGAAAATAAAAATAACCTCTTTACACGCATTCGTAACTGCTATACATACAGTCTTGCCCTGCTTGCTGGCCGCTAGGAGCGCTTTAATCGCATACATCGAAACTCCGTAACTGTATGTTTCGTTAGACTGTGGTGTAACAAATTTCTTCACATTTCTTCTTCTCGTTCTACGTTCGTTTTGAAAATCTCGTTACGGTGCTGATAAGAAATTAATCATTATTCGTAAGAGGTCTCTGTCCATAGCGGTTCTCGTGGTTTAAAGTACGCCAGTTTTGACACTCGGTCGAAGAATCCCATGGGTACCTCTTCTTCTTTCAGCGATACACGTCTACTACCAATCAACTGTGTATCTTCCATTATACGGTGAAGACAGAACAAAACCACAAATTTCAACAAAACGTTTCCGTTATAACATGACGGAGGAGAAGCTGAAGGACAATGCCGGCTGACAGTTTTCCCGGTCCTGTGGCCCGTCATTATTCCATCAAAACGAGGGGCAACGTGACAACATAACGGTAACGGTAACACCTCGCCATAATACAATAACAGTTACACGCGTCCGTCAGCGCTTTGAATTCAGACACACGTTTATAACAGGAAAAGTATTCATGACTGTGCTAATGCATCTATGTAAATCTGACGATTTGTATGTTTGAACGCGCGTGTCATCTTAAAGGATATTGCATGTTTCATAATATCCCTTTCTGTATATCTTCATAACACGTTACCTCAAACTCCATCACAGTTATTGCCGTTCGCATCCACTGTCAGACCCAGATTTGATCAATGACGTTTGATTGTTTTCTAAAGTGGGTACGCGCTTTGGTATTCTGTTTTGGTAAATACGCTTTTGTGACGAAAATACTATTTATGCGTCTATTTATGCTGTTTATCCACGTCTATCTGTTTTAAAGCTTTTTCAACATAAATTAAAACGTCATGTTTTTAAAATCATTAGTGTCCTGAATAGATAAATTTTCTTCAAGCAGAAAAAGAAAATTTTAGCCTTATACACTTTTTTTGGATCTGTTATTAATTACGTCCTAAGCATGATAATAAGACCACCACGACATTTGACATCACCAGCACAGGTCAGGATATTTAATATTCTGTTTTTATGAAATGGTAAATTTTCCCGCTTGCTAAATTTTAATAAACAGTTTTAGACAGTGTTGAGTAACGGAAGGAAGAGTTGTGAATCTGCAACTCGTAAAATTGTTTCCCTGCCTGACGATAGCGATATTTTTCTCTGCCAGGTTAAATTCTTTTGTTACGTCAATGCGCAATGTATGTTGGCTGAATAATTCCCAATCAGCAGGAAGCTTGATTCTCATTTTTGATTTTAGAAGTGCTATAAAAATTCTATAAAATTATTATAAACATCCAGAAACGATGGTTTGTTGCAACTGGCTTGTCGCTCACTGCAGCAAATCGACGGTACAGGCGTAGTATTCCACTAATTTTTCTCTTTCTAAAAGTTATTTTTATTCTGTAAACTTAAACCTTTGTGACCTTCCTTCATATAATATAAGCCACGTTTCTAGTGAGTGGCAGTTACTTTTCGTAATCCACGGGCACATTTTTATTGGAACGAGAGAAGCGGTAAACATTAAGCAGGCAGATATTAGCAAAACAGATGTGTCCGAATATATGTTGTAAGAATGACCCTTTGTTTGGCTGTAATCAAATCAAGCCCCACTGTTTGGGCTAGCCACTTGGTCACCAGACCGCTGTATGCCGGTCGTTACAAAAGAATAAAAATACAATGTATATGGAAAATTCAATAAAAAATAGAATTTTCAAATAATAAAATAATTTTGTTTATGTTTATAGAGGTATGTATAAGAGATAAATCTGTTTTTTAAAAGGTTCTGGTAAAATTTTAATAACAGGTAGGTATTTATTGACCGTCGAGCACTTCTTGAAGATTTGCACCAAGTCTGGAGTTAAATAGATTAACTCCAGGTAATAATCGATTGGTGACTTTTCTGACTGGTCCAATATCTTGTTCAAAATAGAATATATTCTTCTCACTTAATTCCTTCAGCCTTATAAATACCCTTAAATTACCCTGTGAAATAAGTACAGATACAAAATAATGGAAATATAAAGATTTATTGACAATTTTAAATAAATAATCGATATTTTATCGATGGAGAGCAATTATCGACTCTGTCTCAGGAATTATCGATTGTGTTATACAGAACAAAATTTTATGTTATATTATATTAAAAGACAGGTTCTTTGAGCGATTATGGATTAATAGTCAGAGAAGGGTGACGAGAAAGTATAACATTAACAATTAAAAATAAATACAATAATTGCTATTCAATAGTATTTTAAATAATTCAGTATATAATATTTGAATAAATGTTTTGTCGAACCAATGAAGACTGACGTCACTGTGATGTGGTAAGCAGATTCCGTTTTCAAGATGGCCGCTACTCGAGTTGGTCTTGGTTACTGCATATGCGTCGTGTCAGAAAATTACTATAAAATTACCTTCATCAAGGTCTAAAATGACCCCGCACTGGTGTAATATGTCTGTTAATCTGTTTGGTGTATTCTGGCGAAGTGTTCTGTGTAAACTTGTGTTAGTTAGTTTGTTTTCTATGTGTTCAACTTCTGCGGTTACGTTTTCAAGTTATTGGTTAGGAATTGCAGAATATATCAGTTGAGATATAGTGTTTTACTTGTTTCTATCACTCGTATTATGTAGTTAAGTGTTTGTTTTCACTATTGTCGT
The DNA here is from genome assembly GCA_034769895.1 of Magicicada septendecula. Lineage (NCBI taxonomy): Eukaryota > Metazoa > Arthropoda > Insecta > Hemiptera > Cicadidae > Magicicada > Magicicada septendecula. Next base: position 333,014,496 of record CM068370.1, read on the forward strand.
GAATGTATTAACAGCTTTAGCGTTTAAAAAGTGTTTAAACCGCCTAACTCTCGTTTCACTGATTTCAATGGCTAAACACTAGTATCATTTTCAATTCGATTTTAAGAAACGTTCTTCACACAACTGTCCAGCTTGATATTCAACAAAAGACTAAAGACTTGGTCATAAATCTGGCCCAGTTAATCTTTGAAAAAGTATTGTTAACATTTTTCGACTTCCCATACATATGATAAAATATTGCATTATGTATGGAATTTATCTATTTTATTCCTCACTTTTATGAATTATTAACCTTATTATTGGTTTAATCATCTCATTCCCTTTAAATTGATGTATTATAGTCCATATCTGTAGATATTTTGTGGAAATTAACAAATTTCTTTACTTTATGGAAATATAGGCTCAAAATTGGATTTCCGTCTTTATACAAAATTCCCTCCATTTTAAATATTATTAATACTATTATAATAAATTTTAATTAGTCATATTCCTCTTCCTTTCCTTAAATACATATAAATTACACCTTTGAACTGGTTTTTTGTGTTAATCTGAAAAATTTGACATTGCTCTTTAAAATTAATTAATTTATATATTTTGACAATTTACAAAATGTTAAGGTATATTTCCTTATTATCATTTTAATTCATAGGATCATTCCTAGTAGTGGTTAATTGTGTTATCTTATATAAATCTTGGTAGTTTACAGGATTTATAAGTGAATTATACTATTTTATTTTGGTTCTCTGATTTCACCAAATGGCCTAGATTTTAGAATTTTATATTTCTTTCTTTCTCAAATAATTTAAACTTAATTCCTCCTCTGACTTTACATAATTACAATTATATGAAAATAACATGATTTATAACTTATTGTGTTGTGTAGTAGTTAATTAACACTACATATTTAAAATAAATAATTATGAACATGGTTTAGCAATCTGCACAATTGAACATATTGCAGATATGGTTTGAACATATATCTTTTAACTATTTTTGAGCTAACATAGCATACCTATTAGAACATTATTACTGGTATGTAGGTTATTATTTATCAAACATAATTCTTTTTAAAACACATAACATAAATCTTATTTTCTAATAAACCTTACAAATACATTTATTTAACACATTGATTTTAGGACTGTGAAATAACAGTCTATTTAAACATGTTACACTTATTCATACTATATTAGTACCAGTCCTTTCTGGTTTAAACCATTATTATTGTGATCCCCTACATCAGTAAACATTAACTCCCATACTCTATTTATTATCATTTTTTACAAATGTCTTGTAAATAAAGTTTTACATTAAAATAATAAAATACTGGAAACCTTCCATTTTATTATTTTATTATGCTGTTTATTATTAGATTTTAAAGTTGTGATATAGCATACTACTAAGTTATAGTATCACCAACTTTAAGTTTATTGCATTTTTTTTTTTAAAAAACAACACTTACACAAATTCACTTTCACTGTTGGTTCTGATATTTTGAGTCTTATTATCTCAGACCAGACCTTTAGTAATCATGGACCGTTAAGACTAGTTTATTTTCTTTATTACACAATAGCTTTAGCCGGTGCACTTCTTATAACGCTATACAGCACTTTAGTTTTCTCAATAATTACATTTTATAAGATTTTGGGTATGTTATACTTTCTTTTGCATAGTTTTTGTGGGTTTGGGATTGATAGTAGTTTATATAATAATAGGTTTTACTACGGTGTTTCTTTCATACTATTTCTTCCTCTCCTCCTGTCTTCCTTCTTGTCCTTCTTCGTATCTTCCTTCTGGTATTCATTCTTGTCCCTCTTCTAGTCTTCATTCTTGTCCCTCGTCTAGTCTTCACTCTTCTGTTCTTCCTTCCTCATTCTTGGGTAAACCAAGGTACTCGGTGTTATCACGACTGAGGTTTAGTTTGGAGTATTTAATTTATTCACTGTGGCTTTATACTTCTATATAGGTTTCAGGGTATTGTTTTCTTCCTGTTCACAAACTTTATTCTTCCCTCTTCTTGTTTTTTGGGGTATTTTGGTATTCACCACTCTTTAATTGAGTCTCTTTTTTCTTTGATATGGTCTTATATAACTGGTTTACTGCTCTGAGCTTCCTGGGTAACTTACTGGTATTATACTATGAGTTGATGAGTTGCTTCGATACTTTCTTTGGTTTTTAAAACAGTGGTTTTTATATATAATGTAGTGAGGTTTTTTATTTTATTGTGGTTCATTCCTCTGATTTATTTAAATGTCATTCAATATTATTATAACATTTGTTGGTGTAATTAAACTTTATGATTTCATATGACTTAAAATGCAGTGGATTTTCTGTCACGCTACAATGTAAAAGGATGTTTATAATGTCTCTAACCGAGCATGTACTAACAGTAATTAAACATTAATGGAGCTTTTCCCGCGGTGGGAAGATCAAACGAAGCCAGTCGCTAATGCAGTAGGTTTACAAAGAAGACCAGCTGACCCAGCAGCTGCGTAATGCGTTATCAAAAGAAAAAGACGAAGTGCATGTAGTGGGTCATTAATTTCTTGTTAATTATGGTCGTTTTCCTATATTAAAAATTGTAAAATTTGTTCATTCCTTTAAATTTCTGTATAAGGAATGAAAGTGGAACAGTTAACTATTAGCAAAACTTGTATTTTGTTTTCTCGATTCTTTCTAATGAGTAATTTCTTTATCATCGGCACTTTACCATGCCAGTTACGATTCTACTTTGGCTTGTTCTTCCTTCCTATTTACGTCTGCTTGCCTTCCCTCTAGCTATTGTATTAAGCCGTTCTATTAGGTTCTATTTGCCATGTTTGAAATGCTTCTACGTCTTGCTTCGTTTGATCTAACCACAGAGGGAAAAGGATTCTTAACTGGAATTAGGGGTCTATTGTGAAGTTAACCAAATAATTTATACTCTCAAAGTACATCATCAGGTACTGGTAAAATAACACTACAAAAATTAATGTATGTGTTATCGATGTTAAATACATACAGGGAGGGGATCGGGTTTTATTTAAGTTCAATGGTTTATACCCATTCGCAAAAAATTATGGGAATTTTTTGGCTTGTCAATAATTCTTGTTCCTCTGGGTCTATGAAATAGGATCTGTTTTGGCAAGCGCTCGTTCTGCATTCTTACACGCGGTTCTTCCACTCTTCACGAGGAAGATCTATTTGGTAGTTAAGAGTGGGATCCGAGGTTACCACTAAATGAAATGGGCACCGGAAATCGAAAGCGAGAGGTTATATCGAAACGGATCGTGATTAACAATTAATTTAAATTTGGGTAATCTGAATAAATTCAGATTCTCTCTGCCATACAAAATATAAATGGAAGACGCCTTATAGGCTTACATAAAACATTTAAATGTTGGAGAAGTTAAATGGTGTTGCCACACCTAACTACACATAACTTACTTTATTTTTAAAACGTTAATTGCCACTGATTATAATTGCAAGCGTTTGTCCCGTCGTCCCGGTGGTGGCAGTAAACAGTGGCATAGTGCTGTTAATTGCACAGTGAAGATGAGTCACCGTATTACTGTTAATTGTGTTGACAATAAATTAGCTCTACTGGCACAAACAAGTAACGCAAAGAATGTGAAACTGTCGTAATAAACGTGTCAACAGTTACACACCTTTAACACAAACTCACCTGCAGTGTACATTTAGAGGATAAATTCGCACATAGCACGTGTGGGCGACGTATATCAGTAAGAACACAGACACGCGTTTTGTCTGTACCCATAAATCGTATTACTTAACCACTGTTGCCCAGACATTTTTGTTCTTGTTCTGATTTTACCACGTCTTGTCTAAAAACTGTGCACACTTTCACGATTTTTTTACACTTCCCTGAAAGCGCCATTTCTGCCGATTTTATGTGACATTTCTAAAATCTATTCTCCATTCTTCATTATGTAACACTGTCTCCATATCTCGATCTCTCGCGCTAAAGTGCTTCGTTTCTGTGTGGCGCAAAATCGGCCCTCCGTGATGTTCTTTCCGTTTTACGTCATTGGATCTGTTCCGCTTTAGCACGTTCAAACGAATTTCTCACATTCGGAGCTCCAGGTTTCCAGCGTCACATTTTATTTCGTACGTGATTACTATCCATTCTGATTAGGTATTTTTCCTGATTCGCCTTGTATCTCTGTACTTTATCTTACAGTGGCTCCGCTACAATAGAATGAATGTTTCGTTCAAGTGACTACATTAGATAACGGTGGTTAAAAAGTATATCGCTAGTTAACGAACGGTCCGTTAGGAAGAAAATTAACAGACGTTCGTGAAACGGGGAATTAGTCGTTCATATCACTAAGACGCTTAAAGTAGGAAGCTTCTTCCAGAGCCTTATTTCTTACAGTCGCTTTCATTCAAGCTAGTTCTTTATCCCAGGAAGATTGGAGTCCCACTAGTAGAATAAAAAAGAGACGATGAGCTAGAAGATTTTGAAGATACGAAGGAAATGGTGTAATGAAAAGAACACAACTGGAGCTGGCACTTGTAAGCTCAGAGATGAGTGGAGCATGTGATTGAGACGAGGAAGGTAGCGACAACCGTATAAACCTTTTATTATTCATAATAATTACACAAGTAAGAGTAATTAAACTTCAATTACCTTTAATCACACAATAGAGGAAATCATTAACAATTCATTGAAACTATTATTAGATTTGTAGAAACTACTATTTACTTATCATATCATGGCAGAACATACTATTCTATGCCTACTACACGCATCTTAGTCAGTGACATTTATTTCACTTTCTTGAATATAACTCCTTTTCCGCACCCGCTTCTTCACATTCTAATATTTCCTGCCAACTCTCTTCGTTATCTTCTCCTCGCTGTATTGTTACCAACCACACGCTAAGTCAGTCATTTGATTTTCACATCGTCCTTACATATGTGACCTTAACTATTTTTTAGTAACTGTGTTAAGTGTATTTGCATGTAAGCAGTTACAAAATTTCTAAGATTTCCTTGTATGCCATATTTCGATATCCATGATCTGCTGTGAATTTTTATACAATAAACAAAAATTGTGTATCAAATTAACAAGAATTTTGAGTAATATGTGATTGCAGTGTTAAGCTTTAGAAATTTCAGTATTTTGGAATCCCGAGGGCCAAAAGAGAGAGAAAAATTTGAAAATACCAGTAGGATATCAGACTAAAAAGAATTGATATCCGAATCCGAATATTTCGAATTCTTAGCGATTGTTGTATGATTGTGTGCTCTACAATTGTTATATTACTAAAGAAATAGAGAAAAATGTAGATTTTTGTAATTTTCCCATAATTAAAAAATATCTAATATCAAATTTATTCAATAATTAATGTATTTCGTTCAAAATAGTGAGCGAGTTCTACAGCTCAAGGAGCTTACTAATGTTATTTACACTAAAATGTGTTACAACGTAATCTGCAAGCAAATAATGTACTTATCAACTTAATTTGAAATGCCAAATTATCAATGGTTACTAAAATTTGCTATGCCATTGTAATATATAAATTATAGCTGACAATGATACGGTACTTAATGACAAACAGGTCTGGCCGCTGGATAACCTAAGGGATCGTAGTATCAGTGTGTGATCAAAATAAACAACACACAGTCGTAAGCGTGATTGACTGGACGCTGGCGGCAATTGCGCCAGTAAAGGTTGGACTATAAACTGCCAGTGCAGAAAAAACAACTCTGCTAGGGTGTTGAACACGCTTAACGTCTAATCGTTCGTCAAGTTTAAAAAGTACGTTATTTTTACGTACTACGAATATATTGTCTGCCCTTATAATTTTTAACTGGACATAAACGTAGGTCTACTTGAGTTGTGTGCAATCACGTGTACACCATGACGTAATTTGTAGACGGTATCCTACTGTCTACGAAACACAGTAGCATATGTCTTGTAGACAAGGCTTGTAACCAAATGGTAACTTATCTCTTGTTAAACATAATCGACTGAATCTAATTAGTTAAAAATACTGTTTTCAGTGGCCACTTCACGAATAACTACAACAGGACTGCAGAACTACCAGTCACATCGCAAAATAATATCATTTATGTTTGTATATCTGTTATACGCACAATAAAGTGGATTGTATAATAATCATAGTAGACTACACGTTTATTAACTAAACGATATTTCCACAAACTAACATGTTGACTGTAGCGACCGTCCCGATCTGTACACGAGTCTTGGCTACAGAGTCGTTTGATAAGAGCAAGCCGGATGCTTCGCTAACCCTTAAGACAGCATTGGAGCTGCAGTCTACGTAGCTTATAACTACCTCCCTCCGCTCGTGTCCAGCTATAAGCGATGGTGAAGAAGGGGACAAACGGTACTTCTGTATTCAACCTTACTTCCTAGTGAACGTAACGTTATCCTGTGTGGCTATGTGCTACAAATTTGTTAAAACATTATAAAATTATTTAAAACTGATACGTATAATTATTTTAAATTATTATTATTAATTAAAAAAACTTTGAACAAGAATACATTTTTTATTTTGTAAATTACAAATGTTTCGATAGTAATTCAACTATCATCATCAGATATCAATATATTCTTGTTAAAAGTTTTTTATTATTAATAATAATATAAAAAACAAGAAAATATGAGCATATATAAATATAAATAAAATTATTTTAATGGGCAACAAAATGGGTGAAAATGATAAACCAAAAATAAATATTTGAAAGAAAATTGAAAATGTGAAAGAAATATTGTAAAATTAACAAATGTAATATAATTTTTTTAATATTATTAATTTAGTTTTGTGCAGAACAACCGACAATTTTAGCTACAAGCCGCCACTGGCAGTTGTACATATCTGTGTTGCCAGGTCAATCAGTCCTCTTTTCCCCACATGGCTACCCAAAATTTCCCCACTTTGCCATCGAAATCCTCGCTGCCACAAATTCGTGTACTTTATACAGAGTCTCTCATATTATAGAGTCTGAATATATTCTAAATATTTAAATACTGTTACAAGAATGATATATAAATATTAATAACTTTGTTTTCTTAAGTACGATAAAAGACAATGTTCTCACCTGCTGAGGTCAGCCTCAGTACTTTTTGAAATCCTTTTTATGCACTTAGTTCGTTATAGGCTTGAGTCAATATTCACACATTACACTATATTTAACAACTTCCCAATAGTTTAATTTACAAAAACAATTTACACTCATTCACACCTGTTTTTAGTTCATATAGGCCTACATATAGGTGCTGTGTTTCACCAGTATTGAATCATTTGTAGTATAAAATGTAATAAATGGGTTAATTATTAATATGTAAATTTAATAATTACTCAAATGTATCTAGCCCTTAAGTTGGACGCCATTTATAAAAGTCATTTTATATGCGTATTGATTGCACAATAGATTAATTATTAAATATATAAATTTACCTATCTCTCACGATGTATGTGTATAATTGAATCTTATTGATGACTCTGACTATCTATGCTCATCAACACATACGTGATATCGTTTAATAGATGGTAGTCATTGATTCATTTATTTAATTGAACACAAGAAACTCTTAAAATCTATTTGCATTCCTTCAAACTTTAGGTTAATATTTGGGTTGCATTGGTAATAATGAACGCATATTTCTGATCAACTAAAATACTAGTTTAATTATCACTCATAACATATTATAATAGTACATAGGTTACGTCGCTGTACCTGAAATACATACATATTTTATAACAAACAAATACATGTCTCAATATATGCTGAAAACAAAGAAAACATACATACATATATAAATCAAATAATATTACAATTCAATATTCTACTTATTTAATGCGTTCATTAAATCCCAAATATGCTTTTGTTTATACGTTCATTAACTACTTTATTCAGATTTATTCATTACTTTTCTTAATAATTTTCTCAGGTGTGAATTCTTTGAAAGAAACCAGGTCAGTAGAAGTTACTAATTAGAAATAACTATAATAATGGTTACTTGGTTATTGAATATCCATTAGTTGTTGACGAAGTCTCGTTCTGGTGATGTAGATGGCTCGTAGACACATTCCGTCGTAAGCTGCTTTATCACACTCACTTCACTTCCGATCACTCGCGTGGGCGTTTGCATATGTGAATAATTAAAGTTCAGTGTTCATCAATGTTTCATCTTACTGTGTATGCTGTGAGTTAGTTTTAATGTCAATATACATGTCTAGTTTCATTTGTCGCTGCTTCATTAAACGTTCATATAACTTATTAGTCTGTTTAATGTTTCGTGTCTATTATGTTGTTGATAATGTGTCGTACACAATATTAAGTTCAAATAATTTGTATATCGTTAAGTGATGCTGTCTGTTAGTGTAACGGTCTGATTGCTCACTTGGTGTAATTTTCACTAAGTCCGTTACTGCGCACACCGGTAAAGTATCACTACCGCGATATGAATGTATTATTAAGTCTTTTAAGTTACTTGTTACCGATCTAACTTCCGAACTCGAGTTAGCATTCCGCCGTTAATGTACTCTTCTGAACTTTGAATAATTACTAACTCCGAATGATTTGAGTAAACAATTGAAAGTTTATGATATACCGTCTCTCGCACTTGAAGTTAAACTACTTGATATTTTGAATGTAAACTGTCTGAAAATTCTGACTGTAAAACTTTAGTATAACTGTTTCAAAAATTGAGTGTAGACTGTCCCTCCGTCTTCCTGGACTGATAGTTTTATTAATTCGTCCCTACTCAAAATTTTGTCTCTGGCGCGCTTCACGCCTACTTCATTTCGAGATTGGTCAGTTTTTGATATTCTTGGAAAATACTGCCCTACCATGTCAAGATTCTACGTCATAGTTCTTCCGATAGGTTCTTCGTTTCAGTTGCTATGGAAACACCCCTCGCCATCAAATTTCTCGCCGGCTGAAGGCCTCTGATAGGTCCTTAGGTCTCCCTGATTTCTGTTCTGACGATCGTTGACCCGCTTCGAAGAAACTACGGCTATTAAACACTTGTCTATCAGCCTATTGTCTGAGTAAACTCTGCGTTTCTATAGATTCCCATTATCTGTACTTACAGTCTCCCTGGCGTATTGTTCTATGCTCTAACCCCTTTTTTCTGGCTATTACTAATTTCGAACATCTGCTGGTCGTTGAAGTCACCCCAACTTTCCCTTCGTAAATTCTTGTCTGTCAATTAGACGATACCTCCAGCTGCGTAACATGACTGTAGTCTTTGTCAGCCTATCTTCCAGTATTGTTTCTTAACGTGCAGCGCATCCGTTTCATTGTAGTATGGAGTCTCACTCGTTTTTGTCGCTTATCGTCTACTGACGTAACATGGTCAACATCTGCTACAATTCTCGGTACGGGTGTGAATGTCCTTACTTACTTTGTTACAGCTGCGGAGAGCAATAATTCTGGACGAAACTTTCCCTGTCATCTAACGCCACCAAATTCTATAGTTGGATTGAACTTAATGTGTTTCTATTGTCAAGTCAGCAACGCTTCACTGACACCTTCTCATTACTCCTTATTTATTGCTCCACCATAAGTCGTTGACACTGCCTCGTGTGAACGTACTCTGCCGAGGTGAAAATTTAAAATTTTTTTAAAATTTTCTGCTCGTTACAGTGTCCTTAATTTCGATTTGACGATGTGACCTCTGGGAACAACTCAAATCTAAATTCTGCGCCCTGTACGTCGCCTCGCCGTGTCCATCTTCTTCAGGGGAAGGTATACACAATAACCTACTTTCAAAAGCTTATATTACCAGTGGTACACCCCCTTTTGGTTTTAATCGGTTCTCTGAATTTATTGCTAGCTATTTGGGATAGCTGAACGCATTTCACATTGTCGAATTTACATATAAATACCTTATCTTTATAATTATAAGACAAATCATAAATTCCATAAGCAATTAAATAATTTCATCAATTGAATAAAATTTTACCTTCTAAAATATCATACTCACAAGATATTATCAAACAGTTAAGCGGTTCAATGTAACCTTTACATGATATCAAAGATAATCTCCTATACCTATACACCCTTGTGCATTACTAATGATCTTACCAATAAAATCTTTTAAACTGTTATTTTAAAATTAGATTGTTAATTGACACAATCGCTACGTTAATTGTGATTATTTTAATAATTTACATACACGTATTACAGTTAGTTTCAATGATTTACCTACTTCATGATAGCATCATTTACAATCCTAGCCTACTAATTACATACACTCACATTAATAAAGTTCATTCACTATCTAGTTCTTTTGAATATGATCACTTATTTGATTTTAAGTGTCCATTTTTTTCACTTTGTCCTCGTAACTTATTACTATATAAATCAAATAATAGCAATTAAATGTCCTTTGCATTCACTGCAATATTTTTATAAAATGTCACACTAAATGTTAATTTATCTTATTATCTAACATTTAATTAGTGCTTAATTAACTAAATACATTTTTATGTTATGTTTCAACAATTAAAGTACATAACTTTCTTGGTTAAGCCAGCTTGAATGATATCACCGCGTCAATTACTCTAACGCAGTTGATTCATCAGCATCTGCTAGCTTCTTAAGACATCTTCTTCAATTTCTTCCTCTTCCTTCATCTTCAATTCTCTGATTCATAGTATTTTTTCAATTGTCTGGCATTAAATTTTCCACGGAGTTTCTTGTCATCATCGCAATCAACGAGTAGATAAGTAGCTTCTCCGAGAATTTGATGCACTTTATATGGTCCGCAGTACAGTTCGCAAAATTTTTCAATTCTTTTCTGGACCGCGTCCGATTGATGATATGTTCTGATTAACACCTTCTCACCAATGTTGAATCTTGTAATGGTCTTAGTCTCATTACATAATTTTGCTTGTTTTTCTCTCTTCTCCTTCATTTTGATAAATATTTGGTTATGATCTACCCCTTTAACTAGGAGTATATCCTTGTTTATGTATTTTTCCCACGCTCTGGGAGGTTTTTTCCCGAGCTGAGCTTCGTACGGTGTTACTTCTATCGTCTCGTGGTACGTTTCGTTAATACAACTCTCGACGATTGGTACGTAACGCGACCACTTTGTATGTTGATCACCAACAAAGATCCTAAATAAGTTCCCAAGCTGTCTGTTGATTCTTTCAGCCAGATTCGCGCAAGGGTTCCTTATTGCGGTAAATCGTGGTTGGATATTTAGTTCAGTTAATCCATCTAACCATTTTTTAGATGAAAATTGCGTTCCGTTGTCTGTGATAATCACTCTAGGAGACCCCAGTTCCTCACAATACTGGTGTACTCTCCTCAGTGTAGCGACGGTCGTTGCCCTTCGAAGTGTGAAAAGTCGTACGTATTTGGTAAAGTTGTCAACCATAATAAACAGATATTTTACCCCGCCGGACGAAACAGGTAATGGTCCGTAATAATCCGCGCTCACAAGGTCACCCTTGCGTAACGGTATTATGGCTTTTGTTCCACCGAACAAGTTTTTGTTGCCGGAATCCTTTTTTCGCTGACAAGTGTTGCAAGCCCGTACGTAATTTTTCACCCTCTTTAACATACCGTCTATGGTAAAGTACTCCTGCAATAATTTGATACATCTCTTCGCACCGGGATGCCCATACATACGGTGTATTTCAGCAATTATTTCGCCAGACACACTGTTCGGTACGTATAGTTTCCACTCTCTCCTTCGTAATCTATACAATTTCTCATCGACGAATCTATAAAATTTATTTAATTTCTTATCTTTACAATTTTCCCTAATCTTATCAATAATATACTTAAGCTTATTATCTTAAGTTTGATACTATCCAATGTCCGTTAGGATCTTGCTTACCTTCTTATCCATTTTGATTGTCAGGTGGTTAATTAAATATTCGGAAATATTGTCACTAATTACTTCTGGCGTGGCATCTTCTGGATTTCTGCTCAGAAGATCGGCAATAATATTGTCCTTACCTCTACAATGGACAATGTCGAATTTGTACTCCTGAATACTTAAGATCCAGCGTGTAATACGCGAGTTGTTTAAATGACATTTATTCATAAAAGTCAGTGCTTTATTATCAGTAATGATGGTTAACGGTTGTCCTAGTATGTATATACGGAACCGCTCAAGACATCTTACAATACACAAAAGCTCCTTCTCCGTAGTGTAATAATTTATTTCTGCACCCTTGAATGTCTTGCTGGTAAAAGCTATTACTCCAATTCTTCCTTCTTCGTCCAATTGATATAGTTGTCCGCCATATGCAAAGTTGCTGGCGTCACATTGCATATAATATCTTTGGTTTATTCGGGGAAACTTTAAGATGACTGTTTCTACGAATAACCTTTTAACCTGCTGAAAACATTCATTTAATTCCTGTGTCCAGGTAAATTTCTGTCCTTTCCGTAACAACTCAAGTAATGGTTTAGTGGTTTCAGCGTATTTGTCTGTAAAACGATTGTAGAAATTTGTCAACCCCAGGAAACCTTTTAATTGTTTTTGGTTCCGAGGTGCAGGGAACTTCATAATGGCATCTATCTTCTCGTCCGTTGCTCGTATTCCTTGTGTTGTTAGTCGATAACCGAGGTACGCGATTTCTTGTCTGAAGAATTGCGACTTCTCCAAATTGATGGTTAAATTTGCCCTTCTTAAATTAGATAATAATAAGTCTAAATGTAACAAATGCGTTTCTAAATCTTCTGAATAACACAGGCAATCGTCGACATAAATAATGGTATTCTCTTTTACTTCATCGTCCAGTACTGTGTCCAATCCCCTGGTCAGTGCAGCAGAACTGGTACTCAGGCCGAATGGTGTAACTGTAAAACGATAACACTTGCCGTCGTACATAAAAGCGGTGAAGTTCCGGCACTCCGGCTTCAGTGGTACTTGCCAGAAACTGCTAGTTAGATCTACGGTAGATAAGTATTTCATCTCGCCACATCTCGCCAAAATGTCGTTTATTGGAGGGGCACCCTCGTAGTCTGGGATAGTCACACTGTTCACCTTCCTCGCATCCAAACACAATCGTACGCTACCGTCCTTCTTAATTACCGTAACCAGTGGGTTGATATATGCGCTGTTGCATCTCTCAATGACCCCATACCGCAACATTTTCCGAATCTCATCATCTACCTTCCCTTTATATGCTAATGGGACAGGCCATCCTCTCTGGAAGTACGGTGTCTGGTCGGTGACTCGGAACTCGTGAACATACCCTTCGATTCTTCCGGGGCATTCTCTGAATAAACTACAATTCCTTACTAGAATCTCCCTTAATCTTTCCAACGTTCCTTTATCTCCGCATTCTATACTTTCTATCTTCTTGTTAATGTTTCTGATGATCTCTTCTTCTTCTTCTACGTCCACCACTTCTATATGCATCATAGGCACCGTGTACGTCGCTTCGTTATCCTCTCTTCTTAACTCGACGATTCTTCTTCCCATGTCAATGAGACACCCTGTTTCTTGAAGAAAATTGGTTCCTAATATGCATGGTTTTATCAAATCTGGTATTATGAGGAAAACACATTCATATTTAATTTCTTCAATATAGATATCACATAATATTTGTTTTCTGATTAGCTTTGATTTATTACCAACTGCGCTAACTATTAATGTGTTAGACATCGGTAATATTTCATAAGGTGTAATGTTATGTTTGTTTTGGTGAAACCATGACTCAGATAATCCGGCTATAACGGACCCAGTATCGAGTAACGCTTGTACACTAACATTATTGTTGAACTTGATATTTATCTCTGGACACCTGATTATTCGTTGAGAAATTTCTTCATCATCATTACACAATAAATCGCTTCGTAAGTCCGGTAGGATAATATTCGTCTGGTAGTCATTTGTTTTGACGGCTATCTTCGTTAATGGGTGGAGGGATTTTTTTTCCCTCTTCTTGTTGACGATTCCTTTTGGGTTGAGTGCCCGATGCACCAGCTGTCGTGTTTGTAAACTCTATTGTGTTGACAGCGCGCCGGTCCATGTTACGGTACTGGTTATTTATGGCGGGTCTGTCACCCCACGTTTTCTTCTGTATACCGCCTCCTTTGTTCGGGCCGCTTTCACTTTCCTTATACGCATTTCTTCCCTCGTTTGCCGCCGCATAGTTCGACTCTCTATTAATTCTTGGTTGAATCTGTGTATACTCGATGATCAGAGATTCGAAGTTTGGTATCGTCACAATCCCTCTTGTGACCACCGCGAGCTGGATCTCACGCCCAAAGTGACGTGATATCTTACGTATCAACTGATAATCAGACAGAGTAGGTGTTAACTGCCTACTTTCCAACAAAATCCGTTCAATATATTGAATAGCAGTAACTGGTCCGCGCCAATCAAACCTGCCATACTCCAAATGGTCCCGGATACTGTCCTGTCGTTCCTGGCCCCAATATTTCAGAGAGAACGCTTCCTTGAATTCTTCGAAGTTTGATATTTGGTCACGTATCACTCGCCACCAAATTCCTGCGTCTAACTCCAGATGTCTGCCAATCCACTTGATATTGTCAGCGGGATAGTATAACTCTTGAATTTCGGACAATTCTTTGAGGAATTCCATAGGGAATCTGTCCGTGCCATTATATTTGAGATCATTGTGGTTAGGTCCGTTAATTCGATTTAATATTCCACACTCACCTTCCATCAGCTGTCGCTGCAACCTTTCTTGGTTTTCTTTTACCTTAGTTAAATGTCCTTTTAATTCTTCGATCCTCGTTGTCTTTTCTTTCGTAGTCTCGTCCAACTTCTGTTCTGTTGAACGTTGTCTACCGTCAACTTCTTCTAACTTCTGTATAATATTATTATTCGTTCCTTCTTGCTCCTGTTGTTTCTGCAGTATGGTATCGTGTATCTCGGCCTTGAGTTCTTCGTGTTTCTTATTGTAATCCTTGACGTGAACATCGAACTTGTGATTAATCTTTTTAACGGTCGTCTGGGTAGAGTGTACCGCCGCCATCCATTCTTGACGATCATTATCTTGTTTTTCTTGTATTTCTACGTACTTCTTGTTGGCTTCTTCTCTCAAGTCTCTCACGATATCATCTTGCTTCTTCTTTAGTTCATCGACCTTTCTTTCCCAGGTCTGCTGGCTTTCACGTATCTCGGACCTTATTTGTGTAATCTCTTCCTTGTGCTGGTCGAATTTTTCACTTAGTAATTTGTTAATATTTTCTTCTTGTTTCTTGTATCGTTCTTCTTGTTTCTCGTCTTGTTTTTCTAGTCTTTCGCTAAGTAATTTATTACTTTCTTCTTGTTTCTCTAATTTTTCACTAATTAATTGAATACTTTCTTCTCTAATTAATTTAATATTTTCTTCTAGTTTCTTGCTTCGTTCTTCTTGTTTCTCTTCTCGTTGACGCATGAACTCCATTAACATTTGTAGAGTCCCATCTTCTGGTTTCGATGTCTGTCCTCGCGCCCTATCTTCTGGACTCTCTACCACATTACTTGGTTCGCTAGGTGTAGTATTGTCCTCGGTATTTACGCGCCTAATTGGTTATTAATGTCAAATTCTACACTGTCTGAATTGCTCGCCATTTTAGCCCTACTACGCGTAATCATTCAAACTGACTTACACTAATAACGCTTATCTTACTTCTACTTCTATGACACTACTTTCTCTACTACTTCTACTGCCTGTTCTTTACCTAAGCTGTACGTGTTAACAATCTTTGTTAATACGTATCATGCCGTGCGGATGGGCGCCATTTATAAAATGTAATAAATGGGTTAATTATTAATATGTAAATTTAATAATTACTCAAATGTATCTAGCCCTTAAGTTGGACGCCATTTATAAAAGTCATTTTATATGCGTATTGATTGCACAATAGATTAATTATTAAATATATAAATTTACCTATCTCTCACGATGTATGTGTATAATTGAATCTTATTGATGACTCTGACTATCTATGCTCATCAACACATACGTGATATCGTTTAATAGATGGTAGTCATTGATTCATTTATTTAATTGAACACAAGAAACTCTTAAAATCTATTTGCATTCCTTCAAACTTTAGGTTAATATTTGGGTTGCATTGGTAATAATGAACGCATATTTCTGATCAACTAAAATACTAGTTTAATTATCACTCATAACATATTATAATAGTACATAGGTTACGTCGCTGTACCTGAAATACATACATATTTTATAACAAACAAATACATGTCTCAATATATGCTGAAAACAAAGAAAACATACATACATATATAAATCAAATAATATTACAATTCAATATTCTACTTATTTAATGCGTTCATTAAATCCCAAATATGCTTTTGTTTATACGTTCATTAACTACTTTATTCAGATTTATTCATTACTTTTCTTAATAATTTTCTCAGGTGTGAATTCTTTGAAAGAAACCAGGTCAGTAGAAGTTACTAATTAGAAATAACTATAATAATGGTTACTTGGTTATTGAATATCCATTAGTTGTTGACGAAGTCTCGTTCTGGTGATGTAGATGGCTCGTAGACACATTCCGTCGTAAGCTGCTTTATCACACTCACTTCACTTCCGATCACTCGCGTGGGCGTTTGCATATGTGAATAATTAAAGTTCAGTGTTCATCAATGTTTCATCTTACTGTGTATGCTGTGAGTTAGTTTTAATGTCAATATACATGTCTAGTTTCATTTGTCGCTGCTTCATTAAACGTTCATATAACTTATTAGTCTGTTTAATGTTTCGTGTCTATTATGTTGTTGATAATGTGTCGTACACAATATTAAGTTCAAATAATTTGTATATCGTTAAGTGATGCTGTCTGTTAGTGTAACGGTCTGATTGCTCACTTGGTGTAATTTTCACTAAGTCCGTTACTGCGCACACCGGTAAAGTATCACTACCGCGATATGAATGTATTATTAAGTCTTTTAAGTTACTTGTTACCGATCTAACTTCCGAACTCGAGTTAGCATTCCGCCGTTAATGTACTCTTCTGAACTTTGAATAATTACTAACTCCGAATGATTTGAGTAAACAATTGAAAGTTTATGATATACCGTCTCTCGCACTTGAAGTTAAACTACTTGATATTTTGAATGTAAACTGTCTGAAAATTCTGACTGTAAAACTTTAGTATAACTGTTTCAAAAATTGAGTGTAGACTGTCCCTCCGTCTTCCTGGACTGATAGTTTTATTAATTCGTCCCTACTCAAAATTTTGTCTCTGGCGCGCTTCACGCCTACTTCATTTCGAGATTGGTCAGTTTTTGATATTCTTGGAAAATACTGCCCTACCATGTCAAGATTCTACGTCATAGTTCTTCCGATAGGTTCTTCGTTTCAGTTGCTATGGAAACACCCCTCGCCATCAAATTTCTCGCCGGCTGAAGGCCTCTGATAGGTCCTTAGGTCTCCCTGATTTCTGTTCTGACGATCGTTGACCCGCTTCGAAGAAACTACGGCTATTAAACACTTGTCTATCAGCCTATTGTCTGAGTAAACTCTGCGTTTCTATAGATTCCCATTATCTGTACTTACAGTCTCCCTGGCGTATTGTTCTATGCTCTAACCCCTTTTTTCTGGCTATTACTAATTTCGAACATCTGCTGGTCGTTGAAGTCACCCCAACTTTCCCTTCGTAAATTCTTGTCTGTCAATTAGACGATACCTCCAGCTGCGTAACATGACTGTAGTCTTTGTCAGCCTATCTTCCAGTATTGTTTCTTAACGTGCAGCGCATCCGTTTCATTGTAGTATGGAGTCTCACTCGTTTTTGTCGCTTATCGTCTACTGACGTAACATGGTCAACATCTGCTACAATTCTCGGTACGGGTGTGAATGTCCTTACTTACTTTGTTACAGCTGCGGAGAGCAATAATTCTGGACGAAACTTTCCCTGTCATCTAACGCCACCAAATTCTATAGTTGGATTGAACTTAATGTGTTTCTATTGTCAAGTCAGCAACGCTTCACTGACACCTTCTCATTACTCCTTATTTATTGCTCCACCATAAGTCGTTGACACTGCCTCGTGTGAACGTACTCTGCCGAGGTGAAAATTTAAAATTTTTTTAAAATTTTCTGCTCGTTACAGTAGTACAATCGAAACAGAATTTATTTTGTTTGCTTGAACTTTTTTCGTATGCAACTGGCCAAACAGTGTCTCCGTACCCAATTTATTTCTGATTTTGTTTTTATTAACATTGATTGCACTAAAAATTCTGTCAACACTCCCACTACTAAACTGGTAAATAAATAAGCCACAAAATTATTTAAGTTGGAAAAGCTTCAGTATCATTCGCGTTCTTTGTATTTTTAAATTCTCTCTAAAAGCTTAATAAACTTTCATCTGTACCGGTGTTAATATTCGTATTCGTAAGAACTCTCTCTATTCCTTGTCTAGATTTACCATGTTTATTTCAATACTCTTCTCAAAGGCTGGTGCTGCTGCTGAAGCCAGTGACCGAATATCATTAATTTTTTCCTATCTAGAAATTCTAGATGTTTTAGGCTTTTAAATGTTAAAAGGAAATCGGCTGTAAATTTGGCATGCATATTCAACATAAAAATTTAAGCAATTTACTCTAAAATTTTGTATTTCTTCAAGTGAGAGATTTGGATTTTTACTTTCCAAAATCACAGTGCACTTATAGCACCTACATAAATATTTTGTAGTTTTGTTAACTTTGCAGGATTTCTGCACTTAAGTTTGGTCACATCTGCATTATTTGAAATCACCAACAATTCGCCACATTTACACAAATCCCTACCATTTCCCCACTTGCCATTTTGAGGCTTCAAATTTCGCCAGTGTGGGGACAAATCCCCACACCTGGCAACCCTGGTACATATGTATATAATTCATGTGCATGTGTCAGTGTTGTGGGATGGGAGAGGTCTGGTTTGTAGTCGCCGCAGCCCGTTGTATTTTTGGTGTTGTCGACACACATACGTTCATCCTCAATACACATACGTTTCAATACTTGGTCTCCACAAGGAGTGTGTCCTGCTCATGACATGACAGTCTTCGGCATGCAAGTATGTGGTGGGCACGCAAATTGTTGTACGATATCGGAATCTCAGTTCGATAACCACTTACATCTTGCGTCTGTTCACATTTTGCTTTCATGTTCAGGACCCAGTTGAATTTGGCGCATTTTAGGGCGTTCTGGATTAGTGTTACAAACACAATAATGATAATTATATGTACACGGAGAACGAATATAATCTCTATGTATAAATTAGATTCTTTCAATTTATTGACACTCTAATTCGTTTGACTGCTAACTGATCTAATACGCCTTTTAAGAAGAGCTGAGAAGTATTTACACGTGTGTGGGGAGCGTGTGATTTTTAATATAATCAATAAAAGTTTTAAGTTTTTTTGTTTAGACATTATTAATTTAATTTTCTTTTATATGCAGAAATAATTAGCAACAAAATATGAACATAGGTGAATAACATCCGAAACGCATCTCGCAAAAAGTAATTTCACGATACGATCCATATAATCAGCCTAATACGTCAGAGGCAGAAGCATATATTTCAGGTTAGCTAGGATAAGTGCGCATCACAAAGATTAAATTACGTAAGAATCTGTTAAACACGGCCCTTGTTACGATTCTTAACGTTGCTACGTGAACGTTGAGTCACATGTTGGGGACAATAACGTTGTTAGTCTTTGCTGGGACTAGGGCAACATAAGCTTTAACGTATTCCAGTGATTTCAACAGTGTACGATTAACAGGTCGTGAATAACAGATGAAGATGAGTTATATAGTTAATGAACTATTGACAATAACATTTACTCATCTTCTGTATGAGGATACTTTCCAAATTGTAAAGACAAGTAGAACTCTGCCGTCACTTCTAGAATTTAAAAGTGTACAAACAGAGAACACAGTATACAGTAACTGTTTTGGTGAGGTAACTAAAATAAAAACCCTCATTTAAGTGGATCGAGTACAAGTAATAAAGCATATTACCGGGCTGTTTGCTTTTTTTCACTGATACAATAACTTGGAATAAAACAAGACTCAATAATTTACATTATTTAATGTACGAGCATTCAACATGTTACAGATATTCGGTTTTCAAAGAATCGATGATTTTATTTTTTTACATGAGCGGACGGCTGATAGTCTATATTAAAATAGTCTATATTAAACAAGTAACGGAAATTATAAATATTTTAAGTAGACTAATTGATGCAACAGTATTACTGAGGAACCAAAATACCCAATTAATGGGCACGACGAATCGGGAGACATGTAGGGGATAGAACTTCTCGAATTGTTATCGGCATATGATCAAACATTAGCGAACCATTTAAAAAACGCAGTAATTTTTAGAGGAACGTCACTGGTAACACAAAATAATTTAATTGGTACAGTAGATAATGCAAATCCAGACAAAGTCATAAATAACTATCGCAATACTCGTTACAATATTACTTGACGAGACAACTGACGTAACCAATAAAAGTCGATTATCCAGAGTTATGCGATTTGTTATTCATTATTCATAATGAGGGATTTGTTCTTTGTCTCAGCAAAATATTTGAAATCTCTGTTTTGTTTGATGTATTGAAAAATAAATGCTTGGACGTTTCTGACTGCATCAACAAAGTAAATGAATCTCTTACAGTGCTCTCCAGAAAATTGGAGATGAAGATTTTGATCTGTACGGACAGTAGCTACAAGCAATGCTAAATTCGAAGGTACAGAGTATGAACTAAGACACAAAGGACAAAGAAGTGATGACCTTTCCAAATAACAGCGTACTATTAATAAAATTCTGGACACACTGATGTTCCACATAAAATTCATATTTGAGTGCCAAAAGGAATTTAAACACGTGTCTTCATTGGATTCAAACAATTTCTATAGACCTACATTTCTTCATATTTTCGTACAAAATTTGATGGGAGAACTTAAAGAACCGTATGCTTAAAATTTTCACCTTGATCGGTTCTACTGAAGGTGATAAACTGTGGCTAATGAATACTACATAATTGTGGCAACGCTGAGTCTAAGTAGACTAAAAAGGATAAAGTCATGTTTTTAAGGGACAACCTGATTGGTACACAAAGACAGTGTCTGGACAGTGCCACAGTTTTAAGAATGCATTATTACATTAAATGCTTCCGACTGTTATCCTTTTACCCGAGGTAGTATTACTTTTTTTGCGGTTGAAGCAACAAGGTTCCGTCAACCTGCATTTGCATGAATATAAAACCTGCTTTGATGGATGACCGCACTGTCGCTTTGTGGCTTCGATATTCGATTCGGGACAATACAATACATGTTATAAAATTTTAATTGACGAGTACTACTAGAAGTTTTATGCAACAAACGTAAAACTAATTATTTCCATATTTAGGTATTAAAGGACTGACGTGTGTTCATGTAGCTTGAGATGAAGCACAGAGTGAAGTTACAGAAGCACATTCTTTGGAGTCTCAATGATTTTCCTGATGACTTACAGAACACGCTTCTATGAAACGTACTACAGGCTACGTAAAAATTCAACACATTCAAAACAAAATAATTATTTCTAAAAATATAAAAAATAAAGCATATATAATAAGTAGTATAAATATCAATATAAATATTTAAATACAGGTATTCATATAACATTATTTATAATAACATAATAATATCAGACTCTCCTGAAGGAAATTGGACGACATGAGAGTATTGTAAAAAATATTTTTTGAATCATGAAACGGAAATATAGATACTGAGCGGAACAGCGGAAAAGAAAATGATGGTATTAGAGAATAAGGTGCTGAAGAGGATGTGTGGATCTGAATATGAGGAGGGAATGAAGGACAAGGAAACCGGAAGTTGTGACGGAATATACAAATTGGAAGAACTAGACATGCGAGGCACATGTTAGTAACTGAGAGGGAGTCGAAATTGATTGTGGCGATTGGGCGGGGGGAACCAGGGAAAGACCGCTGGGAACGTATGGAATAAAATGTAGAGACCAGTGGCCAAGGATCTGGCAAACTTGGGAACGAGAGAGAACGATGCGAACAATACAAACATTCTAGAAGAAGATGCTTGGCAAAGGCAAACACCGTCTGCGGACAAAGAAAGCAAGTAACTTACAAAATTATATAGGCACGCGCACGCACACGCACACACACACACACACACACACACACACACACACACACACACACACTGTAGTCAATAAGCTGATTCCATGTGTGTAACTCATCACATACATAAACTCTTGGCAGGATTTCATCACAGTCGTTTGTCGAAAAACATAGCTAACCAATGAAAGCCAGTCTCTGGCAATTCCATACTTTAATAAACGCATTGTGTGGTTAAATTTATTTGTATATGAGCTAGTTTTGTTGAGCTAATACACAGCGACGCGATAAAATACAGAACAAACAAAGCGTAAGCCTTTTCAAAGTTGATTTAATTTAGTTTTGCGTTTTTAAATTTCGTTTTATCTAATCTCATCCAAAGCGGATAGAATACAAAAAACTTACAACAAAGCAAAAGTTGGAAATAAAATGAATGTATAATTGAAACGAGAGGAATAATCGGAACACTAAAATACGCCGTTACGTTTTTGCACATAACAAAAATATGTCACTGTCAGGACGCGATTTTTTATATTGTAGAATCCGAAATCTTCTAATAAATGCGATAATTTTTTCTAAATATTATCTCAAAAACACCATTTCATCTATCTTCAGGTATTCAATAGTGAATTTTTTCCGTTTATTTAGCACTGAAAACTGAGATGACGAGAACTAATACATTATCGTAATAAGGAGATAGTTTACTGTGTTAATACTCCAACGTTAATTTGGTTTTGTTCTTATTTTTATTTTATTTATTTATTTTTTGTAAAGTCTTTTACTTAACGAACAAATGATAAGGCCAGTCGATTGATGATTTTGAGCCTTGGAGTATGATGACTATTCTCTATGTGGTCACATAACATTGAATTGAACATATTTCAAGTCGTTTAATGAATTTGCCACTAACATGTCCGATGACTTTCTCGTGGGCGTTTGAAGGCCACGATTTGTGACAAACCACGAGTGAGCTACTTCTGTGGCACGTAGCACTTTGAAATACAAAGTTGGAGCTGAATACCGTTCCCCGATAATATCACATAAGGCGTAACAAAAGAATATGGGAAATACAATTTAAAAGAGAACGTGCAGAAAACATGGTCATAGGTGGACGGGGACAAGACCTGAACATCAATGGCGAGATAACTAAGGCAACAAATAAATACAAATATTTAGGAGTAACATTAAACGTCAGCCCACGGCCGGTAGTAGGCCACACCCTAAATCCAGACCTATCAGTCGTCCCTGCAGCAGGAGCTCTATTTGAAGCTCGGAACGTAGTATACGAGCGGGCGACAGGCAAGCCCTTCGTCCCGCACAGCCCTTGAACTTGTAAACGCCACTCGGGTTGGATGAAAAGGCTACACAGACTAACGTATCAAATGGAAGATAGATTAATTGATTGTTATGAAGTGACCACATAACGAAAACACTAAAAAAGGTAACCAAAAGGGATGGCAAGGATCAAATTGTACCCACAAATAGTAGATATCTAAGCTTATTCATGTCTTGAGAACTATGACGCTCACTGTTCAAGTCAATCAAAATTTGAGGAATACTGGTATTCAGTCCTCCGCTAACCGAAACTGCCGGCTGCCATTTGTCAAGTTTTCGCAAGGAAACATTTTTTATCCTAACGTAAAGCACAATAATAATAAAAATATAAATTATAACAAATTCTGTGAGATCTCTACTGTACATCTACAACGAATCTGTCCAAGAATTTTGAAGACAATAAGTGTGAAATGCGTTGTATACTGGTGTGCCCAAACATGGGAGAAAATAAGTTCCTCTAATCTACAATGTTTAACACAACTGTTCTACAAAGCTGAGAAAGAAGAGAGATTTTACAGAATATTTTAGAAAAAAATCCAGCACGTTGCTAAACAAAATGAAATTATTAAATGGCTAAATACCGACGATCTGACCTAAACTTCAATGATCAGGACATAGTGTATGTAGCAATCAGATAAAGACACTAACAGTGATGAAGACGTTAGAATCACAACCCTGTCACCGCTGACATGGGTATAAGCATTTTCCTTGTTACTGTTATTAGGGGCTGAGTAACAAAAAAAGAAAAAAGGGTTTGCCTGCAAGAAAGTTTTTTTTATTATTAAACAAAGCCATTGAAGACAAGTTTATGTTATTTTAGTAAAACGATGGCGAGATACAGATGTAAAAAGAACCTTTTTCTTTTTTGTATATATTCCAGATGTAAAAACACTGCAAAAACTTCACACGTTTTCCAACAATTCAAGCAGTACTGTTTATATATTTTTGAGAACATTGGCTTTGTTTATGCAGTATTTGAGGACAGACCTGTTTATGTATCTTCACTATAAATACACAAGTTTTGCTTTTGAATACTGATGCTGAAAATTAATATTATAATATTAATATAATTATTATAATAACTATTATTCATTAATACTATAATTCAAATGAATTCCGGGAATTTCTTGCGTATATAACTCTGTTTAAATAAATATTCTATATTTTTATACATAAATCCACCATTTAGTATTAACCGAAATTTTGGTTATCTGAAATTCCGTAGTACCCTCCCCCCTTAGTTCGGTTTTCTGTACAAATCATCTGTAAGTGAACACGACAACCAGGAAACTGTACAAGGGCACCCAAGGCGGAGTGCGACCTAGAACACGACCCAGAAATGATGATGGTTATCTCGTGGAGCTGAAGATAAGAACCACCCGTACTCAAGGCTAGGACAGGTGGCAGGTGGACGACAGAGGCTGTTCATTACTTGCACTAGTTATGCCAACGACAAGATTATAAGCAATCATTTTTATTTTTATTTCCAAAATAACGCCAGAAAAAAGAAGAGTAAATTCCTCCCGAATAACGATGTATCTGTAGTTAAAACGTATTTAAAAAAAATAGTACACACGTGAGTGTATAATAGGAATGTAGCTAAAAGGAAAATGCAAAGCATATAACGGAGTTAATACGGCCATAGTTTACGTCACAATCCGGGCGGTTAATTCATTGAGTGCGCCCGCCTCGGTAAGCTCTTTCCGCGTACTTGCGCTGTACTTTGTCACAGCTCACCGCAATAAATTTTAATTAAAATAAAGAAAAAGTAATGCCACCACAAGAGCATTGGGGTCGCTGTCACCATCGTTGCGGTAATTCTCTCCGTAAAAAATATCCCGCTGTCTCTCACGTATACTATAACCTTGCGACTAACCTTGTTCAATGACCTCCTGCTCCTACTCACCGTATAAACTAATGACTTTCTTCTTACGTGTAACTACGTCATGCTCTGGTATTTAAATTTTATATTCACTTTTTTACTCCCTTTATCTTCTGTCTATCTCGCTTTCATTCACGCGTGACTTTCGCCGTCGCTCTGACATCGGATCCCGTTGTTTGTCAAATTCCTCTCGACATTTTTGCGACAAATATTTAGCGCAACCTTGAATGCACCTTGATGGTAGACGGAAAAAGATTTTTCTGTTCCGGCAAAGCACGTCGTGGAATGAAATGTTGGTTTTCGAATATTTATACTATTAATCAGAGCGGTTTGGATATTTATGTGTTCATGTTCAACAATGGAAAAATTGTCAGATAGTAGACAGATTAGAATTTTGGTGAGTAGTATAGTGAATGTTTTTAATAATCTTTATTTCATCACAATATTACAAATACAATATTATTACAACAACACAATAGAATGATGAAACAAAGTAGAGACCTCCCTCACTTACGTAAACATAACTAGGACCGCTTGAATCTAATGATCGATTCTGGTAAAGGAATAAAACAGTGGCTATTTAAACTACTCCCGCTAATGGCTATAAATATATTACTTTAATGTATTTGGGCGTAGAATATTGCACATAATACCTGATGATTTCTCAGACCAGCTCAGTGAGGAAGATTTCTTGGGAATTAGCCTAAGATTTAAAAAAACATCACATGAACTACTGTTATTAGTACAGGATTCCCTCCTCTAGCCTTTTATCCTTATGGACACTGGTGGTACTATCAGGTTGTAATATCTATTTGTGCTTCTTCATTGTAAGTATTGGGTTTGCACGCTTTCCGGCTTCAAAGATGATCCGTCAAGCGGATTTCGACCTATGTAGGGCTTTTTTACCTTTATATTTGTGAGCCGGTATTCACTTTGGGTAAGGGTTTTGCTATCCGTTCTATGTACATGTTCAAGCCATTACACTAGATAATGGCCCGTTGTTTCTTTCAATCATAAAACGCTCAATTCAATCATCTATCTTAATTCTATCGAATCGTGTGCAACTTTTCACTGATATGAAGAAATCGATTTCAGCAGTAGCTTGCTGCTTCCTAATATCATTACGCGTCAGAGTCCACTACAACCGATATAGGCCTATGTTTGATATTTTTTACTATGAAACGGCTTTGATTGGATAAATAGGAATAAAATAGGAAAGATTATTATCGATGACGTTACCCCAATGTAATTACAGTACTGAAAGGGGGGGAGAGATAGAGAGAGAGTGAGAGAGAGAGAGAGAGAGGAGAGAGAGAGAGAGAGAGAGAGAGAGAGAGAGAGAGAGAGAGAGAGAGAGAGAGAGAGAGAGAGAGAGAGAGAGAGAGAGAGAGAGAGAGAGAGAGATTAGTACTCACAATGGCCACGGTAAATTATAGTAATATCGTAAATATACAGTACGCTGGGTTGTATATCGCCGAGACTCTTTTTAATATACGCTGTGTATAATTTGAATGGGCGACCATCTCTGAGAACGGGATAGTAAGACTGACAGAGCTAATTCTGTTGCTCTAATTGCTCTTAATTTTATAATCTGCGCAATGCTATTTGCGGTGATCATGCTTTAATAAATGTTACGGAATACGAATTACAAAAGGCGATGTCTGTATTTACATTAGGTAAGAGGAAGGACTGTGACTTTAGTGTTTCTGTGCAGAAAAAAAGACATTGGCTTTCCTAGACAAATGCGGTGTTCGAACAAAATAATATGGATGGATACTGGATGATACTCTTATAGTACAAGTACAGCTCATACGCTCTGAATGTTTATATGCGGAGTGGTTTGATGTGATAATGTGTTGCCACCACTGCCTCTGTGCACCAATCAGATTGTACCATTAGTAACATGAGATTGCAGTCTTGAGTCCACGTTGATGCCGCGTTGTCACAGTTAGTATTCGTAAAGTGCAGCTTCAATGGACCTGGCCCATCGTGTTGTCGTAATTCTGCCTGCTGTCGAATCTATCAACAACGTAATACAATGATGTGAGATAAAAAAATAATTACGACTGATAACAGTTGCTTTGATGCCGCCGGATAGTGAATGGTCAGCTGCTTTGAGCCTGTCTGCCCACATCACTACCGAATTTCCTGACAGTATTTATCCTACTATAATATTTTCTTATAAGGAAGGCGTCCGGTACCGGGAGATTTGCTGGTGGCCAAGCAAATTAATGGAAGAATAAATATTAGTGTATTCATTTTTGCCAGTAAAGCATATAAGAAAATATACGTTAATTGCATAAATACTAAGGCACCAAGGCTATAGAGTAAGCGATTCGCTACAATCATCGCTACCATCCGAATGCCCCTCACCTCTTTACGTGCACATCCACTCCGCTAGTCCAACAACACACACACACACACACACACACACACAAACACACCGATCAAGTACACGAGTCTATCTAGTGATCGCCGGCTTTGACGAATCTCAATGAAGATCGGCCGTTCCTCGTTCGCTTTCGCATACACGATCTTACGCCAGAGTATATAGGCTACAGACTGTGTGCTGTGCGTTACATTTACGAAACAACTTACTCTTTCAATTTAAATAACGAGTTTTTTAAGTTACGAACAAACCGGTCGAGTCGTTCTCGACTAAAGGCGAAGTTTTTGATTTATTTAACGCAAAACCTTTAACGGAAAGATTAAAAAAGTTACTGAAATGGGCGTATTAAAAGTTGTATTAAACATGCACTTCCTGTTTTGTATTTAATTTGCTGAACCATCTGCCACATGTCGGAGGGACATAACAAAATTTATAAAATTTATGCTTGCAGGTGATGGAAGGGTGTGTACTTTGAGGACTTTCGACGATTACAGAAAAAAGTCACGCCTCGTCATTGAATGAATCATTCCTTCTACACTATACACACAGCACTCAAAGAATACGCCTGTAAATACATAATTCGAAGGCTTCGATACTATGCGATTACTGACTCGTTATTCTGAATTCACGACAGAGAAGGATTGTAAGTGGATGCTTTACTATTACAAAAAGGGATATCTGTTGCGACTTGCGAAGCACTGTCGCAAACTGAAGCGAAGTTTGACAACTTGCTACTCGACGCACAATGAGCCCCTTGCAGAGTGCTCGCCGTTACAGCAAAGACAACGACACTCCTCGCTTTTTTCCGTTTCTACCGACATCAGCTAACTCGACTAGTTTTGGTAATAAGTAAACGAACCAAGTGAGTTCTCAGTTTAAACTCGACTGTTAGGCATTTGTCTGTCTATATATTGTACTGTTCTTTTATTTATAAGTATTGTAATTAAAATATTTAATTACAGATATTACTTTTTTTCTATCTGCACATGAAAAGAAAACCCTATCTCAGGGTTACAATTATTAAGTTGATTTATATTATTTAATACTGTGTACAATTTATTCTTTTCTTTAATCCGTACCAAATAACGTTAGTGTATATGTTTTAATAAATAACAAGGTAAGAATATCTACCATATAAATGTAAATAGTTTGAATCTGAGCTCTTCACAACTGCAAACGGGTTCAATTCTCGCTGATGTTTATCATCTTAAAGGTAATGTTAGGCTTCGTGGTTTGTTCCTTCTGTGGGATTTCTTATTAGATTAAATGTTGAATTATACTTCCTTCTATGATTACTAAATTGATGCTTCTTCTGAATATCGAATTTTATTGTATTGACACTCAAACTATTTTCCAGGACAGGCTTCTTCTTTTAGTTCGGCGTTCTATAAATGATATACTCAGACTTCTTAAAATATCGTTGTTTATTAAGTTGTATAAAAATTATAATTCTTTCAATGTTACAGGTTTATACTCTTGTATGTTTATTAGATTCAATATCAATGTTAACTCCCTTCCTTTAAAGGTTTCCTTTATTAAATACAAAATTAAACTCTTTTACAAGACCACTCTTAGATGTTTATGTGATTAAATATAAAAATAGACTTTTTGATGTGGCTCTTCTTAAATATAAAATTAGACTAAAAACAAATTTTTTTCCATTTGAATACAATTCAAATCTAACAATTTACAATTTGCCATTTAGATACCTAACTACATTCGTCACATCTTTCCATCATATGACTCTTAAAAACATATATAATTTTATTAATTACATTTATTTGCCTTTTTACATTATCCATTATAATTAGTATATTTTAGATTACTATTCTATTAATCTTTCCTTTTATTTGATTGTTTATTTCCAATTTAATATAATAATTGTCAACACATATTTCTTAATGCTGTTGTATATAATATTGGAGTCTACCTCTATGTTGGTCGTGTACTCACAACTCAGTCTTTTTGTTTACAATTCGAACATATGTTCACCATATTATCAAATTTATACCTTTTCTCCTTTTAAAATTATTATTTTACTCTTATGCACTGTGGTGTATTTTAACACCAGTACATAATGTCTGTTTTGGCATGTCTCACAATACTTTTGTATGCATTAACCGATTTTTGTAAAACTTCGCATGTACGTCTGTACCTTCATCCCACAGAGTCCTACCGATTTAGAGATTGATCCCTCAAAAATAGATGGACAGGGGGGCAAAAATGTAAGAGATCAAAATATAGAAAACATCGAAAAATCCATGCTTGGTATAAAATTAAAGAGAATAGTCATCCAGAATCTGAATAGTCTGCAGTAAGTTTTTAAAATTTCAAAATTTTGGGACAGCAGAGCCAAAAAATTATACCATAATTTTGAAATCAAATCAAAATTAAACAGGGTATTAAATTAAACAGAATTTTAAACAAAATCTGAATATAGTTTTAAGTTTCGGAAATTTAAGAATTTTATGACACCGGAGTCCAAGAAAGGCATAACAAGTTTGAAAAAAAAATGTAAAAATCCATTCCAGGTATTAGACTGAAGGAGTTTTAACCCAACTATAAATGCAGCGTTTACTATGAAAATTCTTTAACAATAGGGGACCATGGGTTAAATACGAAAGTCGGGATTTTGAAATAATTGTTACGTATATTTAGGGAACCAAATTATGAAGAATTCTGTTCAGATAAACTAATTCTGTGTCTTAAATAATTTGACAGAATTAATATCTGTCAAGATCCCTTGTAAATTTTGGTCAGCCTTCAAAAAGTTTGTAAGCTCTTTGCAAAAAAAGTTTACACATTGTTATCAGATGTGAAAAGTATTCTACAAAAGCCTATAGATATCTATGGAAACATGCATAAACGTAAAAGCTACAATCAAATTATTTGTTATCTAGGAATTCTGATTAGGAACTTGACTAAAAAAATAACCAATGTGTTAGAGATTTTTGGTGTTTATTGTATTGATAATAATAATAAAAAGGTAATAATGACTGTGTGTATAGAAACTGTGTTTTTAGTATAAGAAATTAATAGATTAGTCGGGTTTTTGTAATTTTTCTTTTATTCTTTTTACTGTTTAAGGTAAAATAAAACTTCCATTAACAGTGATAACGATGTATTATCATCTGCTCGTGGTGTTTCTGGACTGAACCTAAGAACCCTTATATACCATACATACAGGAAGTTTAAAAATTAAAAGTTTTTAATTCGAATTTCTAATATTAAACGTATATCGTTCAAAATAGAAAGCGAGTTCTGCTGCCCAAGGAACTTACTAGCTTCTGTGTAGCTGTCATAGTCGAGTTTAGAAGAGACTATGAATTCTAGCGTATTTAGTAGGCGTATATTTGTGAAGTGACAACTTACCTCTGACAGTGGTATCTCTGACAAGCCTAATAGTACTTACGGCAACTTCTGAAAGGTGTATAGAGGTTTTTAACCAAACGTATAATTGTTTTAATGAGAGGGACATTAATTATAAGGGAAAATAAAGTAAGAACAAAGATATTGTATAGGCCTACACATATTTAGACAGCCGTTTAAGTGAAAGAAGGTGAGAAGAGAAGAAAATGTGGTACACCGAAGTAAAGGACCTAGACAACTTAAAGAATGAAGATAGATAGATAGACAGAGAGTGAGAGAGAGAGAGGGGGAGAGGGGGAGAGGGGGAGAGGGGGAGGGGGAGGGAGAGGGAGGGGAGAGAGAGAGAGAGAGAGAGAGAGAGAGAGAGAGAGAGAGAGAGAGAGAGAGAGAGAGAGAGAATGGATACAAGAAGAGAACATTCCTACTGACGACAGACTAATTGTTTATTCTTGCGAGGACCCTATAGTTGACATTTCAGACTCCAGTCATCACCATTGTGACAGTCTCCTTCTGTCATCCCCTCATTGATTTCATGGCATTCTGTTCACTTACCACAGTAGTTTTGCACCATCTTGTTTCCAGCAGGATAGTCTGTAATTAATCACGTTCCTCCTCTGCCTTCATACATGCCTATACTAGATAAAGTCGTATCACTTGTATTTTTCGGCATACTGAGTTCGTAATTTTTTGATTTCTGACTACCCTTTCGTTGATGTTCTAGTCAGAACATCGGAACATTAGGCATAAATTCTATCAGAATATTTTATAACGCTATTTATTTGCTATACAGTTATCTATTTGTTTCTCTGCTATCCCGCTTGTTAGAGTCTACTCCATACAATATAATGCCGCTTCACACATGAGTTTCGTATATATCTTAATTTATTTTTAGTTTTGCAGGTTAAAAAATTTTTCTTCGAAGTCTGTAGTTTAAGAAATTCATCGATAATACCAATCGCGAGAAAATTAGGTCGACCACACCATAGTGAAATGGTTCCCACCGTTTTCACACTAAAAAAGTTGCGTGTCCGAGTGTAACAAAAATAAAAGTAAAAATAATAAGTAGATTGACTTCGCCTGTCGGAGTCAGTAAATCACCGTTTGTACACTCGTCATTTGAATTATTTTTGACTCATATTTAATGCAAGTAATGACTTTTAACAACATTAACTAGGTCTCGAATCTACGTATAAAGCCTCAAGCATAA
This sequence comes from Magicicada septendecula, assembly GCA_034769895.1. Classification (NCBI taxonomy): domain Eukaryota; kingdom Metazoa; phylum Arthropoda; class Insecta; order Hemiptera; family Cicadidae; genus Magicicada; species Magicicada septendecula. Next base: position 333,046,737 of record CM068370.1, read on the forward strand.
ACGAAATGTGACAAACTGTAATCAGTATATTGAAAAAAAGAAATGTTTATAGCGAAAACGATCAAAATGAAACAGTAAAATGAAATATGATAGTAAAAGAAGAAAGCCAGAATGGTCTTTATTTGTTATAGAGATTATAGGCCTACATAACATTGACCAAACGGAGATGAAGGACGACTTATGAAAGGTTTCGATATCGATAACGTACCGTTCTCTTAACGTCTCGAATCACTTTTGATATTTTCATGCACAGAGTGCTGCGCAATGACAGATGTATCTCTTAGAACCACATTCTTTAATCCTTTAAGAATCGGTAAAAAATACTGTAAATCGTGTAAATAACGTATCTATAACGTGTCTTGACCGTATCTAAAACAATAAAAGCCGAGCTCATTTATTCGGTTGTCCAATTTTGAGAAAATACTCGATTACCAAACTTTAAAAATGTTTCGCACTGAGAAGGAATAAGAAACTAAGAAAGCAGGTGTGACGAAATAATAAATAATTAGTGTATAGTTACAATGAAAATGAAATTTTATTCATGAAATTCAGAACGGCCAAATGATCAAATCATTGAAAAGTAATCTAACAAAATGAAAAATTCTTTTTCGATTAAAATAACTGAAGTTTTACTCACTGCACATGCACGCTACCTGATGCTTTAAGGACGACTACAAACTTACCTGAAAAAATAGAAAGCACACTGTTAATTGTATTATCACATTATTAAATAACATATGAGTGATTGTATTATGTATATCTGTTATTGCTTGTAGATCTTGTGTTATTCATACAACCGTTTTATGTACTGCCCCAGCACGTAATAACAAGAATTAGTACTGTTACATGTATTAGAATAAATTTTACGATTTTTCGTAGACCAGATATTTTTATATGCCGGATTAGGCCGCGGCCTCGCCCGGTGTAGAGTGTGAATCGTAACCTCTACGCCAAATTGAATGTATGACACATTGCATTAAAAATCCTAGTCTTTACTGATAGTGAACATATATTTACGTTGTAGTAAATCACTGTTGTCTTGTACGTTAATATATATTTTTTAAGTTTAGAATTGTAATTGGAAGTTTTATTACTGTGTTTAGCGAACGTAATTAGTGTTCGTTCGGAAGCGCCTGGTAGCCTGTGTGCCTTACCGGTCCCTTCTCACTCTTTTGTAACTCCCGATAGGCGCCAAATTGTTTTACGAGAAAACAATTAAAAGTTTTTACCTGTATGGTTTGACAGTGCACTAGTGTAAATTTGAATCGTTCGCCGACTGGCATGAAACCGATTCTCGTTTGAGTGGGGGAAAACGTGTTGCCAACTCGAATAATGTTGGTTATGTTGACTCACTGCTATTAAACAAAACATACATAATATTCTCTATAAATAAATACTGGACAGTTATTCTCGGTACACACTTTTTTATTAGGCTCTGAATTGTTAATTCTTGTTAACGCTTTATACAAAATAATAATTGATATAATAATTTTAGCCTCGGCAATATAAAGTCGTTCACTCAGCGGATAGCTTGGTTGGCAGTACAATGTTTTGATTCGCTACAAGTCAGCGTTGGTTGTTATTTACAAAATAAATCTGCCTATAGAGTCCTTTTAAGTACGACACAGAAGTTTTTATAACAAGATAATAAATTATAATATGTCACTTGATGTTCGTGAGCACTAAAATCAAACAAGGTTTACTGTAAATTCAATATTGTAGTGTTAAAGTGTGTGACAGTGTCGTTGGTGTAGTACATAGGTTATCATTAGTTATTCAGTGTTTACAAATTACTTTTTTTTTATCAATCCTTGAAAAATAATACTTTTAGTGATAGTGAGAGTTTCACGGTTTAGTTATAAATTGGAAAGAGAATTTGTTTTTTAGAAATCAATGAATTCAGCAATACTTAACGTTAGTAGATAGGAGGTGTATTGTCAGTAGTCAACGAAGGTTAATTGGTTGACGTCGAGTCTTCTTTCTTCAATCTTGGGCTTCAGGGATGTCCGGCGTCTTCTTCTTGTTAAATTCCATATATTTCAGTCATCTGGATTAATTTTGAGCTGGTCCTTGGTTTGGTTGGGTTGGAACGTCCTCTCATCGGTTGATCTAGTCCTTCTTTATAAAATTATGGGCACTTATACTGTTTTAAGTCAAAAATTTGGGCCCTTCACGGCGCGGCGTCTCTCTAGTTAAGCGTCACTACTGATACTCTTGTTCCTAACTGAAATTAGTCAATATTCGGTTGTTGTCATGGTAACTCAAAATTTCTGATTGGTTAAAATTTTCTTAAGACCATTGTTAGGATATTTGAATTTTTATTTAAAATGGTTACAGATCTTCTGAATGCAATTAATCTTCAGTATTCCCTTTTTAGTATTAAATATCATTACCGCTGTTCATATTTTGGTTCAAGGATTAATTTGACATCCATTACTATTGTGTTTACTTAGGTATCAACATTTTGACAGTTTTGTTGATTTTGTTTATTTACACTGTTTTCTTAATTTACATGATTACTATTATATTTCTGTCTTAACATGATTGTCTAATTGTATTTTATTGTTTATATGGCTTAGTCTTACTAATGTTATTATTTAATTCTCAAAAATTGAAGTTTTTTGTAGTTTGACAGTTGGGAATTTGCCTAGGCTTAAACAGCAATTGGCTATTTTTCTTTAATTACATAGATTACATTTTATTTTCCCCTTGTATGGGTCCTGATTGGTTTTAATACATGATTTTGGTTATTTGTTCAATGGTTTTAAGTCTGTTCTTGTAATTGTCTGTGATTTTACTGGTTTCATATTCTAGCTTGTCTATTGTCATAACTGCCTTTTAGTGTTATTGTGTTTGTCTGTATTTATCTTGTTTCTTGTTTTGTTTTTGTTTGTTTTTAAGTCTCATTTCTCATTATTTATTACATAACATATAACATTGAATCTCATGGTTTAATAATCCCATAGATATAATTCTATTCATTATAACATAATTATTTGAGACATAATTTTTATTCATTAAAACATACTTATTTACTTTCCATTACTGAAAATGTTCATTTTCATTACCTACTCAAACTCTTTAGTGAGTAATAATTATTACCTAGTATTAACAAACAAACATATAAACATTAATTAAATCTGTGAACAAAATTATATTTCCTTATTACTAAACTTATATGACATTGGGTCATTAACTTGATAATCTAATAATATTTTACTATGTTTCTACTAAAATCTTATAATGTTTATTAATTGTCTTTCCCTTATAAATTTTGGGTTAATAACATTTGTTTTTATCTTTCAGTATTTCAGAAATTCTCTATACGGTGTATTGACACTCTAATAGTCTATTTTTCTTACTCTCATGTAATAATATGAATTGTTACTGATAATCTTAATTGATAAAAATTTAAAACATGATAATTAGTCATTACTATTGATAACTTAATCCTACTACTTTTAGTTTATTTTGTTACATTTTGGAGTCCACTTATATTGGCTTTTAATTATCACAGTCCTTCCTGTTTAGCCATTATTAGCGCTCACTCACTTTTTGCACTTATAAACTTTTATCACTGTCTTATCAGTGTTTATCACTATTAAGGGGGTTTATTTTCACTTTGGGGATATTAATAATAACACCTTGCACTCAATATGGATTAAGTGTTACTGGTGGGTAAAAACTAGTGTATTGCTTACTTAAAATTCTCTTTCTCATTTTTATTTTAAAAATGTTCATTATCATTATAACTTACTCTCTCTCACTCTATCTGGTTTGATTTATCTGGTTTGATTATACAATTGATATGTTTGTGTCGTGCTAGTGTGATTTGTCCTAGTTTACTCTATTTGTTTGAGTTAGTGTACCCTTCTACATCTTAGGTCCTTAACAATTAATACTTCTAACTTTTAGATTGCTTGTCTGTTTTTATAATCATTGTTATCATATACAATTTTCATTGATGAGTCTTTTTTCTTGGTTTATTACTGGTTTTGTACTCCTTCACTGTGTTTACTTCACTTTGCCATACTTTATATATCACTTCCTTGGTGTTGTGGCTGATTATATCTTCACACTTCCATGCTAATTATTTATTTATCATTGTTCTTTTTATTTATACACTCTTATGTTAGTGTGGTGGCTAGTTCTAGATATCACTTACAATTGTCATAATTTATTTTATATTCTTAGTTTTTGGGGCTGGTGCTACTCTCTCACTTACCATCTATTGGGTCACTGTGGTTAAATCGCCAGGTATTATCGTATTTAACATTTTGGTTCGTTGTTTGTTACTTTTTTATTATTAGAGGTTACTTTTCTGATTACCTTCATACGTTTGATCGTGTTATTATTTATGAATCACCCATTCTTTAATCTCTGATTCATCCCTTTTTATTCTAGTGTTATTATTTTAAATAACTTATTTTTCATGTTTCTTCATTATTGTTAGGTGAAGATATGTACCATTACAACGTACATCAACATAGGTTACGTAAATGTGATAAATGTGTTTACATTAACACAAATATATAGCAAATGAGTTTTCTACATTTCTTTTACAGCACATTCTCAATCGTTCTCAAAACGTAAATGTTTTATCTTAACCAGAAGACAATTCTATAAGTAACAATCTGTTCTGGAACCAATGTGTTCTTCACTTTCACTCCGGGGTATTTTCTTTTATTTCCTATGTGAACACTCCCCTAATGGAACAAGTGGATCTGTAGATGCTCTTTACTCTTTATAGATACCGACGGTAAAGCACTGGCTGAATCAGCAGATGTATTACTTTCACCTTTCAGTAATGTATCTAATCGGGTCTGACCTTGTGCTATATATCGATATTTCGATTACTGAAGATGCATTATGCAGAACTCGAATTTCTTACACAAGTTGTTGTCTAAGACATTACAACCAGTTGAATATTAATGCCTCCAGGACCAAGTGGTGTTACATTCTTCAGGCCTGTTTATTACCTATTAATTCTACCGTTGTCTTTCACATGATAGCTGTTGTATAGGACTGGGCTGGACCTTCAGGAAAATTTCTGTCGATAGCAAGCACTGAAAATAAAATTTCTATTTTATGTAACAAATAATATAAGGAGTATGCTATGTTTCAAAGTTACATAAATGTGAGTATATTATATTATTTCGGCTATCCACCGGAGGTCTCTTCAGTAGAAAAAAGTAAAAAGTGTTCGACAAAGGGTGGAGAGCCGAACGTACCCCTCACCAAGGTAAAAACAAATCCTCCACCCTTTGTCGAACACTTTTAACTTTTTTCTACTGAAGAAGGCCTCCGGTGGGTGGCAGAAACTTTTAGAAAATGACTGAAGAAAGCAATCGACCACGGCCAAACAGCCCGGATATGAACTGTTTTACCTAAGTTTATACCTAGGTTATTAAAGTCATTTATTTATGAAGTTTAGCTTCATTTAAGTGAGAGTCGGACGTTACGATTCTTCTCTTTCCTGTCTTATCACTCGCTTCAGTCACAGTCTGCTTCCAGTTGATTCCTCTTTTCTGACGTAGGCCTATATTAGACATACTGTATCTGTGTTTTTATTCCGCGCTTTACCCAGACGTCCACGCTGTCTTTTGTTTACCGTCCCCAATTTTCATATTACTTCAGCAGTCCTTTATTCTCTCATTATCAATGTGTAGAAAACACAGTGTTGTATCGATTTTTCCCAAAAGATTCCTCACCTTGAGACAATTTCTTATAGTTTCAATCAGAGTCGGTTTCTAATAGTTTCAGTTTATATTCATTCTAATAAATCCGTCATAATTGTAATTTCATATGATTCTATTTCATCGATACCAATGATTCACAACATAAGTCAGCATCAGCACCCGAACTGACCCAAATAATCCGTCTTTGTTTCTTTGTCCGATTTTTAAATTTAAGAACGGGTTGTATAGTGTTTAATATATAATGCTGCACTTTACTTAATTTTGTTTGCTATTTCCATTGTACTTTTCCTGTAATGGGAAGTAAGCTAAATAGCAAACTGTTCCAAGGAGAGCGTTAATTTTGTCTCCGGAAGCCTCTGAGTATTTCTTTTTTAAACATTGTATTTGCCTCCAAAAGCGTTTTAAGACTATAAAACAGGTTAATTACCTACCGTCACGCTTTTTGAAATCCGAAAACAGGATTACTCGAGTTTCGACACATTAAGTGTCATCTTCAGATCCTCGATGAATATAAGTTAAAAATACATTTGTTGATGTATGCACATCCCGTCAGATAATAAAAACAACACAAACATAACAACAAAAATACTTAAATAATTTAACACATATTAAAACCGAGACAAAACAGAACGAAAACACGATACACGCGGCCAACGCGGACCTGCGCAGGAACACGCTATGCAATAAAACGATTTGCAATAAGGAACGATTTTATTGCATAGCGTGTTCCTGCGCAGGTCCGCGTTGGCCGCGTGTATCGTGTTTTCGTTCTGTTTTGTCTCGGTTTTAATATGTGTTAAATTATTTAAGTATTTTTGTTGTTATGTTTGTGTTGTTTTTATTATCTGACGGGATGTGCATACATCAACAAATGTATTTTTAACTTATATTCATCGAGGATCTGAAGATGACACTTAATGTGTCGAAACTCGAGTAATCCTGTTTTCGGATTTCAAAAAGCGTGACGGTAGGTAATTAACCTGTTTTATAGTATTTCTTTTTATCGCTATTATGTGGCCACGACTACGCAACGTGGATGAAAAGCGAACCCCAAACGTAATGAGAAATTGGTCGTCTGCTTCTTTTTGTCTCTTGAAACAGTAGTCATCTTACTTGCTCAGACCAGCGAGTTTTAGTGTTTTCCTTAGTCTTTCAGAAGACTACGCTCGGTTATGCCTTTTGGCTTGTAAAAGGCTGCCTGCCTGAGTAGTCTGTCAGCCGTCATTCTTTCTATACGACTCGACAATCTAGTTCTTGTAATTTATTGATGAAATTTTTAGTTCATCCTTATGTCCATCTTTGTTGTTGTTTTTATGTTCCCCCCCATGTACACCTTTGACATAACACATACACTCCTGCGTTATTATACATTCAACGCACCTAACAACGTAGCAGGAGCTGCCAAGATTCCATAAAAATTCCCCATAAACCTGAGTCCGCGTTTAGCTTTTGGTATATATTATTTTTCTTCCAAAGCGTTACGTGGACCTTGACTTCATCCACTATTCGCTTCCCTCTTCTGGTATGCACCTTCAATTTCTGATTCTCATCCTTCACAAATCTGCTTCTACCTCTTGCAGCCATTGTCTTGTCTCTACCTGTTCCTACCCGTCTCACTCCTCCCAGTTCACCATACAGTATTATCTTTGGTTGCCTGTCTCGACTCGTTCTCTCCATATACCCTAACCAGCCAATTTGTATTCTTTTTGTATCTACTTTCTCGTATGGCACTACAGACCAGTTAAACTCGGTAATTTTAGCATATATGTCACTATCGCTGTCGTAGGTGATGTCGTATCTCAGAGATTGGAAAAGGGGATGTTATAAGAGCGTATCGTATCGTTTATTAGTGTTTTCGAACTGACAAGATCCTTGCCTCTGAAACCCACCACCTCGGTTTAAGTGTTGAAACCTTACGGTTTGGACGCAAACGTACCAAGAAGGTAGACGGAACTTGGATAATAACTTGATCGTCACCGTACAAAATAGAGTACAACGTTGTATGGCTCTTAATTCGTATCCCAGACGTCGTTTTACCCAGCCCACTACGAGATCGTTAATACATAAGACCTACAAACTACAGCTAAATATAAATTAAATTCGGACAAACTTCACCTTTATCTGACTTCTTTGTGGCCAACATCTCCTTCGAAAAAGACTTTCCAATATTAATATTAACTATGTTGATAGTAATAATTGGATTTTACCGGCTTTGTATGAATCTTTAAGTGCAGATTTGGCGTCCATAACGTATAGGTCTACATAATCCGTAAAGGTCTTTTTATACACTGTCCAATGCCTTCACAAAGTCTATGACGGCTGTATGAAGTTTTTAGATTAAATTCTATCCTTTCTTATTTATTTGCTTTTTAACGCGAGACGACGGTCTTGCGATAGAGGTGAACAATAACAAGCATGACACGTGAAGAAAGGGGAAAGTAACAGATATAAAAACAAAACGCCGCGCAGCCGGATGACTTCACTACTCTGTCAATGTTTACTACACATGACAATTAGCGCACATGATGCGTATCGTACATAGTTTATAATGTTTCATGTCACGTTGTGAGTGTTCCTGTAGTTTCCGCACTGTATATATATCTGGGTGTCTGAGTTATAGGGGTCTACACAACAATGCAATGATGCCACAAAGTAAAAGAGCTCTAATTACAACGGTACATTTTGTGTTACGTATTGTTTATCAACTTAATTAGGTTAAGTTTCTTAGTAGAACAGTTCCGAGAGTTTAGATCGTTTGAACGCGTTCGTGGATTAGTCACACATACATAATACACATCAAAATGAATGCTGTTGGGAGTCGTTGTTACGTTGATAGCGGACCTTCAGTGTGCGGTGGAATTTATGCGAACACCAGACAGTAACACATACAAGTTGTTACGCTGCAAATTACGCTACTTCGACTTAACGCGATCATTTGACGCGATTCACTTCGTCTCATAGGAAACTAATTCCTTACTGTATTTTAATATAAAGAACATTATTAAGCTAATTATACAGAGTGTTAAAATTCAAATAGACTGCTATTTCGATGCTGCAAACTGCAAGAGGTACGAAGTACGTCAAAAATATGACTTTAAATTTAACACATTTAAAATTTTCCAACAGTGCACCCAACTTAATTTTCATCCCTAAAAGCGGAATCAAACCAATCATTCTGCAAGATAAGAAACGAAGTACTGATAACTGATAATAACTGAAATACTGATCTAAGCAGAATGCATGAAAATGTAGACCTATGGCAGGATGAACAGACATTTTAAAAGGATATGAAAACTTTGATCCAGATCACACAAGACCGGAGTAGAATGGATTACTTAAGATAGGTTATGTCCAGCAATAGATCCACCTACGCTGGGGTTAATGATATTGATAACGACGATGACAATGATGATGATGATGATCATGATGTTGATGATATGTCATTGAGACTATCCATAAGGGTGCGGTATCCACAACTATAACAATTGTAACAGTAACTATGATTGGTAAGTTACATCGTTAAACGCGCTGTTTGACCCCGGGAGAACCAGTTAACTCTCTGTTTTACTTCAGAGCCGAGTTCTTTAGACGAATTTCACTACACGCGCGCGCGCGCGCGCACACACACACACACACACACACACACACAACCCTGTACATCACTTGTAACTATCTACCACATTACATTTAGTCCAAAGTATTTATATGGTGATGTTTAAAATTATAATTAAAATGAAAGACATACAAACGTGAAGATATAAATATACATACTGTATAAACGAACCAAAGAAATATCACATAAAATAGATCTAAAACAAATGACGACACTCTAAAATAATAAAAGTGACATAAGGAACCAAAGTCTGGGAAAATGCCAGTTATGAAAAGCCGAAAATATACACAGAATAACCGGCATTTTGTATACTCTGAGATAGGTTGCTTCTTTACTTCAAACGGCAGAATCGCTTTGAAGATTCGGCTGTAAATCCACAAGCAATAAGCATAACAAATTAATTTCAATTCACGACCGCACACTTCCCGCCGTTAGTGTGCGAGCGTTCGTACATGACAATATTATCTTTGTCGTGACACTGTTTTAGTGCCCGTTGCTTCTCTCACAAACTTTTAGCATTATGTAATTCATCCATCAGTTCTACGATATCTCATTATTATTATTCCCTCCATACGGAGCCCATTCTATCACTGTTTTTTAGCCATTAGATATTTCGTCATTATCCCTTCGACTTAATTTTGTTTTTATTCAATACTTTTTCTTATCGACGACTCTTCTCGGTACGTATCTGCGTAGTAATTTATTCTTCACCTAAAGCTTATATCTAAAATTCAAATTCAATAACATTTAAATGCACTATTTTAATTATTATAAAGCACTATTTTATCTCGTATAAATAAAAAGTATAAGTAAGTATTAACTAACGTTCCCTGATAACACCACTGTTTAAATAATCATTTTATACTTTGTTGAAGTTTTGTTGTTATTTTGTTGTTATTCTAAGAACGTGTCGGAATGTTATTCGATTCCAGACAACACTGTAATTTAAATGAGTTTGCACCACGTTGGGGCCCGAATCCATGGCTGGGAGTAGGGAGGTCTCTCTCCTCCCCCCCTCACTCTCTCTCTCTTCCGAAGACGCCACCCGACACATCGTTTTATGGATGGAGCGGCATAAACCGGCACCTCGGATGTCTCGTAACTAATGCGTTCGGACCATGTTTCTCTCTATCGGAAGGGAAGTAGAGTTGACCTGACTCTGCCAAGTAGGGGTAAAGGCGTTCTATCGCGGTCCGTTGGCGGCTTACATACGTCACAGGGACTTCTATTAGTCACTGCCAATCCAATCCACAAAGCCGACTCATCCGCTGCTACGCTGGCGTCCGTGAAAGGATTCTACACTGTGTGGCAGGGAACTTAGGGCCCAGGAAGGAAGATGGAGAGCTACATGCTACAGCTTGTACACATTACTTTTTTGGCCGCGAGAATAAGCTAACCTTCGGGTGCATCGGAGCTTACCGTTTGGCACAAAGCAATCGGCGGCGCGACGACTGGGTAACCCCAGCGGTGAGAGTCCGGTGGCGCTCTTGAAGTCGTAGCATGTCTGGAATCTGTGTAACCGTTGCCAGTAAGACTTGCCCTCCGGACTTGTCGGGCAGGAATCTTTCCCTCACTTTGGACTTTTCGGTAAAGGAACGCCACTTTTCTGAGGTAACCTCTAGGCAGCGGTATGCCTTATCAGGGGCGCAGCGAGGGGGCTTTTGGGGGTTAAACCCCCCTCAGAGAGATTAAAAAATATATTTTTTTTATGTTGAATGGGCTACATAATAAAGAAGTTTTAAAACAGTTTAAGAAGTTCTCATATCAAAACATGCTGACAGTGGACTGAGGGGGTGTTAATCCTCAATTCCATGACCGTAAACTGCGACTCTCTGCAAGTCCACTCGGTGAGTGTTTGCCGCCATTACCATGGCAGGCAACACCGCTATGTGTAGAATGATGCGCGTTTTACTCGCCGTTCACTCGCAGTGGTTCAACCGCTTAACGTATAGAATGCGTAATTTTTATTCAGTTTGTAGCTGGCAAACCGCGGCGGTACACCCGCTCGTGTAGAATAAGCCTTTCTCGTTTTTAATTGGAGGGAAAATACGCGACTTGTCGGGAATGTCCGGAAGCGATCGTCTGACTTCGGCCGTGAGGCGCGCGAAAGTGGTGGGAAAGTCTATGAAGAATTCTGGCAATTCATTCCTATCACTGATATGACTGGAAAGGGACTAGCTGATGTAATATGCAAAACTATAAATGATCTGAATCTTCAACCAGAGTTCATGGTTGGTCAAGGATATGATGGCGCAGAGGCGATGAGTGGACATATGAAGGGAGTTCAAGCACTTATACAGGAAAAGTATCAAAAAGCCATATATGTGCAATGCAGCTCACACTGCTTAAATCTCTGCATTTCTGAAAGATGCTCTGTTGAGGGAGTGCGAAAATGTATGGCACAATTGAGAGTGCTTGCAATTTTTTCAACACCCCAAAGAGGCAAGCAGTTCTAACAACACAAATTGAAATGATGGAAAATGACAACAGAAGGAAATAAAAGCTGAAGAGAATGTGGCCCACTCGTTGGATCGAACGCCACGACTCTGTGCAATCTTTTGTAGAGTTACTTCACCCTATGCTGTCAGCTTTAGACGAAATCAAAACCTGGACTGACAAGAAAGCTGCCACTGAAGCTCAGCTTCTTCAAAGTGCGATTGAAAAATGTGACTTTCTGATGAGCCTCTTTGTAATTGAGTACGTATTTTCACCGACTTTACCATTAAGCTTGTACTTGCAGAGGGAAAATCTTGAACTTTCAGATGCCATAAAGTCTGCTATAACTATAAAAAAGAAGTTAGAAGAGGCTCGAAATGAGGCAGGTGACACATTTTCACCTATTTTCAAGAAATCTAGTGACCTGTGTGAAGATTTACAGGTCCCTGTTTCGAGTCCAAGGACGATAGGGCGGCAGACAATGAGACACAATGTTCCGGCCGACTCAGTTGAGGAATACTTCAGAAGATCACTATTTATCCCTTTCCTCGAAAATACTATCCAGGCTTTTGACCAAAAGTTTGAATCTCACCAGAACATACTAACACCTTTCCAGTGTTTGATACAAACCAGCCTAGAAGAAAGTAATTATCAAAACACTTCTAGCATTACCAAACTAGCGGAGTTTTACGAACTTGAAACTTCAGGGGTCTATGGTGAGATTATTCTGTGGCAAGAGATTTTGAAAGAAAAAAAGCCGAAAAATGCAATAGAGGCTTTGCAGAATTGCAACGCTGACCTCCTGCCCGTGGTAAATTCTTTACTTTCTATTTTGGCAACAATCCCAGTCACTACTTGTACACCTGCAAGGTCATTTTCTTCATTGAAGTTGCTGAAGACCTATTTGAGGAACAGAACTTCCGAAGAGCACCTAAATGGACTAGCTATGGCGTATATACACGAGAGAATCTGTGTAACTGAGGATGAAGTACTTGACGAACTTTCTCGAAAGTCACGAAGACTCAATATTTCTTTGTAACGATGAATACACAAATTTAAAATTTACTTTTGGAAAACTTTTCTATTTGTTGCCAACCTACAACCCTGTGTACCTTAATACTACCCTTTCCGTATTTATCACAGTTATAAATTATGTACATGCATAATTTAAGTTTTCTCAATATGACATTAGGTCCGCAAAATACATCAGATGTGCGCAAGACATATATTAGGCCTCGGTAGACCGCATCTGCCCACCCTAAAAATAGTAGAGTTAATCCCCCCCCCCAGGAAAAATTCCTGGCTGCGCCCCTGTGCCTTATACTAACTAGAAACGTTTTGTTTATGGTTTTTAAATCCAAATCGAGATGTCGCCGGTGGAAGGAGGGCACGAAGTCTTCCCGCCTTTCCCTGGAAAGTTGATGTGTCTTTTTCAAAAGGTGGTTCTGTTTGTAACAGTGTCAGCGTTGTCTAGTATAGACTGAACTTTGCCTCCAACCTATAACGAAAAAGCTTTGCTTGTCTCCCTGCAATAAATGTACCTAATAATGAGATCCCACCTCACTCCCTGGGGAAATAATAGACGTTTGAGACGAGGCGTAGTGAGAGAAGGCTGTTTACACTACACCACAACGGAGACTAGTATTATTACGTTGATTTATACAATCTGTTTTACACCAATTATTGTAAAACATAAAGCAATAACAATGTAAACAATAAGAAAATTCAGAATAAAATTATACAGAATAAATGCCAGTACAGCCAATGGCGTACATTGTTCTGTCAGTCGATGCACAACTCTTACTGTCAGCATTTCCTTATGTAATGTGTCCTTCATAAATTTCACTAGTACACTAGGCTGTAAATGAGGGGGTTACCGATACGGTAATGCTACACGAACGGTACGGTATACTCTCTGAAACCTAAAACAACTTATATCAATATTGAAAGTATCCGTAGAAGATGTAGGCTTAGGTCTTTCGATGAAGGAAAATGGACATGAACATGAAGGAGTAGGTAGAAAGAAAAAGACGTGAATAAGAAGCACTAAGAAGTGGATCGAAATAGGACGGTGAAACGTTTACTTCTTTAAAACTGCACAGAAAGTGAGAATTTTGCAATAATAGTTGCCAGCTTCATTAGACCTGAGAACAGAATACTAGGATATTCTTGTAGTAACTGAGATATTTTTATAAGTGGATGGTTGTTTACCAAGAACCAGTGTGGCTATAGTTTGAACAGCAAGAAACATCTTTCAGCGCTCTATTAATCACGTCACGTGAGAACAACAAAAGTCAGGTCTGGAGAGTGGTTACGGTCCCGGGGAGTTACTGTCAAAATCTAAAGGCAATTTATTATTTAACGATAACGTAGAAATTACACACATATTTTCTTCAATTTTTCTTTTAAATTATTCATATTCTAAACATTCAATTAAATTATATGTATGCTTTACATATTTCAGTAATTGTTTGTACAATAATAATTATTGATTATCTTACTATTCTTACTTGAAGAGTCTTATCAAATAATGATTAGCTAGAATTTATATATTAAGTGTTGCTTACATATTACATAACCGCTTTTGGTTTTCTTAAATGGTCCAAGTACAAAACTAAAACTGATGTAATACCTTAAGTTTTTGTTTATTATGTGTTATTGTTTATTATTTGTTACATTTGCACGTTATACTTGCATAATGTCCATGAAACAATACATTTTTATGAAATACTACAGTGCTGTGTAATATAGAAAACATATAGCCTATATACATTTAATATCCAATGTTGTAGGCTATAAATGATTGCATAAATGTAGTCATGGCAAATAATTTTCAAGTAAGAAAAAAAACAAGCATGAAATCACGAAAATATAAAGTAAGAAACACGAATTTCTCAGCGGGCAATGAATTCAAATTGTAATTGAAACGTCTGAGTGAAGCGTACATATTTCACGCCCGCACAGACAGCGTATATAAATACATCTCGTCTTCGCTTGCACATTTATTACTGTCCCAACCAAAGGATCCAACTGTCAAAACTGACAACTCTACACTGACAGACGCTCCACCTAATCGCTTACACGTTACACGTTCAATCCATTTAATTCATCGAAATAAATTTTGCATTAACAATTTCCAAACACTCAAAATTTTTTTCTCAACATATTGTCAAATCTAGTAAAGCAGAAGAAGGTATAAAGAACGCATATTAGCATATAAAGAACATCAAGGAATGGAACAATACTGATAGTTCCATATTAATCGCGAACCTCTTTACAGACGGTACTTATGAGAAGAAATGGTAGGCTTGTTTGTGTGTCTGAAGAAACTGTTCCCGGTATTTATCTTACTAATGAAAATATTACGCCACCAACAATTACCTCTATATAACAATTCTGCTTTTGACAAAAAAATCCAATTCTTTTATAAAGTAAAATGAACACTCACTCAAGAGAGTACTGTACGATGTATAGAACGCGCCTTATGTTACGAACAAAACGAGTGTCTAATTAAAAACCCAGTTAGCAATTGTTTAAAAATTTGCATATCGTCTGTGTGCGTTTCGGAACTGTTATTAGCAGCAACTTAGGTCGTCTTTCGCTGTGTAAATAATTGCCTAAGAGGCCTTTTTTGCATACATTTACATAACAATGCAGCTTATTCCGAACCCCAAAATTATCTCCTGCACGGCGTCTCTCGCTCAGTTATCCTCGAAGGAACTCTTTCATTTAATTTCTCCTATTCTGAATTCTGTTAATGTTGTGCAACGGCATGCCTATTTCTGAGTATCTCATCTGTTCCCTGTCTGTCTTTATCACCTCTTCTCTCTCCATATAGTTTTCTCTGCCTCTCCTTCTTAGTTTATTACATACATGTGCTTGCTTACAGGAACAGGGTTCATTCTTCACTAAAAAATGATCGGTTAACAAAGGTCGGAGTTAGGAGTTATATATTACAAAAGAGTAGGCCTAATTTAAAATTGTAAATGATAGGCTATGTGGCGTACACTTACAGTGTTACTTACTTAAATATCAGTGTCAAAGAACATACTGCTTTCTGAGTGAGCTGTTTATGGAAGCCTACGGAGGTTCTCAAATATCGTAATGAGCCATGAACGTAATAATTCGTAGAGCGTTCAATCTATACTTTAAATTTAACTTAACTCCACATCAGTCTTCCCGTGTTGGGACTATTATCTTGAACAATCTGCAAGTCGATTGGGTTTTTACTCGAATAGGATTCCAAGTTGGTGATAAATTGGCGACGGAAGAGTGTCTCGCCAACTGGAGATTGTTGAAGCACGTCTTCTTGTATTGGTCACTTACGGAACCTCAACCTCTGGCAACAGCAAGACAAACATTACGATAATTATGGGTACACTCACCAGATACGGTTTCAGAGAAATCGCAGAGGGCATTCCGAAATCAGACATGAACATTCAATCATCAGTGGATGAGTGCTAATAACGGTACCCAAAAATTAATGTATAACAGTGAACTCAGTGAACTTCAACATCAAGATTAGATACCTTTCACCCATCTGACTAAGGCCTGTTGCGACTTTGGAATCTGCAATTCGCCTACGTTTCCCCAAGTAAGTCGTGAGGCAAGGACAACGCAGTACGCAGTGAGCACATTATTTGCGACTCCTCGTACTGTCCATACCTGGTGGGAGATGGGCGGGATTGGTTTACTCCACCTTGAGTCACATCCACACAAGTCGCATCGAATTAAAACTATCGTACTTTAATCGCTGAGCCATCCAACCCTGTAAACTCAAATTAAGGGCATTAACGAATTAAGTCAACAATTATATATAACATTTTATTAATAATATTATGTCATAAATTTTATAAGGGATAGTATAAGGCTGATAAAGGGGGCTATGACCAATACCTGAAAGCGTTATTTGTTCTTTTTCTTTCGTTCACAGTAAAACTTTTATATGTATTAATCGATTATTTGCAACAGGAATTACGAAATCCCCCCCCCCCCACTTAATGCGGACGAGCCGTTTGCATAGTAGGGGATTGTGAAGAAAGAACAGGTAAAGGGAGAACATAGGCCTACGCTATGATATAGAAATTAAAAAAAATATGATGACAAGAATTTCTCAAAAAAATCCAGCGTTACGAGTTCAAAACACGACGGCACAATTTGTCACGTGTAAATCTGCGTCCCCTTTTTTACCAAGTACTTAGCTTTTCGGCTCACTTGATTAAATTATTTTCAATCTTAATCAATTATTAACCGTTAAAAACTTCACTACAACATGATCAATGTTAGAGTAATATCCTGTTTTATATATTTCCAAGCGGTTTACTTATAGCATTGAAAATATAGTCCATAACACGAGACCACCATACAGAATGTTTGACTGCCGCAAAATGATTGAAAATAAAACGAAATCAATTATTTCATAAATGGTAGTTATTATGTATAAATTTTCATAAAGAATGGCGATTTATTGAGATATAATTTCTCTTATTACAAACGACGCGAAAGAAAAACCAAGACGACAGGTGTGGAAACGAAAAGTAAAAATAACTTGTTGAAAGCCTTCGGGCACAGTTCATTACTTTTTGTGAACGAAAGAGAATTAAGGACATGAATATTATGTATTTTAGTGGGACTGGGCGGCATGTTGGCAGCACTGACATAACGGAACATCAGCTGTCCCCTATTAAAGCATAAACCTCGCCACTATAAACTTTCACAACGCACTCTCCACCTCTCCACACCTTCTAAGAATCTAACGAGGTACAAATATATGTCCAGCATCAACAGTAAACTTTATACAGTGGTTTTCATGGTGAATTTGTGGGATAGTTGGTTTTGAGACAGTCAAAGTGTACATAGGCCTAACAGACCTATACTGTTCGGCTGTTACGTAATACAACATATTATGTACATTTAATTGAAGATTTGTTAATGAATTGTACGTTCAAAACACAGAATGTCATTTATTGCACTCCGTTATTTCCAGTCTCTTCGATAACGTTATTCGAATTTTCCAGCTTATCTTCAGACCGGAACAAAAATCGTACTGTATACACCTGTATACTGTGATATCGCAAGTCACTAAAATAGAGGAGTGTAATGAGTGGTACTGTGTATTTTATATTATAAATAAATATACTAATTGAATGAGCGACCGAGTTCTCAGTTTTGACTCGACCGTTTGGCATGTGTATGTCTGTTTGGGGTATGTCTAACTATAAACCTTGAATACATTAACCGATTTTCATTAAAACGTGGCATACGTGTCCGTACAAACATTTAGCCTACAGAGCCCTATTGTTTTTGAGGTTGATCCCCAAAAAAGTAAGTGGCAGGGAGCAAAGTCAAGATTTAAAAAAAATCGGAACATAACCATGTATTCAATTAAAGCGAACTTTAACCACATTTTGAATATTATGTTCAGCTTTAGAAATTTAAAAATTTTGTGGCATAGGGCCCTGGAAAGTGTACCAAAATTTTGAAAAAGTTGCACATTGCATCTGTTGTGTCAAATTAAACAGAATTCTAACCTCAATCTGAATATAGTGGCTTGAAAATTAAAAAAAATGTTGGACACCGGAGTTAATAAAGTATTGAAATTGTGGAAGAAATTGTAGGCCTACAAATTCATATTGAATATCAGAACAGAGCTAATGATGTTAACCCAAATACGATGCAGTGTTTGCTTCGGAGTCAAGAAGAATACCTACCGGGATGTTGGGGCGTGGTCGGTTGCTTAGGTTTTTAATTTCTTTAGACGTTTCGGTCACACCTCCGGTGGCCATCTTCAGTAGAAACATTTTTATTTCTAGGAGTACCTCAAGCCAAAAATAGAAGTCGACATTTTTGAAACAATTGTAAAAGTATGATTGAGTTCTTAAGCTTCGGGAGCTTACTAGTAATACGCAGTATAAAACAATATAATCCACATAATTCTTAATCAAGCAGGGTTGGCCACAAGTTGCTTGACAAAAGTTATCCTTAATCACTTCTTTAATTCTGTAGTGATAGTGAATTAATATATGGTTGTGAGGTTCGCTCGTTGACAAGACACAATATCAAAGCATTCGTGTCTACGTTTCGACGAAATTTGTTGCCATCGTCAGGTTTGTATACGAGCAGTACTTACAGAAGCAATTAATAAACCTACCCATATCACCGTCGGAGTCAACACTATGAAGAACATAAACTACCGGGATGCTGGGCCGTGGTCTATTGCTCATGTTTTCATTTTCTTTAGATGTTTCGGCCACACCTCTGGAGGCCATCTTCAGTATAAAAAAGTTCCAAAGATGACAAGCCGAACGCATCTCACTGTCGTGGAGTAAGTAATGATAACCGCACCATTATCCCGCTTACACTACTAATACTTTTTTTTAGTAAATAACAATTGTAGATAACACAATCATACAATAAACAATATAAAAAAACATGGTTCTGTAGGCTAAAACTATGGACGCAGATGCCAAGTTTTACGAAAATCATATGACGCGTTCAGAAGTTATCGAGAGACACCCCAGCGGACAGAGAGATAGACAATGCCAAACGGTCGAGTTAAAACCAAGAACTCGTTCAACTGCTTACATACATTATAAGATATAACATTCCAACTATATTAATACTCATTGTACATGTGTATTAAATATTTGTGTTGCGTGTATACAACTCTTGACGATGATTATAAATTTGGTCGAAACGTTGCCACAAATGTTAAAAAATTCTCATCAATCGAGAAATGCCGCAGCCTATACTTATACCGTCTTAAATTTTTCGTAAATGAAATTTACTTTGTATGTTTCATATACAGTTTTTTCATACATCCACACATGTAGTGGATAATGAACACCAGAAAAACAAATATAGACTAAAGAAAAAATCATGGAAAAGACCGCACGTAATGTAACAAAGAAAGGGAACAATATAACTTTAATTCAGTTGATATGTAATGAAACTAGAAGACCGGAGGAAGTCGTGGCTTTTGGCTGTGTGAGAAGACGGCCGATAGACGCGGCGTTAAACCCAGAGATGAGGACGACATTCCTTATCGGGACGGAGCACTATGATGCAGTTCAACGGGCAACTACAAGTTCTCTCGTGAGAGGTATTACACCATACCGATCACACGTGCATCAATTCACACAGGTACAGCGGGCTCGCTAAACAATACATTTTCTAAATTGAATACAAAAACTGAATAAAAATATTGTGAAAGTCAGACAAAAAACTAATTAAAACCATGAACCCAAAGACCAAACATCTAAAGTCCAGATTAGCAACATGAATTAACAGGACATGAATAATCGATAATCATCAGATTAAAATTAATTTACCTTTTTTTTCATCCGTCGTGTGACTTCTTATTGTATTTAATTAAATAACGCGTTTCGACGCTCAAGGCCTCATCTTCAGATTTCAGTCCCGTGTGGACGTCGTTAACGATGTGTGTTAATCCCGTTAACAATCCCTTCACGTTAATCCCTTCACGTGTGTGAAGTCCCGTGTGTGTTAACGACGTCCACACGGGACTGAAATCTGAAGATGAGGCCTTGAGCCTCGAAACGCGTTATTTAATTAAATACAATAAGAAGTCACACGACGGATGAAAATATCGGTATGGAGAACCATACATGACTTCCATATTCTAAGATTTATATTTAAAATCATTTTCGAAATGAAATATTACCATAGAAACTACTTCTTTCTACTTACTGCTTCAGCCTTAACCACAGTACTGTGGTCACTAACGTATACCACCTCACGTTATCGCACTCGATTTTCACTAATGATGGAAGTCGATGGCATTGCCGAAACGTCTGGTTTTGTAGAAAACATTGGACTACGGCCAAATATCCCGGGAAGGAATTTCAACAAAAACTACTTCTTTGTTGCCGATAACGTTGTACACATATATATAAAAAATATGCATAAAATTAATGGCTTGTATAAGTTAATGATTGATCTCCATTAAGTAGTGCTCAAGTTTCCAAAGTTTTAATATTATGATGTCCGTAATTAAAACATCAGAGCAGGTTTAGTGTGAATGAGGGTACACCGTGGACAAAAATTTTCAACATTTCCTATTGAGCGTTGCTTAGAGTAAAGCTGCGAATCTACAGTGTATGTTTCACAGAACAAACATGCGAAAAAGGAGGAGCGCTCCGAAGTCACTCATGGACCCTCAGCATCTTGCAAAGGGTTCATTCCCTAAAGACGAAAAGTCTGTCTATGAATCGTTCCTCTGTAAACACGTGCAGTTACACTGCCCAGCGATCCACAGGAAGCAAATTGATGTCCATTTTTTCGGCTTGCACGCGTAATGTTGGTGTGGGTTTCGGCACTTTCCATTTAAAAAGCGTGCAAATGTAAGAAAATAAACATGAGCGAGGCCAGAAATAACGCGAATTTTGTGTGTGTGTGTGTGTGTTCCCTGCCTTTTTATTGCTATAGTCATAATAATAAAATGGAAACGTAAACATTACATAACTGAGATATGCTTACCTGCCACGAACGATATATTATTTTATACATGTATATTAACTCATACATAATTTACATTAAAATGAAAAAATTATAATTTTATTGCCTGGCAACAAAATTATTTTATTTTTAACAATTACCATTGTTTGAAAAAGTTTAAATGAATTTTCAAGTACTTTACTGTTGTTAAAACGTAAAAGGTTGCAGGTAAACTACCCCTTCCCCTTAACCGATCTTCACCAAAATCGAAAATCCTTGAGATCTCTACAATTCAGGGACGTATGCAAAAAATTATTTGATTCTGTTTGAATTTGCGGCTGTTATCGTTTGCCATAGAAAATACCCTTGATAAAAAAACGTTGCAGGTAAACTACCCCTTTCCCTTAACCGATGTTCACCAAAAACAATAGGTCTTGAGAACTCTACAATTTAGGGCTATATGCAAATAATCTTTTGATTCTGTTTGAATTTGCGGCTGTTATCGTTTGCCATAGAAAATACCCTTGTTAAAACATAAAACGTTGCAGGTAAACTACCCCTTTCCCTTAACCAATCTTCACCAAAAACAATAGGTCTTGAGAACTCTATAATTCAGGGCTGTATGCGAAACATTGTTTGATTCTGTTTGAATTTGCGGCTGTTATCGTTTGCCGAAAAAAAAAATTTCCCTTGATAAAAAAAAAACCGTTGCAGGTAAACTACCCCTTTCCCTCAACCGATCTTCACCAAAAACAATAGGTCTGAGTACTCTGCAAATCAGGGCTGTACGCAAAAAATTATTTGATTCTGTTTGAATTTGCGGCAGTTATCGTTTGCCATAGAAAAAAAATCTACAGACAGATAGACAGACAGACACACACAGAGACACTTTTCGAAAAACGACTTTTTTCATGTTTTGAGTGTAGTACAATCGGAATCTGCAATAATCTCGAACACGATTTTTTTTGCCATCACCATACTTCCATTTCCTTAAGGAATATGGAAGTAAAAAAAGTAAATTAATTTTAATCTGTATTGAATCGTGACTTGGATACCAGAGAACATGAGTTTAAAAATATAATCATCACGTCATGAAAAAAACTTTTTGTCATTATTTTATCTCCTCTTAACGTATTTTTTGGCGCAGAACTCAAAAATCGCATCAAAATTTTTCCACCGCGTAGGGTTTTCTCGAAAAATGCATTTTTTCTATTTGCACTCAACATTTGTTAAATTTTTGCTAAATTGTTAAACACGTGGCTAATAATAATTAATACATAAATCAAATAATAAATAATTGTTAACTAATTTTAACAATTAGTTACATTAATTCTCTTTAGTGATGGTTTTTATTTTAATATTATTTCAAAAAACTTTAAATTGGTATCATTTAACCCAAAATATTCACTAGCACTAGTCAATGAATGCTTCACTACCAGTATACTTCAGTACCAGTTGGCCACTCAGTTCACTTGAGAGAAAGCTATGAGAATTTAGAAATGGTTCTAGAAAAGATGAAATACTGAAATACTAGGATCAAGGCTGGATGGTGTGTTAAGATTTCTAAGTATTAACCATGTTTCTAGGTCAGCAGGGTGGTTATATTAAGTATCCATGTTTCCTATGTGAGTGGGACAGCCAAGCGAGAAATCAGCACTGGGAGAAGAGAAACTGGCCTGTAAGAAAATCTCTTGAACCTGGAAGCAAGAATATTATTTGTAAAAGTCTCGTCGACTCGAAGAAAATACTTTTACCTCCACTCCGTATGAAACCGGGGCTTATGAAACAGTTGTAAAAGCTTTATCTAAAGAAGGAAACTGTTTTAAGTATCTTTTGACCAAGTTCCCTCATTTGTCAGAAGCAAAATTAAAAGAAGGAATCTTTGTTGGCCCAGATACACGAAGACTAATGAAAGATGAAAGCTTCATGCTTGAAAATGACAGGTTGAAAAAGATGGATTAGTTTAAAAAATGTCATTAACAACTTCCTAGGAAAAAATAAGGACCCTGACTACGTTAATATAGCTGAAAGCATATTACAAAAATTCAAAGCTAATATGATGGGAGACTACTGCTGGATGCTACACCGTGAACATCTAGATTTCTCCTACAAGAGGAAAAGCAGAGACGCAGCTTCATGAGCAAAAGAAAAAGGTATTATGCGGTTTCCAGCTAAGGTAAAGATGTAATAACTTTTAAAATATATTATTGTGAAGAAACAGAACATAATTAAAAACATAGTTTGC
Source organism: Magicicada septendecula (assembly GCA_034769895.1). Classification (NCBI taxonomy): domain Eukaryota; kingdom Metazoa; phylum Arthropoda; class Insecta; order Hemiptera; family Cicadidae; genus Magicicada; species Magicicada septendecula. The sequence continues at coordinate 333,070,186 of CM068370.1, forward strand.
AAAAAATGGTGTTTTACTTAATGTACTTTTACTAATATAGTTTCACTAGGGAAACGCGTTCCACTAAAAATAACAACGCCGATTGCAAGAAAACAGTACGCGATAGGGAAAAATGAAGACATATTTGAATTAAGCTATACAAGAAACTATAAAATTAGATAAAATTTTGAAAAAAGTTTTTACGAACCTAAAATTTGCAGGCCTGTGTAATCCAATCAAATCTCTCTTGGTAAGGAAAGTAGTAATAAAAGAATGTACTAATACCAATACAAATAAAATACTAACTGATTTTATTCTGCTGCTAGTAGGGGGAAAATAAGGGTTCTGACCCACAAAGGAATGCCGCCTTTCTTAAAAAACATAAAAAACGATAAAAAACAAGATCAAAGAGATGCCGCCGTTCCCGCGGTCCAAGATTTTTTCCCACGCTCTCCCCACCACCCTGGACCCGCAGTATCCGCGAATTTTCGCGAATATAATTTTTTATATGCAGCCTTTCGCGAGCCTAAATCACTTTCACTTTCTAATTTCCGCGAATATAATTTTTTATATGCCGCCTTTCGCGAGCCTAGATCACTTTCACTTTCTACTGGACCACAGCATCCGCGACTTTTTCGCTGATCTGTGTCAAGATCCGCGACTTTTTCGCGTATCTGGACCACAGCATCCGCGAATATAATTTTTTATTTTTTTATATGCCGCCTTTCGCGAGCTTAGATCACTTTCACTTTCTATCACTTGATGCAATATTAAATATATGATCGGGGAGTACCAATCTTGCATGAGTTCAAATTTGTTATAATGTATATTAAATCTATATGATCAGGTTTACCAACCTATGGTGGGGGGTTCCGACTTGATGAATTATAGTGTATATATTAAATATATGATTAGGGTTACCAACCTTGCATGAGTTCAAATTTGTTGTGTGTTATAATGTATATTAAATCTATATGATCAGGTTTACCAACCTATGTATGGGTTCAAACTTGATATGTGTGTGTATTATAGTGTATATTAAAATATATGATCAGGGTTACCAATCCTGCATTATTGTGTGTGTGTATAGAACAGATCTGCCAACATTTTTCTTCGGTGGGAAATTCAAACTATATTATAGTAAATTGTTGACGACGACTTCGATATCAACTCTCTCTCCCCTCCTCTCTCTTTGTCTCTAGACACAGTTGTCATCAGTTTTACATAAGCGTCGTGCTACTTATGGATTATTGTAATTAGCGATACTAAAATGTAATCACCAGGAAATATATATTTATCACCTATCTCGTGGCGTCCTTTTTTGACACATGACAGTCATTGACTACGATTTAGAAATTAATATACTGCCAAGTCTGTGTGTGTGTGTGTGGTAAAGTGTTACGCGTAAAAAAAATCTCCTTGAAATAAGGTATTTTCAAAAGTTTTGTGTACACACACATTGTATAATAATTTTTGTAATTGTAAGATACAACCTGCAAATTATTAAAATGTCTCTCTCACACATTTCTGATTACTATACAAATAATTGGATGCATATTCGAAGGTTTATAACGAACTAAATTAAAATATACCATAATTTGTTTTAAATAATTAAATATATATATTTACAACACTGTACACAAACATAAAATATATAGTTTACAAACCGCTATAATACAATTATTCAAAAAATATATATATATCACAAACATTGTTATATATAAAATATTAATAATAATATTGTTTTAAATGATTAAATATATATTTACAGCACTGTACACAAACTTAAAATATAGTTTACAAACCGTTATAATACAATTATTCAAAATACATTTTACATTGATTAAATATACATATATCACAAACAAACATTGTTATATAAAATAAATATTAATAATAATTTTTGACATTGTAAGATTTTTAAATAATAATTTCACGGCTGTAGATACAGTTCACAAGGAAGTTTATCTGTAACATAACAATACAGTCGATATTAGAATCACTGATACGATAATATTCAATTATCACACACACACACAGTTAGTGGAAAGAATCAAATGTGTTTTCTTACGTCTTACGTTTTACGTTTTACGTCTTACGTCTTACGTCTTACGTCTTACGTTTACGTTTTACGTCTTACGTCTTACGTTTTAGTTTCACATCTTACGTCTTACGTCTTACGTTTTACGTTTTACGTCTTACGTCTTACGTCTTACGTTTACGTTTTACGTCTTACGTCTTACGTTTTAGTTTCACATCTTACGTCTTACGTCTTACGTTTTACGTTTTACGTCTTACGTCTTACGTTTACGTTTTACGTTTTTTTTTTATTCGCGGAAATTCGCGGATGCTGTGGTCTATTGGGACTGATGTTAATCGTTTCAGTTTCGAACGAGAACTGATTAGCAATTGTGTTTGCGTTCGAGAAGTTTAAACCCTTCCTAGAACATAAAGAATTCCTTTTGGAAACCGTCAATCAGACGTTATCTTGGTTATTGAATCACCCTAAACAGTTAGGACGAATTGAAAGGTGGATATTGAAGTTAAACTGCTACATATTCAGAGTGCAGCATATAAAAGGTACTCAAAACGTAGTCGCTGATACCCTGCCCCGTATGTTCCAGTCGCCCACTAAAACTCCTGAAAACAAAGAGAATCCGGAAATAGCACTTGCTAACGCCGTAATTACTGAATTCCCCCTTGCCTTCACAAACATTGCTCTGTATCAACAACTGTGTGTGTGTGTGTGGTAAAGTGTTACGCATAAAAAAATCTCCTTGAAATAAGGTATTTTCAAAAGTTTTGTGTACACACACATTGTATAATAATTTTCGTAATTGTAAGATACAACCTGCAAATTATTAAAATGTCTCTCTCACACATTTCTGATTACTATACAAATAATTGGATGCATATTCGAAGATTTCCCTTATTCAAACGATTTGTATGTGTGTACACGAACTTAAATACAGACGATTGTAATTTTAAAAATTCATTTTTTGCATTAAATATATAAAATATATTCATTCATTTTTTGCGTAAACAATGAAATAATAATACATTTCATTTCATTTCAGAAATAACACATTTCTGATTACTATACAAATAATTGCATGCATATTCGGAGTACGTTGACAGCGAAACAAGTCTATGCACACACACACACACACACACACACACACATACACACACACATACACACAACGATACTGAATTAGATATAGTTATTATTCGCTAAATTAAACCAGAGGTCATTAACCTTGTGTACGACGTCCTACATTCTAATTTCACACCTGCTAGTCATTAGCAGTGATTAGGATTATAAAGTATTTACTCTAAAAACGGACAACTCTACTTTCTAATTTGACACCTGTCAAGCATTAACACCGGTTACAGTAATTACTCTAAAAACGGACACACACACACACACACACACGTGCTTTCCCCACTACAGAGTACACTATATATACGCTAAGTAAGTTAGCGGCAATTTCTTATTTGTCGACTTGTACATCCTGATACTGCACGTATTACGTGTCTTCCAGTATACACATCTTCTTTTGAAAGACTGTTTGTACGTCTTCAGTGTAGACAACGCACATACTAGTTTGGCTGATACTGTCTTCCAGTATACACATCTTCTTTTGGTAAGTGTATAGATTTTATTTAAACGTAAAAATTATCAAGTGCATTATTTATTGAATTTAATACATGTGTGTGTGTGTACGCGTGTGTGTATGATCAAATTACAATTTCTGAAAATATATTCTTACTGTATTTTTATAGTGGCAATTTCTCACCAACGTGTGCTGATACATCGTGAAATCTCTACATCTTTTTTTTAATAGTTGAAAGACTGTTTGTACGCCTTCAGTGTAGACAACGCACATACTAGTTTTTTGGCAAGTTGTACAGATTTTATTTAATTTTAATTTTAATGTATGTGCAGATTTTTATTTAAACGTAAAAATTATTTGCATTATCAAGCGTGTTATTGAATTTAATACATGTGTGTGTGTGTATGATCAAATTATTATGTCTGTTATAAATTTTCTGAAAAATTGCTTTAAACAAACGTTTTTAATGTAAAAAATTTAGAAAGTAGGTCACAGCGTATGATGACATTTATATCTCTCTCTAATTCTGTTGTGGACATACATAGCTGTAAGCAGTGACTATCTCCTTATGAATGCGGAATGTAGACTTTCCTAAAATTATTTGCATTAAAACATTATCAAACACATTACTGAATTTAATATATGTGTGTGCGCGCGTGTATGATCAAATTATTATGGAGTGGGTTATACAAATAATAATAAAGTGTGTGTAATACATATATACATTTATTAAAATACATACACATAGCTCCAAGATTATATTAAACAGTTTTACAATTAAAAATACATACACAGCTCCAAGATTATATTGTTACAAGTATGAAAATATATCTAAACTAATATTTACAATTTAAAAAAAAAACATACACAGTTCCAAGCTTATATTGTTACATGTATTAAAATATATCTAAACTAGTTTTAGATAATACTTGTCGTTTAGAAACAGTCTCGCATTGATCACGTTACAGTGATCGAATTCATCAGCGTGTGCTGTCAGTACATTTTTTCTTGCTGTCTGAAGATTTCGTAAAAATTATCAAGTGCATTATTTATTGAATTTAATACATGTGTGTGTGTGTGTGTGTACGCGTGTGTGTATGATCAAATTACAATTTCTGAAAATATATTCTTACTGTATTTTTATAGTGGCAATTTCTCACCAACGTGTGCTGATACATCGTGAAATCTCTACATCTTTTTTTTAATAGTTGAAAGACTGTTTGTACGCCTTCAGTGTAGACAACGCACATACTAGTTTTTTGGTAAGTTGTACAGATTTTATTTAATTTTAATTTTAATGTATGTGCAGATTTTTATTTAAACGTAAAAATTATTTGCATTATCAAGCGTGTTATTGAATTTAATACATGTGTGTGAAACATACACAGTTCCAAGATTATATTGTTACAAGTATTAAAATATATCTAAACTAGTTTTACAATTAAAAATACATACACACACATAGCTCCAATATTATAATGTTACAAATATGATGAAAATATATTTAAAACTAGTATTTACAAAATATGTATAAAATAAGACTTAAACACGTCTATGTACTGTGTTGGTCAATGGTGTATATTCTACAAGCGAATCATGTAGTATCATACAGTAGGCGGTCGTCTGTGTAGGAAAATTCGTTGACGATTCAAATTCTAAACGTACATCAACTGCTGAAGACTTAAGTGCTTCGTCTTGTCTGCTACAACCGAAAACAAACAGCGGGGCTTTTGATTTGAATAATTCCGGTGTCAGTACTGGGCTGCCGTCTAAACGGTGGTAATACGAACTTTGAAAACTGGCGTACATATTGTACAATAATGCAAAACGGTCTTTCCCAATATCCAAGTTTAAATTATCGTAAGGATAATACTTGTCGTTTAGAAACAGTCTCGCATTGATCACGTTACAGTGATCGAATTCATCAGCGTGTGCTGTCAGTACATTTTTTCTTGCTGTCTGAAGATTATCTGTCATTAATAATTTAACGTTGCGGCCGTACTTGGCGACAGCATAACGATAATGAAAGTCGTACATTATCGTTTATCTAACGTCAAGCACCGTGAAGCCGACATACACGGGACGGGAAAGAACAATGGATTTTTTACGGAGTGAGAGCCCCACCAGATCGTTCGTATAACGAATCATACGTTTTAGCCTAGGTGTGGAAACTAGTTTTTGAAGCCGTCGCTCATTCGAGACTCGCATTGATCACGTTACAGTGATCGAATTCATCAGCGTGTGCTGTCAGTACATTTTTTCTTGCTGTCTGAAGATTTTTATTTAAACGTAAAAATTATTTGTATTATCAAGCGTGTTATTGAATTTAATACATGTGTGTGTGTATGATCAAATTATTATGTCTGTTACAAATTTTCTGAAAAATTGCTTTAAACAAACTCTGTCTGTCTGTCTGTCTCTCTCTCTCTCTCTCTCTCTCGTTGTCAAAAGTTATGTTCAAACCGTTTCTCCTCTCCGTGCATGTATATGATTTTAGAAAGTTTATATATATTCGACAAATATTAACTGTGTACGTACTTACAACGCCCGCTCTCTCTCTCACTCATCGTCAAAACGTTGACTTCATTTTTCATTGTATTAAATAATTAACAAATATTAACTATGTGTGCGTGTGTGTTGTCAACTACTTACATGCGCGTTCTCTCTCTCGCTCGCAGACGTTGGAAGCAATTCCTAGTTTATAATGTAATTACCTGTGCGTGTATGTCTCTCTTTATTCGACAAGACTTAAACACGACTATGTACTGTGTTGGACAATGGCGTATATTCTACAAGCGAATCATGTAGTATCATACAGTAGGCGGTCGTCTGTGTAGGAAAATTCGTTGACGATTCAAATTAATTTCGAGTTTCATTATTTAATTTGTCGTCAGCAGGTAATTTGTAATATTCTTGAAATATAAGGAGGGCATTGGAAACATCTGAATCATTTACTAATTGCAATGACGTTTTATCTTTCGTATAAAGATATCCATATTCATATAAGTAACGTTTAACCTAATCCAATTGAAACTGTGTTGTGTTATCCGTTAAACATTTGTCCATAATGTTAAAAAAATATTACAGATTTAAGTGGCGTCATGGTTTCCGATTGTACTTTACAATGACAAATACCAAACAACGTTGTTAATAATTATAAAAGAATATGTTATTATCCCTTCTCCTCAATATTTATAAAAAAGATTTTTAACAAAAATATGAATTAACAGGAATCGAACCTACATACTTACCTTCTTTACCTTCACATTTACCATTACTCGTCTAACCATTTAATCGATTAAGCTAATTCATATCTTATTAACGAACGATTACTCACGAAAGGAAAAACAGTTTACATGTCAAAGAACTCGGAATGTTTACATTTTAAGTGTGCAATGTTTACATGTCAACAAACACCGTCTGTTTTCGATTTTCACATTTGAAACACCTATCATAAATTTACCACCTTCGTATCGAACACCATACATACGATCTATAATCCGTTTACAGTCAGCCGATTCGCACAAACGCATATATTTGTTTGCTAATGAATCGTCACTGAAATGTAAAGTGTTAGGGTTCCATGCGCTATTGTCACTGAAATGAGAAGCGTTATGACTCTGCGTGCCACTTTCGTTTTCAGTTATTACATGTTGTGTAGGCTCTTCTTCTCCTCCTCCCCTCCTCCATTATATCACCACTTAACTTTCGTGAAATAGCTTCTAACGGTTCCAGAATCGGTCTGTAATTTTTTCTAAACGCCTCGTCGCTTTCTCTGATACCGTGTTGTAATGCATGATATTACAGCATTAAACTTTACAAAAAACGACATTATTAGAAGACACTAGTGAACACGTCTGTATCAAACAATGATAGAATATTCGTCACAAAAGGACAGTAGAATGTGATAGTGGTGGTGGTGGTGGTAACGTCGATCATACACACAGACTCTGGAGAGAGGCTAAAGTTTATCGAGATGAAAACGTCGTAGACACTTTCTTCTCGTGGTTGATGAAAGACGCCGAGGATATGATGAAGGTAGTACGACATAACGTACGCATTGCAACATCCAGTGAGCGTTACGTGTCGTTCTCTCTGGGTCCCTTGCGTTTCGTACACTCTTTTCAATTTCTTAATCGCTCTCTGGACACACTCGTTACGTCCGTCCATCCATCCGTCCGACTGTCTATATCTGTCTGTATGTCTGTCTGTCTGTCTGTCTCTCTCTCTCTCTCTCTCTCTCTCTCTCTCTCTCTCTCTCTCTCTCTCTCTCTCTCTCTCTCTCTCTCTCTCGTTGTCAAACGTTATGTTCAAACCGTTTCTCCTCTCTATGATCATTACCGTGCATGTATATGATTTTAGAAAGTTTATATATATTCGACAAATATTAACTGTGTACGTACTTACAACGCCCGCTCTCTCTCTCTCATCGTCAAAACGTTGACTTCATTTTTCATTGTATTAAATAATTAACAAATATTAACTATGTGTGCGTGTGTGTGTTGTCAACTACTTACATGCGCGTTCTCTCTCTTAACATAACGCTTCGTGTGAAGCGTTTTGTAGAGCAGGTTTCAACTGTGGAAGGTTTCATCGGACAAAAGGCTTGCCGCATGACAACTGGCACCAATCGTACACTCTAGTGTTTTTGGTGGTCCTAAAAAGGACCGAGTTGTGAGAACGGCGATGTTGGTAGTGCCGCGCTGAGATGTTCGGCGGCTGCGCCTGCTGTTCACGGCGTACTGCAGTCTTCCTCTTCTTCCGACACTGGTTGTAGAGTCAGCTGCCGACCCAGCGAAATCCATCGCTGACGCGGAACTTTCAAAATTTTCTGTCGGCTCAGGTTTTATTAACTAACTGGCATCGCTGATTGGCTAGCTCCGAACACGAAGTTGGTTACGTCTCGGTGGCTGCTGATGTCTGATTGGCTCGCTGTGTCCACCGCTGGTACCGGAGAGCAGATGTTCGCATACCGCTGCCATCACAATATATAACCGGTGAACTTCACAATCGTTCGTGTTGCTGAACACTACTGTGCTACAAATTGTATGTTACAAATTGATATTCTAATTTACTTTGTGAGATATAAAGCGTTTAAGATACACTAACATAATACCAGCGTTATAACAGTTTCTTTGTTTTTCAGTATTCACTCTCACGTCTGAATATTACCATGTCTGACCTTCAGCAGAATCCAGAACATCAGCAGGAACAGTGACATCCTCAACAAGGTAAAAATTTTTTTAAATACCAATTGTCTCTCTCTATAATTATGCAGCAAACCAAATTTGTTTGATATGAATTAACATGTATAAGATAGTTTCTTGACGTTGTTTAGAAATTGATATGACGAAGAAAATTTTTTATGTTCTGACATAGGTTTGTCACCTTCTCCCCAATATATTGTCTCTTGACATCGTTTAGAAATTGACATGACGGAGAAAATTTTTCATGTTCCACCATAGGTATGTCACCTTCTCTCCAATGAACTAATTCAATTCCGCAACAAAAGCATTTAACTCTATCGTCTATGAATGACATACTATGTCCACAAACATCATAATTTAGCGGATAGTAGTAAAACCCGGCAAACGCTAACTCGTCGGGACTGACAAACGTCACTTCCCAATACTTGAACGATTTTCTTCTTTCACTTTCAATGCTAAAATCAGGAGTAGCTGCCATCTTCACAGTTTGCAATAAACTAGCCTATTACTAACGTGTACTATCTATTTACCTCAAACATGAATTTGTGTGTGTGTGTGTGTGTGTGTGTGTGTGTGTGTGTGTGTGTGTGATTCATCATTCCTATTAGCTAATACATGTGTTTCTATTGTTTCAGATATGACACGATTTTATATTGTGCGAAACAGTAGTATTAGAGGATGTCTCACAACTTTTAATTACCTGCCTGTGTACACAGAAGAAGAAGAAGATCAAGATATAGTACCGATAATGACCGAGGTGCGACCTTTATTGTGCAAGGATATTCTGGCAGAACAAGCACGTTTACGCAGTATCAAATGGCATATTGCGTGCAGGATACGTTTCACTAAAACTATGTTAAATGGTGACAGCGGCGAAGAAAAAGAGGTAACCAAAGACGCCGTCTTCCACGGACGTTGTCGTACGTTGCTCACGGACGACAACGACGAGTTGAACTGTCTACTCGATGAATCCTACGATAAAATCATGAATAGCATATCCAATTTTACCCGTGACGGGAGCGGATGGTCGGTGGATGCTGTACTGAAGCTGGAACTAGTTGTTGGACGGTACCGACCTCTAGCAGCATCCTCCTACCTTCCAACCCCACGAAAACTTGCACTCACCAAGGCAGTAGTCAACATCAATAACTCCCAAGATGAAATGTGTTTTCTATGGTCCGTACTAGCTCACATACACCCTCAACAAAAGCATAAAGACCGTGTTTCAAAATACCTCTTATTCAAAAACACAATAAATATGTCCGGTATCGAGTACCCTGTTTCTATAAATTCACTTTCTAAATTTGAAACACAGAATCCCAATATTTCTATAAACGTTTTCGGCTATGATATAGACGACAATATCAGAAACGAATCAAAAAATGAGGTTTATCCGTTAAGAATTACCCCCAATAAGGACAGATTACATCATGTTAATCTTTTACTTCTGTCCGATACAAATAGCCGAAAACACTACTGTCTTATCAGTAGCATTAATAGATTGTTATCATCCCTTACAAAATGTAGCAATAAATCATTTTACTGCGACTACTGCCTGCATCGTTTCTCCACAGAACATGGTCTGTCCGATCATCTCCCCTACTGCACACCTCACGGCGAGCAGAAAACCAAAATGCCCACAGAGGAGGAGAAGTTTATGTCATTTAAAAATTACGCGCACTGTCTTAAAGTACCCTTTACCGTCTACGCCGACTTCGAGTCCCTCATCACTCCGCTTCAATCGTGTTCACCTGGTAACAACGTCCCGACGACAGTGCACGAGTTAGGCGAATTCTACTCAGTTGATAGCAACGGTGCCCGTCAGAAAATAACTTCTCCTCCTGTATCGTCCACATCATACGAAGCGATGCATATTCCGTCAGGTTTCTCCTATGCTATCGTGGATCATACACACAGACTCTGGAGAGAGGCTAAAGTTTATCGAGGTGAAAACGTTGTAGACACTTTCTTCTCTTGGTTGATGAAAGACGCCGAGGATATGATGAAGGTAGTACGACATAACGTGCAAATAATTATGTCCGATGATGACAATGTTGCGTTCACTAACGCCACCGTTTGTCATTTGTGTGAGCGCCCTTTGACAGACGATGACAAGGTACGCAATCATTGTCATCTTACGGGGAAATTCTTGGGAGCAGCCCACAATAGCTGTAATCTAAGCTACAAGATGCCTCGTCATATCCCCGTCTTCTTTCACAACCTTCGTGGCTACGACTGTCACCATTTAATGCTGGGTTTAGGAAAATATAAGGACCAACACGTATCCTGCATTGCAACATCCAGTGAGCGTTACGTGTCGTTCTCCCTGGGTCCCTTGCGTTTCGTAGACTCTTTTCAATTTCTTAATCGCTCTCTGGACACACTCGTTACCAATCTGTCTACGTCCGGGAGCCAATTTCCTTTGCTCAGAGAGGAAATGCTTAGACGGGGTTTCGACGAACAGACCAATCTGCTCGTACGCAAGGGAGTATACCCTTACGAGTACGTTGACAGCATTGATCGATTCAACAAATCAAGTCTACCCGCTCGTGAACACTTTGATAACCGGTTGTTGGAATCGGCTATTTCGGACGCAGATTACGAGCATGCACAAAACGTGTGGAGTGCATTCAATCTGCGTACGTTTGGCGATTACCACGATTTGTATTTGTTGACAGACGTAATGCTGCTGGCCGATGTCTTTGAAAGTTTCCGAGACATGGCCTTACGCGATTACTGCTTGGACCCGTGTCATTTTTACTCGCTTCCCGGACTCGCTTGGAACGCGATGCTAAAAATGACAGGGGTCGAATTAGAGCTGTTAACAGAGATAAATATGCATCTGTTCCTTGAGTCTGGGGTCCGCGGAGGCTGCGCGATGATATCCAACCGTCACGCAGTCGCTAACAATCCTCTGATTCCAGATCAGTACGATGTATCGAAACCGACCTCCTTCATTCTGTATACAGACTGTAATAATTTATACGGTGCAGCCATGTCGCAACCACTCCCTTACGCAGACTTCCGATGGCTCGATCGTAACGAAATCGAGTCCTTGGACGTACGTAATGTGAGTGATGATTCCGACATCGGGTACATCCTCGAAGTCGACCTACACTATCCCGATACCTTACACGACCTGCATTCCGACTACCCACTTGCACCTGTGCGCCAGCGCGTAACACCCGATATCCTTTCTCCCTTTTCCAAACGTTTACACAAGAGTATATACAGATCATCGTATAACGAATCAGGGTCATCCGTAGAGAAGTTGTTAACAACTTTGGAGGACAAACAAAATTACGTTCTCCATTATCGAAATTTGAAATTGTATTTAAGTCTTGGCTTAGAGCTGAAAGCGACTCATAGGGTGTTGTGTTTTAAGCAAAGCGCTTGGTTGAAACCGTTTATCGATTTCAACACCCGCAAGAGGCAAACAGCCGTCAACAGCTTTGAAAAAGACCTTTTCAAACTGATGAACAACGCTGTATACGGTAAGTCGCTGGAGAACGTACGGAAACATATAGACTTTGAACTAGTCTCGAATGAACGACGGCTTCAAAAACTAGTTTCCACACCTAGGCTAAAACGTATGATTCGTTATACGAACGATCTGGTGGGGCTCTCACTCCGTAAAAAATCCATTGTTCTTTCCCGTCCCGTGTATGTCGGCTTCACGGTGCTTGACGTTAGCAAAACGATAATGTACGACTTTCATTATCGTTATGCTGTCGCCAAGTACGGTTGCAACGTTAAATTATTAATGACAGATACAGACAGTCTGATGTATAGCATTCAAACATCAGACTTGTATGCAGACATGAAGAAGGACCTACATGTTTTTGACACATCGGATTACCCTACGTCTCATCCTTGTTATAGCCTTAAGAACAAAAAGGTTGTCGGTCTGTTCAAGGATGAAACGTGTGGTCGTCCTATTAGAGAATTCGTGGGTCTCCGTGCGAAATGTTATTCGTTCCTTGTGGCCCACGAAGATCCCACCCAAGAGTGTCAAAAACGTGTATGTAAAGGTGTGCCTCGAGTTGCAATTAAGAGGAGTCTGCGACACGATATGTATCGCAAGTGTCTCACTGATCATTGTCAGTTTTCTACCAGTGCGCTTTGTTTACGTAGCGATCATCATACGCTGTACACGATGCGTGTAAATAAGCAAGCGTTGTCACCGTATGATGATAAGCGTTATATATTAGACAATGGTCATGATACACTTGCATACGGTCATTATCGGATACGACAACGCATCAACATGGAGAACGACGACACCTCCCCACCTACTAAAAAAATTCGTCTCCATGTATAGTAACCCCCCTCAACACTTGTTTCTTTCGTCAGTTGACGTCTCTCGGTGCTTCAGTCCAGACGTCTGTAAACGTAAGTTCACATATTAATATCTCAACGATATTTGTATGTTTAAACATAATATATATATACATATATAGAGTTTGTAATGTGTGTGGTTTCTTTGTCTTACAGTATTATGGATAACACTGCGGTTATAATCGACTTCCAGTGCTTTTTCGACGACAACGGAAAATATATTGTGAAGGAACTGTCAATCATGGACGTTCTGAGATTTGCTGGTAGACATTGGATTTTGACACCGCCTGCTACATCCGTTACGAATCCCAAATACGTTTGGACAAACCACTGGTTAACAACAAATTATCATAGACTTAGATGGAGCGAAGGAGAGACACCATACGACAATCTTGTTTCATTGTTAACATCACATACACGTATATATAAATATGTGTTTGTGAAAGGTTTTGAGAAAAAACGTTTTTTGCAATCAAAGATAATACACAATAATATCATCAATCTCGATGACTTTGGTTGTCCTAAAAACATACCGTATATAATTCATGGAACAGAATGTCTTAGACATTTCAATTCTTCTGACCGTTGTGCCAACTATAAGGTGCATGCTATTCGGGAATGGATGATTCATGATTTTTGCTTTAAACAAACATTTTTAATGTAACAAATTTAGAAAGTAGGTCACAGCGAATGATGACATTTATATCTCTCTCTCATTCTGTTGTGGACATGTACATACATGCATAGCTGTAAGCAGTGACTATTTTCTTATGAAAATGGACTTTCCTAATGACATTGTTATATTTTTGGTGTCTCTAATTTCGTCTGTGGGACATGTTCATACATGCAAAGTGGGACACCGACGTTACCACCACCACCACTATCACATTCTACTGTCCTTTTGTGACGAATATTCTGTCATTGTTTGGTTCTCTCTGGTTTGATACAGACGTGTTCACTAGTGTCTTCTAATAATGTCGTTTCTTGTAAAGTTTAATGCTGTAAGTGCTATCGAGTACAAACGATGTTCAGAATTGACAGTGAATAAAAAATATCCCATCATGGTCTTAACAAATGTGGACACAAAATATGGGAACTCTGTGCTTGCTACGTTGGAGGATGGCGACCGTCACTATCGTGTCTATCTTCCCAAGAGGTATGCAGGTGTCTTCACGAATGAGGAGCTCAGACGTATCAAACCTAAAGAACTACATTTAGTGTATCGAGGGACGAGAAATCAAACAACACAAGTAGAGATTGAGTCCTAACGTCGTAAGTAGCAATCGTGTTAACAAACAATTTATTGATGTGTGTGCGTGTGTGTAGTTTCAACTCTCTGTACTTAACACTTTAATAATTGAATTTGTATGTACATGATAAATGTATCATTGATTCTATTTAGTTTCGTTGAATAATAGTTGGTTCGATTAGAAATTATTTGAAAGTACATTACCTTTATGCGATAAATGTATCATTGATTCTAAGTAGTATTTACAAATTTCCAGTGAATAATATTTGGTTTGGTTTGATTAGAAATTATTTGAAAGTACATTAACTTATGAAAAATGACATATACTTGAAAAAGTTTACTTACTTAACGCATTTGATTCTTTCCACTAACTGTGTGTGTGTGTGATAATTGAATATTATCGTATCAGTGATTCTAATATCGACTGTATTGTTATGTTACAGATAAACTTCCTTGTGAACTGTATCTACAGCCGTGAAATTATTATTTAAAAATCTTACAATGTCAAAAATTATTAATATTTATTTTATATAACAATGTTTGTTTGTGATATATGTATATTTAATCAATGTAAAATGTATTTTGAATAATTGTATTATAACGGTTTGTAAACTATATTTTAAGTTTGTGTACAGTGCTGTAAATATATATTTAATCATTTAAAACAATATTATTATTAATATTTTATATATAACAATGTTTGTGATATATATATATTTTTGAATAATTGTATTATAGCGGTTTGTAAACTATATATTTTATGTTTGTGTACAGTGTTGTAAATATATATATTTAATTATTTAAAACAAATTATGGTATATTTTAATTTATTTCGTTATAAACCTTCGAATATGCATCCAATTATTTGTATAGTAATCAGAAATGTGTGAGAGAGACATTTTAATAATTTGCAGGTTGTATCTTACAATTACAAAAATTATTATACAATGTGTGTGTACACAAAACTTTTGAAAATACCTTATTTCAAGGAGATTTTTTTTACGCGTAACACTTTACCACACACACACACACAGACTTGGCAGTATATTAATTTCTAAATCGTAGTCAATGACTGTCATGTGTCAAAAAAGGACGCCACGAGATAGGTGATAAATATATATTTCCTGGTGATTACATTTTAGTATCGCTAATTACAATAATCCATAAGTAGCACGACGCTTATGTAAAACTGATGACAACTGTGTCTAGAGACAAAGAGAGAGGAGGGGAGAGAGAGTTGATATCGAAGTCGTCGTCAACAATTTACTATAATATAGTTTGAATTTCCCACCGAAGAAAAATGTTGGCAGATCTGTTCTATACACACACACAATAATGCAGGATTGGTAACCCTGATCATATATTTTAATATACACTATAATACACACACATATCAAGTTTGAACCCATACATAGGTTGGTAAACCTGATCATATAGATTTAATATACATTATAACACACAACAAATTTGAACTCATGCAAGGTTGGTAACCCTGATCATATATTTAATATATACACTATAATTCATCAAGTCGGAACCCCCCCACCATAGGTTGGTAAACCTGATCATATAGATTTAATATACATTATAACAAATTTGAACTCATGCAAGGTTGGTACTCCCCGATCATATATTTAATAATGCATCAAGTGATAGAAAGTGAAAGTGATCTAAGCTCGCGAAAGGCGGCATATAAAAAAATAAAAAATTATATTCGCGGATGCTGTGGTCCAGATACGCGAAAAAGTCGCGGATCTTGACACAGATCAGCGAAAAAGTCGCGGATGCTGTGGTCCAGTAGAAAGTGAAAGTGATCTAGGCTCGCGAAAGGCGGCATATAAAAAATTATATTCGCGGAAATTAGAAAGTGAAAGTGATTTAGGCTCGCGAAAGGCTGCATATAAAAAATTATTTTCGCGAAAATTCGCGGATACTGCGGGTCCAGGGTGGTGGCGAGAGCGTGGGAAAAAATCTTGGACCGCGGGAACGGCGGCATCTCTTTGATCTTGTTTTTTATCGTTTTTTATGTTTTTTAAGAAAGGCGGCATTCCTTTGTGGGTCAGAACCCTTATGTGACGATCCCTTTATCTGTCAATGACCGAAAAATGCTGACCTGTGTTGTCGATATTACTTACAAACCGTACAATTTTGTTTCCAGAAGTTCAATTTTGTCGTTTTTTGCAAACGTATTGTCTCTTATCTTGAGTGCCACGAGATTTTATGACACAAAGTAACACCAGCGTCTGAGGAGGGATACTAGACATATAATGTCCTTGGCCTTGTTCATATTGTTCTTGCTCTTACCGTTCGAATCACACCTGTTGGAGACCAAATCTGTTACAGAGGCCATGTGTACTGGAAGTAGCGAACTTTAAATACGGATGATGCGAGCGACGGCCATATAGGAGAGTTAGTACTGGTTCGTAACAGACAACTATCCTCTTTTGACATTGTATGATTTTAATAAAAACAGATATCGGATTTAAATAATAATTCCGTACTTGCAATATACAATCCATGTACACAAACTTATATATCCTTGTTGGGGCTGTAATTATTACTAAACAGTAATACATGCTTAGAATGAAAATATTTGCTATGATTTTAGTAACGTACAACACCAGCTTAACCCAGAGAGAGAGAGAGCGAGAGAGAGAGAGAGAGAGAGTGAGAGACTGCAATGTGTCAGTGTAAAGTCGTGTCAATGACCTCGAATTGCTTCCGACGTCTGCGAGCGAGAGAGAGAGAGAGAGAGAGGGCGTTAATATTTGTCGAATAAATATAAACTTTCTAATTTCATATACATGCGCGCGGTACTGACCACAGAGAGAGAAACATACACAACAAGTGTGTGAGAGAGAGAGAGAGAATTTAAACTGATAATTGTTTTATTAAAGTCTTACAATGACGAAATATTATTATTTCATTGTTTACGATATATATATTTAATGCAAAAATGCAAAGTAACACCAGCGTCAGAGGAGGGATACTTGGTAAACCTGATCATATAGATTTAATATACATTATAACAAATTTGAACTCATGCAAGGTTGGTAACCCTGATCAATATTTTAATATACACTATAATACACACACATATCAAGTTTGAACCCATACATAGGTCGGTAAACCTGATCATATAGATTTAATATACATTATAACAAATTTGAACTCATGCAAGGTTGGTAACCCTGATAATATATTTAATATATACACTATAATACATCAAGTGATAGAAAGTGAAAGTGATCTAAGCTCGCGAAAGGCGGCATATAAAAAAAAAAATATATATTCGCGGATGCTGTGGTCCAGATACGTGAAAAAGTCGCGGATCTTGACACAGATCAGCGAAAAGTCGCGGATGCTGTGGTCCAGTAGAAAGTGAAAGTGATCTAGGCTCGCGAAAGGCTGCATATATTTGAATTGACGCGCGAAAGGTGCCATGCAATTTGATTGGTCGATGCTGCTGGTCCAGCGGTGATGGTGGGGGGATAACGGTACTTTAGTCAGAACTCTCATTATCCCTCTACTGCTGCTGATAAGAAAAGATCTTATCTAAGTAACTTTAATCGTACTTACCGATAAAATAACGAAACAACTTCTTAACATTTAAAAAATACTTTACGTACAGAACACCACAGTACGTGCATAATACATTTGCAGAATACGAATTCATTTTGTATCAAATATTAATAAGACAGCATATAACGCATTTCAAAATAAAAAATAGTACTAAGAACAGTATAGTAAAATTAAATCATCAAAAAACAAATAAGAGACAGAAGCTTCGGCGGCAACACTCAGGAAAATTTTTTTAATTTTTTATTTGTAAGAAATCGGTCTCTTGTTTTAGACTGTATGTTTCTTTTAACACCGCTAAATCACTGGTTCTAGGAACGGTTGGAAGCGGTGTGAATCGATCAATACAAGTTCAGGTTATGCCACAAACTGTCAGTTTTTCAAACAATTGATTTATGAAGTTGATTTCGGTCAACCGATTTTTCGAATAATTGATTTTCAGATAACTGACGTTCTACTGTATTTAATCCCATCGTTACCGATTTACGAAAGTTCCAATGGATAGGATAATTCATTCATCACACGAAAAGTGACCGTGACACCGACATGAACAACCGAAAATATTTTTAAAACTATTGTGAATGTATGTTGACGTGGTTGTCATTAATAATAATTTTATATGTTACAAACGACCTTACCGTGTGTGTGTGAGCGCGCGCGTGTGTGTGAAAGTATGTACGCGATTTCCAAAGCGAGATGGTATTTAATACCATCTGAACACATATTAAATACAACTGAAACTTAATTAAAGCCTAACGTGTGTTCATAACCCATGGCTAATATTGTCATTCACAATGGTTAAGTGCTCTGACGACTTGAAGGTTAAGCCGTGGCTTAACGGAACACGTTGGAAGTTAATTAAATTTCAGTCTTATTTAGTAAGTGTGCACGTATGTTGTGTGTGTGTGTGTGTGTGTGTGTGTGTGTGTGTGTGTGTGTGTGTGTGTGTGTGTGTGTGTGTGTGTGTGTGTGTGTGTGTGTGTGTGTGTGTGTGTGTGTGTGTGTGTGTGTGTCGGTGTATTGCTCAATTGTAACTCCTAATTTCGTACAATCACATTTTGATAACTTTATTAACATTATGTCATAAAATATAAAAGATATGTTATTATTTTAGCATGTAATTATATATACTTTTATTATTATTATTAGCATAGGTTATAATTATTAAAATATAAACGTACACACACTGAATTGCAGAAAAGTATTACACAAACGAACGTAAGCAATTCACCGTCTCAGTCGCACTAAATGGGTTAACTAAAATCTGTTCAATCAAACGTTAGACAAGACTGATAGGTTTACATTCTGTTGTAGACGCGTTTATTAAATCTCCTACTATATAATATTATATTTTCCAAATGCGGGACTCCATTTCCATAGTATGTTAGTCGCAGGACCAAGTCACGGGACAAACAACACTCAACGGGACTAACCTATCGTCCAGACAATCACGCGTTTCTCTTTGTGACTGCGGCAATTTATATTCGATTTGAAAACGATACGGCGTGTAACATGCCCGAAGACGAATTTTACGGTAAACAAAGCTGGAAGCGGGTCACTGATAGTGTTATCACGGCCTATTGTCGCTAGTAGATGCTACTAGCTCTGTACTAGACTCACCGTGCACGCAGACACATGGTACTGCACATGAGTTTTGAGCTTGAAAAATATTTTTTTTTAATTATAGGTGCCATGTAAAAAAAGTTACTTGTGTTAGCAGTTATACGTAACACTGGTTACAAATGGGATAATCTTCTTTTCCGCCTAAGGACCGCGTAAATAACCCACTGCATTCACATCATGTTTCTGCTTTCCACTTCTTTTTTTGCTTTTCAATAATTCTTAAGTCTGTCTATCGTTACTTTCTCCTCCACTCTTCCGTCCAGATGTTATTTTTTTTATTCTTGTCTTTTACCTGGAAAGCCTTGAAGTTTTGTGTAATTTCTGTAAACGTTGATTACTGTATTGTAATGTCTAGTTGTGAGTTTATTTGAGACATCCTTCTTATTGAAGATATCTTCAGTTAGTTGGTATGTTGGTTTCAGCTGTCTTGCTCCTGCTGTGTTTGCTTCATTCTCTGATTCATTCATTTGAATTATGTCACTAAGTATCTGAAGTGTTATCCGTGATGATACTACCATTATTCTGTTACTAACAAGGCAGGTGAGTTTCTGTTGTTGGTCTCAAATCTGGTCTTCTCAAAAGAGATCTGAAGTCCAACTGTCTCTGTAACTTCTTTCAGAAAATTTATTTCTTCAGACACTGTCTCTGTACTCTCAGAGAAGACTACAGTGTCGTCAGCAAAGGATAAGCAGTTTATACCTACCCTTTTGAATTTTGACCCTAATCTGAGGTAGTGATGTAACCCACTTTCCTTAAGTTTTCCTTTCCCATCGTTATTACTTTCTCTAGGACGAAGTTAAAGATAATACGTGAATGTCCGTATCCTTGTCTGACACGAGTTTCAAAGTCCGAGATCTTTCCCATGAATTTCACCTTAGATATATAAGGCGATATTATTTAATCATTTGCAAAATAAAGTAACATCCCGCGCGCGCGCGCATGTTCGGCGATTGGCAGTAGAGGAGTTGCATCACAGAAGCACACGATACGTAACAACTGAAAACTTTCAGCGATGCCATGAATCGTATCGTGCAGGTCCCACACTGATGTAAAAAGAGCGAGTAAATAAGTCTAGAGCAGTCTTATATTGGTTATCAAAGTATCACAGCCATTATAAATACAATGCGCAGCAGCTGAGTCAATTAATTCTGCGAATTGTTTTACAGTTATAAGAATGCAAGCGTTTAATCGCGTTACGAAATTGTAAATTACCACTGTTACTATCTATGTTCAGCACATCTGCGTATCGAGTGTCTGTGTATCTTAGGAAAATAAGAATATCGATCTTAGTAATGTGATCATTTTTACGGGCTTCTTAATAAAATTCTGACTTCCAATATGCCATTAACGAGATAGTTCAATGTTCGAAGATGACGATCCACGTTATATGCTGACGCACTCAATTAATAATCAGGTGTGTTGGAGGCTGTGTATCCGATAACTCGTCAAGTAACATGTGACATGTAAACGACTAAGACTGGACAAAAAAAAGACTGCAGCAACTGGTATTTTAATCTGGAATAAAGATTCAAGTACCGGAGAGCATCCTAGACTTCTTGAGAGACATTTGATAGCTTCCGGGTTTTATTAAGCCGCATGTGGCCTTGATCGGACGTATATAATCAGAAAATAACGATGAAGTCGGAGTCAGTTAACGAGCTGTTTTATAGCAATTATTGTGGATGAGTTTTTGGGTTAGTGGATGTTATTATTTGCTACGAAAAGTACGTATCAGATATTCTGTACCTTCGCAGCAGAATTGTTGTATTACGAGCGTAAATAGTATAAATACGAGCGTGATAGTCTCGGGAAAATAAAATAGAAAATATTCTAATGTTACCCAAGATAAACCACTTGTGAATGAATGAGGTTTATTAATTCTAATAGTATTAGAACTTGGGCTTAATAGCAATTTGATAATTAATAGTAACGTGGAGGCAGGTGTTATTTAGTGAAAGTGCGTTAATATAACAAAACACTTGGTACGGAGAAGAAGTAGCAAAAATTAATATTTAATTTTATTTATTTAAAATATAAACGAACGAATGTTTCAATAAATGACGAGGCATATCGAGATAGATATTTTAGTATATTCCAGTATGCTAACAAAGGTCAATGATCGGTAAACAGTAGTCTGTGCATATTTGTAGAAGATTCCAGGTAGATGACGTAGAACATCGCACAAGCCACATGGCAGCACATTATTAAATATAAGCTGCGCCCTGGGACAAGAGATTTTTGCAGTCTTACGTTTCGGCAAGAAGTAACACAAGTGGAGAACCCTCCGCTACGTACCGAAACGCTGCGTGAGGATTGTTAGCAGTTGGTTCTGAGCGATTACACTTCCTGGTGGTTTGAGTAGATGAGTTGTTCTAACTGCAGCTGGACAGAACTAAACTTTTTTATAATATCGTGTTAGGACCCGCACGAAATTTCTTCAGTGACAGGACTAAATAGCGATAATTCTCTACGCATCACAGAAAAGTAAAAGAACGCTAATATTTATTTCAAAACTTTTAAATACATTTTTTAGAGGGACTAAAATCATTATTAAACACAAAAATTTGAGAATATATAAAATTTATAATACTTTCTTTAATTGACAGTAACTTCAATAATTGTAATTATTTTGTGACCCTATTATTAGTACCAGTCATTGCGTTCATAGAACGGGGCATGAAATTAATAGTTTGTAAAACATTTGTATGTGAAATGACTTCTTATTCATGCCTGGGTGGGGTCTCTCGCCCTCGCTATATACAATTGGTCTTATTATGTACATTATACAATACAATATGTTAACCATACAACTAACTGTTGTCTGCTGAACTCCTTCCGCCAAATTCTCTGTTTTCGTTCGAATTCCTTTCCATCACAGCGTTCCGGAGTCCCTCCTATAAGGATTTGCGTGAAAGTTCCCATTTCATTCTACCTCCCAGCATCCATGCAATAATCTTTTCACCCCTTTAAGACCTTTCGTCTTATTCTGTTGTATTATTGCATTAATTTTTTCATTCATCTTCTGATTTTCACATTGGGGCGTTCTAATCTGGACAATCAAACGCTTCTGTCCCTACTCCCAGTGGTATCCTCTTATCACCTCAATGTCCATATTTCACTTCCATAAGTTAGCATGGTATCTTCCATCGGCTTTTTTTGTGTTCCTCTTATTCCTCAAAGAAACATTCCCTCAAAACTTATGACTAATCTGGCGTTTAGACAATTGGCCTATCATGTTAAAAATCGCAATTTACGTACACACATGGGAGCGCGTGTATATTGATATCACATATATACCAAAATATGTCTAAGTAAATTCAATTTACAAGATTCAAAATGCAGTGGATTGAGCACAAAGATAGAGAACTGCGCCGAATACATGTACTCAAAACTGTTTTAACTAGAGACAGCAGAAATTTCCAAGCTCATTTTGGGATGCTCTTTGCTGTTACAGATGGTGTTAATACATTATCCACGAGTCAGGCTGTACAGCCTACAACGGAATGGCGCCTCGTTTGAACGTACACGAGACGGCTTAATCCTCCATCACACACACACACACACACACACACACACACACACACACACACACACACACACACACACACACACACACACACACACACACACACACACACACACACACACACACACACACACACACACACACACACACACACACACACAGAGAGAGAGAGAGAGAGAGAGAGAGAGAGAGAGAGAGAGAGAGAGAGAGAGAGAGCTCGTGCGCGCGGGAAATGAAAGCTCTGTGGAAAGCAGGTGAGTGTAATAATCTCCCTAACTAAATATTTCGCACAAAGAAGAGACGCCGAAACCCTGTCAACTGCGGAATACGAGTTAGCGTAGTGTCCATAAATTTATTTATAACTGTTGTGCGTCCCCCTGCAGTATGACGTCCGAGGAAAACACTTAATGCTGACGACGGAAACTGCGACCATAAATTAGAAGGAGAAACGTAAAATTAGACACGTTCGCTAATTTCGCTCGCTTGCACTTCAGAATGGAACGCCGTACTTTAAAAATAACTTATTCACGAATATTCCTCACGGTCGGCGATCTGAATGAAACCGGTAAATGGCTACTGCATAAAACTCAACGGACCGTCCTTAGTCCGCTGCGTTTAAATTAATTATAATACGCAGCTAACGAAATAAACATATCAAACACGTGCCACTTTCGATTCATAGAATAAAGTTATAGCGTATTGTAAACATTGTTCGGGAAGCCAAATGTTACGTTTTCTCTCCGCTGTTGCAATAGCTGACGACACGACACGCTTCGCATAACAGCATAAACTAGGACGTTTCCAGAATAAGCAAAGATAATATTTATACCTCATTTATCAAATAATAATGAGGTCGATTCTACATATGCGCAACAGTTTTCTTGCACTAGTGCAATGATTTTATTATTAGTATCTGAAGACGACGTCTTCCCTCCCCCAGAGATATTAGAAATTTCAGCGGAATTCCATAATCACTTAATGCAGCCCTATTTCTATGCTAATTACGTGTGTAAAGCTTATAAACAACTGTATAAATAAAAGGAATTACAGTATTTGTAGATTAACGAAATAAACAATAACAAGCACTTTTCATCTAGTAAATAACGTACCAGCCACATTAAAAAAAAAACAATTACGCACTCGCCATAAAACGTCAAAAACTTTGAGACGCAAAGAATTTATTCACAAATCTATCACACAATATTATATGGGAAGAATCCTGATTTCTCATTTTCCTTATGAAAATTGGGAGTTCAGCCTTCAACCTAGTGTACAAATCCAGTAAGTATCTAAATCCACGAACTTCTGCTTCTCCGCCTCCTTCTTGTTCAATCAGGAAGTAGCCGAATCTCAAAGTAAGTTCTGGTTTCAAAAGAATTATATTCAGGTCACCAACGCTTCCTAGGTCTTCCCATATTTCTGTGTCCAATAGGTTTGTATTGTATATTTTTCTGGACACCTGCCATCGGTATCCTCATCGGATTAGCAATCCATCTGCCTTTGTTTTCCGCACTACGATCTTGAATATTAAAACATTTTAAATCTTTGCGAATGTCTTGACTGTAAAGTCTATCCCTCCGTGTGTTAAAGTCTAATCAGTCTTTAACAATCGCAAGACTCTCATCTCTGACGCCTGTATTTACTGCCTCGTTTTCATTAACAATGGCAGACAAATTGTTCCACAAACCGTCTAAAGCTTGGCCAACTTATGACCAACAACAAGACCTAATGTCTTTGTTTTTGTTAAATCCTCTCCTACAGACAATACTCTCCTTCTACGATAATACAAGCTAAAGATTCTTATAAGGTCTGTAAGTTGTTTATGAGAACCCCTCTAAAGTATAATGTCCCACGGAATAGATCTATTAAATCTACCAAACGTTTAAAAATGAGTGCACGTTTGTTTCCAAAATAAATTCCCGTCTTTTCTTAATAAATATTTCAATTTGAAGAGTCATCAGTGTAAGAACGACTCTTTCGAAATCCTGTTTGTTCGTCAAGAAGTAAAAGCTGAACTATAACAAAGTCTTTCTATGAACTTAAACATAATGTACGAAGTCAGACAAACGTGAGACAAATTTCCCTTTTAAATTAGTACGCTTTACTGTAATAACTTACATACAGTTAGGTACAAAACGATTAAGAAGGTCAGTTCATTAGGGAAAGATTACATATTTTCATAAGGATTACAGCGAACTCCATTAGAAGCAAATAAACTAATTCCTAACCATAACATTCTGATGCGTTTTTAACGACCTTTAAGTTGGCAAACGTTGTTGCGTAACACCACGGAATGATTAATTAATTGATCACCGGTAATGCGTAGCTGGTACAGTTTAGCGTGACAGCCTGTCGTATATCATAGTATGTCCGCAACTGTGCTAATACGCGTACTGCAGATGTCGCCTTCCACACCTGCACTGCTCTCGTATTTGACCTTTACGCAACCGGATAAACACGCTTATTAAAGCGGCATGTTTATTTTGTTTGTCACTACTATACTCGCTACTGACAGAAGTTCCGTAAGCAAGAAAATACCCAGTAGCCAGCCGGTTTCCGCAGTGTATTCATAATGTGGGCAATTTATCGTGTCCTCTGACGATTATCATCCCGTTTCGGCGGAACTTTTATATGCGGGCTATTCTGTACACTTGAGGTCACCAGGGCCACAAGCTTATTTTTCCTGGAACTCGAAGTACAGTATTGGAAAGAAAGACATATATTTTTAAATAAAAAAATATCGAGTGTATAAGTGTTTCGTTAAAGCTTTATTTCTTTACATATTTTTCACCATACACCGTTTAGCTGTGCAGCGATCAACGGTTGAAATGACGATGTTTCTGAAGGGACAGACGATGTAAGTTAACCCGTAATTCGTAACCATACAGTTACAGAATGTAAGAGCAATATGTGCAAAGTAGCACTAACAAAGATAAACACAAAACTCAGGTTAGACCACGAACCACCGAGTTCATCTTTGCGAGGATCACACATCTATTTCATTACAATTTCAGTCGGACTATCAAAGCAACATTATCTCAATAAAAACAAAAAGAAGTTTTTCGGGCAAAAGCGTTAACAATGGAAGGAGTCCAGGGTAGGAGAGAGAAAAACGCAGGTTCAAAGTGAACTGAAGACAGGAAGAAGAGACACAGTGAAAAGATGAAGGAATATTGGAGAAAAAGAAAAGAACAAAGAATAAAGAATTGAAATTGGCATGTGGTCCTTAGATGGACGATACAAAAAAAAAAGACTGAAGAAAAGATCTGTTTCAGTATTGTTGCGTGTGTTAACCAATAATCCAGTGTTCTCGTTTGTTACACTGTTATGAACTATGCAGCGTTTGAGTGACCTGCACTGTGCTTACAACAAATATCTGTAACTCAACTGACTTAGTTTAGTTTTCTTTTAGAAACGTTTGCCGATATGACAAACATTCATCGAAAGTAAATGATGATTGCTGAACAGATTAGTATTGCTCCTCGGTAACAGGTCTAACGCTTACCTATGAATGTGTATTAACCGCGCTCGGGATAACTTGCCTAAACAGTCATAACAAATTACTAGAAGACACATGCAAAAACACGTGAGTATTTGATAGAAGTTTATGATAACTTATTATTGGAAACTATCAAATAAACGCTTGTCTTGTAAGCTCGCGTAGAATACATTACTTAGAATATCGTTCAATGATAATGTCGAAGCAAAGCCGCCGCACTATTGCGTCTGCATTGACGGAAAAAAATGTTGAGCTGTATGTTGTACGAGAACCCGTACCAGACAGAAGCGGTAAAAATTACGACGACACAGGTGCAAACGCTAGAAATAAATTTGGAAAGCGTTGTGATGAGCAAATGGCGAATCTGAAATTAGAAATTCCAGTTGTAACGTACAGTCAAGGCGACGAGGAAAAAGAAATAAAACAATAAAGAGAAATGTCGAGACTGACGTTGATCACATAATGGAACGCGACGATGCATGATTTTACTCGAAACGAGCTAGAAATAGTATTCATCCCAAAAAGGTTGTAGAATTATTGAGATAGAGTGAGAAAGTAGTGGCAACTACGAGATCAATTTTTTGTGTTATTGATGTTACTAAATGTGACTTAAAGAGTCAACGGAAGCGGCGTAGTTACGTCAAGTGATAATAAACGTGTATTCGTTTCGTGTTCATTCCAATTAGAAACAGTACAGTCGCTGAAGCTAAAAAAAGGGAAAACATCAAATGAAGTGGAATCTATGAGGTTTTTATTGCATAGGGCTACGTGAAAGGGTAGGAATGAATTTTAAAAAAATTGCCACAATTCTGTTGCGAGTTTTCGAAAAAAGGGAGGGAGAAAGTATAAAAATTGGATTTTTCGTAATTATCTCGGAGAAAAAGTTACGAAAAACACAAGATACCAAAAATAAAGATAATACATGTTTTTTTTAATAGAAGTGATTTTTTAAAGGAAAACAACTTTATTATTATTTATTTATTACTTATATTTATTATAAAAAAGTTATTAAAAATGGTTTTTATAAATATTTTTTAAAAATCATATTTTCCTCAATTTCCCTAAATTCTTACACATTTTATATGTGTGTAAAAATTTCCCACCAAATTAGTTTCCATGGGGCTGATGATGTCTTCAACAGATGAAGTCAAGACGTTCGGTCTTTTCACCGAGGGACCACGGCTAGACTGACCGGACAGTTCAACGATAAACAACTGCGGTATTAAAGTTTAAATATAAAACACCATTTAGTAAGTATATAACTGTCGCAGAAGCAGATGTTTTCTCTGAAAACTACAAATCAATAAATGAGTATATATTTTTGGCCAGCTAAAATATTTGAGCTTTGAGTTTTTCTTAGTAAATGAAGGCCTGAGGTAAGCTTCTGTTTACTTCTGCCTTTGTTAAAAAAAAATCTATTCTGAGTTCTTCAAAAAGAATCCAGTAACTTTTGTGATTTTTAATCTAAAAAAATAAAGATTTAATATTGCGATATGATTTATCAGACTTTTGTAGTTGGAATTGTGTCTTAGGTTATACGGACTAAGACTTATTATTCCGTAAGAATTTTATTTATTCAAATCAAATAAGAAAATTAGAAGACGATAAGAAATTAGTAAATTATGTTTATAACGTTTATTATGTTACTTGTTTTATGTATTTTGATTATGTTTTCCTGTTTTTTAATTCCCCAGTTCCTGTTTCTAAAACGCGGTTAATTATGTTTATGTCTATATTGCTCCGGGGGAAAATCTGGGTTCTCCCACCTTTCTGGAAAGAAACGTCCTGAAAACGGTATTCTCGACTTTGATTCCACGCCTCCAATCTAATCTGGACCCCCCCCCACAAACAAAATTTTGGTTATTTTCCGAGCACGTTTTGATTAGTAACAGAAGAGAACTTCAAAAGCACAAAGATTATGGGCCTAAGTATGTGGGAGTGCTGTTGACTATTGACGGAAAACATGATAACGATGTCCTGCGGAAAATCACTAAAAGAAGAATGACAACAAGTAGACTGACTGGGTGGATGTGTATAGTAAGGAATACAACAAAGCTGTACGTTACTAAGTCAAATACAGCTGTTTCGATGGGAGGGGTACAGCTGCTTATGGCTACGTCGTTTGGACACTGTCTAAAAGCCTTTAAAAACAATAATGAACTACGTTAGGAAATGGCATTTTAGTCACAATATAAAGAGGAGATATCATGATATAGACATATGGGAAGGATGGAGGGAAATATTTAAGATGCATACCAAATACAAGAAGAAAACGATATTGTCAAGGAATAGTCCTACGATTTAAAGACAGTTAAAGTAACGACCAATAAAAGAAATTAAGCAATGATACTTCGGAAAATAAAAAAAGTGTAGCACTTAAATCAAATTTGCTGTTCAAATACCGCCATATATATTGTTTTTGCAAGTGTAAGTACAAAAAGTATATTATGCATGCATTTCGGTTTTGTTTATAAAGTAGACGCCTCTTGTAAACTATATGAAGACAAAAAGTCTACCGCATGGAAGTGATAACACGGGGAATATTACATAATGATAGAAACGCTGTTGACAGCTAACTTACCGAACCGTAATCAAACACCTTTAACAGATACGGGAAGTACAAATCGTTGGCTCTTAACAACGGAAACAAGAGTGACGTTAAGTGCGTACTTCCGTACTACGCAGTTGCTACACTGAGGATAACGTTACACCCACCCCAGGATACGGTAACCTACGGCGAAACCTTTCTCAGTATTGTCGCTGTTACACGCTAAAGATTGTGCGCAGCTTTAACCGAATCAACACCAATACAATTAAAAGCTCAGTAAAGAATAGATTATCGGCATCGTTGAAACGGTTTGCTTCAATTTGAATTAAGACTAATAATTGAAAAAGGATTTAAGAAGAGAACGATTATCGAAGGCTGAAACAGATTGCTTGCAGTTTACCTGAATCAGAGCTAACGACTGAAAGCAGTTTCAGATGGAATTATAATAGTCATCTTTTGTAGCGGAACATTTATGGTCAACTTAACGAAATGGTTATAGGCCTACGTAACTTAAAAGGAACATTGTTATTCAGGCTTTCTTTTAAATTATCATGGAACAGAATTAATGTAAATCGGTTAATAATATTTTCTGTCTCGACAGACCATACAAAATTCTGCAATCTCTTTACGTCTGTTAATAGGCAAATAGTAACCGATGTTTCTAATACAATGGCCGTCCCACATTTAATTTACTGGATTGGTTATATGGGCTACACTGTTGCTGGGTTCGTGTGTGGAAATACGTATTCGGCGCATTGAAGGCGTTTGAAATGTATTTCTCCCGAACAGCGACGTCGATTTACTGCTACATGGAGTGAGTTTTATCATTGAAGGACTACACATTATTGTACAGTTTTGTTAGTGTTTTACTTATAATGTAAATAGCCTACTTACGTGTTAACAGTTACGTGAACCAGTATCACTCAGCTCTACGTATGAAAATAACATGACGTTAATTACCAAAAAAAGCTTTACTTTACCTATAATTGGAAGTGTGTTTATATTATTTAATGAATAAGCGGTGTAGACAATCAATATAAAATATCATGTAAATAAGCAAGGACGAAACATTTGTATTACAGGAAAAGCAATTATCGAAAATAATAATTGTGATTTGTAAACTTAACAAAATACAATGTGATTGTACTCTTAAAAAAATACGTGACGTTAAAACTAATATAAAATTTATACTATATACTACAGGATTACGCACACCCACATGCGCACGCGCACGCATACACGCCAGAGTGTAACGTAAAAGGTGTCCTCACTATACAGATTCGAATTTTTTGTGTCAGTACAAGAAAAAAGTTCGCATACCTACACACAGGTCCGGAAACTTTATTTTCAGTCTGGCCGCCATTTTGCACTTTTTAAAGAAAACTTTATCTATCAAGGGGTAACAGAGATATCTTAATGAAGTATGGTGCATATGTTTACATTAATGGAAGTTACTGAATTAAAAAATATTCCAAATTTCATAATTAGGACTACGGTTCCTTCAGTATAAGAAAAATTTATTTAAAGTTATTACTACTTGTTAAAATTGCCTCTCTAGTAGTATATAACAAAGTAAGGTCTTGGTTTTAGCGAAATTAGAATTAATAACTTCTAACAAATTTAAAAACACTTGTGTGATGGTTTTTTTTTCTGCCCAGTAATGTTTATAATGGACATTAATAATTCCATTTCGTGTAAGACTTCTTCATCAGTGAATATATCAGAGACTAAATAAGTGCGGATCAATTGCAATGTTGTGTAGAAAAGTAAACAAAATGACCGTCTCTATTCATAGTCAAAATTTTCAAGGGCTTTTAGCCTACGCTTTGTAGATAGTACGGCTTTAATCTTTTGTGGAGATTCATCTGTAATAAAATCAGGAACAGTAGTTGAATGGAATTTTGACAAGTTTCCATGTCATACACAAGCAGTGGAGCGGTGTGTGAAGGTGGTGACAGAAGCGTCACAAAAAATCGTTGTTGCCAAGTCCAGAGATGGTTCATCAGAACGACGGTTCTTTCACGATTCATCATGCCACGTTTTTCGCACAAATCGGAGTTTAAAATAGCTAGTACCAAAAGAATGAGTAAAAGGTTATTGACATAATGCCATAGCTCGTAACAATTATCATTAACTATTTTATGTCAAAGTGTAAAATTTGCAATTTTAATGTTAAAAATTTTTTTTTCAGGTGCAATGCGCGACCAATAAAAGTGGAAATATCTATGCTTTGTAAATTTATTTATCTTCCCTTTGCTATTCTTTAGTTATCTAAAGCTGTACCCCTACCATTTGACTTACATAGAAAAAGTTTAGTTTTTTTAAGTACGAAAAATTGTTAAAATTGATCAGTTTTTATGATTTTCGTGGTGATGCGCGACCGGAAGATATTAACCGATTTTGTATTTATTTATTTTATTTTACTTACGTGTCCTAGGGGCAAGTTTTCCGCGGTATAGCGAACGAAAAAAAAATTTTTTTTTGTCCCTCCCAACTTCTATCACCTCTTTAGATATAAAGTTTTATTTAAGAACACAAAATGGCGGAGGAAAGTCAGACTTTTTCGGCCAAAGGTTAATAGGAACGTTTTTCTTATACTGAAGCATAAATTCGAGTATGTATAGTGAGGACATCTTTTACGTTGCATCCTGCGCGCGCGCGCGCGCGCACACACACACACACACACACACACAGCTTTAGTAATATAATGTAAAATATGAAATATAAAAGTAATGTTAGTAATCGCCATTTAAAATCAGATTAAAATATTAAGTACACATAATATCGCAACATCCACACATTACTGTAGGCCTACTACTAATAAACAACAATTTGTAAGGCACAATATTTTGTTAAAAAAGAGAAATGTAAACATTTGCGTTAGGTATTGTTTGTTTGTGATTAAGCTCGTTTAAAAGTATGTTCCACCACACAGAATGAGTTTTTTTAGTAAATTGTGAATCTTACGTTTTTAGTCAGCGTTTTGGGTAAGAAAAATAGCTGTATCCCATGGATACGAAATTTGTATATGTAAGCTGGATATGAAATTTGTATAAAAGTTTTTATTACTAACGCAAACAATCCATAAGCAAGACGAGTTAACGTGAATAAGGGGGCGGCAAGACTTGGCGCGTGTCTCCCGAAGCGTCCGATATAATGATTACAACAGCCCAAACCACTTTAAGATGGATATTAGAGTTTGCATTAAAAATAACTTTAGACTATTTACTACAACTTTCTCGCTTGTACTATATATCTATCTCAAGAAATAAAAAACTTCCTCACAGACCGAAAATGTTAATACACGCCCTGACGGCATTACTTAATTACATAGATCAAAAATAAATAAAAATTTAATTTATTACGTTTAAGCTATTAAAATTTGTTTATAATAAAAGACATTTATTGTTAATAAAACGTGGTAAAAAGTAACTCCATATACCTTATATTAGGGCACCAGTCATTGGTTGACTGAAACGCTGCTCTAACTAGTACAAGTGAATAAAAACTTATAAAATATTTTTTTATGGACAAGGTAATTGTGTTACATACATGTAATTTATACAGAAATGTGCAGCATAGCATGTAGAATATCAATAATACTTCAAACTCTTTAAAATTTATACTTCATATTTGGTAAGAATGGCCACATTGCAACAACAGAAAAGGAAAGAAGTATAGGAGAAACACATGGATAAGACAGAGCCCGACAACTCCCATAAGAGCCAACGCTGTAAATTAAACTTGGGACGGGGATTATATTCTGTCATCTCTAGGAATGTTATAGGCCTACTATCGTCACTCAGAAAAACGCGAATTTCTTAGGAACTTAACCAAGTATTTACATTTAGTTGGAAATAATTATAGTCATGACTGAGTGGAGCCAGCGGCGGAACATTGTAATGCAATTCAAAGTTTAGCATCAGCTAA
Organism: Magicicada septendecula; assembly: GCA_034769895.1. Classification (NCBI taxonomy): domain Eukaryota; kingdom Metazoa; phylum Arthropoda; class Insecta; order Hemiptera; family Cicadidae; genus Magicicada; species Magicicada septendecula. Next base: position 333,103,281 of record CM068370.1, read on the forward strand.
ACACAATTTGTTAAGATTGTAATTTAGAGATGTTCAATGGTAACGCAAATGTTAAAGAAAACAATTTATTACGATTGTGGTAAGTAACAGAGATGCTGGAGAGGTTTTCAAATTTAACTAATCAGAATGTATAGTGTACCGTACAATAAAGTGGTGTACTATAATGTGTACACTATGATGGAATTCGGATAACATCAGAGGTAGTAAAGCAATCGCAATTTCTATTTCACGTTTAGTCAAGTTTTATTAATAACAAATAACAAATCACCTGTGTCCACATCCAGATCAAGATGAACACAGAATACTGTGCTTACTTATTTAGGATTAACCATAACACAACAGTAAATTGGTCGATCACGTCCGGGAAGTTTGTGTCTGTCATGTTTTAAAGAATAGGGGAATAAATGAGAAGCCTTGTCAAAAAGCGGAAATTGATGACAGTTTACTTTCTCGCAGAAATCAAAATACTGACCAAACCTTAGGTTTTCGGCAATAGGTTTTCGATGGTGACTGTAGAGAAACATTTCTAGTTCTGGTTGCGAATAAAAGGGTACAAACGTTGCTTTTTTTATTACACATAGAATAAATAAGGAAAAGCCATTATAGTTAAATGGCTAGTCTACACAAAACATAGTGGGGAATTATGCGTACCAAACTGTCGGTCACGCTCGTTATTGTGTTGTTCAGCAAGTGGCAGCATACAGCCAGTCTACGGAAAGCACATGTAGGACAACAAGGCAATGTGCAATGCTCATCAAGAAGAGGTCTGCTTGAATAACAATTCATTTCAGAAATCCTACAGATTCAGTTCCCGCTGTTGGCTCCCAGAATGAGAAAGGTATTTCGAATTACATGTTATACTTCTCTATAACAATTCAATTTTTTGACACCACAGGTAAGAGCCAACAAGCCTTCTACGTAAATACATCAATTCATTAAACATTATTTGCAACAGACAATAACGATCACTGAAGTATTAAGTTTACTAAATGGCAGTTAAAAACAAATATACACATTTAATACAATTTACACTAATGTTACAACGCATAAAATTTAATTGTAAAAACAATTGCTATCGAACCGACTGTTACCAGCGTCTCAATTTACATATGTCGATGTCAGAATCATGAACGACTTGTAGAGACTCTGCGTATAACGCTTCATGTAGCATACTGTTGTTTGAAGAGGAATCACGTGCCATTAAGCACCCAGCGACACTGCACGTTAGTAATTGATCTAGTACATCCTCTACGTCGCTCTGATAATATTTAAAATAATTAATAACAGTCCTATACTTCCTAGGTATAACGTGTAGATACACTGAAAAGGACTTATCCTAACACTCCCTTTACAATTTACTAGATAATTTAGATCTTCTTGCTGTTTAATGGCCGACAATCATTAAGTTTCACAATTCCTTATGAAATCTAAATCGAGGAGACCGATATGAGATGGCTGAATCCACTGCCGGAATAGACAATCGCACTGTCGGGCCACTAAACAACCGCAGAAACCCATCGCCAACAGAAAATTATAAATAGCCTTAACTTTTTTGAAAAATAAAAGAAACAGAAATGAATTGTTTAGAGATATTGTGGCAACGCAATATCAACAATACCTTGTCCTTCTGCACAACGAATACAGGAAAGGGTTGGGAAATTTTATGAAACGACGGACTAACCAGTTTCCATGGTATTGGTAGAGTTGGAACAGATCTGAGGGGCTGAACCAAGAAGTCAATAGTTATGGTAATTAATAAATCAATTATTGCAGTTGTTTGTATAATCTAATCAACAGATAAGTACCATATGTACGATTGTTAGACAACAGATGTTGAACAAACAAACAATGCAATCACATGCTTGTAATTGCCCTATGTACAAATACTACTACTATCCAATGCGGTATCAGCTCGGAAAGCCGAGTATGCTAGAAGCAAAAACGCCAAGCTGAAACCAAACGGATAAAATAATCATCTCTTTCGTACATGTATTCATTTGAATACGTACAAGGGAAATATGCAAATTGAGTGAATAACAACAAAAGGGGACGCTGAGTTGTGCACATCCTCATCCCAGTCCTGAAGCCAACAACCAAGCCGATCCAAACGACATAATCTAGTTACACAAGTGGCAGTCAGTGTACGAAGGAAGTTCCGGTCGTTCACACGCCGACTTAACAACGGATCTGAACTCCATTATCAATTCCGAGTAGAAAATTGTAGACTAAGGGAAATCTTTTCAATTGACGTCTCCGTAAGCGTGTAGAGGTTTGTTGACTTTGGATATGTAGTTAATGTCGATGATACATATGGAACTGGAAGTAAGAAAAAGAATCTTCATTAAAAACAAAGATTATTTTAAACTGAAGGAACATTCCGAGTTTTGTACTTTGCCATATGACTTATGGAAGTCGATAAATATTTGATAAATTTAGGCAGACAGTGCAGTGCAGGATTCAGTTTATAGTTCGCGAAGGATCTTAGCTTGAATCATGGAGGAGTAGACGGTGGAAAGCTTGGTAGACCGAAATTAAATTGGTAGAAAACTTTGATAGAATAGAATGTGAAATGAAATGAGAAATATGGCTGAAGTTGCTTGAAAACTGTGTTGCGCTTACGAGTATAGTAGCCTACAGATATAATAATAACTACACACATTACACATCTTATACAATTTCTTCTCATGCTCCTTCTTGCAATCTTAGTCCGAGGATTAGACGTTGGCCGTATTTTTTAATCGGTCTCTGTGTACAATTTACAAATTGTTCCGTTGGTCGTCCGCTATTTACAATTTTCTAATCAACTCATTATAATCATTATAGCCCCCTTAGTTACTCCTAAATATAGTATATACTAAATATTGATAGTTCGGTATTTTGAGGTACGCGAAATCTTTTCGTTGTCGATTTCGACTATCACGTCCGTGTACCGACTCGCGTGATCCTATTGATTCTTTTCCAATGCGCTCTGCCAATGTAACGAACTATTCATGTGTCGTCAGTTCGTTTGCAACTGTCAAAGGAGCAGCTCATAGTTGGAACTTCCTCACCAACACATGGACAGCATACTCGCACTGTAAGGAACCGGGGTTTATAAACCCCTCGGACAGAAAATATAAGTTTTCTATTCTTCTACACTGCAGATAATTCCTTTTTTCCTTACTCCTTTTCGTCGTAAAGAGACCCTGTTACCCCCGGTTTAAACTTTCTTCGAAGCTTGAGGAATTTGTAATAAGGTAAGCTAAATCTATGGTTTTCATATTCTTTTAACAGCTCACCATTCGCTCGAGTAGGCTATATTAAATCGTACAATTTTTTAACACGTGAGATTACCGTAATTTTTTACGTAACTAAAAAACCTTACATTGATATTTACTAAACTGTTCAATACGTGGGTTGCTGACTACCAGAGGCTGATGTACACTGCACAACCCTTTAATTATTGCATACTTTGTGTACGTACGAATCGAATTAATACCATAGACCAGTTGTCAACATAAAAGCGCCTGAGGGCCACACTTAAAGTTAGGAACCTTCCGGCGGACCACATAAGAAGCGATAAATTTTCGACAAGTAACGTAAAAATACTTTATACATTTAACATGTTTTACAGTATGTATAATATATCATTATCAATCTTTATTACGTCAGTATAAATAATGAAGATATAAGAAGATATCGAACACTATATATTTATACAAAATCATAACGTGAAATGTAAGGTCGATCTGCTGCAACCTCTAAAGCACTTATATCCACATCGAGCTGAAAACACTTACAATTATCTTTGATTAAAGATGCCACTGATTGCGAATCAAGAACGAAACGTAAGACAAGCGTGTCTGTTTTGTCTAGCCGAGGGATGAAAGAAGTAGACTAGATCTTGTAATATGATGAAAATAAAAGCGCACTAGAGCAAATACATACTCTGTTAAACAGATAACGTGAAATTACTGTACGTTTATTAATGAATCAGTACACAGACATTAATGAGCCATAGACATTGCTTCTGCTATGACAGCTTTATAACACCAACTGTAAATCACTAATTCTAGTAGGCTATTACTGTCTCTCAGTAACCATTAATGTCGGCTGTCAAAGGAACAGTTATCAGTCGTAAATAATTTCTTAACTCCACATATGAATTTTCGTGTTCACCTGTTTCTGTGAGTCACTTAAACAGGCCTTCAACGTCAGCGGAATGACGACGACACGACGGGTTGCCTTCACTGAAGGTGATTATAGGTTGCGGCTGACAACGCCGTCTCCACGTGGACTCGATATAACGATGTTACTTTATTAACGGAATAATCTGATTGATGCACAGATGCGAGTCCATACTTTAAGAACACATTATTACATCAAAGGCTTCCGATTGTTACACTACTGGCTGTGGCAGAAATAACAATTATCATTTCATCTTTTATTCTCCTGTATTTCTTCTTACACATTATTTTTATATTCATCCCAACTCTCAAAAATTGTTTAATTTTCTTCCAAAATTTCATATCACTCGTAACTATTATGTTAATTTTATACAGGTCTACAGTTCGCGTGTTTTTTGTCCATATATTCTCCCGATGTTTTCGTATTATTAAAGTAATAAAATAAAACTGGCTGCTTTATCTATTACAACTCCAACTGTGACAACAAATGATACGAACTACATTTCACGTTACAGATGTCCGATAGTTGAACATAGTAATAACCGTATCAAACACAAAGTTTTCAAGGTGAAAACGATAAGTCATACGGGCGTTTCGGTTTCAGACAATTAAACGGTTAGGAACAAACAACAAACACGAAGCCATATGTGGACCTTGAAACCAGGCGGCCGGCACCATAAGTGTGTCAGCGCCCCAGCTCATCCCACAGTAGACCTTACACCTGCCCAAACCACGCTCATCTGTCAACCTACGCAGGTTGCGCAACCTGACTGCACTACGTGTCGCAGATCCGTACAATGCGAAGTTAACGTGGCTACCATGAACCCATATTACGATGCTATCTGAGTATGTGACTGTTTGGAAAATATACAGGTAGATTGACAGGCTGTGTCTTCGTTTTCTGGCGCGTGCGTAATTGTTTTGCTAGTTCTACAAATACGTATGTTATTTATAAAATATTGAATGATTGTCATTATCAATAAAACTCTATGTTATTAACATTTATAAACATCGCAATTCCTTTTATATCTTCAGTTACTTATAAGCAGTATCTAAACACACGCAACCGGCTCGGAAATAGGCATACGTTAAAAGATTACGAAATTTCACTGAAATTTTTAACTGCTCTTGAGGGGGGGGGAATTGAACCCCCGACACCCCACTTATTACGCTATGGTCGCGATTATATACAAACGAGAATATGGCCTTCTTGGCCTTAAGGCAATCAATTTCATTATCCTTTTGAGAAGAGTGACGGTATACCTCTGTTCCCCCCAAACTTGGAATGGTAACTTCAGTAGTATAATCCCTAGTCCTCCAGAGTTACAAGGACTACTGGGCCGTCCGAGTAAACAGTCTATTAACAAACGTCTACAAAAGTTTCAAACACGACTGATTTACTGTCAAGGATGAAATATTAGTAGCAATTGGAATACGAAAGGGTTAACAATGGAGAGCTCGCTTCAAAAAATTGACTACGCTTAGGCGCGGTCATTAGGCGTGCCGCACCTACCCTAATACCATTTTTTTCTTCTTTATAGGATATAGGAATTCCAAATAAAACGCTGCAGACAGATACGTGGGGCGCTCAAAGAAATGATAGAAGAACAAAACTGTTAATAAAAGTATAAGTTGTAATAGGTTTAAATCAAAAAGAAGAGGAAACGAAGAAAACGAAAAGGAAGATGACTGTGAAGAAGCAGAAATTCTGGAACAAGTGCAAATTGATCATAAAGTATTAAACAATGGATACAAAAACAATCAATTTTTTTTCTAAAATACATTTTAATATCTCATTTACTGATCATAGCTAAGTCACGTAGCCAACTGGCTATCTTGTTTACACATGAATAGTTATTCAAATTATATATTAACGCGAAGAAGGCCGTGTATAACAATTGGAGTCTAGGTTAAGGTCGACAAACCAATAAATAATCTAACACTTGACACCAGGTCGACGTGGGCCAAATATAATAACTGACGGAGACGTATTAAACATTAACTATTTAGGAGTGGCAGCAGCAGCAAAGACAGAGATGGAATGCACGATAAATTTAAACATGACACGTAGGAACATATCAATCAATAAAATACTGTCATTAGTAGCTGAGGCGCGCATGTATTAATAGGTGGGAAAACGTATTTTCAACAAAAACCTGCAGCTTACAAAGAACGGCACGCCTATTTTAATTTTAGTTAAAAAGCGGGAGACATTTTAATTTTAAAGGAAAACTATAACAAGGACAAGCAATTTCTGTCTGCAAAAGAAACAAACCAACCGAAACATTTCTCGTCCTTCTTTCGGGTTTACAAAGTACCGGTACTTCTAAGCTCCGCTTTTCTTTAACATCAACTATAAATACCATTCATCGTGTAACTTGCCCGATTTAAGATTCCTTTGTGACATGGTGTCATCTGTTAGATCATCACCTGTTATGTCATTCTATACGTATCCGTTCCAGAACTTGCTTTTGCAATGTGCGTCGTCACACATTCAGCGAACAACGCCATACCGCCACAGCAGTTTTCCTTCTATCTGTTGTGCGATATTAGTTTGAACCTTTATCACTTCTCTTTCAGCACACTTCATAAATGCAAATATACTTGTGACTCTAAAACACAGGCCTGTCACTACTCTCTTGAGGGAAACACACTGTGTACTGACTACATTAATAGCAGTTCAATTGTTGTTCGCTGGAAACGCTGGGAGTCTAAGGCCTTAATTGGTGTAAGGTAACAAAAAGTAATTTTTATAAATAATCATATAAAAATATTGTTACGACGGTCTCTCTGATATCGTTGTATGGTACAGTGGAAACAAAATACAAGACACCAATGAACTCACTAATTACCAGCTTTAATTATCACAATTAATAATATGTAATCAACAAGATAGTCTTTTACGACAATTCAAATAAAATTTGTCCACACAATTTTGAAGTTAAAATTATTCATGCAATAATAATGCCAACTAATAGAGTCCCGCACAATAATCACTTTTCACTAATAGCCACTTGAAACTCAATGACTAATTGCCCGAACTAAACTGCAAACTAAGCGGCAGATGTGGGCTGTTTATAGTCTGTAGGGTTCCATAATACGCATCCTTAACAAGCACTCGAAAATTCTAGACGATACTTCAGCGCGGCCTTGGCAGAAACACACACCGACAGGGATAGTCGATCTACTATAGAAGAGGTTTTGCACAGTAAAATTTCTACATGTTTTACATTCTACGCTTAAAAGTGAAATTTAGACTAAACATTTTTTAGACGCTAACATTCTTTGCTGAATATTGGCGTATAGTGCATTCGCGAAATACAGTAAAAGTAACTGTGTAGTAAAAACTTACCAAAACTCAGCCGGATATCTGGCACAATACGCAAAACGTTCCATGCCACATGTACAATATTTATTTTTAAATTACAAGAAAATTCTCTCTAAATTATTTCTATTTTTGTTCTTCGTTCAAAATGGAACCGTCAAAATTATATTTCGCACACAGAACAGAATTAGCCTTAAAAAGTCATCTATTTTTGTTTGTTTAGTAATTTTATATCTGTATATATCAAACAGTTTCGTAATTTATTTAAATGTTCCACGAATTCATCACTTACATTATTAGTTTCACTAAATTGCGGTAATTATTTTAAACGAACGTTTAAAATGCTGTATTATAACGAACTTTTATAGACCTCATGAACAAGCCTGCGATAAAATGCTTGTTATAACCAAGTCTGTAATGCGTTCCTACTCGTTAAAAGCGAGTTTAATTATAATTACTAAGATACAAAATCAAACAAATTTCGTACTTTTGCTCGTTACATCCGAGTTCTCTTATAAGCGATCTCGTTATTCGCGAGTTCCACTCTATGTACTAGTACTGGGAAGCCTCACAGGAAGACCTAAATAAAACATTGTTAAATGGCGAGAGTAACAGCGTAGGTTACGGTTTGTTGAAAAATGTAAACTTTTTTTTGTACGATGGTAGGAATAATACTGCCCACAGTAACCCTATTGCCGAGTGTGTGTATGTGTGTGTGTGTGCACGTGTGTGTGTAAAACAGTATCGTAGCGTGAGAACAACGTACATTTCACGAATTAAAAACTACACGAGTTTCCTGTAGTAAAGCGATTTCAATTAAGTTTGAATTTACTTTAATTTCACGCTCCAAAGCATCCACACAAACCAAAGCTACTACTAATCAGGGAAATTCTGTAACCTTCTTGGTGTGTGTGCGAGCGCGCGCGCGCGCGCGTGTGTGTGTGTGTCGAGAGACAGACAGAGAGGGAGAGAGAGAGAGAGAGAGACAGAGTTTCATGCATACATCTTCATCTTTCTTCCCCAACTTTACTTCTGAGAGGTTCTTTTCCCCACAAATCTCGGGTGTACAGAATTTCTCTATTATTAATTTTTGTTCGTTCAGCCCTCGGGAATACACGATCTCCATGGCAGAGGCCTCAGAGGTCTTCTCATTTTAATTCTTCTTACGGCTCCAATCCACTATCTTTCTCCTTCTAACGTACAGTATGTTTCGTTAAACCGTTACATATCCTTTTATCTCTTCTCTAATACATACTCTTACAAGTCAGTTCACGATTTGAGTTTCCAAGTACTGTACTATAATTCTCGTATAATTAAGTATGCTACAATAGCCTCTTTCTCCAGTAATAAAGCTTAAATATTTAACTTGTCACATATTTTATTCTTACATTTTATGAAAACGTAGTTACCGAATACATAAAACATATAAGGTAAATAATTTTGTTCTTACTTTTTACAGGAAAGAAAGCAATTCAGCTCATCCGTAAGTTTCAGTAACACGCTAAAATATTAGTTTAATAACAGTTCAGTCACGCAACGTCGTAACGCGATTTGTAGTCGGTACTTGGAATTTTGATTTTCACATTTAACATATTTTCACATGCTTTCGTTGATCAAAGAGATTTGTATCTACGTAAACTAATGAATATAAAGTTCTTGGAGCTTGTAGGTTATAAACATAAAAACTTGTATTATTGTGTTATATGAAATACCATGTAAGATAATATTATGTAACATCTAATATCGTTTATTAAATAATAATGATAATAATAATAATAATACACAAGAACAACAACAACGTTATTACAGTTATTAAAGTTTGCGATTATTACATTTACAACAGTGGGAATTACTTGCCCACCACAAAACGTGACCTGTGACAAGCTTAGTTAAGGACATTTTTACATCTTTTCTGCCACACGATAGCAGTCTTTTGTTAGTCTGGTTAGATGTTATCGCAACCAGTTCCTGTCAGATTCATTTTGCAGTTACCGAAAAACTTATACGCACTATACTGAATATATAAGTATACGAGAAATAAACACTAACTTACACGAGTTTTTCCTTGTAACATTCATTATAATAAAAAATTACATTTATCCCATAAAATTAATAGTAGGCCTTCAAAAAATTCACATAACTGTCGTAGCAGTTACGATAATTTTAATAATAAATAAATCATAAATAGTTCTAAGTTACTGCTACACCTACAGAGGTTCCTTTAAAGCAAAATGAAAACACAAATTAAATTTACTTCTGTTAAAGATAGCACAACAATATCTAATAATACATTACCGTGTGGTTAAATTATTTTTTAACGGTCCGCAGAAGAATTCAACTGATTTTTTTTTTATTAGCCAAGATTTCAAATGCTTTGGATTTTTACGGAGTTGAGGTTGTTGTGCATTTTCAGTGGCTAGTTCTATATTTGCATCAAGAGTGGTGATCATGTCAGGTTCTGCTGTTTTCTTATTCTAATATAATGGTTCTGGATGCACTTTGATTGACACGAGTGACCGACAAAAGTTAGCCGCTGGAAAAGTCAAGAGCATCACTGAAGAAGGCAGGCAAATGTAGCTGAAAGGAAGCGTCCGACAATGAATCACGGCATTAATATTCTCATCTTCTTCTTTTCTTTCCCCTTTTCCCCCTTCTTTTTCTTTAGCGTGGGCAAGTCATTTGACCTCTATCCTGGCTCTTTCCCCTTCTATTTGCTAATTTCTCAATGTAGTTAAGCCATTCCAGTCTCGGTCTTCCATTCATGATGAGCTTCACCTTCGTCTTGTATACTCGTAGCTTGACTTCTTCATTGATGCCTTCTTACTCTTTTACTCGCGTTACAACCAAGTATGGGTTTTAGGCTTTTCAACGATTTTTATCCATTCAGCACTCTCATTACATAGTGTTCTCCACATTCCTCATATCCTCCTCAACATGCTCCATCTATTTCTTCATCGCCCTTCCCCTTAATCTTCTACCTTCTGGTCTCCATTCTAGAATTTTTTGGGAATTCTGTGTTCTTCCATACTCATTGTGTGTCCCAGCCAAACTATCATACTCTTTACAAACCTTCTTATATAAGTTCCGTGTATTAGATTATTTATTTTATGATTCCTTCGTACTCTTCGTGAGCCGTCGTTATTTAGCGCTGGTCCAAACAATTTTCTTCAAATTTTATTAGACACTGGGTCGGAATCCACATTAGAATTCTCCTAATACTGGCTGCGGATACCGCAACTAGCGGCTGGCGGGGCGTTGTACTGGCCATACAACTGTCGCACTAAACACAAAAGCCTCGCGGTGTGCCTTGGTCTTTAACAGACTGTTGAGCAGAGGTATGATCTCATAATATTTCTTCCGCATATTTTACTAACATTGTATATTGCACCTGACAGAACTTTATAAGTATCGTTGAGTAACCTTATAGGCCTGTAGCTGGAGCATTCTAGTTTGTTTCCCTTCTTGTATGTAGGTTGTATAAATCCCACTAGCCAGTCATTTGGTATGTTAAGTTGACTCCATATTAATGTAATTAGATGATGTATTTTTTTACAGAGGTCTTCGTCTCCGTACTTTAATAGTTCAGTTGTTTCCTTCTCACGCACAACAACATTAGAAATCTGGTGTTACATTTTATTTGGTTTGTGCACACAATGGTTTATTTCTTTATCGGTCTTCCAGTATCAGAGGATTGCTATTCAGACCTCTTGACCTGTTCCAACTGTATTTCTTGCCACTTAGTATTCAGGCACTTCTCTTCAATTTATCTGACGACTGAACCATCACGTTGCTTTTGTACATCCTCATCCACTTTGGTTTGTGCTTTTCCTCATCCATCTATCCTAATAGCAGTTGGTCGTCCAGTTTGGGATGTCCCTTTGGGAGGATAAAAGTCTATCGAATTTCTGACGACAAGAGGAGTGAAGCGAGGAGACAGTTTCGGTCCATTATTTTTCAGAATATTTAGGGACCAGATTCTAAGGCAGTGTAAAAGAAGAACAGAAAGACACGAAGTAGGAAAACCTTAGAATGAGGACGCTGTATGTCCAAGCTCTGGTCTGTGCTGATGATATTGCTCTAATTGCGAAGACTAAGGGAAACATTAACACTCATACGTGAATTATTTATACTGTATTAAAAATGTTTTAATGAGAAAGCTAATTTCCAAATGGACCATGCATTTTAAAACGCCCAGTTATCAATACAATAGACAAGCAGTTACTGAAAAATTGTAAAAACTACAAGAAATAATAATTCGCATGTGGCGTGTGACGCTCCCCTTCCAACACACACACACACACACACACACACACACACACACACACACACACACACACACACACACACACACACACACACACACACACACACACACACACACACACACACACACACACACACACACACACACACACACACACACACACACACACACACACACACACACACACATTCCGGTAGCATCTGCGGAAAAGTGATGACCGCTAAACAATAGGTAAAACAGAGTTTTAAAAATGTACACGCGCTGTATACAAAACTCATCAGATAAATGCATCCGTCAGGACGGGACGGAAACAAATGTACACCGCATCCGCTCCGCTCTGATACAACAGATTATTAATAATATAAATGCCGGGTAGCCTTGGCGACGACACCGTAGTAAACGCTGTGTTAACAGCAACACAACACGTGTAGTATTAAATGAAGACACATTACTGGTCTCACTGCCGCTGTGTCCAGTCTTTTGTGTACGCATCATACAAAAGGTGTCGAGAAAAATGTTAACTGTATTCGTTTTACGAATATTTCACACCAGGATAAGGATATCAACAGCACTGTTGTTCGTCATTAAAAAAAAAGAAGAGGTATACAAGTGCATGTTTGTTATACGCTGCTTCTTCATCGTAAACCTTTCTATCATAGAAGCGTCTTCGGTGACCAATAATGATCGGCGTATCAGCCAATCGCGTAGAGATATTTCTACGATACATAAGTACTACACAATTCAGGGGCGGATCCAGCAAGCAATTTGGGGGAGGGGATATGAAAAGTTGGTCCGTTCCTTAATGGTCTAAAGTATAAATGGTAGGAATGAGTGAAGATAAAAATATAGTGTGTTATTATCAGCTCAGAACGTTTATTAATGTACACGTATAAAATCATATGTGTGTTTGTCAGTTCATAGTTATTTTAGTAATATTCACTCACATTTTAAAAATACACTATTCATTTAAGTTACGTATTAACCAAAAATCAACATCCTTGTAAGGTTACTTAAGTAGGCCTAATTTTAGAGTAAAACCATGCGCCTATATAACGTGATATGAATATTTTGTATCACATTCACAATCACACAATCACAAAACATTCTACTGTCACAAAACGACGAAAAAATTTTCGTCTAAAGTGATCTAAAGTGGATCCCCGCCTGACACGGTTCATCCTTATCAGCACGCACAACGCGCATCGTTCCGATGAAACGATAGAAACAAATTATTTTTGTAGGCACGCGTGCGACATAATGTAACATTAAAGGTAACTTCTGTCCCGCCGTCACACATCAAATCAACCGCATTGTTGCAAGTAACCAGATAGGCCTATCGGTTATCTGCGTTAAAAATAACTATCGTCTATGTTTGAAGGCCCAATCAGACGGTCCAGTGTCACGTGGTGTTACCTTTAATTACGAGTTAAAGGCAGGAAACCCACCACAATCTACATATTCTCGCCAAAAAAATTGATTATTATGGCGAGTGAACTCGGCTGTGTTGTAAGGAAAATATAATACTGCAATGAAGTTATAGGGCTTTAGGTGTATTTATTAAATTATTATAATACAATTAAAAATGGTATAACAGTATAGAATAAAAAATATCACAAATTCACTGAAAATGAAGAATTTTTTATTCCTTTAAGAGTCGATTTCAGCAAAGATATGCGAGTGTCGGGGCGGGAGTGGACAAGGTGCGTCTCCACATTAAGTTGAGAATGTATTACATTCGGAAGCGTTTGGTTAGGTATATTTTCGTGTTTTTTGTCACTTCGAAGCTGAATTCACTTTACAGCGATGTAGCGGACATTTATAAAATATTATTCATAGATACCAGCGGCACTACAAAATCGGAATCGAAAAATATTATATACCGTCTCTTTTATAGATCACAGTATTTTGAATACGTATCGAGACACCTTGAAGTACATATAGGAAACAAAAAAGAAAAAACAAATTTCTCTTAATTAATCGAACATCTTTTTAAAGAATATTAAATTTTGTGTTATGATATCGATATCATTTGGCAAGGAACTCAGGTAAGGTAACATAAGGTAAGGTAAAGCAGGTAAGGGAAAAATCAGGAAACCAGTAACGATGTATGTATCAGATAAAACAGCAAAGGTACTTTTGAACAGAACACAGAATTCCCTCTGATTAGCTGAGAAGTGAAATTAGTGGGGTAAGATGTGGATGGTCATACGGACGTGAAACACGGAAACTACTCGAAGCACGGTTAGCGGAACACAAGAGGAACGATAAAAACGAAAATCAACACGTTCTTGTACGCAATGCCACACATCTTCTGCGGTGAACAACAGTCTAAACAGCGATACATTTTAGTATAGTATTATAGGTTGTGAATGCCATTACGTTTTATAAGGTAAATACATATTACATTTAGCCGCTGCTATATTAAAATTCAGCACGTATATAAAAGTCTGTCGTTTAAATTAGAAGCAGAAAAGAGGCAAGGGTAATAATCAAAAAGTTGAAAAACGAATGTAAACTATCAATTAGCAACTCTGTGTAATTTTTTCGCACCTCACAGACGACATTTGTGGCAGCGGTGACCCGACGACTGCAAGATCTCTTGTATTCAAAGTACGTGTATAAATGTGATTCCAATGGACTTAACAAAATTATAATGATAAGAACATTATTTAAATTGAATTTTATACGTATCCGTGTTACGGGAGCCTTGTGTTAATTTCATTACGGACAGGCTTGCTTCAAACTGTTGTGCCCGGGAAAATCTCATTTGCTTAAGTACTTTAATGTAAACTTGGGCTCTCTTGCGCTCACACACTCACTCCGACAGATTTCCTTGCACTTCGTTTAATGAGAGCGATATAAACCCCTGCTGGAACTATTACTATTACTCAAAAATACCGGTCAAACCGGGATTGCATTCGGTATAAATGTGTTGCAGGTTAGCAGGGTACTTTTCTCGGGGGAAACATTATTAAATTTTATAACATTTATTACATTCGTAGCGGGATTTCACGGCGGTAGCTTGTACTAATGACGAGAGCTGGTTAAGACGATGGTTGCGTCTATCCCGAAATATCGTTATCACTACATGCTCCGTGGAAGCAATTTTGAAAAACTTGCCACTCCGTCAAATTGAACAATAAAATCGTTATTACATTCTACTTCGCTCACTTATACTATAGCGATATGATGATGCTGGCTGCATGTTGTGGCGAAACTATAAGAACAACTACTATGACTGCACTTGTGATGTGATGGCTAATCCACATTGATTTCAGCCACCTGACGGGTGAATCAACTATGCAGGCGCATGATTTGACAGGTTTAGAGAACGATAAAAAATCGTGTTCAAAGCGATAAAAACAACTAGAAGTGATTGCTTATCGTTACTTCTTTTTTTTTTTAAACTAACAGTATCAGATAGAAACGCTACAAGTTCGAGACAAGGACTGTTCGACACGATGACTTACCGCCATATTTTGAATTTGATAACGTCAGAATTTTTAGGGTCCTGATACAGACAGACCCCTCAGGACATCAGGGTCTATAGCGACGAGTACGCTAATGTATTTACATAGTTCTGCTGCAAGCACATTCTTCAATCTATAACGTAATTGTGATAATCATGGATATTTGCAGTGAGGGTGTATCAATGGGATCCACCCCTGATGAATGCCCGTTGGCTTGGCTATCCGACTATACTGAAATTCATTTATGGTTGTTGCCATGAGCCCTTATGGCCTGTGTACTTATTACGATCAGAAAGTGTCCAGCGTTGTGACGTGTAAGCGTAGCTCTTCATACTACTACGAAAACATGTTTCTTCGGTTCTCTGTTGATTACCGCTACACCAAAAGGGTAAATTATGGTGTATATCTCAGCACAGTAAAAACGTGTATATCACGTATAGGCTACACACAATGCTGTCTATCTCTGAGTTTCATATAACGTTATATTCTTTGCAAATGTGAAAGAGAAAGTTATGTGTACGATTTTAAAACATAATAATTAAGGAATTATTTTGCCAACTAAAAACAAATTCGAGTAGTACAGTTATAGACAAACGATTACATTTTACATTTTGCTTAAGAACAATTTGACACGGACGCCAGTTTGCCCATACCATAACAAGGTTACAATGAAATTAAAGTAATTCGAGCCACCGGTCCTACGTCTTTTACTGCCACCAGATTTTCAACTGACATAGGAAACGTTGACGATGTTAATTACTAACTACTGGTTATTTAGTTTATTTAAAGAATATAAAAGGCAACATTGGTTGAATTCACTGTTATAGATTAGCTTTTTACATTGTTTTTAATGTTTTAATAACTTTAATTTTTTTAATGCTAAATTATTAATAATCGTTAATATCCATGCGCATGCTGAGCGGTGTGCTACCAGAACTGGCAATCAACTGTCTGAGAAAATCACGCTTATGTGAATGTTAACCTTTTTAAATGATGTATTTTTATTTGGTATTTTCCCGTGTAATCATATTTCCGCACTAGTTTGGTTCTGTAATGTTATACTACATTCTATTTATGGCGATACGAATTTTAAGATATATGTACGGTAGGATACTTGTTATAATAATCTACGTAAGTATTATTTTACGTAATTAATTGCAACGATTTTTGCTTATTTGTATTTTTGATCATGTGACAGCACGAAAGGCGATTTTAGTAATTGTATTGTAAATATGTTTGTAAATCTATTGGGATTACATACTATGACCCAATATCAATATTTACACGTTACAAGTATTTGGCAAACAGTCCTGAAGAATATATAGTTTTTGTCGGTGTATATAATCTGTACATTTGGCCCAATTAGCAAATATACAAACGTCTTATACCGAAGTATGGCAATGTCGGGGGGTTCTGCCGTGTAATCCATTGTGCAAACCACAAACCTCACGGGCGGAGTTATCATAGTCTTCAGACATGTTTACTGGGCTATTAGGCCGTGGTGCAATGTTAACATTTCTTGTAACACCAGACGTTTCGGCCGCACCCACGGCGGCCATCTTCAGTGGAGCGGAAACAAGGTACTACAGCCCCGCTAAAGAATAACCTAGTCCGTTGTCGTGATGACAGCGTCGTTCTGAACAGACGGTTTTACGCGCCCTTGTAAATTCTTCTTTTCAACACCAAACTATTCTGTCAGTTACGCGACAACCAATTCTTTCGATCGCTGTGTATTCCGCATTAATCGTTCTTCTTCATTATTGATTTTACTATAACTTCTGTTTTTTCAAGTCACCACTTAATACGCACATTCCGCTCGGTTACGTTTCGTAAACAACTTCGGACGTAATCCGTTTCATTAAAAACATACCCACATTTTAAAACAACGAGGTTGCTTTATATTTCACACAGAGCTCCGTTAATCCGACATAACAGTATCAATAAATAAATAAATGTTATGTGTCGTTCAATCTAATTTCCCATTGGTAAGCCCATGAGTGCTGCGAAAGTGTTGAATAAAAACAACTGTACTGACGCTGCCAAGAGAAAGAAGATAGAAAAATCTTAATACACCTGTTGAACTACATTCAAATATTTAAACTCAGTTTTAATAGCGTGCCTTCAGTTGGGACGTGCTTGTTTCAAAAGATTTTATCTTTAATTTTACTACTTGTTTGGCTGCAACTGCATAATTGTTAAGTAAGTTTATTATTACTCACAGATCCTTACAGGATACGAAAAATACGTCACAAAACTGCAAACTTACCTGAAACAAAAAAAAAAAGATAGAATTAGTACACTTAAGTTAGGAAACTAAAATTATAAAATATTATTTGTTAACTGAGTGTGTAAACATTTCGATCACACGTTCGCCTTCATACAGAGATCTGTTTATCCGGGTCCATAGAGACGAGAAAATGTTCATAGTAAATATTACTCTACTATCCTCCGTCAGATTCTACTCCATTTTCATGCTCTTCAAATGCCGTAACTGACTGTAAACGTAAAGAATATACTGCCATACTGAGGAAATAAGCAACACACGAGTGGTTTATGTGACGCTATGTACATGGTGTATTAGCACCAGGATGTGTTTCTGTACACGGGCATAATCATAATCATAAGCATAATCATTCTGTGAGCATTTATAACGTCGTGAAACTGTCTGATAACGTTATAGACGTTCCTACCGACAACTACAGCAATATAGTAAATAAACACAGCAATCCACATCGCAGTTTAGTGAGTTGCGAATTACAAATCGAAGTGATAAAACGTGTTATTAATAGTCGTTAGTTGCGAATCGGTGTGCGTTGTTGGACAGCGATGTTTACTACAAAGTTTTGCGTGTTAATTATTGTGTGTGGACAATTCTAATTGATGAGTTTTATTACTTGTTGCAATATAATGTATTGAAAAAAGTTGTAACGAATTACCTGGTGTTCAGTTGTTTATTTCACTGTTTAAAGATGACGATCCGTGCAGCTGTCGAAACGATACGCTTCGCGCACACATCAACTATAGTTATAATCCGTTATCCAAACTGTGACGGTCCCAAATATATATCACGGCATGAAGAGACTTGATTACATAATCCAGCGTGTGATTGATTGGATGCGTATGACGCCGCGGGGAATCACTGGATCTCAATCCGTCACTCACCGATTAGCAGGCGTATAGGCATTATGGAGTTTAATGCATTATAGAGATTAGCAGGAATTATGGAGTACGCAACAACCCTTACCGTGACCCGTAACTGTGATTATTTTTTCTTTATATATTTTTACCTGTAACATGAAACTTTATGAACGAATAATTTATTTTGCCTGCCTTGATAGACCTATTTAGCTATTTTAAACGTCTATACGTATAAAATTTGAACTTTCCGGTTAAATTCAAAAATTTAATAATGGCTCCTCCTTTTTTATGGCATCGAGGTAGTCTAAGAGTTAGACATGGAAGAATGCCTAATGCAAGCTGTTCAGTATAAAAAAGAAAGGAAATGTAGAGTGGCCAGCGGCCATCACTACTGTTCAGCCACCCATGATTGCCCCAGGATGTTATCATAGGTACTCATTTCCACAGATTAAGCCAACTCGGGGGCTAAGCAGAGAACCTTGAGTTTACACTGCGTCATAAACTTGTACCTGGGACTCTAGGTTAGTAACAAGGGTGCGATACCCGCTGGACTACTAAGCCCCGATCAGAAACTTTTTGGATAGTTTTATTTTTAAGTCTCATATGCGATATTATATTCTAATACTAATAAATCTAGTTTACAGTTTGACAAACTTTTTAATTTCCTAAGTACCAGATTGTCTATTTTATAATAAGGAGTCCTTAGCACCTCAAGAAAACACTGTCGATGCCTTATCGTAAAATGGACGAAACGTTTTTGCTAAGAAAACAATGTATTACACCGAGAAGCAGTGCTGTCCTTAAGTATAGGTTAATACTTAATGTTATAGGTCACTTTGTGTAGACATTTTCAAAACGAAACCGTTAATGGTATCAGCAGATTGGAAAAAAAAACAAAAAGTACTAGCAGTGTATTAAATACGTAATATGCTCAAAACAGTAGAACATGCTTTTGTCAGAAATACGTCAGTATGATGATTTCGGTGACAAACGTACTCAGAAATTAAACAGAAGAAAGTCTATACAGGTAAGGCCTATACAGGTTCACAGTAATGTACAGCCTCTAAAAAAAATGCGTTTCTCCAGTGTAACTAAACACGTTGTTTGTTGGACACAGTCGACAATAGCCTCAAAAATTTGGCCTGCTATAAGTTTTTCTTTTACACAGGAAGTAAAATTTCAGCTTTAAAAATTAAAACTTTTTTCAAGCATATTGCAAACATTTTCATTTATTTTCCTAAATTTCCAAACAGATATCCACAGGCATTGTTAAAGGAAAATAAAGATTAAGAACATATGCGTCTACAATCGTTTTCTACTAAAGCAGAGCTGATTCTCCGCCCTTTACGCCCCCCCCCCCCAAGAGCACAGTTCATTTATGGATTTGCTTAGTAACGATATTTGATGATAAGTTGAACAAGAACGTGCACGACGAAGATACCCGATTTGATACAACTACAGAAAAGTGCACTGGCTACTCAAGACGACACACAGAGATACATAGGACTAATACACTACTCTTGTTGCTGTTTGGTTTCAGTATCTAAAACCAAAAAAGGAAGTACAGGTTGCAGCTTCAGCATCATGACATCCAATCTCAAAGTTGATAAAACCTCGTGCCCGCCTGTGTCCAAAGTTACAATTTTTCTTAACGTTTTGACCCCAAACCATAGTTTCGGAGCGATCTGTGGTCTAACAGAAAGGTTTCAGCTTCTGAGGACGACGACTGTAGATTTTTCAGGGCGCAACGTCACGAAAAAATTACAACGTTGTAGGCAGTCAGCCGACGCAACGTCAACATCGTGCAGGAGTTTTACACAGGCCTAGAACTAAGTAATGCGTGGATTTGTGAACACACCACGGTATGTCCATACTGACAATTTCCCCAAACACCTTATAACAGAAACTGTCAAAGAAGAAAAAAACAACAGCAATGAAGCACGAATGAAGCTTTCACAATCCTGACAGCATCTGCTATAGACGCTGGACAATAGTAAGTAACGTAGTAAGGAGACTGAAGAGATGGAAAGTCAAAGTACCCTGTGGAGCAGGGATTATTATTGTGTTTAGAAAGCAGAATTATTTTGTGACAGAAAGATTTGTAAAACTCACATGGATTATGTTAGCAAAGCATTTTGCTGAGTGTACGTAATAACCTTCTAAATTATCTCCTTTTGATTATATAATATACATAATTTGCTTTCACTAAAGTCGATCAACGTACATGTTCGATAATACAGTATTCATCGTTGAAAGCTTTATTTAATATATAACAGGAAGACGTTATTTGCACTTGTGACATTGTTAGCCTTTACGAACGCAAATCCACAGGTATTTATAATACTACAATCTGATTAAAATACCAGTTTTAAAGACACACGTCGTCTTATAGTACTATTTTATGTGCGCCGGTTCAAAGGAAATCCTGTTCAGTTTCAACTATCTCGACGCATGTTTTCGCTTATTATTGAACGTAATAATCTTCGAACACTTGTGTCATTAAAGTCTTCGATGCTGTCTTTACGGGCATAATGCGTTAATAACTTACTTACACTGGTAATTTATATACCGTATGTTTTCATTTGGAATACAAATTTTACAAGGCTACAGTGAAAACCTTGTTTCCCGACGTCCGATAACTTCGCTTATCGCTGTACCGTATAAATTAGATCTTCGTCTACATCTTTATACATTCCACAAACGTGCTGTTTATGTCGCTTTCAATAGAACGCACGCATTCAGTTAAATATTAAATTAATCCAGACAGTTTTTTCTTAAATCAGAGAGAACAATGGAAAATTTATTACTGATCGAACAGAGTTCTCACTTGTAACTCGACCGTTAGGCTGTCTATCTACTGTCTATATGTATATTTTTCTATGTTATATATCAGCCTCACGATAACTTTTGAACGCATCAATCGCTTTTCGTAAGGCATCTGTGTCCATACATTTAGTCTTCAGAACCCATTGTTTTTGAGATTGATCACCCCCAAAAATAAGGGGCGGGAGTCAAAAATGTGAGGGTGTCTAAATTGTGAAAAAATCTGAAAAGCCCATACGAGGGTCACATTAAAGTGCATTTTAACCACAACCTGAATATAGTGATCACTTTGAAAATTTCAAAATTTTTGGCCGTCAGGGCCTGAAAAGCGGGTGATAAAATCGCAAACATTCATATGGGGTATCAAATTAAAGAGACTTTTAACTAAAATCTGAATAGTGTTAAGCTTTAGAAATTTCAGAATCTTGGGTCCCCAAAAAGAAGATCAGAAATTTGAAGACATTGTGAAAATCCAGCACGATGTCAAGTTAAAAGGAATTGTAACCCAAATCCATTTGTCTAGAATTTTTAGTGTTTATTATATGATTGTGTACTCTATAATTGTTACATTAGTATTAAAGGAATTGTAGTGTAATCGGGACATTTGTAATTTTCCCACAATTAAAAATATCTAATTTCAAAATTTATGTAATAATAAATGTAGGCCTACTTCGTTCAAAATAGTGAGCGAGTTCTGCAGCTTATGGAGCACACTAAATTATAGTATAATTTGTGTTTTATATATTCGATTTAAACATAATAACGACTACTACTGCTAAAACTACAAAACGATAGGCACTATAGTTAACCCATATTTTTTTATAAATACGAATAATTATTGTATTCAGCTTACTTAATATCACACAAATTAGATGAATGCCGAATTTTTACAAAATTTATGTTAAATCGTAGGTGTCATAAACAATCATTACACAAACGTATCATGAGATCTATATATACATACAGTATTTTCGGCGCCTTAAATTGTTCCTTCATTGCAGTTTCTTTCGTCTCGAAGACCACCTTCTGTACTGAGGTCTGCGAAGCAACACGATTTTAATATTACAGTGTTAAATGTGTTAATCGTATAGTAGGCACAAATGGTCCGCAACTGCAATACCTCTGATTTACAACTGAACAATTTTACGGAATATGTATAGTGCCATATTCTTTTATTGACTTTTATTAGTCCTGAATCATACCGCGATGTTCAAGTGCGTGCAAAAATAGTAAACCCAATTAATAAATATATTTTAAATAAAACGGTATGTTTTCCGTTACCTGTGGAAATAGCACAAATAATTTTTTAGACTGGCGATAAATTAGAGTTATTCATGCTAGCAAAAATCAGTACTTTGCTATTACCTGTATCCGCATAAATTTTCGTTATTTCGACAACGCAATAGTCGGTATCAATATGTAGTGAATATGGATCATAAGTTTATTAAAATCATCCAAGACGTGTTAATGTGTTGTTTTATGTAACTCGGTTGTTTGTTTTTGATCTTAATGGGTTTTTTATACACATTTAATTTAATTACTATGCGATGGTTTCGTGCGTTAGGGCGGGAAGCATAGACGAAATAGTTTCGGAACAGTTATGTTCCTGTTCGCGGCCAGCTTTATTGACGGCAAACCATGGTGTTGCTAGGTTTACACGCAAACTAAAGCAAAAGCGAAAAAAAATTCATTTAAAACATAATACAGTACATTTTACAATAAGAACTTCTTAATTGACAATTCATAAAAAAACCAACTCGAAGTAAGGTGGAGTGGCTAAAGGGTTACTCACCTCTTGCGGGTTACTGTGATTGACTCCTTCTGTTTAACACAACTCACTTGTTGCTTCAAACGTTAAATTTTTCATACCTTTTTGCTGTAACTAATTTGCTGACTTACACTACAATTCCTGTGTTATCGGTAATTTGTTTTAACTGTACGCCTGTATATGTTTTAATGCAGTACGTAAAGGCATACTTTGTATTTACCGTATGGCACGTACTTGTAAAAATAAAATATGTTTTCGGTCACAATCTTATGTAGGGTGGTTTAGGTTTTAATACAGTTGCACTTGGTAATTGGTTTAGACTTTTCTTTTTTGTTTCATAATGTTTCTGTATCACAATTGTAATAATTAGTTACTGAACGTTTTCATTTGTAACAATATGAGTACTATTTTCTTTACAAAATAAATGAAAAATATGAAACAATCTTTACTAAGTGAACGCAAACTCTCGCGAAAATTCTTACATTATTCTTTAGCGGGCTGTACTACCTTGTTCCCGCTTCACTGAAGATGTCCAGAAGGTCTGACATTTAAGGAAGTGTTTATATTGGACCACAGTTCAGTAGCCCGGTTAACATGTCTAACAATCTTGACTAGCCTTAAAACGCATGAAACCTTACATATTTTTACATGCAATTAAGAAAAATAATCTTCAACAATTCACACCATCACAACTTCTTCTTCTTCACACCGTCGAATACGGATACTATCGCACAGTCAAAACATCGAAAATGCGGTGCGGGTACGGATGAAGGAAAGGCAGCAAAAAATCACAACAGAAAATACTTTGAAGACTTTTAGTTTGTAGCTGTGGGAAAAGTCATTATGTTAGAAGATAATCTACACCAATCTTGAAGAGTGTCAGCCGCCAATGTAATGCAGGGTTATAAAAATACATCTACCACGAAACAAAATGTATCGCGCCCCATTCGAGTTTAATCTTGTCAGCTAAGTGTACAGTGTACAGCAGACGAGAGTCGCTATACTGAATCACCCCCACCCCTTTCAGCTCTTTCTTGACCTTTTCACGCCAGTACGAAAATATTTTTGGAGTCCTGTTTAGTTGTTTTGTGTTTTTTCAAAGGACCAGAAAGCTTCAGATTTAAAAAAACGGACGTTCAATAAACAGCTAGAAATATAAAACAGCAGAAACATTGGAGAACATTTCACATTTCAATTTGTAACACGTGAATAGTGATAAAAATCCATAACTGGTAGTTAAAGTTGTTTATTATAGCTGTGTATAAAAAATACATTTATACCGTCTTTATAATAAATGAATACGAAAGACATTCATCAGATAAGTGATGAAATTGGGTACACAATCTCGTGACACTATGACGAAAAACCTATTGAATATTCATTACTGTATATCTGCGGTTCATGTAAATACGGGCATTTGTACGTAACACTTGTTTCTGAGGCAGGTCAAGTAACCCGATTGAAGTTCACTCTGGACAACGGTGAGGCTGGTATTTTACATACCGATCGCCGCTGTGCAAATTACTCTCCTGATCGTCGGTGATCGTTCCCTCCCTGCCGCTGGCTACCTTTAGCTCGTAAACGTTTACCTACCATTTCCCTGGAAAGCTGAAGCGGTTTGCGACCGGATACTGGGGTCATCAAAAGACAAATATGATATAAAGGCACATCCACAAGCTACATAGAGTCTCCTCAACGATACTTCCCATAACACACGAAATGATTCTTCAGGCTTCGTAACATAACAATACAACATTCTATTTCTAAATGCAGCAAATACTGGTGACAAATATTTTAGTTCACTGAATCTTAAAACACTTATTTTTAAATGTACTCTGGTGCTCATAGTAAGGAAGGAGCTCGTATTATATCCTTAAATCCTGGTAACGTAGTCTATAATTACAAGGATCTCACGACCTATGTCTGGATACGTTATTTCTATATAGAAAACTTTCATTTACATTAATTTACAAAGGGTGTAAGTTAACATTCCAACGTAAATCTGAATATACATGCGCACATCTGTTTACATACATGAGAACTGCAGACATCACGGTGACAATTATTTCACAAATGTTTATTACAAGAGATTAACTTATGTCGTGATCAGCTGACACTCACGCTTGCAGTATTTACTTCCCTGTGCGTGATGACTACAGTTTACACTACACAACACGACACGGTGTAATGTAGTGTATGCAGAACCGGTTTACACTTGCACTTGCAATAACAATAATCACGACACTGTAGTGCGACGCCAATCTTAACCACTATCATTACTATTCATTACTACTGCTACTGTAAATACCATCTATTAGTACTTTAATGTGGATTAAAATAAATTTTCCGCCCACGGATATCAAATAAATTAGCTCTGGCTGTTGCTAACCATACATCTTGCTTATAAATACTACTCGTATAGTGACAGTGCTCACGGCAGTTCACCTGCTCCACCAGTGCTATAATTCTGCACTACGTGGTTAGTGTGAGCGTGTAGATTATATCAGTCAGTTAAGTTATCTGTTCATTTCTCTTCGTTCCTTAAAACGATATATTTTCCACACGTTCTGCAGCTCCTCATTCGTCTCTTCCTCGTCTCTATAATCGTTGCTAGTTTGCTCACTTCTTTCAGTGTCATTTCAATCTTACAAATTTACTCTGAACTCTCCTCCAAATATCCATCCGTCGATATCTAAAACACGGATTATCCGTTTTCATTTAATTCGTCATTCATTCTCATTTGCCGTATGTCTATCGGATTTCCTTAACCTGACAGCTGCCCTTCTCCATTTACTTCTTCTTTATCACTCATTTAATGGCAATTCTTAATAGTAATTTCCATAGTTCAATGTTTCTTATTGTTTCCTTAAAGTTTTCTTAGCCGCCTATTGAGAAAAAATTCAGTTTCTTAGCTTCGACTTTTAAATAATCTCCTGTTACACGAACGTTACATGTATAACAGTGCCGATTTCATAGTAGCCTATTGTTAAATATTCGTATTTCTTTTACTACATGCACCGGGTTTCCACATTAACATCCCGTATGTTTATCTTGCTTCTGACAGACTGCTTCGGATGTCTTTTTCCAGTCTGCTCGAATTCGACCAACCTACAATTTCTGTTACTCGTAATAGTTCTTTGCCTTCCTCTACTATCGATCTCTAATCTCACATGAAAATAGTTATCTGTACTTCATTTCGTTAACTTTTTCTACGTCATCTGTTAACCGATGTTAAACTATTTTCCAGTGTTGTAACCTATGTTATACTACTGTACAACTGCATTGGTTATTTAGCTATAATGTTTTCTATAGCTATAACATTAATGAATATTAAAACAATTATTTACGAAGGCAAAAAGAACAAAATACAGAGTGGGCCATTGTATTTTGTCGCTTGACAAAAATGCATTTTTGGTAATGACGAAGTTGTTATGTAAGGTTCGGTCATTAACTAGACACAATTTAGAACATTCGTGTCGACGTTTCGACAAAATGTGTTGTTACCATAAGCACCTACGTATATGGGTAATGTAGAAGTAATTAATACACATATAATGAGTGTTTTTGCATGAATTTGAGTGTATACGTTACATAATAGATAACAATTGCTACTTCATATAGCCTACATACTTTATACCATAGTTAATAAGACATAATTATAATATTCCACGAATACTAACACTCGTTAAAAAAATTATAAATTATATCTGTATTCCTCACGTACAGATGAGTCCAAACGTCGATACACATGTTTTGAAAGTGTGCCTAGTTAGTGATTGATACTCATAAAATCTTCCATGATTTATTAACTTACGGTCACTATCAGACGATATATATCTTCCACCAATTTATGCCAGCTCTGTACTATACATTTCTAATACGAAAATATTTAATTTATACTTTGATTAGCAAACAGTAATTAACAGAAAACTTCATTTCATAAAATTTGTTAACGTTTATAATTAATTTTATTTCACAATGAAGAAATAATGAAAATAAAATATACAATTAAATAAACAAGTTTCGTAAGGGAGATAAACCTAAGTGCTAAACCAAAATAGTTTAAGCCTAAGAGGCTACGAAAATAGAGGAAAAGCCAAAGGAAAAATACGATTGTAAGGAACAAGAACGGTTTAAAAAATTATCGAGGGCTGAACGCTGCAAAACATAATGGGAAAGAGAAAGAAAAAGAAGAAGACGACGTAGAAGAAGAAGAAAACAGTTTCTCTTGTAGATGATAAATTGTGAAGTGTATTATTATATTCTTTACGTGAACGTAAAATTCAATTTATTCATTAGCGAACTCTCTGATTTCTTTTCGAAGAAACAGACTTAACAAACTAAGGATACAAAAGAAGGCGTGGTCAATGTATTGATTAACACGACACTTGTTTCACTTTATCTCATTACGTTCTGAGTAGAAGTTAACGTACTCCTGTGACTCAATAATCTGTAACACGTGTGTTGTATAAGTGTCTGAAATACTATGAATACGTATTCCTTTAGTTCTTTGAAATGTTTTATCTAAAAATTATAAATCTTATTAAAGTATCGAGTACAATTCTTATTAAATTTCATAAAATACGCTTCTCAAACCTCTTTTAATTCGTAAATTATTTTAATTTACAGATCATAACGACTAATTATAAACTTCGCGTGTATTTTGAATCAACAACAGAGTTCGCGTGCAGCAACATCTAACAACAACGTATAACTAACTTGGCGTATATTTTGAAAGAGATCTTTCAAACTTTATAACAAATTTTAAACTTTATAACAAAAGTAAAAGCAAACAAAAATTCATTTCTTTAATGTCGTTACTTATATTGAAAAGTAAACATTACAGAATTAACTAAAGTTCTTCTTCTTATTCTTCCGTTCTGGAGTAGGTAGCCTATAGATACTTGTATCAATTACTTCTCACCAAAGACTCAGTGGAATTGATTAGTAGGCCTATACTTTTTTGTGTGTAGAGTATCTCACAAACCGTCCAAAACTGATAAGATAGTGTATTAGTATTTTGTTCAGCTGAATGTTAAAGTTTTGAAAGTTATTATTATATGAACGAAACAGCATCAACTGATATTCATAAATTACAAAAATGAAATTATTCAAAGCACTAGTGGTTATATAATCAACAGACACCTGGTCTCTCCTTCACAACGGATTAAACGTTTTTATTTTGGAGGGATAAGTTGAAAAAATGTATGGCCCAACAAAAAGCAGTCAGCTCGAGATGACGCTAGGAAGGCAAGAAAGATATCGTACGTAAATGAAATCTCCAGATGTAGGCTAGGTTAGGGCATGTTCAGAGAATGGGGCCCAGCAGAAAATCCGAACTGGTAGTCAGCACCCCCAAACGGAGAAGGAGACAAGGCGGGAGGTACTGCAGAGATGAAAATCTAAAAAAACATGGGTGTCAGGAAACGTGTAAAGACGTAAACAAATGGTGATAGATTGTGTTGGAAACATAGGTTCATTTTTTAAAATAACAATGTCTTCGTAGGTTTGTTTCATGTTTTTGTTTCCATTTTTTACTTCAGTTGAGTCGTACAGTCCAGCCGGACCCCAAGAACCTCGCCAATCCCTTCAATCTTGCATTAATTCCCAGAGAGATTCTATATTCTTAATTGTTGTTTCAATGAAGGCGTCGATCCACCTAGTCCTTTGCCGTTCCCTTTTCCTTTCTCCTTCCACTTTTCTCAGCATCAAATTCCTTTGTAGTGAGTCTCGTTTCCTCCTTACATGACCGAAGTATTGGAGTTTCAGCTGTAATACTTGATTCTCCAACGAACAGTCGGGATTGATTTGTTCCAGAATTGAATGGTTAGTCCTCTTTGCAGTCAGTGGGAGAATTATTCTTCAGCACCATAGTTCAAAATTGAAATGAGCAAAGCGGTCGGGTCATCAAGTTCCATTTTGAATCTATAGTAAAAAATAATAATTGTTTCTGATTCCGATGACCTTTTAATAAGAACAGAAGAAGAAAAATCTCTTTGTAAATATATTAAACTACGATCACTTGAGAATAAACACAACTGAGAAACTGTACGAGCAGAAAATAACGTGATGTAGCCACAGTACTCTACACACAAAGTGGCTTACATTGGTAGAGTTTAGGCTACAGCAGAGGAAACGCTGTGATGGAAGGTGAGTGGCACAGGGCTACGTCACCGCATTATCCCACTTTACCTATTTGCATCATCAGTACTGCGTCATCCACTAACTTCACTCGCCAGACAAGGATAGTTCATGGTACAATGCTACTCTAATAGATTGTCTATCGTTTACTCTACAAACGTAAAACAGCTTTTGTGGCTTGTCCAATTATCAGAACATCATTCTGATGCCGCGGTCGAAATCGAGGGACCTCTTTGCGGTTTACTATATAACTTAGTAATTAATTGTTATAACTACATAACAACAGTATACGAAACAAAATATCATTATTCTAACAAACTGTCCTCAACAGTAGGCGCTCAGATATCGTATCGTCTTTCTGTGTGTTACCTTTTTTATCACTCCACCTACTTCAAGAATCGTCGACACATATGGCGCTAAAAAATTTGATCTTACATGCACGTTAACAGTGGATCAAGTAGAAGTGGGAGTTTGGGCCTGTTATCATGTCAAGCTTATGAATAATAGTATAAAGCTGGTTCTCCTCTACTACACACACACACACACACACACACACTCGCACACAATTTCAGGTACTCTAACGTTTTGAAAGACGTAAGTCAAGGAGGCAAGAAAGACGGAAGAAAAGATGGGCTGATGATTTCAAAGAAGATATTCAAAAAAGGCGTGTCTATAAAGAACGAAATGCCAGAACAAAAAGGAGAGGAGAAGGACGGCTGAAAGGATCAGGGTTCTGCGTGGGGTAAAGAACCGGAGAGGTTATCTTGATAAATGTTTCGCTTAATTCAATAAAAGAATTTCGCCGAACAATCGGTTGGTATTTAAAATTTTAATATTGTATTGGTAATTAATATTACAATGAGAGTATTGAAACGAAAAGGTTATTCGGTTACCTTTAGACTGTAATGTAGGCCAGGCGATCAATCAACGACAGCCATCTCGTTTTTGGTGGGCAGTAACGTAATATGGCAAACGACTTTATAGTGAATATATTTCTCCGAAACGATTTGGAATTAATTTTAAGCTCTGATATTATTAGACCCTAGCACTGTGAACTGTGCGGCAATAACTTGTATTATGCACTGTTTCGCTGTGGCCGCGTTTGAGAACACCTGGTCGCAATTGTCCCTTTCACATTTGAACAACAGAACTCACCGCATTTGCTCAACTCTGATTACTACCGTGTAATCGCGCTAGAAATAGTTACCGTTTACTTTTTTCTGTTCCAGCTTGAACACAATAGAACATACCAGCAATAGTTATAGAAATTGTGCCTTATGTTGAATACGGAACAAAGGCGACTGTTAAAGGCCTACATTATTTTCACAAACAAGTGACAAAACGAAATATAACAATGATAATATAGGCCTAATAATAATAATAATAATAATAATAATAATAATAATAATAATAATAATAATAAATTTTCTTTGAAATTGTCAAAACGTTTTCGCTAACGGGATAGTCTGTCTTCTTTTTATGGCCTCTAAAGACTAAATTTGAAGCTGCCAATATCAGGGTAACATTTACAACGCTATCCAGTAATTTGGCTATTTATTAATTTATTTTTGTAGCTCATAATGAGTTACGATGCAGGCCTGGCTGGTGGCCTCGGCGCATTCTTAACTAGAATCACTGCTCTATTGTACAGTTAACCATATATATATATATATATATATATATATATATATATATATATTCTCAAAGTACGTCATTAGGTACTGGTAACATAATCATACAAAAATAAAATGTATTTGTTTTTTGGGTTAAATTTGATATAGGGAATTTTGATATTACTTAAGTTCAATGGTTTATAAACATTCTTAAAAATTAAGGGAAATGTTTGCACGGTCCCCTTAACCCCCAGCCCCACCGCACTACGAGCCTCGCGGGCCCAGCTGTTACGCAACCGAGAGAGAGGATGGCACTAGACATGGGGCTCGGGGAGTTCTCATGCGTAGTTGAGATTATGCTTCGTGGCTAGAAGAATGGGATCGGATTCTACGTTTATGCAGTGGGTCCTATAACAAAAGAAAAGACAGTCAAGTTGGGTGCAACTTGCACCCAACGGGGAGTAGCACATAAGGGACAATTAGAAGAAGCCCGATAAGGACGCAATAGGCTCCATCTGGAAGTAAAACGTTAAGTCGTTCCAGGATGGATATCATGTATGAATTAGATGCGGGTATTTTAGTGGGTGCGAGTTCCACACACCAGGGGATAGACGGTTTCCTCAGACGGTGCACAAAGCATTTTTACCTCTCTTAAAAAAAATACTAATCATCATCATACGTAATTTTTTACACGCCACTTAGTGGTTTTGAAAAATATATTTTGTTCAAAATTCTCTCGATCCCCAGCAGATTTCAAGACACTTTACAAATACCGCACTCAGTTACAGCGATCAGAGTGCGCTATTACAAAACGTGAAGCGAGGTGTTGTTATATTTGTTTAATTTCGATCTCTATCCAATTAGGAATGATCGTTATTGGCTGTATATAGCGATTTTCTCACGACACAAAACTGACGAGTGTGATTACTTAATATGCGTTTTAACCTGAATTGTGACTATTGATTTGTCTGGTGTAAAGTACGGAATGTATTCCACTATGTAAAGATCACTACCCACGCTACCCTCCTAACAATTCGTTCTTCTCGATACCTTAGTTCAACAACGTAAGCCGCAAGTAAATTCGTGGTTGAGAGCAATACGACGTGTTAATGCGCACGTGGGAGTGACACGGCAACATTAATCACGTATAACAATTGAGACATAAATTCTACAACAGCTGCGATTACCGCCGTAGCTTTCTAATTCGCCGTGAAATTCTCTCCTATTAATTACCCACATCTGCTTACCCCGTTTTGAACATTACACCAAATAAGAAATTTTAATAAAGACTATAATTTTCATTAAATTAATAACTTTTTTTTGTTCATGTTGTTGTGTTCATTAATAGTGAACATGTGTTACATGTTCATGTTAACGCACGTCTGTAGAATGTACAATTCTGTACGTATTAATGTACATCATTTTCTAACCGCGCAATTAATTGCACATATGTGTAGTTTTCACGAAACGTTTATTACAGTAGCTTAAGTTGAGCAACATGCAGTACAGGGATGGTTGCGTTATGCTGAGGATATGTTAGTCGTACTTATTTAGTTAAGCGAAATAAACAGTACTGCCTGAATGTTTTAGGGGTGACGATCGCAGCAATGGTTGCGGGACCCCAAAATCAAATGGGATGAGGTTGAGTGCCTTGACCTGCGCAATGGCTTACCGGACTCGGAAGACCGTCGCTGTAGGGACTTGTGCTGTGGACTCGCTGGTAACGGTAGGGCAGTGGCAACTCACTATGCGTGTCCTGGCTGACAACGCCACCCCCACGAGGCACTAGCTGCTCGATGCTGTAACTGTGATACCTGTGTGTGTGTGTGTGTTTTAGTGGCTAAGTACGTTGCTCCTGTAGTACGAGAACATCCCAAATGCACTACTAACGGGTCCTACTGTACGGAAAGCGGAGATTTTTCCTAGTTAGTGATAAACAGGATAGAATGAAGAGAAGTCTGGTTGAGGGCATTCCCCTGAGGTACGACGCGAGTTAAGACCTCTTTTCAAAATTACTGTATGTTTGAATATGTCTGTAAGGCGGGTATACAGACATATACTGAGTGCAGAATATAAGGCGATCGCAAATTCTGTATGCAGAGGTCACAATCACGTCATGTGTGTTGGTCAGACATCATCACGACCGTATTTCTTCTATGTATCGGAGCAATGGGTGGCAAATCTACTCTGTCTTCTGGCTAATTAGGTGATTGCGATTCGAGTTCAGTGGTCAGCTACACGAAGGATTGAGACTGTTGGGGGCAAAAAAAATTTCTCCGCCTCTTCTAGCTTCTCCTTCACGAACCATTCCATCTCACGGCGTACGATTTATACGCACTATTTATTAAATTTTATAACATGACGTATAAAGCCAATTACGGCGTTACAATCTTCACATAAAAGGAAACCTGAGCCGACGTCTTTGATTCATCAACCAGTATCGACTGGCACGTCGGTAGATTGCGACACCCTATGAATCCTGTACGTATACAATGATTATCAAAAGGCATTAACATTTTTCTTAGTAAAACACATAAAACAAGGTCCTGACGTCACTAGCACCACGTAAAGTTTACATCACACCACAGATGCAAAGCCAAACAAAACAAAGGTACAGCTGACGAGAAAACAATACAGCTGAGTTTAACTAACTACAGACAAATCCGTAATGTTTGTCAGATACAACACATTTATTTTCCATTCTTACCATCACAAAGGACGGCAACAAGGAATAAATTAACGATTTTTTTCTGAGAATGACAACTAATGACTTAATCTTTTCAACCGGATAGACACGTAAACGACACGTCGTAATGGGAGAAAAAGAAAGACGGGTAGACCTCGAAGATCCTAGAGAAACCAAGTTAGAAATGGTATGAAAGAAGTAACAACGCGGAATATAAGAGGCGGCAATGTACGTATAACAGACGGCGTATTATATTCCCATACACTGTACGCCGCGATGAAAGGTCCAAGCGTGATGAACGCCTACGTACATTCTGCGCATGCGCCAGTTGTTATTCCAAAAACAAAAACATTCAGTACACTGTCCACGTGGCGCAAAAGCTGTTTATAAGCACTTTTTTAAAGTGACTGTTTACATAAAAGTATCAAGCAGATTTACTGTGATGATAACCGTTGTAATTAATCGTGTAGAAACCTGCCGGCCTTTCTAGAACGGTGGACTAAGCTGAACCTACCAAAGAATTGCTCCCAATTAAATGTATAGCGTAAAGTGTCTAAAGATGGGATAGGGGACACAAAGGCAACGCGATAACGTTCCCGTCTCGCTCACACACTACTTCTGTCTTTGTCACACGCATGCTTCTTATGTCCTCGTCAGCTTTGTTGCATCTGATGTTCACACTATGAAAAACTGTACAGGACTGTTGTGCTCATGTGCGAAATGACTGAAAATTTGTTTACCCTCGCAACGAGGTGTTTGTCCACTGCACATCTCTAAGCGACTGTTCAAAATCTATCGTCAGGTCTGTAGTGTAGTAGACTGTAGCCTCATAATTACGAACCACGAACGGGCGTACAGACCTGACGATAGACTAGAGATGCGCAATGGACAAACATCTTGCATCGAGGTTAAACAAAATTTCATTCATTTCGCACATGCACACAACAGTCTTGTAGGCCTATAGTGTTTCGTAGTATGAACATCGGCTGCAACAAGGCTGGCGAGAACATTGGCATCACGCAATGAAGCGTTATGAAGCGACAGTACGTGACAGAGAAAGTTAGTGTTTAAGAGAGACAGCGAACTTTTATCGCGTTGTGGCCCTCTCCCCTCTCTAGACACTTAACGCTATACTTTAAGTGGGGGTAATTCATTCGCTGGGTTGGCGCAGCTCACAATTCAAGAAAGAATATCAGGTTTCTACTACTGTGTGAGAACTCTCCTCGCAACCACTTAGCATATTTATTTTGATACGGGATAACCAATATACTAACACATTCCAGAACATTACGGCGGTAACGGGATTGTTTCTGTGTCCTACAGACAGATACTGACGATGGTACGGGAAGTGTCAGAGCAATGTACGACGAGAAAATGGATGTTTATTTCTTTTCAGCTGTGATTTACTAAATTTTATTAAATTCCTTTTATTCCGAGTAGTTTGAGGTTTATCCCGAGGGACAAGTCTCGGGCTGTTATGGGGCAAAGCCCCCCTTCAGCCGTATGGAAAAGTTGGGAGCGTCAATACGGTGTCCGAAATATAGTCGAAAGACAGGGAAGAGAGCAAAGAAGAGAGCAAAAGACAGGGTGTGATGATAGGAAAAATTAAGGAGTTAGGAGATCAAGAAGTGCAAGGTGGAGTATGTGTTATGTGTGTATTTAGGTGTTTCTGTGTTTTCGAGGATTCCTAGGAAGAGGGTCATCGGCAATAGATAACTTAGAAGACGGTTTATGAGGAAGGAAGGTCTGCGGGTGTTCCGGGTAGGCTGTGACGGATTGTATGGAAGCACGTTGCTTAGCGGTTTGGGAATATTTCCAGATTAATTCAGAAAGAGTCTAGGTTGGGAAACAGTTTATTCAGGGCATACAGAGCGTTGTTATTGGTTTTGGTTTTGGGAGAGAGATCTTCGGTAAATAAGCCGAATAGCTCGTCGTTCAGTGATTCTGTAAGATTAAATTCCTTTATTGTTACTGCTTATTATAAATACGACGTAAAGGATTATTGTATTTACGAAATACTGTTGAATTAAGCGCGAACAATGATAAAAGAGAACAATGAAAATATGAATAGTAAAATAATTTACCCCTTTTTCGTCCGTCTGGTGGCCTTTTCCTTTTTATATATTACAACGCGGTTCGGGACATATGTTCCATCATCAGGTACAATCCCTTGGTGAAGTTCGTTAAATGATTAAAATATTAAAACAATTTACATACAATGTATTTACATACATTTACATACACGCGTCTCATTTAAATATAAATTATAAAATCTAAAATCTAAACGCGAGAACACACACGATGTCGTTGGTGCGCACCACGGAATACTACCTAGACAAAACTACTAGAAAAAAGAGGTAAATTATTTTACTATTCATAGACAAAAAAGAGGTAAATTATTTTATTATTCATATACACATAAGTGGCCTGGATACCGAAAAGCATGAATCTAAAACAATGAAAAGATTATATATAATGATTATCCTTCTACACAATATAGAAACTGTTGCTCTGGACCGATGATAAATAAAAAGATAGAACCCTTTAACAGGTGGCTGTATACAAGGATACTTCACATACCTTTGGTTGACAGAATATCCAGCGAAGAGGCTAACGAAAGAAACGGATTTAAAAACGTGATTAAGATCCGAACGTCATTACTCTGCCCGTGTTATGACAGGACAGGCATACCAGCAATTGAAATAATTATGCAGGTAAAATCTGTGGACTGTCACAGCTTTGGAACTTTAGAGATGGTTTAGCTGCTTTAAAGTCATATTTATAGGAGCAGTCAGCAAACTACAAATAGTCACGACTACCGTCACTTTTGGGACGAAGACTTAGGAAGGGAAGATCAATAGAACTTCAAACTGTTTTACTGTTCCTCGTTTGCATGTTCTCCTGTAAAAAAGTGCTGTGAACTTAAATAGTATCACCGTAACAACATTTTGGTATTTTACACAGTCAAAACATTTTATCAAAATATGCCATGCACGTCACCAACTAAACATACGTATACAGGACTCCATGGGAAGGATTACTTTACAACCCTTAAATAATTGTTTTTGTAAACTTCTTTGTAATTTTCAGCAATTTTTTGTACAACATCACTGATTACGAAACAAACAACAAAAGTAATTTCAATCTAATTTCACTTAGCCTATTTATTATAACACAAAAGAACTTTATGTCCTTCCTAGTTGCACGTGGCGATATTTATATAAACTACGTTCCACAAAAACGGTACTGTTTTTTGCGTGTGCAGACAACATATTTATTTTTTATTCCGAACGTGTATAACAAAGGAGGTATCTGCTTAATTTACAGACAGACGAGGTCACTAGAGACCGTCCCGGCGGTCGTAAACAATGACAATACTTCAGAAATAACACGCTGTTTATTGATGACAAAACAATGAATGTTGACTCAGCTGTAAACTACGCATGAAATATATATATAAATTACACGCGTATCATAACTTTAAAGCATATAAATGACACGATGCCAAAGATATCGGAAACTTTACATTTTGCTGCATCGTTTCTATATCTTTGTCCACCTTTGGAATGTGCTTTACCTGTCTCCACCTCTGTCGTTATAAATATTACCGATAACGAACGGTACAGCGTCCATGATTAAGTAACCAAACACTGTTATATAGGGTTTATGTACACAGCTTCGTTTCAATTCGGATTCGAAGTCGATCTCCGGGCAACGTCAAATTAAAGATGTTTTTTATCAACCTCCGCCTTGATTCAACTTGTGAAAATAAGTACATGGGATATCATTCTTGAGTAGTAATGGGCGGTTAAAGATAAGTTCTGCTCACACTACCTATCATGTATGCCATACGTCCCAACTGCCACCTACCTCCTGGACTATTTTATTTAGACAACTGGCGTCGTACCTTATTTAGAGAATATCTGTGTTTTTATTCCTAACACCGTCATCCTTCACAAAGCACTGTGTTATCTCTCTAAGATATAACCTCCGTAAGGCCATTTTATGGGTTCAATCATCTAACCAAGTTCCCGATACATACAAAAGCGTTGGAACTGCACTTTCAGTTCAAAAGAACTTAACACAATTCAAGCACTGACCACCCTCAAACGCAAATCTATATTCCGGCTGAAATAAAAGTTATTTTATTGTTCTAGTAGCAATCGTGTAAGTGTTAGCATTACTTATATACTAGAAAAAATTTGTACAATTTAAAAATCAAAAATATTTAACAGTTTTTGTAAAACCTAGGGTAATTAAAGAAATGAAAATTGTAAATTTTAGTTGAACAGATATTACACGTAACACATAAAATGCTGACCAAATAACTAATCAAAAATTTTCAATACAATAGTTCAACAATAGGAAAATATGTCTAAATCTACGTGAATAGTAATAACCGGCTGCACGAGTTCATCGTGTTCACTGACCACTATTACTGAAGAAAATCTGACCTCACTAAAGTAAATGTCACTTTTTTCTTTAATTCATATAAAGTTAACATTTGATCTACGCCTAATATAAATTGAACCAGCGAAGTGAGTTCTTAGTTTTGACTTGACCGATTGGCATTTGTCTGTCTATCTATCTACTTGGGGTATGCATCACGATAACTTTTGAATGCATCAACCGATTTTCGAAAAACCTGGCATGCGTGTCCATACTTTTACCCTATAGAGACCCATTGTTTTTGTTATTAATAATTTCAAAAATAAAGTGGGTGGGAGGCGAAAATTTGAGGGTTAAAATTGAGAAAAAATAGCAAAAGCTCCTGTAAGCTATAAAATTAAAGAGAATAAAATTTAAACCAGAATCTGAATACATTGTTCAATTTAAAAATTTAAAAATCGTGAACGTCAGAGGTCAAAAAGTGGTC
Source organism: Magicicada septendecula (assembly GCA_034769895.1). Classification (NCBI taxonomy): domain Eukaryota; kingdom Metazoa; phylum Arthropoda; class Insecta; order Hemiptera; family Cicadidae; genus Magicicada; species Magicicada septendecula. The sequence continues at coordinate 333,141,551 of CM068370.1, forward strand.
GAAAATTTTAATAAAATCGCAAAATTATATGTGTGGGTATCAATCTAAATAGAATTTTAATTAATATCAGAATGTAGTGTTAAGTTTTGGAAATTTCAAAATTTCAAAACTCCAGGCCACAATAAAGAGTTCAAAATTTGAAAAAAATTGTAAAAATCTAGCAGGGTGTTAGACTAAAAAGAATTGTAACCAACTCCGAAATTTCAAATTTTTAGTGTTTATTGTGCGATTGTGTGCTATTCAATTGTTATATAACTAAAGGAATAGAGAAATCGGGATTTAAAAAATTTTCCCCATAATTGAAAAATTATTTAATATCGAGATTTATGTAATAATAAATGTACTTCGTTCAAAATAGTGAGCCAGTTTAGCAGCTCAGGGAGCATCCTAATCTTAGGCCTACATCTAAAAGCGCTAATATAAATTAAAACGTATACGGCATGAACGAAGCGTAAAGAATCTGTGCAGTCGGTACACACAAAAAATGTTTACAATTCAACGAATCTGTACAGCTTTCACAGAAACGGCTTACAGCGTTCTTTAATATGGGTTCACCGCAGAACCCCACTTCGTGTCTTGAAGGGCACATCATAGCAGCAATCAAGAAATCGTATTGATTCCTTCACAAACACCGAATATTACGTCTGGTCCATTGAATAAAAATTAAGTGGTAAAGTCGTTTTGGAAGAAGGCGTCTTTCCTGGCTGAAGAACGTTAGATTGTTGAAGGTAATTAACCTGTCAAGATCGACTGGCGATAAAAGCGACTGTCATGATCGCCGACGTCTATACAGGATAACGCTGAAAGAAGAAGAAAACACAGTTGTAAATTACGAGAGAAATATAACGTATAACGAATAATACGGGGTCGAATAACGTATACGGTCTAACAAAAATAAACACAGATGTACGCCTACTAAGGAGCATATTGCCACTTTAAACGTCAATTACGCTATCCGTTTGTAAAGTGTCATTATCTGTAAGAGCCGTGCTCTCAGTACTTTTACAAATTAAAATCGTTACTCCTCTTATCGCTCGAGTATTCTAATCTCAAGTACCAAATAAAATCTTATTACTTACTCGATCCTGAAATCACGGGGAAAAGAAAGTATTCTTCCAGAGGTGGGTAAATTAACATTCTAGGCAATAACGTTTGTTTTACGGTTGCCAATTTAATTTACTCCAGCCAAATCACTACTGTAGAATTTAACATACGAATTACATAATAGCCTAAATTGCATATATAAAAAAGTAAATAGAAAATAAGTTTAAGCTAGAAACATAAATATCGTTTAAATATTTTAAATAAATTACAATTTATCGAAAAGAATGTTTCACATAAAACTGATCAATATCGCACTCAAACCTACCTACACACGCGCACGCGCGCATATTTAGTTCAGTATTACTGTCAAACAATGATTACACACTGAAATACATTCCTAAACAATTTGCTTAGAACAAATACTAAAAGTGTACAACTTACGAGTGTGGTATGATAAGTAGGCTACCTGTGTTTGACAACTGAGAGCGCGGGCACTGACTCATATCTGTTAGTACATCAATGCAAACAATGCCTGTTAATATTTCAAACAGATTCACTGGGTAGTTTTGTTTTATCTCCTATTGAAAGTGGGCAAGTTTGTGTATTTTTTGCAACCAAGGAAAAACAGCAATAACGGTCAGTGATTCGATTTCTTTTTTCCGTTGGGAAAACGTGAGAAGAAATCAATGAGAAGTTGAATGCAGTTTACAAGGATCATGATATCGTGTTAGCAGAGGACCGGATGAAGATCAGAGAGACTGTTGCCAGCGTAAACGTCTCAACTGAAAGCGTATAAAATACCCTTCACGAAAAATTGGGCATGAGAAAGCTGTAGGCAAGATGGGTGCTGCTTTTGCTGGCGGTTGGCCAAAAACGAAATCGCATGACAACTTCCATGCAATGTTTGGCCATGTGTAAGCTCAAACTGAATGAGTTTCTGTGGCGTTATGTGACTGTTTATGAGAGACGGGTCCATCACTACACACCGGAAATGACAGTTTAGTCAGCACAGTCGGTTTCCCTGGCGGATGTGCACCAAAGAAGTAGAGAACTATTCCATCGGCTGGAAAGGTCATGGCCTTGGGATTCGCAAGGCATAATCTTCAGTGAGTATTTGGAGAAGGGAAGGACAATCTTCGGGGTAGTAATATGCTGATGTATTGGGTCGATTCGACACTGAATTATTGAAGACTAAACGGCCTCGTTTGGCGAAGAAATAGTGTTCTTACGCCATGACAAAGCACGAACGCCTCTTTCGCAATTGCCACAACAAAACTGGTCGAATTACGCTATGAATCGTTGCCTCATCTAACGTATTCCCCAAATTTGGCCCCTACGACTTATTTTTGTTTCAAAAGATTAAAAAATGGCTTGCGGAAAGCAGTTCATATCACGAGGAGGACATCGCCGAAACAGAGTTCGACGAATCATAATTTTTTTATGTCTTAAAAAAATATGGAATACTCCTGGACTAAGTGTATCGAGCTGAAAGGAGATTATGTTGAGAAATAAATTTAAACGATAATAAAATGCGTTTTCTTCCCTAACACGGGTACTTATCATACAGCCTGCGTACACATATTCTTCATTTAGGCCTATAACTTCTCACAATTATTTTCGTGTAATTATTATTATCATTAATAAATACTATCTTATAACTTTTAAACATTAGCAGTATTAACTGTCATCTTTAGGATATACAAAGTAATACAATTATGAAACCAATTAAACAAATTTTATTTATTTGTATATTTTGAAGAAACACTTAATACTTTTGAAACAGTGTAAATATATATATATATATATATTCTTGTAAAAACATTTATTATTATTTAATAATAATAATATATGCTTCACCAGATACATTTCTACAGCACTTCAAAAACAAACGAGCCTATTATGTAACCAACCAAAGAATCAAGTGGCGAAAATATACTTTGAAATTTTAACATGTATACGATTGACGCCAACAAAACTAAACGCATTTGTCTTTATCGTAGCCTTTCGTTCACACGTACGGAACGAAGATCTTTCTTTCCTTATTGAAAATAAATAATATTCTGTTACTGCACTGTAACATTCACTGATTAACATTACGTATTCTGAAACTAATATTTTATTAAAAATAGATATTACATAAATATTCAGGGGAAGAGGCAACCCTCCAATTAGGGATAGTATAATTTGCAGCAGGTCTGAAGGCTTAGAGGAGGCAGACCTTCCATTAGACTTTCCTGGCGACAGGCTGGTTCCCTGTCCTGGGGAAAATATCAAACTCGAATCCTTCACATTAAGGGATGTAGGAAGGCTATGAAAGAAATGGATCTGATAATGTGGAGTCGGAACAAGCACATTGCCTAATCCCTGAAGTGTGGAAGAAGAAGACATAAATATACAGACACCTATTGTAATGGTGCTGAAATCAGTTAGTACATAAACCAAACCCCATACTGAATATATAATACTATAAAGGAACAATACAACCCAAAACACATTAGGGTTAGGGATGTATACTCAAATTACTTAAAATTTAACTAAGTATCTGGAAAATAATAGTCATAGATATTTTTGAATTAACATTAACATCAGAAATAATATTTGGCGAATGTATAATGAAAAGTAAGTGACATACAGTTTTTACTGTTAATATTATCCATGATGAATGCTGAGTAGGCCTGATTGGGGGTTTTGGGCTTTGTGTCCCATAATTTTTGGAATTATCAAAACCGCACATCAATTTCAGATTCTGGTTAAAAGTTTCTTCAATTTGACACCCCAGTAGGATTTATGATTTTTTATCACAATTTGACCCCCTTACATTTTTGCCTGCCACCCTTCTATTTTTTAAGGGGATCAATCTCAAAAACAGTAGGGTTCTGTAAACTAAACATATAGGTACATAAGCATATCCAGTTTTGAGACGGTTGATGCACTCAGAAGTTATCGTGAGACATATCCCAAACAGACAGGCAGACAAATGCCGAACTGTCGAGTTAAAACTGACAACCCGCTTGCTGGTCCAACTACACCCTCTAAGCAACGTAACGTTTTGTCAAGCGCGATAAATACAAAGGGTAACTTCACTGATTATATTTCGTTGACACTATTGTTTGTTGTTTTAGTTGTAAGATATTTTTTGTTGGTTAATTTTTGTCATTTTATGTTAAAGTTATGGCTTTTGTTTTGTTTACCTAATATGACTACCAGCCCTCACACTTAAAGAATTTGTAAAATACTCAAATTATGTGTACCAAATGAGCATTTGTTTAAATACACCAGTACTCATTTGTCAACTGCCAGACTATTCATATAAAAACAGTTGACTACCCATATAAAATAGATATAACCTATAGTAAAAAACATGGACAGATGGGCAAGCGGGCTCCCTGACTTGGGATACCGCCGCTCGTAAGGGTGGACGGAGAGTAAAGATTCGATTCGAATCAGTGATACAGAACGATTCGGTCTGACTCATATTTGAAAATACGTCGATTCGACGTTTTGTAGTGTCAAAATGGATAACATTATAGTCCTGTGGCGTACTTGACTTAAGTAGTTAGTAATACACTAATATGTATTACTAGTATGTTAGTAATACACTGTATGTTTCAGTAAATCACCTGGAAGGGGTAGCTGGTATTCACAAATACAAATGGTGTAACTGTTGGTTAACAATAACGCAGTGTTTTGACGGGCAAATCATCGCCATTTGTTTATAAAAAACAAGCACCGGTTCTTATTGCGTTTTGCACAAATAAACTGGTTCCACCGTCGACTGCAAGCGCTGCTCCACTCACCCCCTTTCGCGATTTTGTTTATCCGTTACATTCCGTCGCACTGGGTTTGTCCTCCATATAAGTTATTTTCAAACTTATAAACCTGGAACATTTTTACATGACTCCAACGTTGCAGTAAACCTTCCACAGTCCTATGTGTGTCACAGTAAAGTAGGCCTATAATTAATTTTAAAAGTTGTTTTGTTGCTTTGCTTAGGCAAAGCCCGAATTTGCACATAACCCTTGTTTGAGTCGCATTCGATATTCCCCAGGAAACATCTTTATCTAAAGTGTACATCACCTTCTTCACGAAAAATAATAATGACTTAACGGGCAACGACTACCCTAAAATAATCTTTTATATTACATACTAAAAATATAATTATGTTGGTATTGTTCCCTAATTTTGTAAATAATAAATAAATAAGTTTAAGTTAGTCACATTTACAATGTGGAGAGATGAAAAACGTCCGACAAAATCCATTAGGCCTGTATCTCTGAACTTCTGCGTTTTATCACGTTGAAATCAGTTTTCAGTTAAAGAAAACGTTATAGTCTAAAAAATTTACAGATATAGTTTTTTTTAGTTTTCAAATTAATTTATAATTGATTTACTACTATGTTTTGAAAAATTCAATTACTTGTTTTATTAAAATAACAAAATTACTTCCCTCACACGCATGCCACAGTTTCTACAGGTCTGTTTCACAGAAATACGTTATGCATTATCAGTATCCACCCACTTACTTATAATACAGTTAAATCAGTAAACTGTGACATAAAAATTTACATTATTATGAAGTAAACAACTTCTACAATGTCGACTTCAGTGTTAAAATTAAAGTTACTTTTATATTTTCTAAATATTACACAGAAACATTCATAAAGGAATTAAGTACACAAGTATGTCTTTTATTGGAACGTTTAATTCTATACTGACGAACTGACGTAAGAGAATCACTCTTAAGGGCATTCTATTATAAGGCTAAATAAATCTACACGGAAAAATGCTTTATTCTATTAACGAGTATTCTGATTACAATATTTAAATAATAATAATAATTATTAAAGTAACTTTAAGGAAGCAGGTTCCTATTTTTCTTTCAAGAGAAAGATTACTGGTTAATAAAAAATTATTATATTTTCTCCTTAGTTTTAAACAATGTTATATTTTAATACCTTTAAATGCCACGTTATTACCTAATTGAGAAAGGAACGGCGTACGTGTCGCAAATTGTAGACGATATTGCGAACTGGCCTAATTTCGAATACGGCTGAAAAAATTGGATTTATTGGTAATACTGGGCGTTGCGACCTTGGATGTCCGCGTGCAATCTTTCATTTCACTCTTCTGCCTGGAGGCGCCGCGCCGTTCGGAACTGTGTACACTCGTGTCAAGGTGTTTCCTCTAGCAGACGGCTTTCAGCATACGTCTGTCTTTCTCTCCTTAAGGTTCACCAGATGAAGGTCTGGTAGAAATCGAAGCCACGGTAACAATATCAAGATTCGGCTAAGATGAAAACATACACTTTCTCAAATTAATGTGTTCCAGTGTTTTAATAACAATTTAATCGTATTTGATTCACTGCTATTTAAAAATTGTATACGTAGAAAAACATACATGAAACAAACAAACGGCGCCAAATAAACACAGTCCTCGTTGTTTTCCATTTCACATTGAAGGGTCACTGGAATAATTCAAAGGGATCTCGGAGATACTGTAGAAATTTTGTCTACAGAAATACGGGTAATCACATTTAATTTCGTGTTTCATAAAATTAGTATTGCTAATTCCGGTTAATCATTTTAGTTTTTGATTTTCTATTTAGGTTAACAATTTTGGAAGCGAAACCTCCTGATAAGCACGGTCCATCTCGTTTGAGATATGAACAGAGTGGGGGAAGGAGTCAGTTCTCTCTCACAAATTGATTTACATCCGACACGTTGTTTATCCAACTACGATAGTGTGTCGATTATCAAATGTTAAACTTATTAATAAAAATTATCATCGCATTGTCCCGAAAATACTTTATTCGTTAATTATCTTCATTATTGCAACCAGTGTATTTCTTCACAGACCTTGTTTTTGCCGACGACATCGTTCTGTTTGCCAGCACATAACAGAATCTGCAGCATAACATAAATGTGTAGGAAGATACGATGAGAAGAAAGAATATGATTATTAGCCCCACCAAGACAAAGACAATGATAATTAGTAGGCAAGTAAGACAACACTGAATAGTAATCAAAGATAAGCAAATTGAACAAGTGGCGACATTCAAATATTTAGGTGCCGTTTTCAGTGAGGATGGCAGAATTGAGTCAAGAGTTAGACATGAGGATCTCAGCTGCAAGCAAGCTTTACGGTGCTATTAATAGGAAGTTTCTGGGGAAAAGCGAAGTGTCATAGAAAACCAAACTGGCAGTATACAAAACTGTATATGCTCCAACATTGACGTACAGATGCGAGTCATGGAATCTGAATGAAGAGAATACAAGCAATGGAGATGAGATTCCTGAGACAATTGAGAAGAAATAGAGATAGGGTGAGAAACGTTAACATCCGGAAGAATTTGAAAATATTCTCTTTAAACGATAAAATTAAAAGTTTGCAACTGTGTTGGTTTGCCCACGTCTGTATGATGAATGAGGAAAGGTACCCGAGACGAGCATGGGAGCCAAAACCAAAAGGCAGAAGAGGAAGAGGACTGCCCAGAACGAAATGGGAGGATAAATCAAGAATAGTGTAGACGGCAGAGGAGTAGTTTGGGCCCGTGCCAGGGTTTTGGCACTGGACAGGACGAGATGGAGAACTCTCTCGAAAACCTTTTTCATTTTCACCCATAAAGTAAAGAAAATATCGGTATGGAGAACCATACATGACTTCCATATTCTAAGATTTATATTTAAAATCATTTTCAGCCAAACAGCCAGGCTGTGTCTTACCTGCCTTTTTATTGCTGTATTAAATGAAAAATATTATATTACATTAAAATGAAAAAATTATAATTTTATTGCCTGGCAACAAAATTATTTTATTTTTAACAATTACCATTGTTTCAAAAAGTTTAAATAAATTTTCAAGTACTTTACTCTTGTTAAAACGTAAAAGGTTGCAGGTAAACTACCCCTTCCCCTTAACCGATCTTCACCAAAATCGAAAGTCATTGAGACCTCTACAATTCAGGGACGTATGCAAAAAATTATTTGATTCTGTTTGAATTTGCGGCTGTTATCGTTTGCCATAGAAAATACGCTTGATAAAAAAACGTTGCAGGTAAACTACCCCTTCCCCTTAACCGATCTTCACCAAAAACAATAGGTCTTGAGTACTCTACAAATCAGGGCTGTATGCAAAACATTATTTGATTCTGTTTGAATTTGCGGCTGTTATCGTTTGCCATAGAAAATACCCTTGTTAAAAAAACGTTGCAGGTAAACTACCCCTTTCCCTCAACCGATCTTCACCAAAAACAACAGGTCTTGAGAACTCTACAATTTAGGGCTGTATGCAAATAATCTTTTGATTCTGTTTGAATTTGCGGCTGTTATCGTTTGCCATAGGAAATACCCTTGTTAAAACATAAAACGTTACAGGTAAACTACCCCTTTCCCTTAACCGATCTTCACCAAAATCAGCAGATCTTGAGAACTCTACAATTCAGAGCTGTATGCGAAACATTATTTGATTCTGTTTGAATTTGAGGCTGTTATCGTTTGCCAAACAAACAAAATTACCCTTGCTAAAAAAAAACCGTTGCAGGTAAACTACCCCTTTCCCTCAACCGATCTTCACCAAAAACAATAGGTCGCGAGTACTCTGCAAATCCGAGCTGTATGCAAAAAATTATTTGATTCTGTTTGAATTTGCGGCAGTTATCGTTTGCCATAGAAAAAAAATCTACAGACACACAGACACAGACAGACAGACAGATAGACACACAGACACACAGACAGACACACACACAGACAATTTTCGGAAAACGACTTTTTTTCATGTTTTGAGTGTAGTAGAATCAGAATCTGCAATAATCTCGAACACGATTTTTTTTGCCATCACCATACTTCCATTCCTTAAGGAATATGGAAGTAAAACAGTGTTTCGGAACAGTTCAGTACATTTTTTTTAACTAAATTGAATGCCGTAAAACAGTAAATACGAGAATTGTAAATACATTAGTAATAGTTTGCAAAAAAAGCTTCCAATTCGGTTAATTCATTTTTCGTCACAGTCTCTTACATTTATTATGTTTTTCATTTGCTCTTTATTTTTGAAATTATTACGCTTTCCTCAGATAAATCAATTTCTACAGTTCCGTACCTTCTATTTAAGTCTTTATTCAGAGCGCATACCTGTGACTCGTAGCACAACGCTGATTCTATTACTGCTTCCACCAACTCTTTTTTCGATTTAACCATAAGTATGATATATACCATAATTCTGTCATGTTCACCTTACACTTCCAGCCGATTTATTTTGATTTTTAGCAGATAGAGAAAGAGAAAGAGAGAGAGAGAGTGAGGTAGAATGTGTGAGTGTGTGTGTGTGTGTGTGTGTGTGGTGTAACGATAAGGACAGATAAAACGTGTTTGTAAGTGTACGTTTGGCAGCAGAGCGATGTGAATGTGGAAAAAATCTCTACAATTCATTAGAGAGAGGGGAGGTAAGTGAGAATGTGTGTGTGTGTGTGTGTGTGTGTGTGTGACGATAAGGACAGATAACACGTGTCTGTAAGTGTACGTATGGCAGCAGAGCGATGTGGAAACACACCCATCGAAGGACCTGCCAGAACCATTCTTCAAATGTAGTGCAGTTCACCTACTTCCAGATTGTCGTTTCCGTTGATACACCAGCTATCAGTAAACAGCTGGAGAGTCCATCTGTGGTGTAACACACGAAGAACGAACGTGTTCGTTGAATTAGAGTAGAGCACTGTCACAAAATCTGCCAAGTGGGCCCTCTTTGGCAAGGCTACAATACGTACGTTTGACAAGTTGTGAATGGGCTTAATACATGCTCACCCAATATGTCAGAACACAATCTAAAAACAACATTCGTTGAGTGGTAAAGAAAAATAGCCACATGAACTAATTCCTACAGTCAATAACGGGTTTATAAATATTCATTAAACCATTGTGTATTTTTACTCGAGTACCTTAGTCCAGTGCCTTAATTCAATAGACCGTTTTTCATAAATGGTTTTTAATAAATGATTATGCTAATGTCACAAAAAATACTGATTCGATCAACCGTTTACGAGATAGGCGTATTCTCTTCTGGTGAAGGAAAACATAGACAATATAAACAGGCACTCGCAGTTGTGCGCCCGGTAGATTAGGCACAGCAGTAAACACGTGGTCCTATCAACTGGCAAACACTTCTTGCTTACTGGTCACGACTTGTCTAAAGCAATTATTGGCATTAAGGCTACAAAACGAAAATATTTATTCGATTGTAAATGTTACAGTCCGAGGACTGTACTCACGCACGTGAGTCTGCTGCTGACAAACACATGCGAGTGTTTGCTAGCAATTTGTCATTGCGAAAGCTCTCAGACCTAGCGTCTAGCTGTCCACTGTGAAATACAAGTTTTACTAGTTTTTCTTCCACGTAAATGGAACTGTCCTACAAATCACTGTGTTTATATTGTTTGGGCGCAACTGTTGTGTAATTCAAACTGTACAGGAAACTACTCCGCAAATTTTGTACACACAATATCATTCAATTCCTTTGGGACCAAAAGGTAGGTGATTTTAATGTTAACGTCAGCTTAAGCGATGTTAATATCCGTCCAGACTGTTCCTTATAAATAGTTTTTGTTATAAATTGTCTAGATCCCTCAGTTCTTAACGGGTTTGTATATACGTTTCAAATAATCAAAAATCAATTTTTAAGAAAGGACAAGAGTGGGTAACTTCAATTGCTGGAGTGATGTTGATCGTTGTAGTCACTGAAATCGTGAATTAAGTTACATCTGGTTTAGTACATTTGACTTGCAAGACTGAAAAATGGACGCAGGTTTAAACTTAAGTTTAAAATTAAACGGGTTTAATTTAAGCCGAGTTTAATCCTCTACTGACAAAATGGCCCTTAGACATATAAATTAAGTAATTTTTATATTACATAATATATAAATTTAGAAATAAAAATAATGCGTAACATTAAAAAATGACCATTGGGTACGCGTACTCACATGCACACCCTACATCACTACTCAGTTCACTAACTGCGCACTTACCTGAAAAAAGAAAACAAAACATTATTTTAACAGAATTTATCAATTCCGCTATTACTCAGTAATGTAATACTTTATGGGAGCAATTAACAGAGGAATAACTTTTTAAATTTAATTTTCTTCAACTTTCCTCAAGAATGTGGGGTGTATACTCAATACATTGGAAGATATTTTATTTGGGACTTTAGTATTTACTTATATCTTTATTTATACCTACTCAAAACTTTATTCAACACACACACACACACACACACACACACACACACACACACACACACACACACACACACACACACACACACACACACACACACACACACACACACACACACACACACACTAGTAGCTTCAATATTCGATTAGTGTTTTCTTTGGATAACCTATATACAATAAACATTGCAGAATGTCCACAAAAATCAGGAAAAGAAATATAGAAGGAGTGTTATTATCAGATGATATTAACGATATTCTCGCACAGACTGTGTTCTAGTTTTCTCGAAGAACTCGTCATCTGCAATGTCGCCTACGCGTCGTAGAGGTTGCAGGCCTACTTCTACTCCGTCGTACCCGCTTTACTCATGCAACTATTATTTCCAGCTGATATTTAGGTAATTGCACATGAAGGAAGCTGCACTGACAGCCAAGCTGACGATCTAAATATATGACATCAAAATCTGTGGAAGAATGGAAGGACACTAGAAAGTAACATAGCTAAAACTGAGAATATGTGCATTTTAGAAGTACTACAAGACACAGTATTGAAAGATGGACAGCGGTAATGCGTACGCGGGTAGATGAGGCTATAAAAGGAAAAAGTTCAAGAAAGAAAAGGTATACCTACGCTAATGGAATACTGTAGGATCAAAACAAATGCGCGGCAAATAAACGCGTGATCCCTCAACAGATCCATCTGTAAAGTTAAGAGGAAAGGGATTTTGTAAAAGGGATCATGGAATCAATAAAAGGGATCATGATATATAGCTGTGAAGTATAGCAGCTGAAAGAGAGGTCACAAAGAATGCTGAAGACTACAGAAATGCATTTCTGTCGAAAGTCTGTAGACAGGTTCAGAAGAGACCGAGTTACCAATAAGAGAATATACGGAATACTGAGTATTGAAGTACAATATTAAACGACAGTAAAACGAAATAACTGACCATGTGCCATGTGCAAAGGACGTCCGGAGAAACAGTTACTAAACCGGCGCCAACTAGGAGACTGCCCAAGAAGAACGAGCTCGCTAAAAGGAATGGATAGAGAAATTTCAAAGAGAAACCTACAGAGGAATCAATATGCCGACAGAGACCAATGGCGAGTGGATATCGAAAGATGGTGTAGAACGTTTTGAAACCGATTTACAAGAGAAGCTAGGCCTAGACACAACTACCATGTCGCGAGGTAATCATTTATAACACAATGATTGTGTTTGCACTTATGCTTCTGTAAGCTTGCACTTATGCTGCAGTTTAAGGTATCTATCTACTAATTACAGACTCCACTACACTATATGCTCACGTTATCTAGACCATATGGCGAATCAATCGTTACGCAATCCTTTTGCAACATCAATAAACGCTAACTGCTATTGTACGTTTGCAAAACATTGGTTATTTGCTAACCGATCTGGTGATTATTTATCGGTGGGTCACGAGTTTGCTACACACGGGTTATCGTTAAACGCGTAATTTATATTACCTTTTTTTTCACAGTTACGAGGTTAAGTTATAAGTGTCCGGTTACGCCTAACGAATCACGCTTTATACTTAAAACAAAGTAAAAGGAACTCCGATTATGAATTCCGCTAACCAGTCATTTAGTCTTCTGTCCGTTCGTCTTATCGCGATTAATTTCTTGCAAAGTATACGCCGTTACGAACAGGATTTACTGTACCTTCAGTCAACACGATTCCTATTTCCAGAGTTAACTCTCGTTAGCAATCATCACACAGACACGCTCACGAGCGTGGAAGTGAGTTCGAAACTAGTACTGTTCTTCCCCACCTTCGTATTTTTAACTTCATAAACTCACATTGAGGGATTATTTCATTCTTTTGATCAATAAAACGTTTTGACCGATTTACTACGAAGCAGATATTAGTAAAATCAAACATGACAGATTGTCTGAGAAATGATACTAGACTGAACGTTAATCGTTGTGGAATCTTAGGTAGATTTAATAATTAGGTAATTTAATAAGCAGCCCTATTAAAAATAACGTTACTGCTTATTAACTTCGTAAAAAAAATCATTGTAAACGGGATAAATCAGCCGCATCGTGATCATGCTGGTACTCTAAGGGAGTTGTTGCTTTAGAACGTGATAAAATTTAATTTTAAAAGCTGGGCATAAATGAGTTGGACTGTTTCATAACTAACGCATAGTTAGTACATCGTACTTCGTGTGCTTCGTAAATATGTAGAAAAAACCTGTTAGAGCTAAAATATGCTGCGTTGAGGTAAAAAGTAGCAAAAGTGTCTACGTGACTCTTGGCACGCAGCAGCGCAAGAAGCTGCCCAGACACGGCAGAATTACTTTAAGTCATTAGAGATACCCCTTTCAGACTTTACTTGACCGTCCTACCGGCATCAAGGTCCGCTATATTACTACAAGGTCCGCTATATTACGACAAGGTCCGCTATATTACTACAAGGTCCGCTATATTACTACAATCTTGGACGGCGAGGTACAAATATTGAATTTCGAAGTGGCCGAGTTCCAGTTTAGATCTGGCGATATTACTGTGCGGTTCAGAGTTATTGTTACGGAAAGTGATTATCCTCTTAATTAGGTGCAAAAGGCAATAAGGTGATATTTATTTTGTGTGGTAGGCAAATTTAACTTGAATTATTATACCTTTGCTGATTTCTAACTGTTGTTTGTGTCTAACAATTAAAGTTTACAACTAGCGACTTCACTGGCGTAGTTATTATATTTCCACTGTACAACACGACGATCTGTGAGATCGTCGTAACAGTATTATTAGGTAAGAAATATTCACTACATGAAAAAATTATTTTTGAGTCGAGACATAAGTTTAGAACGAAGGGAGATTCTACGTTATCGAGTCGTCGTGTACGAATGCATCCCACACGTGTTCGGTATTCATGTTTACGTGACACTTAATTTTTTTAAGTAGTCACGATGCTGTGACCACGTAAGCGTAGCGACATCTACTCAAAACAATTAAGGTAAAAATATAATCAAATAATATTTATAGCATCAACATCAGTACAGAGCAATACACAATAAAAATACATTTTTATTTTCAAGGAGTCTTTTTAAATTTATCACCGACGACAAATTTGTCAATGAACGACAAATTAAATATTATTGATATTGGCTCCGACAAAAGGATGTCAATCGGAATCCTTTGATGTAATAATGTTTTCTTAATTGTATGTCACCTCTCGATGCTGTTGTCTCTGTGCACCAATCAGGTTGCACCGTTAGTAAGATAAGATTACCGTTTTTAGTCCTTGTTTTTTGTCCGTGATGAACAGTTAGTGTTCATCAATATTTTGGAGCTTATCACCTTTAAAGGATCCGTTGTGTCGTCGTCGTATAGTCGTTGTTTAGTGATGTGCAGAAACATGTCAACAACTTACCTACACTGGTATGCGATAACAAATCAATTACCGCTGATAACAGTTGCTTTGATTCCGACTGTGATCCTTTTGGCCGAGTCAGTATTACCGAATTTTTGGGGAACGTTTACCATCAAGCCAACAGCCAGTTACATTTTGCTGGCGATCAGGCTGTACTGGCGGAGGATGAGATAGATAGCCTATAAGTTATATGCTTCGGAAGCTTGCAGATGACTATTTGAAATGATGCCTAGACATAAACGTATCCAAAACAGAGTACTTGGTAGTAAGTGGTGGAGGCCAAGATCTAGAATTAGGACAAAAGTTACAAGAGCTAGGAGTAGCTACAAGTACTTAAGAGTAATAATAACATAGGGAATTTTGTATGGTGTGCAACAGCGTAAATTCTGTTTGTTATTAAAACCACAAACATATCTTTATTATTTAAATAGAAGCTATAATAGAAACGGTAGAAGCGAAAATGTTAAATTGGTTCGGATACTTTAAGCGAATGTCGAGGGAGTGATGTCAAAAAAGGTATGTGAATAGGCACTGCACAATAGAAGGAAGAAAGAAAGGTCTAGACATTTCTGGAGAAAAGATGCTGATGACGCCACGAGTGCAAGTGGGCTTAAGCAAGAGGTCCGTTTGGATCGTCGTCGATGGAAGCTAGGTTGCGAGAAGCGGCGACAGTGATATCAACAGTTCCGTATCGATGATGACAATCTCTCGAGCCGTCGGGGCGTCGGAACGTAGGGCATCAGCAAAGATACCGTTTTTGACATCGGACTGCAACCAAGTAGCCTCGGAGTTTTATCTACTATTGGTAGTAATCGAAAGATAAATCAACAATAACTTAAGGAAATGTATACATTTTCTTCGCTACTGATAGTATCTGTCTACATATATAATCCAGTTTTCACCATCGTACTAACAATTGTACGCTGAGAATGAAAAATGTTTAACTATTTTCTAAACAAGTATGACGTATGTTATTTTTCTTTAAATTTTAATTTGACCTATATTTATCGACGTTGACATACAGTTTACTTAACAACTTTGTCAAATTTTGTTGCTTCCCTGCTATATACACTTTTTCCTCGAACGAGGCCTTTCGGTTTCGCAACCATTATCGAGTTCTTCCTACAATATCAAGTTGTAGGAAGAACTTGATAATGGTTGCGAAACCGAAAGGCCTCGTTCGAGGAAAAAGTGTATATAGCAGGGAAGCAACAAAATTTGACAAAGTTGTTATGAAGACTGCTAACATAGAGAAAATAACGATAATACAGTTTACTTGTTAGTATAAAAGTCTCAGCAACCGAAATGTAGAACCTCAATGACACAGACGCAACGAATAGGACGGTGTCCATCTGCCCCATCCTCTTCGCTTCAAAAAAAAACTTTCAACGCTGACGCTTAAATGCTAACCGGCGGCGCTTACATAAAAATGTCACTAAATGTCAACGTCACTTAAAAGTTTTAAAAACTTTCACCTTTAACTGAGTACTCAGCGTCCGTCCTCTCAGTCATTTAAATAACAGTCAGACATTTTCACTTCCATTAGATACAGTGGGTACAAACAAAAAAGTAACGCCTGTAGGCCTATATATCACGTATAGGATTTTCTTTACGCAGTTGAGGAGGGTGCAAATCAAGTCTAATATGTAGTCCATTACGTGAGGCGTGACAAAGAGCCTATCTGCCGATTTCGAGTCAGTGTCCAGGTAATTTTTTGATTCCTTTTGCTATCGCTTCCTAAAAGGTCCTAGAACAAAGTTAAGGAAAAATGTTGACCCGTTCTCACCCCTAAAGGGTTGAAAACTACTCCTAAAGGGTTGAAATTATGAAAGGACGCGAGGATGTATTTTGAAGCCCTGAAATTAGGTACTTATAGGTTTTTGGGGGGTGCTGATTACGATTCTGACGTCCAAAATTATATTCGACGCAAAGGATAGTTTTTAAAGGGTTGGAGCAGACTATAATCGGGGGTCTAAGTATTAAACTTCGCGAGAATGTCGGTCAAAGCCTCGAAAGTGAGTACCTACAGGTTTTTGGGGTGCTGATTACGATTTTGACGTTAAGGGATACATTCGACGCAAGAGTTGGACTTTAAAGGGTTGAAAACCACCCCTAAATGGTTGAAAACATGAAACAACGCGAGGATGTACTTTGAAGTCCTGAAATATCAATTTCTACAATAGCATTGATTTCCAGAATAATTACTTAAACATCATAACATAAATAATATTTAACAAAATATTACAACCCTTGCACAATAACAGACAACTCCGACGCTCAGCTGATGCTCCAAAAACACGTGTCAGTTGTAAGCAGTTAGCATCAGGTAGCGCATCAGGCCTCTTCTGGTCTCCCCTAGAGGGTCCGTGTTTTAGAGGTCATAATTCAAAATTCAGTAAAAAAAATATATATATATTTCATCCATGCTTATAAAATTTAATCAAAGAAAAGTTGAACCATAAACATTTTACCATTGTAAAATGGTTGAACCAAAGTTGAATCATTATATTATTTTATTAAATTAAATATTCGACTGATATAACGAACCAGCACTACAGACAGTGAGAAATTGCAACAGATATTCTTTTGTTTACATTAGACGTTAAAAAAATAATAATGATATTTTATTTTATTGTCAATTTGAAAAAAATTTAGTTTAGTATAAATTAATAGGCTCTCAGGACTGCACCCGAACATATAACGTACGACTACAATATCTGTTGAAGCGAGTTTACTTTTTTAGTAATAACTCGGTCAATTTTTAAGAACAAAATATTAAACAAAATGTATTTTGTAGGAAATTTAAAGAGCTACAGCTTTTGTGTCTGCACTATAGTCAAGAAACCTACTGTACACTAGATATTTCGCCTAGAAGTCAAAAATGTTTTACACGATGTCGGCAAAATACACCTTTAAACTACTGTAACTCATCAAGTTTTAGGAGTAAAGGAATGAAACAAAATTCAAAATTTTTATTTTTTTATAAGCATAATTTTTGGTTCATATTAATTTTTTTATAAAACGCATTGTTACTGAGATATGTAATAAAAAATGCGAATTTTGGCGAAAATCCCAAAACTTGAATTTTTTAAAACGTTAGCGTTACTGTACAGCAATACATGTATCCTTCAAAAATTTTGAGGACATTGCTAATATAATAGACAACCGAAAACTACAGTATCTCGGCTTAATATGCATATTTGACAAAATGGCGGACGTTTTAAATTACTTGGAAAAAATTTGCAGAAATTATGATATTTTCCTATATAACTTCGTTATTTTTTAAGCTAGACAAGTGATTGACCCATCATTTTTTATGAAATTAACAGAGCATTTATTTGATACTAACGTGGTTACGATCGAACCATTGTTCGCCGAGTTATATTAGTTTTAAGCACGTGATTTGATCAAGAAACGGTGAATCTCCATCTTGTTTTGGTTGTTTCTCGAGAACCATTTGACATAACGAAACCAAACAAAATGGAAAATGTTACCAAACAAAATGGAAAATGTTCATCTGTTAATAAGCTTTAACACAATAAATACAGTATTTTGCAAAATAGCGTCGTTTTTTAGTTATTTGCAGATTAATGTTAAAAAACGCGTTTTTTGGGCAATACTTTGAACCCTTGTAACTCGTAAACAACGCATTTTTTCGAAAAAATTGTATACCATCTTTTTTGCTTAGAATGCAATTCTCTATCGGGTACTGGGGTTAATTAATTTTGTTTTGTTTACCCCGAAAAAGGGATGAAAACAACCCCTAAATTTAAGAGAGAGCCAAAAAATTTCCTTAATTTTATTCTATAATCTTTTATGAAGACATTGCAAAAAATCAGAAGGATCCATGGATAGTGACTTAAAATCGGCAGAAAATTCCTCACGTAATAGACTAATGTATTTATCTTAAATGAGTGTATTTAGAAAGAGATAGATACTGTGCCAGGAGAGGGAGATATATATATATATATATAGAGAGAGAGAGAGAGAGTATATATTGTAGTAGGATTTGGGGTACAACCGTGTGTCTATGTTTACAATGTCGACGTTTTGTTCATTGAGACGGTAACATTTTAAAGGGTTAGTGTATATTACTTTTTTTGGAGCACGTTTTATATATATATATATATATATATATATATATATATATATATATATATAGCAAGGTAACAGGTAGTTAGCTGACCAAACATGCAGAAATGATGCTCAGTTAGTGATGTAATACATTTATTGACCTTTTTCCAACATGATGATTGAATTAAAAATTTTTTAAATTTAATACAATGATACTTGTATTGAAAAGTTCAAAATTTTTCTTTTAAAGTTTTTTTATTATTTTAAAACAAATTTAGTTCTTAGAATTGCTTTCCTGAATTGACGTCTTCCTGATTGTCTCGGTCGAATATCTCGTTTCCGGTCTCCAGCGATCCGTCGTCTGTGTCCTACGCTCCAGCCGCCGCATCCAGGAATCGCTCCGTGTCTCGGTGTCCGCCTCGGTCAGCAATCGAAGTTCAGCAACGGTAGCAGAAAATCTCGTACTCCGGGCTTAACCTCCACCTGCCGAAACTCGCTGCTCCCTCGACGTCTACGGGCCCCAAGGACTGCCTGGAATGGGTGTTGGGCTATGCGAGGAACTCTCCACAACTGCTCTCGACGAGTGCTACATGAAGACTCCCCTCTCTTCCTAAACTGAAACCGCATCGTTATAAGGTGACGTCACGGTCGTCCTGCGCATAGACGTATTTCCTGTACAACACATGTTAAATGCAGGAATATTCTGGAAATGTCACGTGCTTAAGACTGGACCTCCGTTTTCCCGATTCTTCTAGAACATCATAAGTTTTCACTTACATATGAATCAATTAAATTGACCTTTTAATATTTCGTAATTGCAATAAATTGTAACTCATACGCACGTCGACATGCACAACTTGTTGCGTGTTGACAAATTGGCTAATTACAACACTTTTCACACCTCCTTCTGACACGCGCACAACACAACACTTCGCTCAAGCACCATACTACAGTTTCATAGTCTTTATATTGTCTTATAACTAATTTATAGTATTATTCTTAATTTTATAAACAATACTATTTATGTCAATCACACCCCAATTGTCCCAGACACCTAATACGGCTGGTCATAATTATGCTTCATGCATTCACGTATGGTGTGAATGTCTGTCACATTGCAATATATATATGCTATTACATATGTTACGTGCTCTGTAACAAAATCAAATGCATTACACCTTGAAAATGATCCTGGCTCAACTAACGAAACGTTGGCATTCTAAACCTACAAACACGCTTGTATCCATAAAACTACTACAGCTGATATTCACCGTAAAAGATTTCACACTAGCACGCGCGCGCGCCCATACACAAACGTGCTCGCGATGTGTGTATTTTCCGCTGTAATGTGTATCTAGAATAAATAATAAGGCACACTGTTAAATAATATTAATCTAACCAACAGTTAGAAAGAAATAACTGCTGCTGATTCACTCAATTAGCAAGTGGATTTAATTTTTTAATGTAAAATTTATTTTTTTATCAAGAACTGCTGTTGGTAGCGTAGTCACAAAACATTTTATTCATAAATTCTCGCCTCGGGTTCAACTGCGCTTAATTTTTATACGAAATTAAATTTTTAAAATTCGTATTTTATCAGCAACATTATGTAGTCAACATCAATAAAATTAACTGTACAATTCGCACATTAACGCACGTTCGCGAACACACGCCGGAATGAACATATCTCCGTCTAATAAAAACCAAACTGACAGCATTCCAAACTGACAAGAGGAAGTCGGTGCAGATAACGTTTCGATTACTACATGTTTATACATTAAAATCCCCCCTCCTCTCACTCTGTCCAAATCTGATACGTGCGGTTTGGGTACTGCGAAATAAATTTTACTGGAATAAATTTTGTTGGCACGCATTACGCTCGCTCTCCTGAATTATTACCGCACTTTCGCGAATTACACCGCAGTTTATGGCCAATTCTAAATGTTCCCCGGAAATTGATTAATTTTTCATTTTTATTCTTTCATTATGTACATACTGTAAATATAACAGTCTGAATACAAGCTTAGTGTGCAGAAAGTATACATTATTTTCTTATTATTCCACGTGTTTCTAGTCTCATATTCGTGCCAGGATTTCGAACACCTCAGGTTTTATCATATAGGCCTAAGTTATCATTTTTCATTTTTACTTCCATGTTCCATAAGGAAATGGAAGTATGGTGATGGCGAAAAAAATCGTGTTCGAGATAAGGGCTGATTCTGATTGTACTACCCTCAAAACATGAAGAAAAGTCATTTTCCGAAAAGTGTGTGTGTGTGTGTAGAATTTTTCTATGGCGAACGATAACTACCGTAAATTCAAACAGAATAAAATAATGTTTAGCATATGTTCCTGAATTGTAGAGGACTCAAGGCTTATTGATTTTGGTGAAGGTCGGTTAGGCGGAAGGGGTAGTTTACCTGCAACGTTTTATGTTTTAACAAGAGTAAAGTATTTAATTTTGATTAATAAAGTATCCTGAAAAGGAGGTCATAATAACCCACTGTAGAAAGGTAGATGAAATATCTATAAATGAAAAGGGTAGTTGAAGTGGTGGGGGTAATTTTCTATAAATGAAAATGATAGTTGAAGGGGAAGGGGATAATTTTTATTTATATGTCATGTGTACTACGTTATCGGCAACTAAGAAGTAATTTGTTGTTAAAATTTGGGATGTTTGGCGTGGTCCAATGTTTTCAACAAAACCAGACGTTTCGGCTATGCTATCGACTGCCATTATCAATGAAAATCGAGTGCGCTAACGTGAGGTGGTATAGTAGTAACGTAACGTGGTACGTGGTATAGTAGTGGTACGTGGTAACGTTAGTGACCACAGTACTGTGGTAAGGCTGAAGCAAGAAGTAGAAAGAAGTAGTTTCTATGGAAATATTTCATTTTTAAAACGATTTTAAATATAAATTTTTAGAACATGGAAGTCATGTATGTGGTTCTCCATACCGATATTTATCTTCTGCTTCCTCATCAAAGACAATAGACCTATGATCTGTTTTAGCTTCGATTACTGTCATCGTTTACACGACCTTTCAGAATCCTTTCTATTTGTGCGGGCCTGTGATTATGAATGCGCTTGAGCAGCTTCTCATCCTCCATCCTATTCAAATTCTGATTCCATTATCATTTACATTCGCAGACATCACGAATAAAATAAATTATATAAAACGTATTGATCTTTTGATTTAACCTTCATTTCTTACCTTACCACATCGTTTGTTACCGTGTCTATGTGTCTTGCGTGTCCGAGTCGTCTCAGATATTTCGTACCCTCTTACGAAATCCTACAGCCTCTTTTCGCCTACGGTACCGTTTAAGTTGCAGTACTTTAGCTTGGCCGGAAGATTAACTGAGAAGACTGAGGCAGAATGTGGTACGATATGATCAAAACTACACTCCAAAAGGCGGGCGAAACTGGAAAAGGCGAAAGAAGTGGCAACAGACTGGATACAGTGGAAGGTTTTAGTAACAAAGAGGAAACAGAAAGCAACAGCAAACCTCAATACCTAGCGTACACAAGAGGGTCGGTTTATGAAAGTGTTGATGCACTACACAGACTTCGTAGAATACTGTCCAATCCGCAACCCGACCATTATGGACTTCCACTCTTTGCTATCGTGCTGTTACTGCCACATATGTATCTCTCTACTTTCTTCTAAACTGCGAAAGCTTTCTTTATTCTAAGAAGTCGCTGCACTTCAATTCGCCTTATTTTTCACTTTCAAACGCTACTGCCTAACGCCTTTTGGATGTAAAAGGAAATAATATATTTACACTATTATTTTATGTCTTCAGTTACTTTTCATACCTCTTGGTAAATGAAGCGACTGTTTAAGACAAAATAAAGACTTTGTAAATCGAAATTATAAGACTGACAAAAAACACCAATAAGTACAACCATATATATATTTGTTGTTGTTGTTGTTTATCATTGCCTATACGTTTTATTTCTGACATGTTCGGTACATTCTATCATGGTGCATCCTCACTGCGTGGATACGTCACGCGAGGGTAAGCGAAACGTTTGCTGTTACTAAAAATAAAAATTTTCTAAACCCCAAAATACGTTTTCTAAACGGAGGCTTACAAGTGTGATACAAAAACAAAAGCATTCCGAAAAACTTGAAAGTCGTTCTTGAAATAATTTTTATAATTCCCTACTACGGGTACGCGTTTTAATTAGGCTATTAAAATTTATTAAACGAACCAATCGGTAGCGTAAAATATAATACTTTTAAACAACGACAAAACATGTGTATGCACGTACACAACACGCGTAGTAACATTTATAAGTCAATTAATTAAACGTCTGTACTGAAACGTGAACCCGCTAAACCTCTCACGCTTATTACGTAAAATATAATACTTTTAAACAACGACAAAACATGTGTATGAACGTACACAACACGAGTAGTGACATTTTATAAGTCAATTAATTAAACGTCTGTACTGAAACGTGATCCCGCTAAACCTCTCACGCTTATTACGATTCAACGTATACTCATTGCATACGGCGAGGACACAACGATTTCCATCTATCATGGTCTCTCAGACCAACGACTGATTGTCAAGGGTCAAACGATTATTTGTGAGAAAGTTGTTAGACTCACGAGCCGATAATGGTGAAGTCGATTACAAACAGAATTCACATTTTATAGCTTTACATGGTAAACAGGAGTGGCTATAATAACAGCTACAATATTAATTTATTTTTTATACAGTGCATTCACCTTCCCGATTTGTGCAATTACATTTGCAAAATACATATTGTAATAAAACGAAATCTGACGGTAATATAATATTTATAATGCTGTGTTCTTTTCTCTATTGTTGTTGTTCATCAATATGTTACGTGATGGAGTTGCTGCTAGAATTAGGTTGGCTTTATTCTTGTTATCTTCGATGAGGTTATAGTATCTGACCTAATTCGAGCCTCTTACGTTGGTACGCCAATATATAATGTAACGTATTGATGAGTGTAGTTAAAATAAAAATATTCTCTTAATATGGATTATGTTCGGTTGTTAATTATTTAAATGCCTCATTAATGGAATAAGTTGATTAAACGGCCATCATGGCTTGAGCTTGAGTTGCATGAAGTTCAATTGTCTTATGTACTAACCCCACCCGCAGTAATCGTCACTCAATGTTGTTGTGATAAGTAATTCCGTTTTGGTTATTAATAATTATGTTGTTGATAAACATAAGTACTTACTTCGATGGTGGATTCATCACTGGTGACAACACTGTTCATTAAGTTATGGTCAGTGATAAGTAATAAAATATTTGAACTGCTTCACTTCGGCGGGCAATGGTTGCTACCAACTGTCTCCAGAGGTAAACATAACCTGAACTCAAACCACTAAAAGCCTGTTGACTGAATAAATTAAATTCATAAACCATCAATGTTGTTAAAAGGCGATTTATTCATAGTATTATTGGATTATTAATCCTTTGTTCAAACAATTAATTCCATTATTTATACTTTACAACAGTCAGTTACTTTGTTGAAACTCATGTCTCAGGGTTGGTAACACGGTTCATAAACCGTTTTGTTGATAAAATTATCTAAGTTCTTTATGTACAATTAGGTTCTTTTAACTGCAAGATACGGAACGGAAACTGTCTGTTACTAATGTAAAACCTCGTAATAGGAGAGTGATTACATCTAATAATAATAAATTCTTAATCTAATACAATAAAGTCCGTCGGAACATTGACGTAATATTTGGAGGTTAGCATGTGACTAAGAGTTCACCCATTTTTAACCTCGATTTACAATTAACGTACATATAATAAAAAGGTAAAGTTACTATATCAATAATGTTTGTTGGTTGTGTAGTGTTGACAATTGTTACATATGTTCAATAAGTGCGAATAGTATAGTCATATAATGTGATAAATTATTTAAGTATTTTTTATAAATCACTATACTTCCTTCATTCCTTTTCTAAAATTGTTATATTCACTATTCTCTTTTAATTAGCCTTCATTGCTTTATCATTATACTACAATTCACTACGTTGTTACTCTAAGTCGATTTATTTCACTTCTTGAAGGTTAGGGCGCCCCGTGTTTACGTTCGGTACCGCACTGAATTATGGGTAACTGGCGAATTATTTGTGCGCGGATTTTGTTATCCGTACGGCGTTAAAACTTATGAAGAACTGTCTCTAAAAAGTCAAGCGTCACCTCGCTGTTCCTACCTGTGCCACCGGGGGGGATTCTCGTTATAAGAGTTTTGACTGGTTGGAATTCATGATATTCCTTCATTAAATCCTCACCCCCGCGTTAACAAAATTATTTAATTTTGTCAGAAGGGCGGTTTTTTGGGTTTGAGAGTACAAAACTGACGCCAAACGTTTTACTAAAATCTATAAAAATAGTTTACAATGGATATGAAATCTTTATGCTACCTGTGAACACTAATATAACTTTACCATCATCTGGCATTTGTCCTTCTAAACATTTAGACATCTTACAATGCATAATTCTGTTCACTATTAACAAAGCTAGTATTTCTAACTTATGTTTTAATACAATATTATTATTAAAATATGTCTTATAGTGATTTAATTAATATTTTGATATTACGAATAGTTAATTCAATTAATACAAAGTCCTTTGGTGTTGTTAATTAACATTATCAACATTCAATTGTGAAATAAATACATAATCTGTTCATAGGCTTCATGATACCTATAGCACTATGAGCTAGTTTTACTTCATACAATATAATAAGTAACTTATGATTGTTTATAACACTTGGTACTTAATTCTAAATAACCATATCAACTTTTGGTTCACTTAATTTTTCTCAAGGCATGCCTTTTTTCTTGTCTATTATCATTAACATCACATGAGTTCTTGTACAATCAGGCAGCTTGTTAGTTATTATTATTTCTTTATTATACATAGGTTATTCGATTGATATCTTATTCCTAATTAAACATCTTAGTTACTAGTAAGTTTTACAATAGGTTGTTTCAGCTTAACCTTCTTATTTTCTTGTGATTTCCACTAATGAACCCTGCATCTTGTTGCAACAGGTCATGTGCATTATAGATATATTATTAATGATTAATTTAGTGACAATTAGTAATTGGTTTACATATCAATAGTTAGTTTACATATCATTGGTTATATTGATAGTATTTACTCTCACTATTTATTGGTATTTCTGTGGTTTCCTAATATACAATATTAGCCTCTGCTACTCTATCATCTTTCATCATGTTAATTACATTAATTACAATCATTACAATATCTTGATGACCTAATATTTGTCTTAGAATGTTGTTTATGCTATCTAGTTTCACCTAGATACAACACATAATAGTTTTATATAATTTTTTCTACATATTTTGTAGTTACAAGGGTAAATTCACTGCTTGTTAGGTTAGTTTGTCCACCTTTACTTTCCCTGACTAAAATTAGTTCACATGTCTTTGTTTTTATTAGTTATTTTACTCACTTATTAACATTTATTAATAGTAATATCTACTATTTATCATTCTGGTTACCATTATCCAGTTTGTCTTATGTTCTAAGTACATTTTTAATTATTAATCAGTCCTTTCTGATCTTCAGTGGGTTACATCAATGTTATAGTTGAAAGATAAAATACAAATACAACCTTATAATTTTATATTATACATTATCATATATTTCCCTATCATATTGTTATTACTTCACTCTCCTAATCTTGTTGGGTCTTTTTATTTTAAGTCTAAGTTATGTCATAGTCATGTCTCTTTAGTATGTCTTGTTGGTTATTTTAATATTTAATTTTCTTCAATTTGGTGTTATATTTTCTACCCTGTGTATTCTGTAGATACTCTATTCTTTATTATATTTATTATTATATTCTTTATTCAAAGTGGTTGAGTTAGTTTATACCTCTTTTACTTTATAAACTTAATGGGTTTTTATGATTCCCTTGATATCATTTATTTTTAATTGTCATACCTCCTTTACAAGTTATTTTTGGATTGTCCTGATTTTGTTATATTCATAGTTTTATCTATTATTAGAAGCTTGTAGATTTGGATAATTTGGTGACGCTACAATATGTATAATGACTACATACACATAGGCAAATCAGGGAGAAAAGGTCCCTACAAGACTCTAGGCCTTGTCGAAGATGGCAGCACATGATATACTTCCTATCACATCACTTCATGACATAAAGACCTCGTCCTCAATGTTGGTTAGCCTGGGTAACTCTGCGAATTCCCACTTTTCAGAGCTGGAATAAGGGCTGAACTTTACACGGTGGATGAGCACCTGGATATTAATAAAATCTTCACACTTTGGTTTAATATTGTATAGATGAGTTGATGACCTTTCGTTCCCAAAACTACGATAGACATCTCTGCGCTCTGGCTTGTCATTCCCAATTTTCTTAATTAACTTATTGCTTGAATCTTGATTCCACTTTTGCGGTTCTATCAATTCCGACCTAAGCACACAACTCCGTCGGTGTCGAAGGAGATTTATTATACAGATTGACCATTAACTTGTGCGATCTTGTGGTTGTACAGAATGTGTCATTAGTAGCTTGACACTAGAAGTTAGGGTATAGTTATTTGGGTAGTCCCTTGAGACGACAAAAGGTTTTGTGAGTATGGGATATTATGTAGACGCAGTTTTAAAACATTTATGTCGATGGTTCGACAAAATTTATTGTCACTGTCAGGATCTGTATACGGGCGAATACAAAATAATGAAAACACACACACACACACCACACAACAATAATTAAACGTGTATTTATTGTATCTGTATTACTAGCATACGGTAATAAAATTTTATCGAAACGTCAATACAAATGTTTTATAATTGTGTCTAGTTAACTAGTGAATGTCACAAAAACTTTCACTAGAGTTTATGAAAAAAATGCATTTTGTCAAGTGGCAAACGACCCACATTATATTTTAGCCCTGTCTAGTCGAACGAGGAAGTGAGTACACAGTTTTAACTTGACTGTTTGGAATTTGTCTGTCCATCTATCTGTCTGACTATTTCTCTGTCTATCTATATATTCGGGGTATGTCTCACGATAAATTCGAACGAATCGGCCGATTTTTGTAAAACGTGTCACGCATATCCATACTTTTACTCTACACAGCGCTATTATTTTTGAGATTGGTTCCCCCCAAAAAATGAGGGGTGGTTGGCAAAAATGTGAAAAGTACAAATTGTGAAAAAATCTCAAAAGCCCATGTTGGGTATCAAATTAAAGCGAATTTTAATCATAATCTGAATATAATGTTCGGTTGTGGAAGTTTCAAAATTTTGGACGTCCGGTCCTAAAAAATTGTTAAAAATTTTGACAAAATCGGAAAAATTCAATTGTGGTATCAAATTAAAGATAATTATAATCAATATCTAAATATGGTGTTAAGTTTTGAAAAACTTGAAAAAATTGTGGAAATCCAGCAGACTGTCAGGCTAAAAGGAACTGTAACACAAATCCGAATGTTTCGAATTGTTAGTGTTTATTGTATGATTGTGTGCCCTACAATTCGTTATATTACTAAAAAAATAGTAGAGTAATCAAGATTTTGTAATTTTTCCCGTGGCTGAAAAATTACCTAATATTGAATTTTGTGTAACAGTAAATGTAGGCCTACTACGTTCAAAATAGAGAGCGAGTTCGGGGTGCATACTGCTATAGTTAATAGTCTAATATGAATCCTGAATTCGCAAAAGAACGATCAAATACTTAAACCGTGAAGAGCAGAACTATTGTCTTTGTATCCTACAGCCGTTATCACTTCTACTATACACTGGCAAGGATGAAATCGATCTTCTCTTCTTTGATACGACCTTACGAAGTTAATGGTTCACCATAATCTCGGTCTGACCAATTGTGTTCTATTAAACCCACCTCGTTCACTGCTGGAGTACAATTTCAGTATTATGTAGAGGTCACACCCTAATGTCTTCTTTAGCATTAACGTGTTTTGTTTAACGGAGCTATATTGCTGTACACTTCGAACCTCTAACCTGATGACTATTGGCCGTGTCACTTCTGTGCCTCTTCGTAATACAGTTAAGGAAAATATCAGTGTCATAATAACAGTAACAATAAGGAATAAAAAATAACACAACATAAAATCGGTGTCAAAGGTAGTGATAATTTACCGGACTACTACGCTAATCAGATTCTAGTTGAAAGTAAACTTTATCAGTGGAAAAAATCTCAACGACAGTATATGTCACAGAAAATGAAAGGTAAGAGAAAAAAACCGACGAATTTCCCTTGAACGCGTTCTGCATTTATTAAAATAAATAAACATGATTAATTGACAAAAGTGAATAATTTTCCAATACTGTATACAGACGGTATTTACTAAGGACGACGATAACGGCTAACGGTGTAACGGTACGGTACATTGATCTAATAAATCGGTGTACGGTGGAACACGCAAAAACGCAATCATACCCAGAGGTTCGTGTAAATCACTCCCGTGTCCTCCCCGTTCCTATAGAGCTGTGCCCTCTACTTAAATTACAGGGGCGTTTGCAAACTACGTTCCCGTACAAATGGTTTATATTTTCCTTTATTTACATTTTCACAGTCTTTTATGAACTGTGATTTCTTTTCTTTATTAAGATTGTTATTTTTGTGTGACACCGTGAAGAAAACGTTACCCATCCGGCTCATGACATAAATACCTACCTATATTGATACATATGTCTATATAGTATATACTATATAGCTATATAATATATATATATATATATATATATAAATTGTAGCGTGACAGAAAATCCACTACATTTCAAGTCATATGAAATCATAAAGTTTAATTACATCAACAAATGTTGTAATAATATTGAATGACATTTAAATAAATCAGAGGAATGAAACACAATAAGATAAAAATCCTCACTATATAATATATCAAAACCACTGTTAAAAGAAACCAAAGAAAGTATTGAAGCAACTCATCAACTCATAGTATAATACCAATAAGTTACCCAGGAAGCTCAGAGCAGTAAACCAGTTACATAAGACAATATCCCGAAAAAAGAGACTCAATCAAAGAGTGGTGAATACCAAAATACCCTAAAAACAAGAAGAGGGAAGAATAAAGTTTGTGAACAGGAAGAAAACAATACCCTGAAACCTGTATAGAAGAATAAAATCAGTTCAGTGAAGAAATTAAATACTCCAAACTAAACCTCAGTCGTGATAACACCAAGTACCTTGGTTTACCCAAGAATGAGGTAAGAAGACCAGAAGAGTGAAGACTAGACGAGGGACAAGAATGAAAACTAGAAGAGGGACAAGAATGAATACCAGAAGGAAGATAGGAAGAAGGACAAGAAGGAAGACAGGAGGAGAGGAAGACATAGTATGAAAGAAACACCGTAGTAAAACCTATTATTATATAAACTACTATCAATCCCAAACCCACAAAAACTATGCCAAAGAAAGTATAACATACCCAAAATCTTATAAAAATGTAATTATTGAGAAAACTAAAGTGTTGTATAGCGTTATAAGAAGTGCACCGGCTAAAGCTATTGTGTAATAAAGAAATAAACTAGTCTTAACGGTCCATGATGACTAAAGGTCTGGTCTGAGATAATAAGACTCAGAATATCAGAACCAACAGTGAAAGTGAATTTGTATAAGTGTTTTTTTAAAAAAAAAAAAATGCAATAAACTTAAAGTTGGTGATACTATAACTTAGTAGTATGCTATATCACAACTTTAAAATCTAAATAATAAACAGCATAATAAAATAATAAAATGGAAGGTTTCCAGTATTTTATTATTTTAATGTAAATCTTTATTTACAAGACATTTGTAAAAAATGATAATATATAGAGTATGGGAATTAATATTTGCTGATGTGGGGGATCACAGTAGTAATGGTTTTAAACCAAAAAGGACTGGTACTAATATAGTATGAATAAGTGTAACATGTTTAAATAGACTGTTATTTCACAATCCTAAAATCAATGTATTAAATAAATGTATTTGTAAGGTTTATTAGAAAATAAGATTTATGTTATGTGTTTTAAAAAAGAATTATGTTTGATAAATAATAACCTACATACCAGTAATAATGTACTAAAAGGTATGCTATGTTAGATTAAAAATAGTCAAAAGAGATATGTTTAAGCTGTATCTGCAATATGTTAAATTGTGCAAATTACTAGACAATGTTCATAATTAATTATTTTAATAACTGTAGTGTTAATTAACTACTACACAAAACAATAAGTTATAGATCATGTTATTTTCATATAATTGTAATATTGTAAAGTCAGAGGAGGAATTAAGTTTAAATTATTTGAGAAAGAAAGAAATATAAAATTCTAAAATCTAGGCCATTTGGTGAAATCAGAGAACCAATATAAAATAGTATAATTCACTAATAAATCCTGTAAACTACCCAGATTTATATAAGATAACACAATTAACTACTACTAGGAATGATCCTATGAATTAAAATGACAATAAGGAAATATACCTTAACATTTTGTAAATTTTCAAAATATATAAATTAATTAATTTTAGAGAGCAATATCAAATCTACAAATTAACACAAAAAACCAGTTCAAAGGTGTAATTTATATGTATTTAAGGAAAGGAAGAGAAATATGACTAATTAAAATTTATTATAGTAGTATTAATAATATTTAAAATGGAAGGAATTTTGTATAAAGACGGAAATCCAATTTTGAGCCTATATTTCCAAAGTGTGAACAAAATTTGTTAATTTCCACAAAATGTCTACAGATATAGACTATAATACATCAATTTAAAGGGAATAAGATGATTAAACTAATAATAAGATTAGTAATTCATAAAAGTAAGGAATAAAATAGAAAAATTCCATATATAATGTAATATTTTCTAATGTGTATGAAGTCGAAAAATGTTAACAATACTTTTTCAAGGATTAACTGGGCAAGATTTATGACCAAGTTAATTAGTCTTTTGTTGAATATCAAGCTGAATAGGTGTGTGACAAAAACGTTCTTAAAATCGAGTCGAACATGATGCTAACGTTTAGCCATTGAAATCAGTGAACGGGAGTTAGACAAATTAGACACTTTTTGAGGCCAATACTATAAAAACATTCACGACAATAGTGAAAACAAACCTCTAACTTCACTATACGAGTGACAGTAAACAGTAAAACATTATATTACAACTGATTCACTCTACAAACCTAACCGTAACTTGAAAACTTAACCGTAGTAGTTGAACAAATAGAAAATAAACTAACTAACGCAAGTTTACACAGAACACTTCACCAGAATACACCAAATAGATTAACAGACATATTACACCAGTGCGGGGACATTTTAGACCTTGATGAAGGTAATTTTATAGTAATTTTCTGACTCGACGCATATGTAATAGCCAAGACCAACCCAAGGAGCGGCCATCTTGAAAACGAAACCTGCCTACTACATCGTAGTCACTGACGTCACATCAGTCTTCATTGGTTCGACAAAACATTTATTCTAATATCATAACCTGAATTATTTAAATACTATTAAATAGTAATTATTGTATTTGTGTGTTAATTGTTAATGTTATACTTTCTCGTCACCCTTCTCTGACTATTAATCCTAATCGCTCAAAGAACCTGTCTTTAATATAATATAACATAAAATTTTGTTCTGTATGACACAATCGATAATTCCTGAGACAGAGTCGATAATTGCTCTCCATCGATAAAATATCGATTATTTATTTAAAATTGTCAATAAATCTTTATATTTCCATTATTTTGTATCTGTACTTATTTCACAGGGTAATTTAAGGGTATTTATAAGGCTGAAGGCATTAAGTGAGAAGAATATATTCTATTTTGAACAAGATATTGGACCAGTCAGGAAAGTCACCAATCGATTATTACCTGGAGTTAATCTATTTAACTCCAGACTTGGTGCAAATCTTCAAGAAGTGCTCGACGGTCAATAAATACCTACCTGTTATTAAAATTTTACCAGAACCTTTTAAAAAACAGATTTATCTTGTATACATACCTCTATAAACATAAACCAAATTATTTTATTGGTTGAAAATTCTATTATTATTGAATTTTCCATTTTATTTTTATTCTTTTGTAACGACCGGCATACAGCGGTCTGGTGACCAAGTGGCTAGCCCAAACAGTGGGGATTGATCAGATTACAGCCATATACAAGGGGTCTTACTACAAAGTGACGAAACCAACACGGGGTTATAAGGAAGAAGGCAGTACCCTAAAGGTCGTCTAGTTACAAAGTGGCGCCCAACGTGGGGCTTAACAATCTAAGCTTGGCAGCGATTGATTAATAGACAGCAGAAAGATGCAGAGACGAGCTACATCGAAAAAGAGGGCGGCAGAGGCCGAGAAAGAGATTGACATGGGGGATAAGGAGGCAACACCCGTTGAAGATCCGGAAGTGTTACTAAACCCGGTGGAACATAAACAACATGAACCACCAGAGGAACAACCTGAGGTACCAACTCAAACAGGGGAAGTCACTGTCCCAGATAAGGAAAAGGAGAAATCCCAAACAATGGAAGAGAGGATGATGGAAATGTTCCGAGTAATAAGTCAACAAATGGAAGGAGTAAATAAAAACCTAGAATCCACGAAGGAGGATAACAAATCAATGAGTAAGAAAATGGATTCAACCAAGGAAGAGTTGGGTAGTAAGATTGAAGAAACCAGTAAGAATTTGAGTAAGAATTTAGAAGAGAAAATGGAGGAAAATAACCAATCTATGAATAAGAAAATGGAAGACCTGAAAAAGGACAACCAATCGTTGTGTAAGAAGATGGAAAGGAAAATGGAAGAAAATAATAAGAATTTGGAAGAGAAGATGGAAGAAACCAGTAAGAAAATAGAAAATGACAACCAACAATTAAGGGAAGAATTGAGAGAGGACAATTTACCGCTGAGAGAAGAATTAAGAGAAGCAAACCAAGAGAACATGAATAAGTTAGACGAGAGGATTGAGTTAGCCAAAGAGGACTTAAATAAAAAGATAACAGAGACCAAAAAATCAATAGTAAAGAAATTAGAACAGGAAGTTGTTGTTGTTAACCAGCAGATCCGAGAAGTAGACGAAAGATGTCGGCTAACAGAAAACGAAGTGCTGGAAGTCCGTGAAGTAATAACAAAGGAAATTACTCAGGTCCAAGAACAGCAGAAAATAAAAATAGAGGAGACCAAGAAATTTGCTCTGGAGGAAGTAAATAAAGTAAGAACCCAAGTAACAGAAAGATGCGACTGCGTGGAAGCCGCCATGGTAAACATAACCGGACAGATGCGTCAGAGCCAGGAGGAGATAGAGTCAATCAGAAACAGACCATCGGGATATCACAGTTTCCCCATGTCAGAGAACCGAGAATGGCTGAATTTCCGACAATACAAACGGGAGCCAATGGAGTTCTTGGCACGAATAGAGGAGTACATCGAGAAACACCGAGGGAACCGATGGGTCCAGAATAGAGAGATCCTTGACGAGTCGTTTCGGGAGGTGAATGACCATTGGTGGATGGCAAACCGGAGCGACATCAATAACTATGAACAGTTCAAGAGCATGTTCAAAGCCAAGTACTGGTCAGAGACCACGCAGAATCTCATCAGAGATAATATCTGCCACGGCCGCTACCAACCACAAGTCGGCAGCTCAATGACAGCGTATTTCCTCGGCAAAGTGTGTATGGCCAAACACTTAGAACCAGCCATACCGGAGGAATGCTTAATAAACAAGCTGTCTTACCATTATGATGAGGAGGTGATTCGTGCTAGGAGGGGCAGCCAGATAAAAACCATCCAGGCAATGACCGAACTCCTGGAGAATTATGAAAACGAAGATTACTACAGGCAGAGTCGCAGAAGAAGTGATGGGCCCGAACCAAGGACGTACCTGAACAATAATCAGGGTGCGAACCACATAAATACTGGGTACCAAGGAGTTCGGGCATACCCGCGAAATAGCAATTATAATAATGGAAATAATATAAATAGTACCAATTACAATGACAATAATAATACGGGTTCAAACCAGCAAAACCCGAATCGACCCTCTAATGGTTATCAGGGTAACCACAATCCCAACCCTGGTAACGTAAATAGTCAGAGAAGCCCCAATTATGGTAATAGTCCCTACCATAATAATACTAATCGTGTGGGTCCCAATAATAGTAATTTTAGTAATAATAGGTTTCCTCGCCCAAGAGTGAACTTCATACGGGCCACAGATGGAAGACAGCGAGGTTTCAACCACCATAGAGGGAACAGTTACCGA
Organism: Magicicada septendecula; assembly: GCA_034769895.1. NCBI lineage: Eukaryota > Metazoa > Arthropoda > Insecta > Hemiptera > Cicadidae > Magicicada > Magicicada septendecula. The sequence continues at coordinate 333,176,581 of CM068370.1, forward strand.
AGATACGAAGAAAGGCGGAGGAGCCTAGAACGGGACCAACCGAGGTACTATCCGGCGCGTAGGAGTAATAGTTTGGACAACACTGAACAAAGGTCGCCCCATGAACGACCGGAAGACCATAGAACAGATCGACAAATAACCACTCTGAGCATCCCGAATGAGGCATCCAATAATATGGCTCAAAGAAACAATGATGCCGAGCCTTTAAACGGGCACAGGCAGTAAGAAATAACCAGAACCCATTACTGCTTCTGACTACTGGGTATGATAATGAGAATGAGTGCAATATAGTAAATAATCACAATCGTATTACAATCATCGGATGCAACTACCTGAAAGACATCAGACAGGAGTTATTGGAAGAGGATAACAGGAGTCCCACCAATAATTTCAATCATGAAATTATACATGTTGACGCCAAGGTAGAAGGCATCCCAGCCAAGTTAATGATCGATACTGGGTCAAAGGTATCAATAATAAATGCGACGGAACTGGAGAGGATACAGCAAGAGTGCGGAAGAACTTTACCAACATTGCCATTGAATAATATTGTTTTGTTGGGAGCAACCGGCCGACAAAACAAAACTATACGTAGACAAGTCTCCGCCAGTGTGATGAGCTGTGGTATAGCGATTGACATGGAATTCTTGGTGGCGAGCGGTCTGCCATTTAATATACTGGTCGGGTGTGATGTGCTTAGGAGAAATTCCGCCATCATTAATCTAAGAACTGAAACGTTATCACTGTTTTCAAACGGACATACTTGGACGGCGAACTTGGTGGGTAGTGACCAAGTCGTTCCCGATAGTATCCATCAGCAAATCCGAAAAATCAATTACATCCAACCAACATCAATAATTGAACAGAGAATAGACAACACCTCCAATGAAGATTTATGGTCGCAAAAAATCCAGGAGATCAGGGATTTCCGGAGCGGTACAACTGGCGAAGGTTTAACAACAAACCAAGCGAACAAATTAATCGATATAAACAATAAATACAAATCAGTCTTTTCTGATGAGCCCGGTAAAGTGAAGAATTTCCAGTGTACTCTACAATTCCGAGACACTGTAGACTTTAACCGGAAGTCTTACCCCATAGCGCAATCACGAAAGCAGGCAGTAAGAGCTGAAATAGAGCAAATGATTAACCGTGACATTATAGAGAGTAGCCATTCCCCTTACACAAGTCCTATCGTGGCTATTCCTAAGAAAAACGGACAAGTCCGTTTGTGTTTAGATGCGCGCGAAATAAATAAGATGATCATAAATGACAGGACTTCGCCCGGTGAGATTGAGGAGATCTTAAAACGGTTGTGGAACCGTGGGGTACCAAATACTTCCACTACCTGGGATACGGTGTGCGGATACTGGCAGGTGGAATTACATCCACAGAGTCGCCAGTATCTGGCCTTTATATTCGAAGGGCGGAACTACCAGTTTAAGAGGTTGCCCTTCGGACTGGTAAACTCAGTCGCAGTCTTTGTGCACTGCATGGATCAAATACTGGGCCAAGAAGCACTAAAATTCACCACCGTATACGTCGATGACTTGCTAGTGTCCTCAGAAACTTGGGAGGAACACTGCTACCGTGTGGAACACGTCTTACAGAAGCTAGCAGCAAACAACATTACTCTGAAGTTAGCAAAGTCTCATTTTATTGCTAAAGAGATACAATTCTTGGGCTTCATATTAAATGATAAGGGAATCTTACCGTCGGCTGAAAAAGTCGAAGCAATTCAGAACTTTCCTACACCAAAGAATCGAAGGCAGTTACAGTCGTTCCTGGGACTCTGTAACTACTACCGCAAGTTCCAGGAAAAGTACTCCGAACTGACTGCCAGATTCCAGCCGCAACTGTCATCTAAAAATAAATGGATCTGGGGTAATGAACAACAAAACATATTGACTCTCATAAAACAAAAATTTCTTAAACATATTATACTCCGTCACCCAGATTTTAACAAGCCTTTCTTTCTTAATTGCGATGCCAGTGACATCAGCCTTGGCACTACTTTATATCAAGAGGATGAGGAGGGCGAGCATCTTGTAATCTGTTTTGCCAGCAGAGCTCTGAACCAGAGTGAGAAAAACTATCATGTGACAGAGAAGGAGTTATTGAGTGTCGTGTTCGCGTGCGGAAAGTTCCGTACATATATTCTTGGTTATCCCGTTACCGTCCGGACAGACCATAAATCTATCTCGTTCCTTAAGAGATGTAAGCTGAGCCATGGAAGGTTAACGCGGTGGATACTATTGCTGCAAGAGTACGACCTGAAATGGGAGTATATCCCCGGAAGGAAGAATGTCGTCGCGGACGTATTGTCTAGAGTTGACATTGACAAGCAGACGTTCGAGGGGGAGAAGGAGAGTATTCTGAAGGTGTACCATATTCTCAGCAGCAGCGCCGGTCTACAATCAGTTCTAGAACAACTAAGCACACACCAACAAGCTGACCCGAAATTAATTAATATTATCTCAAGATTGGAAGCAGGAGATGAGACCATATCCCGATATTATACTATACATAAGGGAATCCTGTTTCCAAACCATCATTATTTAAGGAGGAATGGAAGGTAATAATTCCAACCCATATCGAGAAAGAGGTAGTGATCAGTTATCATGTTCGATATGGGCATATGGGCGCTTTAAAGGTGGTAAAGGCCCTGGAAGAAAACTGTTATATAAAGGACATCAATCGGAAAGTACGGAGGTATATTAGAAACTGTCGCATCTGCCAACTCGTAAAAACTAATAACGAGAAAAGAGAAGGGCAGATGATTCCAATAACATCACAGTTTAAACTTGAGAAAGTATTCCTGGATATCTGCGGACCATTTCCCCGCAGTGGAGGCCGCCACCGATACAGATATATCGTCATCATTATGGACCATTACACTAAGTTCGTAAAGCTATACCCAGCAAATCGGGCGACTACGAAGAAAGTTCTTAATATCCTGATCGACCAGTACTTCCCAACCGTCGGAAAACCGGTATCGATCATAACCGACCACGGAACGCAATTCAAGGGGAGGAGATGGCGGGATACACTGCTATCCATGGGGGTTCACACATACAAGACATCCGTATACCACCCAAGCAGTAACCCGGCCGAAAGAGTCTTGCGAGAGGTGGGGCGCCTATTAAGAACATATTGCCATGATCAGCAGAGAAGGTGGCAAGAATACTTGGAGGCCACTGAAGAATTCCTCAACCTGGCCTACCATCCAGCCATAGGAATAACCCCATACTCCGCAATGTACGAGAGACAACCCCCTAGAGAAATTGCAGACATCTTGGAGTTCCCAAGAGAACATAAATATAAATTCAATAAAATTCAATTTTGTAATAAGGTGGCCGAAGATCAGGAGAAACGGCGGAACAAATACAATAAATGCATGGGTAAGGTTATCCATTATACCATTGGAGAGAAGGTGTTGTTGAAGAATAGGGAATTACCCAGTTCCCTAGAAGGGATAACAAAAAAGTTATTGCTCCTGTATACTGGTCCCTATATCGTATCAAAAGACAATAACAACAACACCTACGAAATCAAAGAAATAAGTTCAAGTAAAGTCAAGGGTGTTTTTAACCAGGCATCCATGAAGAAATTTTATGATTAAAAAATCCTCTAAATTCTAAAAAAATGTAAGTTCACCTTACATACCAAGAAAATGTGAAAAAACTTTATGGCTAGAATAGAAGAGAAGAAGTTTAAAAACATAAAATCCTCTAAATTCTAAAAAGGTGTAAGTTCACCTTACATACCAAGAAAATGTGAAAAAACTTTATGGCTAGAATAGAAGAGAAGAAGTTTAAAAAAAAAAACCTCTAAATTCTAAAAAGGTGTAAGTTCACCTTACATACCAAGAAAATGTGAAAAAACTTTATGGCTAGAATAGAAGAGAAGAAGTTTAAAAACATAATATCCTCTAAATTCTAAAAAAATGTAAGTTCACCTTACATACCAAGAAAATGTGAAAAACGTTATGGCTAGAATAGAAGAGAAAAGTTTAAAAACATAAAAACCTCTAAATTCTAAAAAAAATGTAAGTTCACCTTACATACCAAGAAAATGTGAAAAAACTTTATGGCTAGAATAGAAGAGAAGAAGTTTAAAAACATAAAAACCCCAAAATTCTAAAATACATGTAAGCCAATCTTACATAAAGATTATTTGAAAGAAATTATTTGAAAAGAAGAATAATATAAGAAGAGTTTGAAATAAGTCAACAAAATTTTAAACATAAATGAGATCATACCAATACATACCAATTATTTAAGAAAAACTTTATGGCGATGATAGAAGAAGAAGAATTAGAGTTTAAAACCACAAGATTCTAAACATCCGTGAGATCACCTTACATACCAATTATCTAAGAAAAACTTTATGGCTATAATATAATAATAAAGAAGGAGAGAATTTAGAAATAAAACCATCTAAGGTCAAAAAACAAATAAGGACAGTTTACTAAATATTTATTTGAAGAGAAACATTTTGACAATAATACCAAGAGAGTTTAGAAAAATAAAACCAGCCAAAAAACATATAAGCCCACCTTACATACAAATTATTTGAGAAAACTTTATAGAATAACATAAGAAGAATGAATTTTGAATTATGAATAAATCAAGTTTCACAAACCAAGTATAAGTACAACTTACCAACCAATTATAAATAAAACACTATGGTGTGATAAACTGATGAGATTTCCTACCAGATTTATGGTAAGCATAGAAGATAATTACCCTGGTAACAAAGGATCATAATGGGATGAATAAGAGGAAACAGAATTAGCATTAAAACAAATAATTCTAGACAGTTTAATCATGTCTAAGTTCAATATGAAGAGTGAAAACCTTTCCGTAAAATGTTGTTGAAGGAAATAAAAAAGAAAAAATTCTTTAATACGATTTAAGTGATTGAATAAAATAAAGTACAAAAACTTCTTTGGAATTATGAGAGAATGAAACTTTAAGTGGTATGAGGAGAAAATATGACCTCATAATGAAATAAATAAAAAAACCAGCATTTGCAAGTATAATCGCAATGACCGGAATAATGTGAAAATAATGTCAAAAATGTATGTAATTAAATGAATTAATATAAAATGATTTATAAATTAAATGACAATTATGATAATGACAGTTATACAAAATTCTAGAAAATAGAACAAGTGGAAATTTTAAGAACCAAGAAACAGTCTAAAAATGTCACAAAGATATGCTACTACAAATAATGCAGATTATAATGAAAAAACCAGAAGGTAATAAAGAATTTATAACCAAAAGATTTATATGATAATAAAAGTATAAAAAGGTAATAATAGAAGAGCTTCCTACCATAATATCAAATGAAAGAAACATCCAGATAATAAGTCAGATGAACAACTGAGATAGAAATATTAAAATCTCTGAGAAGTATAATAAGTAATAAGTGAAGTATCCCAAAGATATTTTTTAAATAGTAACAAATGTGTACTATTCTGAATAATTTTTTTAATCTGTCTGATGATAATTCCAGCAGGATTAATATATTTTTTGAGCAGAGATGATTTGCCTCTGTACTCAAATATGTGTGAAGTATTGGACAGCAGAGGAAAGTAGCGTACAGTGCCTCTCTGAACTGAACCAGCTCACAAAGTAGGGAACGATAGGGAGAAAATATCCCAAGGAGAAAATACTAAGAAGAAATATAAAAATGAAATAATAAATATGAAACTCAGAAGACTATTACTATCAAGGAAGATCAAGTGAGAATGATATAAACTCAGATATAAATAAGAGAATTTTAAAATGCAAGGAAGTCCAAAATAATAACAAACTTTGAATAATTATCATAAGCAATTGTTTCAGACAAAGCAAGTATAGTCTGAAAAAATTACTTCTGGAGAAGGGCATTCTGTAGCGTGACAGAAAATCCACTACATTTCAAGTCATATGAAATCATAAAGTTTAATTACATCAACAAATGTTGTAATAATATTGAATGACATTTAAATAAATCAGAGGAATGAAACACAATAAGATAAAAATCCTCACTATATAATATATCAAAACCACTGTTAAAAGAAACCAAAGAAAGTATTGAAGCAACTCATCAACTCATAGTATAATACCAATAAGTTACCCAGGAAGCTCAGAGCAGTAAACCAGTTACATAAGACAATATCCCGAAAAAAGAGACTCAATCAAAGAGTGGTGAATACCAAAATACCCTAAAAACAAGAAGAGGGAAGAATAAAGTTTGTGAACAGGAAGAAAACAATACCCTGAAACCTGTATAGAAGAATAAAATCAGTTCAGTGAAGAAATTAAATACTCCAAACTAAACCTCAGTCGTGATAACACCAAGTACCTTGGTTTACCCAAGAATGAGGTAAGAAGACCAGAAGAGTGAAGACTAGACGAGGGACAAGAATGAAAACTAGAAGAGGGACAAGAATGAATACCAGAAGGAAGATAGGAAGAAGGACAAGAAGGAAGACAGGAAGAGAGGAAGACATAGTATGAAAGAAACACCGTAGTAAAACCTATTATTATATAAACTACTATCAATCCCAAACCCACAAAAACTATGCCAAAGAAAGTATAACATACCCAAAATCTTATAAAAATGTAATTATTGAGAAAACTAAAGTGTTGTATAGCGTTATAAGAAGTGCACCGGCTAAAGCTATTGTGTAATAAAGAAATAAACTAGTCTTAACGGTCCATGATGACTAAAGGTCTGGTCTGAGATAATAAGACTCAGAATATCAGAACCAACAGTGAAAGTGAATTTGTATAAGTGTTTTTTTTTTTTAAAAAAAAATGCAATAAACTTAAAGTTGGTGATACTATAACTTAGTAGTATGCTATATCACAACTTTAAAATCTAAATAATAAACAGCATAATAAAATAATAAAATGGAAGGTTTCCAGTATTTTATTATTTTAATGTAAATCTTTATTTACAAGACATTTGTAAAAAATGATAATAAATAGAGTATGGGAATTAATATTTGCTGATGTGGGGGATCACAGTAGTAATGGTTTTAAACCAGAAAGGACTGGTACTAATATAGTATGAATAAGTGTAACATGTTTAAATAGACTGTTATTTCACAATCCTAAAATCAATGTATTAAATAAATGTATTTGTAAGGTTTATTAGAAAATAAGATTTACGTTATGTGTTTTAAAAAAGAATTATGTTTGATAAATAATAACCTACATACCAGTAATAATGTACTAAAAGGTATGCTATGTTAGATTAAAAATAGTCAAAAGAGATATGTTTAAGCTGTATCTGCAATATGTTAAATTGTGCAAATTACTAGACAATGTTCATAATTAATTATTTTAATAACTGTAGTGTTAATTAACTACTACACAAAACAATAAGTTATAGATCATGTTATTTTCATATAATTGTAATATTGTAAAGTCAGAGGAGGAATTAAGTTTAAATTATTTGAGAAAGAAAGAAATATAAAATTCTAAAATCTAGGCCATTTGGTGAAATCAGAGAACCAATATAAAATAGTATAATTCACTAATAAATCCTGTAAACTACCCAGATTTATATAAGATAACACAATTAACTACTACTAGGAATGATCCTATGAATTAAAATGACAATAAGGAAATATACCTTAACATTTTGTAAATTGTCAAAATATATAAATTAATTAATTTTAGAGAGCAATATCAAATCTACAAATTAACACAAAAAACCACTTCAAAGGTGTAATTTATATGTATTTAAGGAAAGGAAGAGAAATATGACTAATTAAAATTTATTATAGTAGTATTAATAATATTTAAAATGGAAGGAATTTTGTATAAAGACGGAAATCCAATTTTGAGCCTATATTTCCAAAGTGTGAACAAAATTTGTTAATTTCCACAAAATGTCTACAGATATGGACTATAATACATCAATTTAAAGGGAATAAGATGATTAAACTAATAATAAGATTAGTAATTCATAAAAGTAAGGAATAAAATAGAAAAATTCCATATATAATGTAATATTTTCTAATGTGTATGAAGTCGAAAAATGTTAACAATACTTTTTCAAGGATTAACTGGGCAAGATTTATGACCAAGTTAATTAGTCTTTTGTTGAATATCAAGCTGAATAGGTGTGTGACAAAAACGTTCTTAAAATCGAGTCGAACATGATGCTAACGTTTAGCCATTGAAATCAGTGAACGGGAGTTAGACAAATTAGACACTTTTTGAGGCCAATACTATAAAAACATTCACGACAATAGTGAAAACAAACCTCTAACTTCACTATACGAGTGACAGTAAACAGTAAAACATTATATTACAACTGATTCACTCTACAAACCTAACCGTAACTTGAAAACTTAACCGTAGTAGTTGAACAAATAGAAAATAAACTAACTAACGCAAGTTTACACAGAACACTTCACCAGAATACACCAAATAGATTAACAGACATATTACACCAGTGCGGGGACATTTTAGACCTTGATGAAGGTAATTTTATAGTAATTTTCTGACTCGACGCATATGTAATAGCCAAGACCAACCCAAGGAGCGGCCATCTTGAAAACGAAACCTGCCTACTACATCGTAGTCACTGACGTCACATCAGTCTTCATTGGTTCGACAAAACATTTATTCTAATATCATAACCTGAATTATTTAAATACTATTAAATAGTAATTATTGTATTTGTGTGTTAATTGTTAATGTTATACTTTCTCGTCACCCTTCTCTGACTATTAATCCTAATCGCTCAAAGAACCTGTCTTTAATATAATATAACATAAAATTTTGTTCTGTATGACACAATCGATAATTCCTGAGACAGAGTCGATAATTGCTCTCCATCGATAAAATATCGATTATTTATTTAAAATTGTCAATAAATCTTTATATTTCCATTATTTTGTATCTGTACTTATTTCACAGGGTAATTTAAGGGTATTTATAAGGCTGAAGGCATTAAGTGAGAAGAATATATTCTATTTTGAACAAGATATTGGACCAGTCAGGAAAGTCACCAATCGATTATTACCTGGAGTTAATCTATTTAACTCCAGACTTGGTGCAAATCTTCAAGAAGTGCTCGACGGTCAATAAATACCTACCTGTTATTAAAATTTTACCAGAACCTTTTAAAAAACAGATTTATCTTGTATACATACCTCTATAAACATAAACCAAATTATTTTATTGGTTGAAAATTCTATTATTATTGAATTTTCCATTTTATTTTTATTCTTTTGTAACGACCGGCATACAGCGGTCTGGTGACCAAGTGGCTAGCCCAAACAGTGGGGATTGATCAGATTACAGCCATATACAAGGGGTCTTACTACAAAGTGACGAAACCAACACGGGGTTATAAGGAAGAAGGCAGTACCCTAAAGGTCGTCTAGTTACAATATATATATATATATAGCTATACATTGTGCCTATATCTATGCTGAGGCACTGTACAGATAAAATAGTGAGACATGAAACGGTTCGCGCAGATAGTAGCGGGTGGCAGGGAAGCCGGCACAAAAAATGGAGAGTGAGGTGACTAACCATGACACACTACCATTTGACCACCACTCATGCAGCTGTTCTGAACACAAAATGATAGCACGGAAAAAACGCATCACAGCTGCGCATGCGCATTGACTTCTTTTGACACTGCGCAGCCAGATATCCGTTTCATGTCTAATTATTTTAGCTATAAATAGAAAACGTTATTGTTTTCAATCAATTAGGCTACATTTCTTTGATTCTATATTAAGTACATTTATGCATACACTAGTGGCCAAAATTGTAGAAACCTTTTGGGAAAAGTATATTTCTGAGGCCTGATAGCTTATAACATCTCCTTTTCTTGGAGTAATACCATAAAATTACATATCAATGAAAAGATAATTTAATCAAGAAAGTAATTCAATAAAGTTTGTTCTGTTATCTGTATTCTACGAAAAGTTATAGCTAAATAACCAGAAAAAGGAAGAACAATTTGCTTAGGTTGATATGAAGCAGCTTTCCTTCATTTGAATGTAGCCAGAGAGCTTGAGTGTTTTTAGAGAGCCAATCAAATAACAGTAGGATTCAAGTATTGAAGTCATGTATTGAAGCTGAGAGGGGAACATTTGTTAGTGTGTTATGTGATTGCTGTCAAGTTGGTTGGCTTTTATTTACGTTCTTTTATTTAGTGAGCTGGTAAAACGTAATAAAATTAAAGAAATGGCGCAAAGAGTTGACTAGTGACCCAGAAAGCTATGTAAAATAGTACTAATAAGTGAAGAAGGCTACAGTTATGAAGAAATTAGAAGACAAGTTGGTGGAAACATAACCAAAGGTGGCATTTCTAAATTTTTGAAAAGGTATAAAAAGACTCGGTCACTACAAAACCAGACTGGTAAAGGCAGGAAAAGGTGCACAACAGCAAGTGATGATAAAAGAATTGCAAGACTGAGCCTCGCAACAGTCAGAAGAAAATTGTCTGGATGTATATAAGATGAAATGGGGCAATGCAATGTGAAGTTAAGTCCAAGCACTGTTCGGTGCAGACTGCAAGAATTTAATATCCTAGAATTCCACGAAAAGCCATTTGTATCTCTCAAACAAAGGTTGAAAAGATTAAACTGGGCTAAAATCCATGTTAACCGGACAGTGGAACAACGGGACAGTATTATTTGGAGTGATGAAACTAAAATCTCCCTGTTTGATAGTGATGGCATAAAATGCGTAAGGAGAAGAATCGGAGAAGATTTGCACCTGACGGCATTACACCTACCGTGAACCACCCAGTTATTGTTATAATCTGAGGTTGTATGATATCAAAAGATGTGGGCAGAATTTGCGTGATTAATAGGAACGTAATGCCCAAAAATACATAAATGAAATACTTGAGCTCAAACCGAAACCTTCCGCACGTGATCTTTCCAAGATAATGAAGCACTTACATTTCAAAAGATTCAGTTGCATGTCATATTGCTGCTGTGTGAAAAAGTGGTTTCAAGATAATCATAGTCCACTGCTGGAATGCCCTGTGAATAGCACAGACCTTGACCCAACTGAAAATCTATTGAGCCGACTAAATAAACTTTTTCGTCAGAAACAACCCAGCAATAAAACACAATTCATTGAAGCAATAATTCAATACTGGTTTCACATTATATATTTAGCTGCAGAACTAAAAACTTTTCTCACTCCATAGGTAGGTTTTGTAAGGCAGTAATTAATGCTAAATATTATCAAACTAAGTATTAATTGACAAGATGAGAATATATCTATATCTCATTTTTTCTATGTGTTTCGCTTCCCTTCTTTTTAACTGCTGTTCCAATAAAAATCCGTTATATCCGTTATTGCATTAAATTCTTGATTAAATTACCTTTCCAGTGATATATAATTTTATAGAATTAGGCCTACTCCAAAAAAGTGATGTTGTGCGCCACCAACCACAGAAATACACTTTTTCAAAAGGTTTCCACAATTTTGGCCACTAGTGTATTTTCGAGATCTTCGAAATGAGAACAGGAAAAGAAAAAGTGGGAAGTCAATCTCCACCTTCGTTGAGAATACAATACTAAGAGGCTGCTAACTAAAGGGAAACCCCTAGAGGAGAAGTAAGACATCTATCACGAAACAAGAACAGACTGAAAAAGTGGATCGACAACACAATGCAGACAGTTATAAATGGGAAAGAGAAAGAAGAGGAGGAAGAAGAAGAAGAAGAAGAAGAAGAAGAAGAAGAAGAAGAAGAAGAAGAAGAAGAAGAAGAAGAAGAAGAAGAAGAAGAAGTGCTATCTACAGCTCATTACACATTACATTATTAATCAATGCGTCATCACGTTCCACTATGCAATAAACAACGCGCTAGGCGTTAACATGTAGGCCTATTCTGTTTCTCTTTTCCATGATGATGTATAATTATCGCATTACTATTAAACGTTTTACGTTGTACGTTATTATTCACGTATCGTAATGATTTATAATACGATTTATTTAAACGTACGTTTTCAGTTTTGCCTGACGCAAGGGAACGCTGACCTCCCGTAAGTCAGAGCACCCATCTCTTGCCAGACGTCGATTCTCACACAATTAATCTAGTTGGTCGTGACGCTGTATATTTTAATTAAAACTAATTGACTTGCTAGTTGCTGCGGGGCTTGCAACGTGCTTTGTCTTCTATATGCTCTGCAGGAAATTAACATTTATGCAATTGGAGTAAAACATGCTTGCGCACGTTAATACACGATAATTGTCTCTAGTATTTACCAACAGAACGACCGAGGAATATCTCTCTGAGTTATCTACACGGAAGTAGAAGATTAAACGATGTCTTTGTCGCAAAGTTTGTTTCAAATGCACGTCATTTAAAAGAAGAAATGGCCTTGATTAGAGGCTTGCCGTATTCAGCATCCACCATTTTGATATAACTGCCTGAACGAAAATAAGATTGTCTCTAAGGCCGTTATGATGACGGGATAAAAGCCACAGTGACGGTACAATATTTCAACTTAAATACTTGCATAGCAAACTATTCAACATAATCATTATTTGGACTTCTCTGCTCCTAATGACCCACCAATCACTCTCCAGTGGCTTGTTTCCATAGCAATTCGTGTGCGCTTGACTATAATACGGCAATACTTAACCAGATAATTCTAACCCAAATTGACAACGGCTATCGTAGTGACAGCCTTGTTTCCTGGCCTCTATTCTAGTAACTGTTGTGACCCTCTGCACAATCTACTTACTCAGTCAAATGTCCTGTCCATTTTATGGACTCAATTTATACAAACGGATGTGCACCTGTAGTTTTCCTGCCTTTCTTTGTTATTTCTAGCGTACAATTTTACACGCAGTTTTTCTGTGAGTGTCGTATGCACTGTCTACGTTTCAAATTTGTAGAAAGCACCTAATGATTAAAGCCGAAACACGAACACACGCGGTCGTTCTTCTTCTTCTTCTTCTTCTGCACTTCTCGGAGTAGGCATTTTGCCTGTGCCGTCTTAAAGAGTATCTCTCCATCTCAGTCTCGGTCTTCATACATCTCTTGTACCAATGTACCAAAGGGTCTACATCAAAACAAAACCTTAGGTAGTCATCCATCCTCCATTCTGTCTAGATGATTACTATCTTTACGTACTATAAAGTTTCTAGTAGGCGTCCGCCTGTTTGTTCGGTGCTAATCACTAGACGGATTTTGATGCGGCTTCCTCCGCCGTGCTATAAAGCTTTCGTTTCGTCGACAGAACATTATACTATGAAAAAAGGATATCGAGCTGTGGCCTGTGGCGATTTTAGTGCAGCGAAAGCGTCGACCGAGCGCTTTCTTGCTCTTGCTGCCTAAACCGTTATAGTATACCACACAGATGGTTGAAACATTTGTTGGCCAAAAACATTGAAAAAAGGCCACGACAGTTTGTCACATATCTTTGAAACATAGCCTTCAATATGGATTTTCATATTGCCACAATCGTATTTACCACAATAAATTTAAAAAGAGTATAATATAATTATAAATACCTCGATTTAATAAGCGTATCACCTCATATTCAAAACTGTTCCCGTGCGAAGCCGGGACGGTACGCTACTTCACATAAATTCTGACTTCACAATTCAGTGAGTCGTTTTTGTTATTTTCATGCCTACAACGGACAGCGATTAAAGTCAATGTTATATTATGTTAAGATAATGAATAGTAAAACAGCTGGCAAGAGAACTCTCTGAGCGTCTGTGTTCAGAAGGTGAATTTCATTTTTCATTCACTGACGGATTGTTTATGAAGTCACCTACAGCCGCCTACAGGTGCAACGCATCCTTGTGCAGGACATTTACGGAAAGTGACTTTGTAAACACAACGGCGCGCCGCGGAAGCGAAAGCGCGACACGAACTCATTACATGACTTTGTATTGCCGGAACGTGGCAGTTTTGTAGACATAAAACAATTTCATCGAAACGTTCCGTTCTGTGATTGGTGCGTCCACGATTGGATCGGTAACGTAGTAGATAACAGTGTACACTTTCGTTACAGGCAGATTACACGCTAACTCACGAACTCCTAACACGCCTCCCACGTCCGGTATGTTTTAATGTTTCAAAACCAATGAAACGTCTATCATGCCGACGTGACTGCAGCCGGTTATCTACAAAAACAGTGCACATAACTATACTCTTCTTCCCGACTTTGGAGTTAGGAAGAACAGAAAAGTTACGGACGATGATATAAGAGAAGCTAACATTGTGATCAACAGCAAGAAAAGATGTTATTAATCATCACTGCTAGGACAAACTTGTATACAAACGTTACGAAGCCTAGCGCTCTATGGTTCGGAAACATGGACGCACGCAGGGAATAAACAATCTAAAAACTAACTTACTAACTGCCCACTGCACTTACACTGAAACTAAAGTGGGCAGTGCAAGTCTTCAGTCAGCACTATAGCTGACCAGCCTATACCAAAGATTAAGAAAGAAAAGATGTTTATTAAAGTTTCTAGGAGATTGGACGTCCCACAGCCAAAGTGCAGGAAAAGGATCTTGAGCATTTTGAGGTTTCGTTGTTTTCGGCCAATCGCGTTTGTATTTTATGAAACGAGTCACAGGAGTAAACAGCATACTTAAAAATGTACGAACTGGCCGGTAAAAGACCACATGAACAGCGCACAATTAATAAAATCTGACTGAAGTGGAGAGATATTCATCATCATCATCATCATCATCATCATCATCATCATCATCATCATCATCATCATCATCTTCTTCTTCTTCTTCTTCTTCTTCTTCTTCTTCTTCTTCTTCGTCGCTGTCGTCGCCTTTTCATTAGGAATTGTAGTATTCTGTATTTCTGAATTTTCACGACATGCCCTTATCTTTCTTTCTTTTAACGACATCTTTCTTTCTTTCTTTTAATGTTTGTAGTAGTTTCCGTTTCTTTTCCTGTCCACGGTTGCATCTTTTGATTACTGGCACGATACGTACGAAACCATTTGCGTTAGCGCTCCATTTCAGATCGCTGTAGCCCATACGATTGCAATGCATCTTAAACTGTGGTAAGCGTCAAAGTATTACCTTCCTAAAGCACGTGGATTCCAACTTCCCTCAGATGTTTGTTGAAGTTCATACCGCATAATTGTTTAATAATTTTCAAGTCAAAAATCTTGGTTGCGTATCATCTCTCTATCTAACGTTATTTGTACAATCCCCGTTAAGTCTTACCGTTTCTTATATCCCATCAATAAATCTCACTTCTAAAACACAGTAATTAATTTCTCATCGCGAACTACTATCGAGTGCCCCAAAACATTTGACATTTGTAGACACTTCGCCTCCTCCACTTTTGTTATGTCTCACTCACACTATTGTACTTACTTATGGGACAAGTCCGTCAAATAACGTTTACCATACAGCACAAACCTGCATCGATCGATGATTCGAAAGCAGCAACTGAATTATAATGCACGGGAATACCAAAGGAGAAATGATTCGTGACGTTTGCAATTTCGTTCCGCGTTATCACCAGTGCCTGGAGCAAAACGGTCAGCAGTTCAAACAAAGTGTAATAATTCAATTCTACACTTATCTTCTTCAACTTGGATCATGACTTCTATAAATATCTTAGTAAACACTGTTTTTATGATCATTCAAAGTGTGTATATGAGACTAAATGTTGTGGTTACGTCATAATGTTTAATCCGACATGCGTAAGCTACATATTCCTTCTAGATATAACTTTTTTTTAATGCAATATATTTTCAGTTACAAATTATAATGTATAATATAATATATTAAATTTAACTGATTTCTTTTTATATTATTGGATAGATTGTTTTAAAATATATTATTGGCATTTTTAACGGCTGTTAAAATTCATAAATCTTACGAATTCAATAAAAGTTTCTAATCAGTTTCGAAAACAAAATATAATTACGAAAAAATGAAACGTTATCAGTTTTCTTTCAGAGCTACTCCAAGCGAATTAACTAAGCATTTGTATGTAAATATTCCACGTTACCGTATCTCGATAAAAATTCATTGAATATTATTTGCATTTTATATCGTGAATACCATACGGCATATCATGACATTGATAATTAAAATAATCAACTCGGTAGTGCTAATCAAATAATATATTATAAATAATTACAACTTTCAACGTGCTGTTAATGTCAATATGATTTACGATCTAAAATTTACAAGCTAAACGATTAAAATAATTTAATTCCTAGTAATAAACACTTGGGCTATTTAAAATAATTATTCTATTTATATACGATATCATTTAAGTTATTATTACAACTTAAAATACGTAACAATTCGAGTAATTAAAACAGTCTAGTGAGTAGTAACAATATCAGTAATAATTAGTATAAGGTGATAAGTGTGGATGCAACCCCATCGATTAAAATCTACACATATTTTTTAATTCGACAACTTCTACGCTTTGTCACTAAATACTTTTAATCGTACACTGTACAGCTGGATAAGGTAAAGAACCTCAGCTAGCTGCTCCCACTACTGCCTCTCCTCTCTGTGTCTGCACTATGTATGTACCGTTTTATACATTAATAAGTAACGCAAACAATATAAACTGTCCGCTTCAGCAGAGGAACAGTAGCCTTTTTACGGTTAACATAGTATTTATGTAAACTAGGGTACAACGAGAACACAGTTACTGAATAAACTATTGTGTTGCCTGAGCTGCAGAACCCGCTCACTATTTTGAATGTAGTACATTTATTATTACACAAACTTCGATACTAGATAATTTTCAATTATGGGAAAAATTTAAACATCCCGATTTCCGTACTATTTCTTTAGTAATATGTCAATTGTAGAGCACACAGTTACACAATAAACACTAAAAATTGGACACATTCCGATTTGGCTTATAATTCCTTTTAGTCTGTGATCCTGTTAGATCTCAGTCTTTTAAAAATTTTTGATCTCTTTTTTGGTCCCTGGGGTCCAAAAATTTTGAAATTCAAAAACTGTGACTCTACAATCACACGTTAGTTAAAATTCTCTTTAATCTGAATTTTCACAATTTTATCAAAATTTTTACCCACGTTTAGTCTCTGAAGTTCAAACATTTTGAGATTTTCAAAAATGAACACTGTATTCATATCGTTTAAATTTCCTTTAATTTGACATCTTACGTGGCCTTTTGCGATTTTTTCATAGTTTTTATCCTCCCACGTGTTTGGATCCCACCTACCCTATTTTTGCAAGGGACAACCTCAAAAGTTTCTGTACGGTAAAATTCTGGACTAGAGTGCCACGTTTTACGACAGTTGGTTGATGTGTTCAAAAGTTAGCTTGAGACATACTACAAACAGACAGAACAATGCCAAACGGTCGAGTGAAAACTGAGAACTCGCTTCGCTCGTTCAATAAACGACCAATAATTTAATGAGTGGATCATTTTAATTATCTTTTGTGCGTTCGATTATATTAAGGATGGGATTAATTAATTAAAAAATAATGGACAACAGGGCCTATATGTGGTAGAAATAAAAGGAACGTAAGAGAAGAAATGCTTTTTGCAAGTGTGATAAAATTTTATAAGACAACAGCTGTAGCAATTACCAAAGTTTTGGCTACTTGAGAAAAC
Source organism: Magicicada septendecula (assembly GCA_034769895.1). Lineage (NCBI taxonomy): Eukaryota > Metazoa > Arthropoda > Insecta > Hemiptera > Cicadidae > Magicicada > Magicicada septendecula. Next base: position 333,194,177 of record CM068370.1, read on the forward strand.
AGCCTGAAATACCAAGCCACACCAGAACACTAATGGCCTCAATTTGTATAGTATTACAGTAAACGTCGAGAATGGTTAAAGGAAATTATATGATTATACGAATAATAAAGAGCGTTGGAAGCATTAGCCTACATTCTGACCATTTTAATGTAAACGAATCTTACAGATCACCATTTTAATACTTTAACACTACAATAATTTCCTCGGTGCCTCTGCACCACTTTTGAGAGCTTCTGAGGCGTCCATACGGGCGATGCAGCGGGATTCTATTAGTAGTCCTGAAAACATATTGTGGAATACCGATATTTCGGACGAACTGAACACATTTAGACCTTATCTTTTGCCTAGTTGCAAATAACACTTGCCTAGTTTGCAATAGAAAATGTAAACGAAACCGCATTGAGCATCTGGACTAGTTGGGCAAAGACAACGAGCTTGGAAAACAGACGTATACGAACCGGAAGTCTCAGAAGCTTGGTGGGAATGAGTAACAGACAAGTTATCTCATACGTAAAGTACACATCACCAACAATACAAACATTCAAAAATTAAACGTTAATGTTTAAGATTTGGGGTTTTGACGATATCTATTTGTTACTGATAGATTTATCTTTGTATTAATTTTTGTTGGCCTGAAGACGACTTCAGATTCTATAGAGGTCAAAACGTCGTGTTTATTAATTTTAACTTACGATGGCTAATGTCCGAAATCTTATAATTTGTAATGAGTATCTTTAATTTGATACCCCACATGAATTTTTGCGATTTTATCAACATTTTCACCACCCTTTAGACACTGAGTCCAAAAAAATTTGAAATTTTCAAAAATGAGTACTACATTAAGCTTGTGGTTTAAATTCCCTTTAATTTTATATCCAACATTGGCTTTTGCGTTTTTTTCACAATTTTGAACCCCACACGTTTACATCCCTCTCCATTACTTTAGAAGGGATCAATCTAAAAAACAATAGGGTTCTGTAGGGTAAAAGTATGGACACGCATACCAACTTTTACGTTGTCCAAAATCTGTTGAAGCGTTCAATAGTTATATCGTGAGGCATATCCCAAATAGACAGACAGGTAGACAAATGCCGAACGGTCGAGTCAAAACTGAGAACTCGTTACGCTCGTTCAATAACCGTCTAATTACTTACCTTCCATTCGTCTGATTATTTACCGGTGCTCAGTATGCGATTTCTATCTTCACGTTTGTGCGCCATAGCCTGTTGCTTCTTTGTATTAATTTCTTTCTGTCAAAGCGTTCTGAATTCTCTTATTCCTTCATGCCAGTCTTGATGGTGTTCAACAAATAATCGGTTTTGCCAAGCTTGCTTAATATTATTTATTAAACCGACATGAGTGCCATTGAACTCTAGTTTTTTGTTGTTAGTAGTATCTGATTATATCGGATAGCGGTTTGCTTCTGACCAAATACGTTACTCCCTCATCACCGTCAGTATACAACTTAGGTCTTGGGTTGCTGACCTATGCAAATGTTCTTTGTCAGTTGCAGCAACCTTTATATTGCATATTTCAACTCTTATATTACCTCGGTCACGCCACCACACATCTCGATTTCGGTCTGCCAACTTCTCTTTTTTATTTAACTCTGAACGAAGTGATGCTTATTTCTAAGATTTCTATGAATCGAACCACAAATATTCCTAAATTTATTTATCTTCTCTCCGATAATTGCAATACCCACATTGACATATGCGAGTGAGGCGTGGATTATGACAAAAAAGGAATGCGGCGAGATTCAGAGTGCTGAAATGCAGTTCCTTCGAAGCAATTTAAACTATACATTGCTATATAGATTAAATAATGAGGATATCAGAGCAGAACTCGAAGTGGAGGACATAAATGAAATTATTTCAGCTTACAGAAGACAATGGTGGGATCATCTGCAAAGGGTGACAGAGGATCGATTGCCGAAAGCGGAACTGAACTATAAAGCCATTGGTAGAAGAGACGTGGGTCATCCAAGGATGAGATGGGTGCCGGAACAGGTTTACATAACCTAATCCTTGAAGTGAAAACAAACAAACAACGAAGTGCCCTTTACATGATCTATCCTATAAAATACGAGCGCCCTATTTAACCGTCCCAGCTTACTTTAACTGCGGTTATTACATGATATATAGTCTACAGTCCTCCAACTTTTCTTCGCCTCCAAACGCTTTCCTCCTTTAATACTCTGTATATTTCTTTCACATGTATCCAATGCGTCGTCACTATGTTCAAGGTTTACGTTTATAAGGTATACAGGACCATTGGATACTGTAATGTTTTATAAAAAGAGAACGTTTAGTAACCATATTTTTCCTTACAATAATTGACCGTAAGGCATAGTAACTGAAAGGCTTGAGAGGAGATCTAAATCAGATTTCCAACCAGTTTTAATCGTTTCGTTCGAAACGGCTTAGGCAGTAGAAATGCATTTCACCGGATAAGGGAGTTCAGACAATATACGCTTACATTCTGGACCGACAATAGGAATTAAGTTTGTATCTGCAACTAACATTGTTTTTCTTTAGTACCAGGGCAAGGAACGTTAACTTCACCACCGTTTCTTCGACTGAAAACTCTTGCGATTTTCTGTCTGTCTCCGTGTAACTTGTCTCGCGTCCAGTGTATCATGTAATATTTCAAAACAACTTTTTTTTTTCATTTGACGCTCACACACCTATGTTTCCGAACCTCACAAGGTCACCAGTTTAAATCGATTGCTGTCCATTTCGTACATCGATTATATTTTTGCTTATGCTAAACTGTAGTCGATTGTTTTTAACTAGCAATGTTTGATAAGTACTGAGATGACAGGAACGCGTGTTCTAATAGGTTATGATAATCGGCTGCACATTATTGAAACAAGGTTATATTAGCAACTGATATTAATTTATGGACAATCGGGAAAATTTCGATGGACAATTAGGAAAAATTAGTGACGTTATTAAGGACGCAGTAACATGGAAATAAATAGGTAGCGATAGTTAATGTCCATGTGTTAATATAATGGATCCCAATATTACGAATACGTGATGTATTATAGAATGGATAAATGTGCATCTGGTTATACTTAATATGTAGTCACATTAAGTACTATGCACCACATATGCATCACATCGTGTTATGCACACGATTCAGTTACAACCTCACAAAAGTCTTACATATCAACCACAGTTTTACTTCAACTGTTCGGTGTTGCAGGTACACAAAAAATAACAGAGAAAGGTACAACAAAAAAAACAAACAACAAACAGATATTTCATAAAGTTATTTTCTCCAATTTAGTAAACTCATAACGCACTTGAATTATTGAGTTTAAATAGTTTGAACACAAACATTCGAGACGCCTAATTTATTTTTAAATATAGGGCCTAAGTTTATCACACCGATGTTGATGGTAATTTGTTGACGTCGTGGTCTGCTAAATTTACCCCCAGATTCTGAGCCAAGAATGTAATTAACCGCACATGTGCTTCGCCTATGTTTGTGTACATACGCAAACAGCTGATCATCAACAGGTAACGCCAAAAAATATACAAACTGACATTCACTATCCTAATTTAAGAGACATATGTATATAATATAAATATATTTACACACACACACACACACACACACAAATCGGTTAATTGTGCGTAGTATATAATCCTAAACATCAGTTATACATAAAACTCTGTTTACCTTTAACTCTACAACCTTTCTGTCAGCCTGTTGTTTTGTGCAATTATCTTTATTTTCGGATTCCTCCGTTGCAGTATTACCGTGAGTGTTCCCTTTCCCGTCTTCTTAATAGTGTGTCCAAGTAAGTAAAGTATAGGTGATCTTTTTGGCCTCCTAGAATTATTTAGTAAGCCGGTATGAGTGCTGTGATAAGATTCAGCACTAGTGAACTTAACTTGTTTTATCTGACGGCTGTCTCCTTTTTCCATCTTCCTGGGATACGTTTTTCGTCTTCAGATATTTTTCATGGCCGTTCTGAATTCAGGATCGTCAACGGATGATCAAATTACATAAGATCCTTCACGCTGGCCAATACTGTCTCTTTCTCTTTTAATCAGTTTCTAATTGTTCATTGATGGATACTTTTCCAATTTGTCACTAAAGCACTCATTCGGAAGTAGACTGCCACAAATGCTAAAGGTTTTCTTTAATCTGCCGCTTTCCTTGGAAGACAGTAACACGTACACATAAAGGTCCATCCATTTCTAGGGTGTTGTGATATGCTCTGTCTCCTCCTATTCGTTTTATTTTCGGCGAACGGAAAACCTTCAACTTCTCCGGCGCTTTGCTAGTTCTTCGCTGAGCTCCAGTTGTTGCCTCTATCCTCTTTATCTGGGTCACGATGTTTCAAGTTCCTCGGTCACTTCGGTCATTTTCTTCTCCTTTGCCTCTCAGTACGTTCTGCTTGTATATCGTCTCGCAATCCTACCACTTGTCTCTATCCTCTAGCACTTTTTCTGTTCTTGTTACTCCCCCATTCCTTTCCATATGTCGTTATTTCTTATCTTAAAAAACCTATCCTATCCTTTCGATTCTTCTAAGATAGCGATTTTTAATAGCTGGTCCGCGGGCCACTGAAGTTACAATCATGTATAATTGGTATGGCTAATAAAATTAGAAGACTGGACAAAAAATGCTCACTGGGGAGAGATACACGTTGGGCAGGTAAGTCTTCCAGTAGTTTCGTGGGGACACGGAGGCAGACAGAGTGTTATCTTCGCTGAAAATAGAGTAAAACATTTTCAAACAGCAATAAATTTGAATTTTACTTTTTTTCCGAGAAGTTACTAAATAAAAGTGAAACATTTATTGTTTTTTAAAACTAGGATGAATCTAGTTCAAACAGTTTTAAGGCAAGAGATATGTTCTACTTACAAATCTCCCCCACGGAAAGGGGCACAAAGCGTATACCGTAACGATATTAAATAGTGCTCCCATTAGTAAGAGTTCCCAAGTACTACAGTGCTTGCAGGGTCCTCCAGTAAATTCTGACTGGGAATAGGGAAATATTGTTATAACGTCGGCACATTTTATTTCGGATGCTTACAGACTCTCTCTCTCTCTCTCTCTCTCTCTCTCTCTCTCTCTCTCTCTCTCTCTCTCTCTCTCTCTCTTTCCTTCCTTCACCCCTGTCGCTCGGTCTTTCCATTAAAGTCATTAAGATGCAGTTCCACCCCCATATAACAGGTCAGCAAATAGCAATAATCATAATTATAATAATATATTATAACATAACAATTTGAATGTATGTAATATAATAAAATTTGTGGAGCCCCACGCATTTGGAGCGCCAGTTTATATAACAATACAATTTTATTTGAGTGTACATTTATTTGGGTAGCCCCACGTTCAGCGCCAATTTATATAACACAAACATTGATATATAATTTAATTTATGTAGCCCCAAGTTCAGGGCCACTTTATATAACATAACAAATTATATAATGTATTGAATTCATGGGTGTAATTGTAATAAGAAGATGATACGTTATTTAAGTTTGAAATTGTGCCATTATTTATTTTTTTATTAAACAAAATTTTTCATTTCGCATATAGAAATACTACTCATTATTATATCGTTTGTACGACTCATTCGTACACAACTTATAGTTAACAATTTACATACTACATAGGTTATACATAAATCTTATTATCTAATTTTAATTAATTGAATATTCATTTTGCTCTCGGCTTACTCATTGTGTGATCATCTTTTTGCAATTTCTGATTAATTTACTTTAATAATGAAGTTACTTGTATTCCAATTTCTTTAATATTAATTAGTTTTAAAACTTTCTACTGCATATGCATTCTCCTTTATCAACTAAGACTTTATTAATTACGTTAACTTCAAAAAAATCAAATATTTCTCTTATCATTTATGTTACTCTCAATTACTAAATTTTATACAAGAGATATTATTCTAAAATTTTCTCTGATTTTACATTTATGTACAATTAGTTATTTTAATACAGATTGAATGTCTTGCATTCTAACTTTAATTAGTGGCTTTCAAATGTCTGTAATTACATTGGTTTTTCATCACCTCGTTTGACGTGGTTAATCATCCGTACGTCCTCCTTTGGTCCTCAGTCTGCGTACTCCGTGTCCTCTTGGTCCTCTGGTCGGATTCTACTGCATGTACGGTTTACGAGTCGTCACGCCTCACATCATATGCTGCGGGTGTGTCCTTAGACCTCCTCGTATGTGCTCTGCTGCTCTGGTTGGACTTCAGTTTGTCCTGTGCCTCTTACTATAAATTTAAAATAGCGTCGTCGACTGACATAGCCTCCTGTGGCAACGGTTGAATCGAGAAGAAGAAACTTTATTAGCGCGACCTGGTATTTATAGTCAGGTCGTGCAAAAACTCATGTCTGAAAAATTTTTAACTTTTCAGATTTTGTCGAAGCGTCACTTCCCCTACTCTGGTTCAATTCACTATTTTCGCTTATCTTCGCGAATTACGAAGTTTGTTTCACATCACTCGATGCTCAATCGATAACTAATTTTTATATGTTTACTATACGTAAATTACACTTCTTTATTGTAATTACAAAAAGAGCTATTCACTTTTTACATATAGTAATTGCACTTTTTGTCATTTCGGCACGGTCTTTTAACCCTTTGTTCACCTTTAATTTCTATACACTTTGGTGTCTTTTGTTTTACCCTCTCGTACATTTTCCTTATAATTAAAATAAAATATAAAACTATTCTACTTGAAAAGGGTTGGTTACATTTGAGGAACGGACAGGCTTCACACACACAAACAAAATACGCGTGTACACAACGCTAGCGACAGGTGCGTCGGGAATACGTGTCCATGCATGAATTCTGCGCTCCCTATTTTTAACTACGATACAGCTTATGCAATCTGAATCATGTTTATTAATTCATATTTATTTATTTTTATTATTTATTTCATTTATTTTGGCAATGCACAGTACCGTTAATGGTTGTATCGTTGCAATATATTTAAATAATTATTATATTTAACAAAACATTTATTACGTATGAATTATAAGTTCGTGTCCAACGGACGTGAATTGAGACGCCGAAGCTAGTTGCAACAAATGATACACATACTGTAATGACAAAGTGTACGCGGTCGCGGCTCTGCTGCACTATATCTTTCGCTACGTTTAACGACACCGCATTAAGATAATGAACAACACGTGTTCCGTATACGTTACTGCAACGTTACACTCACTGTTTCTTTTTTCAACACTACGTTTTTTTTAGTTATAGTTTACTGAGTTATAAAAAACTACCAACGGCTTAATAACGAACGGGCGTTAAAGTTTTTATTTACTCCGACGACTGTCTGTGAAAGGTTCCGCGATAGAACAGCTGTCGACAGAAATACAATTAAATCTTAATTCTTTTCTTCTTCATCGTCTTCTCGTTCTATTTCTGCCGCTGCTGCTTTACGATTTGCTAGTTAATCTTACAAGCCGTTCCTTTAATTCTGTCAGTTGATTCAGTTATCTGTTACCCGACAACTTTCACATATTTTTGCGGAACATTTACTTTTTTTACATACTTCCTACGTGCATGTGAAATTTGTTTTCTTTAAGTGTCTTAAGGCATGAATTGAACAAGCAGACAAAAATAATTATTCTGCAGAACGTTTTACTGTGTGAATTTGTTTCTTTGATAAATTATTCCACTGCACAATTAATCTCAGCTTACAGGTTGCCTAAACAGAAATGAAATTATGTGAGAGTCTGAGTATTCTGACAACAGAAATTGGAGCATCGTGCTATTCCCGACCGTTTCGCCTGTAGAGAACAAATGACTCCCAAAAACTGGTTGAACCATCATACAAACGTTTAATGAAGAAATTTGTGTTAGTGGTTGAAATCACAATCAGAATGATCACAGTTGCACACCACTATATAAAAATTATCCCAATTAGCGCTTTCAAGCTTCACAGCCCATCGTCAGATTGGAATTAATCCAATCCAATCTGACGATGGGCTGTGAAGCTTGAAAGCGCTAATTGGGGTAATTTTTATATAGTGGTGTGCAACTGTGATCATTCTGATCATCATACAAACGATAACTGCCTAACACGCCACGGTTACTGGATGTTTCCTTCAGCCGGACTTTTCGGTTACAATGCATAACCATTCTTTCATCGCCTATTTTAGTATCATTTTCAGTGTCAATTTTGTACCATCCAACCCCCACCTCAAGCTTGGTCAACAATATAAGCACTGAAAAAAGATTAACCAAATAACCAAATGTATCCGAACGTTCGGCTTCAGTAGGAGTCCGACAATCAGTACACCACACCCTAAAGTCATTACTATAATCTTCACAGCTATGGACAATATACAGATCCTGGCGAAATTATTAGGCCACCGATTAAGAAAAACGAAAATTGACAATTTTAAGTTTTAATTGTTTTCTCTACCTTGCCTATAATTCACAGCAGTTGAATAATGTTAATTTAACATTGTATTCCGTAAGAAAATATAAGTTATATATGTGTGTGTGTGTGTTGTGAACACTGTGAGTTTGTTTACATCCTGATACAATAATATAACATAACATTGCAGTCAATTATGAGAGCCGTGGATCACGAACCAATTAACGAAGGATTCGAGCCTTTAAAGCGAGAAATAGGAAACAAAATCGGCACTAATAAAATGCAATTCAGTGCTACAACAATTAGCACTGGAACCATAATGTTTCTATAAAAGAAACTACATCAATTAAAGTATGTTACGGAGAATCGAAAGAGTTATCAGGGTTAAAATAGTAGCAAGAGATTAAAAAACAGAAAAATAATACTTTACCTGTCTTTAATTACCAAAGTTTACGTAAAAATAATTATTTTTTTTTCACGGCTTCCTAATAATTTGATCTTATCTTATCTTACCTTACCTTCACGGATTACGCTGCACTGCTTGTTCTGGAAACCATCGATATCCTGTGGTTTTATAATTCAAGGCAGGTTTGGGGAGGTGATCTTGCTGTATTCTTCCCAAATGCTTACACCATTTGCCTTTGTATTCCGTAATTCTACCCTGTAATTTAATAATTTGTAATTCTAGCCTTATCTGTGCATTACTTATTCTGTCTCGTAACGTGCACCCTTTGATCAACCTGAGAAATTTCATTTCTGCTGATGTAACCTTCCCTCTGTCCCTCTGTGAAAGTACCCATGTCTCACTGTCATACAGCGCCACCGGTACAGCCATAGTCTCAGCAAAACTTAAGCTTATTGCCTTTCCTAGTTTTGTATTTTAAGGTTCTATGGATTGCCCACATAAATAAAAATAAACCTCCGCTCAACAGTCCGTTAAGGACCAAGGCGTACCGCGCGGCTTTTGTGTTAGTGTGACGGTTGTATGGCTAGTACTACGCGCCACCAGCCGCTAGTTGCGGTATTCACAGCCAGGAGGCGGCGCTGTTATCTCAGCACCTACTCAGTTTGCCTCACGACGCTGAGTGCACGCCGTACGGAACCTCCGCTGGGAATTGAACCCGGGACCACGAGCGCATCCATCGCCCGCGTTAGCCACTAGACCACCTGGAGGCTCTGGATTGCCCACATATATGTTTAAATTTATTAAGTTTATTTTCGACATCACAATCAACTGCGGGAGATATTTCACATCCAAGATAATTAAAATTGGATACCTGCTCCAACGTGTTCCATTTACCTCTATCGTTGTCCTTACTGGATACTTCCCTCTAAATGCCGTTAGTTTTGTTTTATGTGGAGGTAGCACCAAGGCACACTCATGTGTGAGGATGTTTGAATCGTGCCCACAATGACAAAATTTGAAAGCTAAAAACTCCTGAATGAAGAAATCGTAAATGTAGGGAATTTGTGGAGATTTTCTATGAACAGTGACTACGTTCAAAGCGTCAAACATATGACAGAAACTTGACGTTCTCACTTGACAGAAACAAATTAAAGACATTCAGTCGCTGGCTTCAGAATAAGGAACCTTTGAGAAAAGTGTTGAAACAGAAATTGTTAACTCGACCGGGAATGAAGAGTCTTTAGGATTACAAATATTTATACACGATCTGATAGAAGTTTATCAATTCTTCGGAGAGAAGTGAAAAGTACAAAGAAATGGGATGATACCTGTACTGAAGCTTTTCTTACTTTGAATACGTCTGTGGTATATTTAATTTACCACATATTAGTGGGTGCGTGGACAGGATTTTTAGTTCAATTAATGGTGATAAAAACAAAATAAAAAATGTATTAGGTACTGAAATACTTTCTGACTTATTACAAAAATAAATAAAATTTATTTGACTTCTAAGCAAACATATAAATATTGTCTTGATTTCACTATAAATGATGTAATTCTGCACAAACGTAGCACCTGTATGTAAATAAACTAAAAATAGGTGTGGCTGATTGTAAATTGTTTTTGTAAATTAGATTATTAGAAAGTTGTGTACAGTACAGTACCTGTAAAGAACCAATCGGAATGAAAGGATTTCAGACCTCAGCTTCAGCTTGACCTCAGCACGTTAATAATAAAAAAATATACATATAATTCTTGTAATAATTCCTAAACAATTAGAGAATACCCATAACCTTTAAAATATCACGCTTTACTTAAAGCACTCATATTTCTGGCAGTGTAAATTTTTAATGCCAAAATGGGGAAATTTTGAGCAACTATGTAAGGAAAAGAGGTTTGACTGACCAGTAACACTCACTACAGACAGATAGTCACTGTAGAACCGTTACCTGAGTGTGTGTCTTCCTGCAACACAAAACGTACGGTATGCTACTGATTATTTGTCACGCGGACTCGAATCGTAAAGTGAAAGGATTTGTCTGTAACGTTCGCTGGACGTCCACGTTTCTTAGTCGTAGTTTATTGCACTGCCGTGTACTATACACTGCTTTAAAACTGTCTACACGAGCAATAATTTATTTTATGGCTGACAAGATACTTTCAGGGCTGGTTAGCCGTTAAACTTGAGAAAATGTAAATACGCGTCACACAAATGTATCTTCAACCTCGTGTAGTTTGTTAGCAGCTTCAGTGAGGCAGAATAATAACCTAAACAGCACAGCATAACAGCATAAACACATTGTGCTCAGTTACATCTGTTAAAAACTAATGAACAGCAAAGTTCATTATCATCGTTAATAAACTTTGGTCTAATCGATCTCCGTGGGTAGACTGAGTGACTAGTTAAGACAACGTACGACGAAATCAACGTGGTTCGACAGCTGTCACGGGTTTGGCTGACTTTCAGATACGACAGGTGACCGAGACGACGTGTATATGTGATTCATTCGAGCCGGTACAACGCCAACTTCAGTAACACAAACAACAACAGACTAAAACCATAAACAAAACACCACGCTACAACAATTGGCATTATATCGATTCAACGTACCGATTACGATCGAGTGAATACAAAGTGCATTAAAAGTAACAAACCTCTACATACATTTGTTTATCTATGCAATTTATATACTGCAACGGGAAAACAACTGAATACTAGTCTCAGTGCAGGATTTAAGATTGTTGAGGCCCTAGGCAAAGTTTTCTGAGCACCCCCCCTTCAAGTTTTCTGTGACTTTGAAGTAATATATGTACTGCAGAAGTAATTTGATGTCAGATTAATACTATCAAATTTAAAACCAGTAGGCTACTATAAAAAGCGTTCTTTCATTTAGCAAAGGTTTTCAAAATATTAAGAACGATGAAAAAGAACTGAGTAAATTAATTAATTTTTTAAGTAGAGTAACTTGACTAAGCTTATTAAGAAAGTTAACGTTCAAAATTCGCATGCGCATATTAGTTTTCAAAGATGCCAACGTCTTAAAAATAAGCGTGTAATATTTAAATAAGAACTGTTTTCCATTTGTATTATTAACAAAAATTCATCATTTAATTTTAAAAAATCATACTTATATAAATAAATCAAAATTTCTCCTACTTTTATAAAAATACGTCTGTTAAAAAAATATCTAGTCGGCCTAGTGGTAAATCCGGCACTGACTAGTCTGTTTAAAACGTGATCACTGCTAATCACAGGCTCTTTTATGGTAATGTTACTGGTTTCGCATCCTCGATGTTTTGTTATCTCAAAAATAGACACTGTGTGAAAAAAATTTTAAGAACGACGCGAGTTCTCTAACACTGTAAATATTTAAGATAAAACCTCCTGTTGGCACTTAAGCTGTTTTTGGTCGATTTATTAGATACTTTATTTGAGAAATACTCATGCACTCACGACCCCGCCTATCAGTCCTACCCTAGACACGTTTCCACCAGAGTAGCTGTATGGTATCGTCTACCATTGTTATCCTCATAACACCCCACGCGTCCATCATGGTTCTACGCCATCGTCTCTTATTCTGCAAACAGCTTCTACTTATAAATATTTATAACATGGACAAAACAAATGTTTTCATATTTTTGCTTAACTTAAAAAAGTAATTTTTGGTTAACTCTCACGATTAGATCTACGCAATGTTAGACTCGTTTCTATAGAGAGCACTTCGCAAACTGCTTGTATTATCAAACTATGAAAAGTGAATTTAAATGTGTATTTATTTACCTAATATTCCTGAATCGTCACCTGTACTAAGTTCAATACTTACTTTCCACATAGCCAAATTTCTGACGTTACTTGGATACATCTAGGTCGAACATTATAGTAACACAAGTATTGCTCTAACAAATAGGGTGGTCAATTGTTTACTTGTAATTGAGTACCAAAAGTATGTCGAACTATTTCAACACAGGCACCATAAATTTAAGCCCCAGTAATTCATTGTCGTCAGGGGCATTAGGTCAAATGCGCGGACATTAAGTATGAATTTATTGTCGTCAGTGATACAATATAAACGACCTAATTACGCCAGACTGTAGTTTGTCTGTTTACATAAACTAAATAAAGAGTAGTTTGTATTACAGTGCAATAATAATACCAGTTTAATAGTTACCGCGAGAAAGACACCAGAGCTGTGGTGGGAATTACTTTTGATTTCGTAATCATCTCGTTGTTATGGGTAAACAACCGTCCTTATCAAAAAGTTCTTAAAGCAACACATAAAATATAAGTTTTTATCTACAACTTTCTCCTGCGAGTCTGCAACTTGTCAAAAAATTAAAAAAGTCCTCGTTTAATAGCCTACTTTGTTTAAACCACACGTATAATTTTATATACAGAGTTGCGAAAAAGGTCATATATGAAACTAGATAACTTTTATTATCTTAATTATGTATACCATTGTATTCCTTCGAATTTTTTCTTCGAATGTATATATAATACATACAACGTGCCCTCCTGGTATAGCAGTGAACAAGAAAAAACGAACAAACGTATGTTTACGTAGCGGAGATGGAAGGTGGTGTTTTTATGAAAAAATACTTACGGGGTCAACCTTCTCCCATTTACCCTGTGGGCTCAACTAGTCCTTGGAACAGCAATAGTTAGTCCCAGCTTTTAAGTTCATGTATGTCCATAAATATCTATACGCCTATACATAGCACTTCTTACAAATATTGTAGCGTGACAGAAAATCCACTACTTATTAAGTCATATAAAATCATAAAGTTTAATTACACCACATATGTTAAAATAATATTGAATGAGATTTAAGGAAATCAAAGGAATGAACCACGATAAAATAAAAATCCTCATTACATTATATAAAAACCACTGTTTAAATATCAAAGAAAGTATTGAAAGCAACTCATATTATAAGATCAGTAATTTACCCAGGAAGCTAGGAGCAGTAAACAAATTAAATAACACCATATCAAGAAGAAAGAGAATCAGTTTAAGAGTGGTGAATACCAAAATACCGCAAAAACAAGAAGAAGGAAGAATAAAGTTTGTGATCAGGAAGAAAACAATACCCTGAAACCTTTAGAGAAGAACAAGGTCTGTATCAGTAAATAAATTAGATGCTCCAAACTAAACATCAGTCGAGATAACACAAAGTACCTTGGTTTACCCAAGAATGAAGAAGGAAGACAAGAAGACCAGAAGAATGAAGACTAGAAGAAGGACAAGAAGGAAGACAAGAAAGAAGATAAGAAGGAAGACAAGAAAGAAGACAGGAGGAGAGGAAGAAATAGTATGAAAGAAACACCGTTGTAAAACCTATTATTATTATTAACTACCATCAACCCCAAACCCGCAAAAACGATTAAAAAGAAAGTATAACATACCAAAATCCTATAAAAATGTAATTATTTAGAAAACTAAAGTGCTGTATAGTATTATAAGAAGTGAACCGACTAGAGCTATTGTGTGATAAGAAAATAAACAAGTCTTAACAGTCCATGATTACTAAAGGTCTGGTCTGAGATAATAAGACTCAAAATATCAGAACCAACAGTGAAAGTGAATTTGTGTAAGTGTTTTTTGGAAACGCAATAAACTTAAAGTTAGTGATACTATGACTTATCAATATGCTATATAACAACTTTAATATCCAATAATAAACAGCATAATAAGATAATAAAATGGAAGATTTCCAGTATTTTATTATTTTAATGTAACTCTTTATTTACAAGACATTAGTAAAAAATGCTAATTTTTAGAGTATGGGTGGTCATGTTTACTGATGAAGGGGATCATAAATAATAATGGTTTAGACCAGAAAGGACTGCCATTAATTTAGTATTCATAGGTTTAAAATGTTTAAATAAACTGTTTGTTCACAGCCATAAAATCAATGTGTTTGTAAGAGTTGTTAGAAAATAAGATTTATATTATGTGTTTAAAATGAATAATGTTTGCTAAATAACAGCATACATACCATTAATAATGTTTCAGTAGGTATGCTATGTTAACTCAAAAAGAGTTAAAAGTATATGTTCAAACCATGTCAGCAATATGTTCAATTGTGCAGATTGCTAAATAATGTTCATAATTATTTGGTATAACAGTAGTGTTAATTAAATACTACACCTCACAGTAAGTTATAAACCATTTTATTTTCGTGTAATAGTAACTATGTAAAGTCAGAGGAGTGGTAAGATTAAATTTATTTGAGAAAGACAGAAATGTAAAATTCTAAACTCTAGGCCATTTGGTGAATTCACAGAAACCATATAAACCAGTATAATTCACTTATAAATCCTGTAAACTAGCAAGATTTAGATAAGGTAAATCAGTTAACCACTACTGGGAATGATCCTATGAGTTAAAATGATAATAAGGAAATATACCTTAAAATATTGTAAATTTTCAAAATATATAAATTAATTAATTTTAAAGAGCAATGTCAAATTCAGAGATTAACACAAAAAACCAGTTCAAAGGTTTAATTTATATGTATTTAAGGAAAGGAAGAGGAATATGACTAATTAAAATTTATTATAATAGTATTAATGATAATTAAAATGGAGGAAAATTTGTATAAAGACGGAAATCCAATTTTGAGCCTATATTTCCAAAAGGGAAAGAAATTTGTTAATTTCCACAAAATGTCTACAGATATGGACTATAATATATCAATTTAAAAGGAATGAGATGATTAAACCAATGATAAGATTCATAATTCATGAAAGTGATGAATAAAATAAATAAATTCCATATATAATGTAATATTATATCATGTGTATGGGTAATCGAAATATGTTAACAATACTTTTTCAAAGATTAACTGGGCCAGATTTTGACCAAGTTAATTAGTCTTTTGTTGAATATCAAGCTGAATAGTTGTGTGAAAAAATGTTCCTTAAAACCGAGTAGAAAATGGTACGACAAATTGCCATTAATGTTAGTGCATCGAGAGTTAGATGAATTGAACACTTTCTTAGCTAAATTTACCAAAACATTAACGACAATAGTGAAAAATAACACCTAACTTCATGATACGAGTGATATGAAACAGTAAAACAATATATTTGACATAATTCACGTTACAACGCATAATCACTTTTACAGACAACCTAACCAACAGAAGTGAACACATACCAAATAACTTAATTAACACCAATATACACGGAACACTTCTTCAGAACACATCAAACTACCTAATAGACAGATTACACCAGTGCGGGAACATTTCAAACATTCCTGAAGATAATTTTGTTGAGTTTTTAACAAGACGACTTTTGCAGTAACATATCCAGATCGAGTAGCGGCCATCTTTGAGATTTACACATCTGCTTCCTACCTCGAGTGACGTCATAGAAGCTCCATATGGTCTGACAAAACAATTTATTAAACATTATATATCAGAATTATTTAAATACTGTTAAATAAGAATTATTGAATTTATTTTAATTGTTAATGTTATACTTTCTCGTCAACCTTCTCTGACTATTAATTTAATCGCTCAAAGAACCTGTCCTTTATATAATACCTATAATAATTTTTATACTGTATGCACAATCGATAATTCCCTGAGACGGAGTCGATAATTGTTCTCAATCGATAAAAAATCGATTATTTATGAAATTGTTCAATAAATCCATATATTTCAATTGTTTTTTATCTGTTATTATTTCACAGGCTAATTTAAGGTTATTTATTAAGGCTAAGGGACTTCAAGAAGAAGAAAATATTTTATTTGAGGGAGATATTGGACCAGCAAGAAAAATCTTCGATCGATTGCTGACTGGAGTTAATCTATTTAACTCCAGACTGGGTTCAAATCTTCCAGAAGTGCTCGATAGTTAATAAATACCTTCCTGATTATCAAAATTTTTACAAAACCTTTAAAACAGCCTTATTTCTTAATTATACACATTGATTAACATAAACAACATTTTTTTTTATTGAAAATTTTATAAAATTTTATAAAATTTTTCTCTACTATTTTATTTTTGTAAAGACCGGCATACAGGGTCTGGTTACAATATACATAACAGATAACGATGCTGAAATCTTTTTGTAAACGTAGCTTTCAAATTTTTTGAAGGCGATCGAATGTTTCCGTAGGGTTCTGAGACATGTTAACTCTGCCAAATTATTAAAGACACTGGTTTTGTATACTGAATAAAATTCATCATAACTTGATCACCACACAGACTTTTACAATTTTCTTAAAATTTTAAGATCAATTTTTGTCCCCTCCCTAAAATCAAACATTTTCATAGTAAACACTTTGTTTCCAAAACTGAACACTACGCACAGTATGCACAGTAATTAAAATTCTCCTTAATTTGATACCTCAACAGGGATTTTTACGATGTTGTACAGCTTTTCTCCCACTTTTGGGCCCTGGAGTCCTAAAATTTTAAAGTTTCAAAAATGAATACTAAATGTAGACTTTGGCTAAAATTCCCTTTAATTTGTTACCCAACATGGATTTTTTAAGACTTTTTACAATTTTTCCCTCACATGTTTGCTTCGCGCCCTTCTATTTTCGGGTGATCAGTCTAGACTGAATAGACTGAAGGGTAAAAGTATGGACACGAATGCCGAATTTTACAATAATCAGTTGATGCATTAAAGTTGTGAGGTATACCCCAAACTCACAGACAAATACTGGAGTTAAAACTGTGAACTCGTTTCGCTCGTCCAAAAAAATTAAAAATACATTAAAAAAACCTATTATAATCGACTTTGTAAGACAGATAAAAGGACATGCAGTAAGAATAACATTAGCGTACGCTTTATTAATAACAAGTTAATTACTCTACAGAACGTTTTACTCGGTATATTTGGCTAATGAGAAATCAGCCTACTGCAAAAAATCGATTTAGAATTACAGGTTCGCTGTCACAGAATTTAAATTAGACAGGGGTGTGTCTGATTTGTCAATATTAGCAGCTGGGACTCAACTGAAAATTATGCATGTTGCTGACTATTCTCCAAAGAACGTATTATTCATTTAGCATTGTGGCGGCGAGAAGCCGATTTTCTTAACGAAGGCCGATTTCCATTTAAACTGGCTTTCGCCGAAATCGCAAGGTCACGCTATATGAGTCAAGGTCAAGGAGCTATTGTCCAAACCGGTATTTTCACATGACCACTCGTAAAATACAGTACAGAAGGAAAGCATTATCAACGAGTTAATCTACTACGTGCAGGAGACAAATTTCTGCACAAGCATAATTTCTTTGCGGTCTCTAATCGGTTAGTACAAATACTTCGGTAACCGAACGTCTCCTATCATCTAGAAAGTGTTGTACCTGAAATAATCTTCACCAGACTTATATCTAATGTTTTCCAGCCAGTGTTAGGTGATGGTCGATCTGTGATATTTTTTTATATTCGAAATATAGTAATATGAGTCCAGTCAGATATTTTGTATCCTTGCTGGGAGCGCTTACTTTATTACCTTCTATGTTTATATTAGATCACTACGCATATGTTATTGGCTCGATAAACTGGTCATTATACTGCATTAACTGATTCTCACACCAAAGCCGTTATAATCTTGAAAGCTGGAAATCATTCTTCAAGACAAGACCAATCAATTGTAATCTTTATCACAAATTTTTTTCAAACGCTGTTATTCTCATTTGTACCTTCTTTTCTTATTTAGACTACACTAGACACTTTACTTTTTTCTACTACGTTTTCGTTAATAGGTACACTATACCGCGAGCGAGCGCGCGCGCGCGTGCGTGTGTGTATGGAGGGAATACATAAATTACGTAAAAGTATGTTAGCTTTCACATATTTTATTTTCATGTATTTATAATCCATTTTTATATTTGTTTTTTAACAGTGTCTACTACGTTGGGACAAGTTTGAAGTACGAATGTTTAAAAAATATGTAACGAAGACGTAAAGTTAAAATAGCACATGGAATGACGACAAACAAAAGGCATACAAATCACACGCGCATCCACACTTACTCACTTTTTTTATTATTGCTTTAACGACATGTTTTCCTGTCTTTGAGCTGTGTTGCGCTTAAAGCCATTTCACACGGACTCAACACCCGGATGTTTTTAAAAGATTGCTCGTCGTCTTATCAATTGTACCGTTCACACCGGCGAAAAATCTCCCAAGCGTCGACGATCCACCACGGATTGATGTTCTGGGACAGCTGGATAAGCGATTGCTTTGACACGTCCCGCTCCACGTTCTGGTGCGTGAACTGAAGTAGTCGACATGTTACTCCACGAGTTGCACGTTTATAGTATTTTGATTATATTGTCTTAAGTTTTGTTGGCCATGAAGCAGTTAACAGAAAAAATCAGACTACTCCCTATAATATAAGATATACTAACTAACTTGGAGATTTTTGAGACAATATCTTAAAGAAAACTCTAAAGATACTCACAGAATAAAACAACATGAGATTTTCGTTGTCGGTAGTCCAGCTGTCTTCAATCCACGGTCACATCACACAAAATCACTCTGATACCAAAGTAGGCCTACGTGGTCGGATGCCCTTAACACACTGCAATGAACAAACTGTAGACGATAAGCAACAACGCAACAAGCGGATAAGCGTCCGCAGACGAAAAGTTAGATGTCAACTGTTACGTCCTGAGCGTCCATGGATATCAGCTATAACAGGATGGCTGGAACGTTGATGTGAAACAGCCTATTCTTGGTTTCACAGTCGGACCAGACAAAGGGCAACGTAGGGAACTGTAGTGCGCTTATGGGTTTTACGTTCGCTACTATTGTGCGACTCCGACCGATAAAAATAAAGTACTAGATAAGTCTACAAAGTGTATACAGCAGTAACAATATATTAATTCTTCGTATTTTGGTTATTTTAAATAAATTTAGCCCAAAAACTGAGTCTGTAAAAAAAAACCTACGTTTGTCTTTTTTTTGCTAATTTTGTGTTATTGTTTCTTATTTTATTTTGTATGTTCTTTATTGTTTTGTTGTTATTATTACTGAGTTTGTTCTCTTTTTTTATTTCATTTATTTAATTCTGAAAGCTACACAGGCTGTATACTTTTTAAATAACCTTTCAGGTCACAGGTTTTTCTGTCACAGCGACTCTTTTACCTGGCACCCGTGCTACTATCTTCATATTCTTTCTTTCCTCGTCCGTCATCTCCGTCTTTAGGACCTTAGGACATTCAAGCTATATTTTATTGTGTAATTAAATTTCGAATCTGCGGCTATCCTTTCTGCATCGGACACTCGTTCTCAACGCTCACTATTGGCCTTTCTATAATATTAGCTAACATTTCCCTCTTCTTCTCAAACGTAAATGTGGTAAATGTGGCCATGAACCTTTTGTATCGCTCTCTTATGGCTCTTCTCTGCAGTGCCAGCTTTTTAATCCGGTGATACAAACATTCTCCTTTAATGTAATCGATAAACTGTTCTGGATTTCTTCACGAACTCTTCTCTTCCACTCTTCATAGGGCTTCACATCAGCGTATATTTCAAAAGCTTCTGATTTTTCAATTTCTGAGTTCCACAGGGTCTACGTTACTGAATCACAACGTTTGAGTCTTCTTATAAACCTTTTCGTAAACTGTTTTCTGATTTCAAACAGACACTAGGGTTACATGATAGTCAATTTTTCTTCTTATTTAACGTTCCTTTGTCTTGAGAAATTCTAAAAGAAATGTCTCTCCGGTACCTTCCATTCAAGTAAATAAAGCTCTAATTACTTGAGTTTCTTTACTTGATTAATTTTTCGCAACCAAGCAACTAGAGTTATTGTGTCACTATCCCGAGTATTCTTCATTACTTTTGTTTTAATTAACTTATTTGCAGGCCTTACTTAGCCTTAATGAAATCGTTTATCTGCTTAAACGGGGCCTCCAGATATTATTCATTCTCTTCTATTAGAGCAACGTCGTCTACCAATCACATTACGTTTATTTTTGTCCTCTAAATTGTTCGCCCCTGAGGAGTAGAGTAATGCATGCAAATATACGAGATATGTTAATTACTAATAAATATCTTTTCACTCTGGCATCTGTCATACTATTTTCACATTAAGTGCAGTAGAGAAACTGGTACGTTCGCCTGCCCACTTGGGATGGGCCCATCCAGTAGCACGCACACTCCTACAGTATCATAATTGAGCGATCTGTAGCAGTCAAGGGGAATGATTTTTACAGATGCACATTGTCATATCGTGAACAGACGACGAATATCGACAAAGAACGTTCATTCTATATTTACTTCGTTCGAATCTAGGTTAGTGTTTCTCAACCCAATTCGCTCCATGGTCTAGTGAATTTCAGTCTTTATAAATCGTTGTAACGAAATCACTTTAGCGCTCATTTATACAATGACGAAATTGTTTTTGAGACACGCCTTTTCAAAAACAGTGATGGGGATAATTAAAGATAAGCCTGGTTTACTGCTCAACTTAATTATTTTATATTTCATTATATAGTTTGATGGATGTTGTATGTAATACCTAAACCATGTAACGATGACCACAGGAATTGTCAGCTAATAGACATTAACAGCTGTAACTAATTAAATCCAAAAAATTTATGAAACAGACTACCCAAACAAGAAGTGAAACAAGACAGAAATATTAGGCTGAAGATAGAACACGATGTGAGGGCAACGTTATTTTGTTGGTTTTAGTTTCTACTGTAGGTCTATTAGGGTTACTATACAACCATTTTTACTTCGGACAGTCCGGATTTTGACTTGTGTCCGAGGAAATGTCCGGGATTAGCACTTGTCAGATTTAGTTCAAATATCTTTGTAATATGCGCTAGTAGTTATACTATATTTCGCAAGCTCTCTCTCTTTCTCTCTCTTTTTTGTTACTTACTTAATAATAATCTAGTTTTCTTAAAAACCAATGATATTTGATAGCACAAACAAGGAAGATAATATGTATCTGCTCTCAGATGACTTCTCAATATTCAATTTAATTTCAGAATGAAGCGTGATGACTTTATAACTTGACTCAATCAAACACAGATTTATTGAAGATAGTAGCAACCAGTTCAAAAATATAAACTAAAAGAATGTCCTCTTTCCTTCTAATATTTTAATATAAAATTAGAATGTCCTCTTTTCTGAAGCAGTGTCAGTGTTTTCAGAGTAAATGTCCACAGTTTGGCTGAATAAAATATGGTTATACGGTAATGTTGACTTCAATATTCTAAGACAGAAGCGACGATCGTTAGGATTAGTACCTCAACTTTACATGCTTATATTTTACTTATTAATAGTTTCAAAAAATGCTGGTTGCCAGATGCTGACACCAAGTACTCGTTTTTAATAGCGTTGAAATCGAATTTCTCAATAGATGAACGCGACTGTACAATTAATGATATACAAGATGAATATATTTGTTCTCCATTGGGAAAAAACGAAGAGTCACAACGGAGATGCTCTTGACTTTGACTTAAGAAAATTATTATTTCTTTTTACTTTTGAACTTATAATAATTCAAGTCGTAATACTCATACTGGCTGGCTGTTCACACTGTTGGAAAGTACACTGGGAGACCGTAACGAACGCCTTTTCCTGTTCTCGTTGGGAAACCTAAAATGAAGTAGCCAACTGGTCCTTGACAGTAAAGCGGTTGGTATTCCCACCACAAAGCCTTCACAACGAAGTACGTAATTGAAGAGAAAAGAATAACACTATACGTACTTGAGTACTAACTGTTGGTACGCTCAGCGAGTTTTGTCCCAACAACAATAAGTTTACGACTGGGACAATCAGCAACAGATTTATTGTAACATGCACATACAGAGCTCATACTCATACAAAATAATGTAAATATTTATATGTACATATAAACTATATCAAAAATAATTATAATCTACTGCAATTATGAAATTATTTTGGTTAACACACGTTTAAAGAACTTTACTTGCATCATCAGATAGCAAATGTATCAACGGATTACTATAATTACTTACTTATTATTACTATTAATTATTTATTATTATTATTATAAATTTTCATTATTCGTTGACACACTTAAACTTTGATAATCAAGAAAACGTCTTTTACTGTAAGACATCGGACCGTGGAAGCCTATCAGAACATCGGGACCTACACCCCCCCACACACACACACTCACTCGCTCACTCACTCACTCACTCACTCGATTGTAATATGCTTTCTGAAATATTTTTTGAGTTGTACAAAAAAATAAAAATTTATATCTTTAAACAATGTTATGAAATATGTACATCTTTTACACAGAAATGTACATGTTTACGCCATATTTCGAAAACATGAAAAGTGTCATGGAACTGATGTGTCTACTAGTATCTACGTGCGCGCGTGTGGCTCTATGTGAACTTGAATGAAGAGAGAGGAAGAGGGAGAGAAGTACAATAGTTTAAAACATAGGTTATCTGATTGAATTAAATTTTTTGTACGCGTGCTGTAAGATCTATAATTTTTGTATTAAAAATGTATATGAAAATCAAATTAGCCCGTTACACCATACATCTTTTTTATACTATATAAATACGGACAGGCTAACAAAGAAACAGTTGTGCCCTGAAGATCAAACACACGTTATTTGATGAATTCTCGACGCGCAGTCAACAAATGTAGACAGGATGTCCCACCGGATAACCGTCGATCACCTCGTCGATAACCGTCACTCGTCACAGTGAACAATCGTTGATCGACTGCTTACTCGATAACCGAAATAAAGTAAACTACTCAATTGCTGTCTAAGCCTTTCACGGCCGGAGTCATGGTTGTTAAAACTCTGGATTGCCTGCCGGGCCATAAGGCAGTGGTCCGATGTTAGATGTTGCAAACGTTTCGCCCGTACCTTCAACGGCCATCTTCAGTGCGAAAGGACTGAAAACACTCACAAAGAATTCACAGTCAGTGAACCACAGTGCTGTGGCTAAGACTAGCGACCCTAATAAAGACCCCGTATATATAAACTTTTGGAGGCCGCACAAAGTTGTTCTTTAACACCGCCAGCCAATCACAAGAAGGCATAACGCTACTGCAAAGTAAATTAGGGCCTACTAGTAACTTACTGAGGCACAGTTTAATAACTAATTTCATGTACTGTAAGCATAGAGTTTATATTTCATACACTGCATAGAGTTAATGCACTGCAAAAATAATTAATTTTATGTACTGTACATTAAGTCTTTACGCTAGCATACCTCTAGTCATAAGACTAATGAGAAACTAGATGATCGAAATAAAAAATTGAGCGGAAATCTGGGCAAGACGCGTAGGCTATACAGCAGAAAAATGATTCCGTGATTTGTAACAATGTAAAACAAAAATAACTGTAAAAAACTGGATCAATATTACAGAAAGTATTGGAGTATACTGACAGAATTCACTGACAATTATCTAGGCCATCGTGGATCACAACCCTGTAGTGATTAAAGTAAGTACAGTGATTTTAGTTTGAATTTTTCGTCCCACGCATCATGGATTAATTAACAAAAATGCCTTACGTTAAAACGTTTGTTGAATTTGTTCAACGAATATTACATTTTCAAGTTAGAAACCGATTGGCCTCGTAAGCGATGGCTTGATAGTGGATATTGGAACAGGTGACGTTTCGTATAATCTTTGACAGAAGAAGAAGAAGAAGAAGAAGAAGAAGAAGAAGAAGAAGAAGAAGAAGAAGAAGAAGAAGAAGAAGAAAATGTTAGGAACATTTCAATATTTTTAAATTACAAGATAGGTAAATAAGTGACTACCCTAACCGCTTTGATAGATGTATAGATTTTTGGTTGTTGGCCGCGAGTGTTCTTCAGTGCCTTGCAGTGTCCTTCAGTACCCTATTTCCAGTTAAGCGTCAATTAACTGGAAAGTCAATTTATAGTCATATTACTTTATACGTTATGTCAATTATCCAGTAATCAGGTAAAACAAAATATGCCGAGGAACTCAACCATTTTAAGAATCATGAAATCAAACAAAAATCTAGTTAACTGAAAATAAGTTAACTATGTAGAAGTACATGAGTAGTGACTCATGATTTTGAATGAATTTTTGGAGTTGGAGTTCCCGTAAAAGTAAATAGACAACAGTCTCGACTCCTGTCTCTTCCAACTCAAGTATACAAATTCAACCGGGTAATCCGTTCGAAAGGAAACCGGGGTCCTGCTGACCTGATTTGTTTTTGTTCGCACCGTGCAAGTGAAAATGTGTTGTGCTTTCGATGAAACAGAATCCGTTGGTAGACTAAAAGAGAGGAGTATTTGACTCATTTTGGCGAAGTCAACTCATTTGTCGTTAAGTCAACCAATCATCTATGAATAAATTATAATGTGTAATAATATTGTAGTATGTAATCAATTATACTTATGAAATTTTTGACTTTTTCCTTCTCAAGTGGCTTATTACTGAACATTTCCCAGAGAAAGCTTTTTGTATTAACGTGGCTTTTCGGTTACTAGGAAATTTATGTATCCGAAAAAGTGCTTGACTTGATCATTCCTAACACTTTATGCTCTACTTTTTTTGAAATTTTAATCCTCTACATTCAAATCAAATGTAGTTCGATTAATACCAGGATCAATGATGTCTACTTGGTCAGTAAGAGATGAAGCTCACCAAGAGATGATATGTGTGAGTCTTTCACTAAACAGATTTCCTTCAGAATGGAAAGTATGTTTAATTATAAAAAATGATATGCTGATAACCAGTGTGAGCACGGCTATAACTTAACCGTTCCCAAGCTGTCAGGAAAAGATATGATCTTAAATTAAGCGGTATTTATATTCGCAATACTGACCTATTGTTAAAAATAGCATTTTGTTTTATAATACATTGTATTCCAGAGCAGATGTTGATGACTGACTGACAGCGGAAAAATGAAAACCGTACAGAATTTCTCAGCAGAAACACTTGTTACAGTCTGCTGCAGCCGTGTTGTGCAATGTAGCTGTAATAGTAGCAGCAGCTGTACAAATCATTTATCATCCTGTCGCTGTTGTGCTGATATATACCTTTATACCGACCGTACGGTGTGAATTTCCGCGCCAAATGTTCGTTTCAATTAACTATTATAGGTATTAAAGCCGGGGTCTTAACGAGCGAGATCGGCGCCAACCTCTGAAACCATTTCGACGACAATACGACGTCTTTACCGGGATACGGTACAATGCGCTGTGATATGTTATCTACGTTACATGTTATGTACTCGTATTATAATTATAATGTAGTAGTATACAATGGACCTTCTTCTTCTTCTTCTGTCTCTACTGTCTTCTGTCTCCACCAAAAGGTCGCACTGTCTTATTTTTTAGAACTACCTCTACTTCTCTTTCTAGTCGAAATAGAAAGACATCTGTTTTGACGACTCGGTCCTCGGACCGAATCCAATCACTTATTTTTTGGTCGCTGCATCTTTTCCTTAAGTCATCACATTTCTCCCTGCCAAGCAGTGTCAGGTTCAGTATCCTTCTTAGGTTTTACATCTTGGTTGCATCCAAAAATTTTCGTTGTGTCACCGTTATGATAACAGGCTACAATATTCCGCTATTGCCGGTCGGAAGCCCGGATGTGAAAGAAGGAAAATTCTCAGTGAGGCTAAGAACCTGCTTGGGTAGAAATCCATATGGTCGACGAACTGAAGGAATGCCTCGGAATAAGACGGATTATGGACCTCAAAGTCATAGATTAATCGGGTGATTGGACTGATATCCCACCTATCAATAGAAAACAAACCTCCTTCCTCAAATGTGCCTTCAAAAATCCGGTGTTGGTCATAGGCTGCGTTTTCAGTCTTATAATTTTGTCTATTGTGTACCACGTGCGTCCTCCCAACCCGTCTGTGTTCTTCCTCCTTTCCTTTTGTATTCCCGTATTTTCCACCTTTCATCCTTCTGTTTGGGCTTATGGTCGGCGAATTTTCACTTTAATTTTCTACCTAGTTTGAAACCCACACTTTCATTCACATAGCCTACATTTCTTCTCCTACCGATAACATGGTATTTATCATTCGTCTCTCTACTGATTATTGGTTTTTTGCTATTTATAGATGTTTTCCTTCTTAAACATTCACGCCTGGAAGCCCTACATGAACTCCGGACCGCATGAACACATTGGCCAAATAGGCCCTACTTCATATTGGTTTTAAGCTACTGAGTAGTAGTTGTTTATTCTTCTCGACTTACCTTTTTCCATGACAAGTCAAGAAAACAAACTAACCTACTACTGCGTAAATATATAGACTACTTATGTCCAAACGGGCCTACGGCTACAAACTACGACGTTGTCTACAAGTCTAACATTGTAGTCGATCAGAATTTTCAGTCCAAAATACGAAAGAAAAAAGACTGTCAAGTCCGGGTCCCTCCTCAAATAAGTTAATATAGTGGGATCCGGAAAGTTGAATAAATACGTCTCAACGTAATTGAACGGAAAGTTGAATAAAGGCTTAACGACGTAATTTCAAAAACGAAATTATTCTATTTACCAGATGCCAAAATTATATAAGAAATATTAGTCGCTGAAGTAGTGTGACGGTTGGAGCTGACGATTTGCGTAAGCTGGTGTACGCGTTAGAGTCCACCGTGGTTAACTTAAGTCGTAAATCTAAGCGTGCATCAAGTCTATTTCTGAATTTACTTTTGAACTCAATCGAAGAAAAAATTCTGACAATATTCCAATATATAATTAAATGTCACGTCGATAATTATATAAAACCCAAAACTACAGGGCCACTTTTGATTAAAATGCGTACACGACCGTCAAAGTAATTTCACTGCTCAGTAAGATTTAATTTAAACATCTTCAAGAAGTTCTTACTTTACATAATCGCAGTTAATGAGTTTGTAAGTACGATATAATAAATACGTTGTCTCGTTACGGTAGTAGGTGTAACGACGTTTACAACTTACTGCCTACTAAGTACAGTAGTGTAGCGACGACATGTTCTACAAGTTACTGAAAACAACGTTATAAACCGACGACGCGACGTTCTCCGTGTTTCACGCGAAAAGTGAAAGCGGCGGGAAGAGGGAGAGGGAGAGGGAGAGAGAGATTTAAAAAACGTAACACGGCCGAGTTGGAGCGGCGCGGGGCGGCTCGGCATTGTTCATCCTAGACGGAATCTAGGACTATTGCTAATTTCTCCGTGACGAAATGCCTGCTTTGTACGCGTGCGTATACTGGTGTTACGTGGAATTTCCTAATAAACAGACCGTCTAAGTGCCTGATTATGGTAACACCGGACCGAACGCTGTTCTGTTTTTGTCTCGTTGCATAGCGCGCGCGCGAAGCCTGTTGCCTGTCACACTGCTGAACTGTTACTAAAATAGATTTGCTCAAATGTCACGAGTTTTCAGTCCGACATACAAATCTGAAGACATCCTGATCAAACATACCGCGAATATCTTAGTATCCCAGGTGAAAGTGGAACGGATAATGCCGGTCATTGTCCTAAAGGGCCACAACAAGAACAGGTGGATGCAGTAAACGGACAAAACTTCGGACATCACTCCGTCAACTGGAGCGTTGAAGTGTAACAGATCAGGACGCAACAGACGAAAGATCGTGAGGACGGTCGCCACTAATGTGGGTTGATTACATCAAGCGATTTGCATACAACTTCTATATCAGGAACGAGTAGGGCAGATAGATAAGGAACAATTTACCAGAGGCCTTAGAACTGCAGCCGTCACGTAATACAAGCTAATATCATGGCAATTGTCATGATGATGTTGGTCATGTAGGCCTACAATTTGAGATCAATGGAGATGAATACGGTATTCGTCAAGAAGACTTAACAGAGTTGTTAACGTTATACCTTAAGCAAATCATGCCTAACGTGTCAGATCTCTGCTTCATGCAGCGAAACGTGGTCATAATGACTCGCCTAATTTCATTCTCAGCAGCGTTCGAAGACTAGAAAAATGCCACAGGAAACAATACGGCTTCCTCGTACTATCCGTTAGTAAGGAATGACGTCAGTAGGAGCTGCAGACTACATTAGCATTTACTAATTTCATCCATAATTGTAAGCAAAAGTTCAGACTTTATCTAAGAAATTGAAGTATAAAATCATTAGACACATTCAAAAGTTTGTTGAAAGTGTTTGTAATTAGAAGTAACATTCGTTATAAAATACTCGTAACTTCTAACACTGAAGAGAGACGAGAGACATTATTTAACATAGAGTTTGATGTTCTACACAGTTTCACGATAATATAAGAAACCAAACGAACGGGTACGCTGATCAGTGTAATTCCGATGAGTGTCAGTGACTGGGAGACTAAGCACTGTACCATACGTTCGGATTCCGATGAACAACTGATTGTTTTCTTTCTTACAATAGACAACGGTGAAGAGCAAGCGATTCTACAACCAACAAACCTTATAATGTGGAATACACACGCCAGTAGCAATCACTGTAAATCTAAAAAACATGGCATCCAATAAAGCGAATACTCAGTGGCGGATTTATGTATAGGTAAAGTAGGCAATTGCCTACGGGCGGCATATTTTGGAAAGGTGAAATTTGACGGCCGTTATGTTGTTTTTATACCTAAGAGATATTTCAAATGCTGCTCCATTTCGTCCCAATGTGTTAACAAACTTAGAAATATGTACTGTTTAATAACTAGGCCGTCATTATTAATAAAGAAAATAGTTCGTCATTTACTTCTAATATGTATATGAAGTACATCGTTTTACGTTATGTTCTATAGAAGTGTATTAAGAAAAATTGGGAAGAAAGTATTTTATAAAGAACAAATTTTAGGATAACTGAAAATATGGAGGACTGAATTAAACCCGTAAACGCACCCCTCCCCCCAACAGAGATTTGTGGGAGCGCGGCAAATTTATACTGCCTACGGGCGGCAAAATGGTAAATCCGCCCCTGCGGAGTACCGAATACTCAGAATTCTGGTAATAATTCTGTGCTGATATTTACTATTCAAAAAACAAATCCGGTTACCCACTCCTTCGTGCACGTTACTTTGTCCGTGATGTATTCGAATCAAGTGTAAACTGGCTTTCTCAGTATAGCCATGGTGGGCGTGATAACAGATTCCATCACAATTAGTATGGCAACTACACTTTAATGCCAGTTACGAACGTCTTAGTTGACAGATATTACTAGGCAGCGATACACTCGCTGTTTTGCCATCCCTTTGCGAGCAGACAGTGGACCGTCTAAAACAGTGGTTCCAACTTTGAAACGCCCGGGGGCCAAAATTAAACTCAAGAGTCTACCGGCGGGCCGCATCATAAGAAATCAATTTTCAACAAGTAACGAAAAATCCGAAAGACAGTATTTAACTGTAAGTAAAACTATTTAATTTGGACATTTAAAAGGTAAGATACTAGGTACCTTTAACGGTACAACATTTATTATTTCAATATAATAATAAAGATACAAGAAAGATATTAAACACTGTATATGTACATAAAAGCTTCAATGCGAAAACAGGTCGATCTGCTGCACCCAGTAAAAACAGTATGTCTTTATCGAGCTCAGTTATTGCTGATCTCAGTAATAATACAAATAAAAGAAGAGTCGAGCAAATACACATTCCATTAAACAAATAAAGTGAAACCCACTGTATGTTTATTAGTTAACCAATGAAATACTGCTTTTTGATAGGTTTCTCCAGTAAAACAATTTTCAGTGACAATAATATTGTATTATTCACTTACATATTAAAGTAAATAGCGTTACTATTAACATTTCTATACCAAGATAAGGTCGCGGGCCGTCCGTTGGAAATCATTAATCTATAACTAGACTATACTTTTGGCCACGACGGAAACAGTATTTTAAACCGCAAGTACTGTTTAGGGAAGATATCATCAAAACGACACCCGCTTAGTTTACGTACTGTGTTGGAAATATCATAGTAGAGAATATCACTAGCTTCAATAGAAATTTTACCCTTCAAATCCAATGTTTGTTCAAAAAAGGGCCACTTGATTTTCAAATTGTTCGCAGCCGCGCTCTTCACTAAGCAACAACTTTGCACCTCTCAATGTTCAGAATGTACCTCCTTAAACCAGGTCACAAACTGAACAACAAACATAACAACATTCTGCGATGTTTGCCGTTTAGTATAGTATCAATATACGTTTAGTAAATTAAACACATCTGTTCAGTTCAGACTGTTAGTTAAGTAAATTACGAATCGCTTAATGTAAACTTGTAGATGTCGTCAAAGGAATACGGAACAAGTAAAGTAACACACTTGCCGCATTGGGAGTGCCTCATCCGAGCGACCCAAACATGTACGTGAAACCACGGTGTGATACGAACGGCAAGAATACTCCACAAGCCAGCTCTACAAGAAAACTTACAGAGAAAATAATGAAAAACAACAAGAGATTATGAATGCAGAAGCTGGAACTATATGAAGATGGATACGCGATGTTGGTATCAATATGTCTTCAGATGGGGAATGCCTGACTAACGGTAAGTTGTGACGTTGTGACGGTATGTTGCCTCACGGGCGCATAGAAATAGTTTAATGGCATGTAATTGGGCCCGAAGAAAGGGTAACCTAGTAACGGGAGAATACACAAAAATTAAAAATTTTAATTTGTCAAAATTTATAATAGAAAACTCAAAGATTTATAATAATTCAAACACCCAATTAAAAAAATTACTTTGTTTTTGTTTGCACGAAAAAAGACGCGTCGATTCCGTTTATCCGATAAGGTCAGCGTGAAACAACATCCGTCTGGGAAAGGTAATCCGCCTTCACATTAAAATCGAAGGCATTAAACGAAACCGTGTAGCGACTGCGGACATCGTAATATGGGTGAAACGAGGTCACATAGTTGAAGGGATTAATGGAATCAAGAATAGACGTGACCGAGGAAGCGTGCCAGAGGAACGAATGAAAACCGTGATGACAATAAGATTACTCAATAAAGTTTTTCAGAAGTTTTTACGACCAAAAAGTGATTTTTATATAGAAAACCACAATAATGTCGCGCGGACTGATGACAAATCACGCATACCACAACCGAAAATAAATTTACAAAATAAACAACTCAAGACTTGAATACAAACTAAAACCCGAATGAAACGATCATGGAATGTAATTACTGCTGAAATTACATGACATTTTAACATGCACATAATGTTAAATACACGCAAGTTGCAAAGTTGCAAAGTTAAATAGCCTTTCATTCACTGATGCTCTGCTTCGTACGACGCGAGTCAATAACCTGTCCTGCAGTCACCCCTTCGTTTCAAAATACTTGACGCCTTCAACGCCTTCACTAGTCTTTCTCCTTCAACCCATTCCCACACTCTGTACCAAACGCTTTCTCTTCTTTCCATTAAAATTTTCCATTAGTCCTCTTTACTGTTGTGATGTCTCGGAATAGGACTGGAAAGTTGACACTGAAATAAAGAAAAGTAGAATCCAATGGGCAGGGTATGTCCAGTGAATGTCAGAGACATCTATATTAAAGAGAATTTTTACGGGAAGACCTGGGGGAAGAAGAAGGAGGGGTCAGCCCAGAAAACGATGGTTAAATGATCTTGAGGATGACCTGCGCAGGATCTGTATAAGAAGATGGAGAATGAGAGCAGAGGATCGAGATGACTGGAGGCGGATTGTCCAGGAGACCATGGCTCTCCAAGAGCTGTAGCGCCAATGGAGAGAGAGAGAGAGAGAGGGAGGGAGGGAGGGGGGAGAGAGAGAGAGAGAGAGAGAGAGATTAGTCTTCTTTACTCTCCATCGTTTGCGAAATGTTTTCTTGCCTTCCAGCTTCGACGTTCTGTGACATCACACTTCAGTTATCTTTCTGCTTTCCACACTTTTTAACCGTAAATAATAATTTTCCAATAACAAGTAAAATTTAAAGTTTTATGCTAATTTTGTACGATATTTGCTAATCATTTTTTAATGCACAGTTTGATTCGCCCATCGCGTGTAAATTAATTTCAAATTTCAGAGAATTCATTAATGTCAACAGGCTTATCTCTTCTCGTTTACAGCCAACCGACATGCAACTAACAGCATACACATAAACTTCTACGAATGGTCCGAAACTATCCAAAACAAGCCGATATATGTTAAAGCATCGTTACGATGTGGCAATGAGAGAATCCATTTTGAATTGTAAATGAGTTCAGACACTGTTGGAACTGTTTTAAAACTACAAGTAAACACTTTATAAAATATTTGTAACTTAAAAAACGAAAATAGGAGGAAAGGGAACGGAGTTACAAATGAATTTAAACATGTTCATCGACTCAAACGACGGTGCAGTGGAAAGCATGATCAGCAAAGGGCTGTCAAGCAGACGTCAAACACGTGCCCGTTCCCACGGCGAGCGCATGAAATAATAAAAATCAAAACAACACAACTACCTGCCACTTGTATCGTTACAGCTACAGCTACAAAACGATAATTTACTCAACGCGATTACCATTACACGCACACATGTTAACAGTTTCATCGAGCTGTTCACAAATCATAATCGAACATAGTCGATAACCAGAACAGATTCAGTAAAATAGGTTAGAATTTTCCTGACACCTCAGATTACAAGCTGTGTTACCAATTATTGTCAGTAACACGACATGTTCGGCAGAAACATTCCTTTAAACCTTTGTCCTTTTCACTGACGCTTTACATCGATCAGTTGCGACGAATTGACGTTTTTATCTGTTCTCACCCAGTCACTTGCGCCCCGCACATTCACTTGGTTGCAACTAAACGAAAACGTGGCACTTGTACAAACTTTCCTGTTCCAAACTTCGATAAGGTTCAGTTCTGTAACGTTTTCATTTGTACGAGTAACCTCTTTCTTCCAGTATTTATGTTAGGTTAGGTTAAATTAGATTGGTTCCTCCTAGTTTAGGTGGGTTAGGTTGGTGTCCTCTTAGGTTGGTTCCTTCGCCTACCAGTAAGACGGAGGCTTATGGAGTTAGTGTGAAGTGGGAAAGTAGTTTTAATATACGCATACATGTTGCAATGATCGGTAGAGGTGTTGTGAATGAGATGCCGATATCGGGCTTCGATATCTAAGGCCGTTATCTGGATTGCACTGTGTAATACACCACACGGGCTACACTGTCGCCCGTTGTTACATGATAAAATTCTGAAGACTGCCTTACATTTCGAAGACAGAAACTCACGAGACAATACAATAACGATAGGAAGAGTCAACTATTAAAACACTGAATTCATAATATTGGAATCCTTCATACTTGAACCTGAAAACTTATTATCTTAATGATGTTGTTTACTCTAATAATTTCAAATAAATAAATCCATTTACGTAATGACATAATATGAGAGAAATTTCTGTAGTTTACTGCGAAGATGTGTTCTCTTAATTTTCACAAAAGGGTTAGTTACTAAATAGGCTTAGAAAGACTTTTATCGTCGTATTTTAAAAGAATACACTGTTTCAATTTAAGCGGTTTATATTACTAATCCTTATTTAAACTGATATTTTTAAAGGAGATTTGAATGTTTCTGACTGTAGTAATTTACGTGTTGATTTTAATATCACAGGTAAAAATGTTTTTGATTCTACAAGAAAATGGGTAATAAGTCGTAATCAGAGCTAACAAAAGTATAATAACCGTGTTGTTTGACATGCAGTAAAAATAATGCGGGTATCGAGTAGAAAGTTACGGGTTACGGGGTAGCCTACAGCTGTTTGATAACTTGTGATTACAGAACGCTTCGCTTTTCACTTCCGCCATTGTTTTTCAACAAAATAGAGTTTTTATCTTTTATTAACAACGACCAGCGACAAGAGATGGGTACGTGAGATAGCGGCCTAGTACATCGGTCGTCAACAGATGCGCGCGCTTGCACCAAACACTGACCTAACGCTTATCGTAGCCACGTAACCTGAACAGAAATAATAACAGCAGACGCTAATATTTTTAACACAAATATGATACGGTATTATGAAATGTTTTTCGGAAGAACAATATAAGACGACAACAAAAACCACGATTAAAAAGCAATGCTAACGGTAATTATAAAAACACGTTTAAAAAATATAAAATAATATTTTTACATCAATAAAAAATATAACACACACTAAGCAGACATAATTTATTACAGTAAAATCACGTTAATTCGCACACCACAATTCGGAATTCTTGCTAATTCGGCCAAAACAGTTCACCCAGACCGTGTTAGTGGGACACTTCATATTAAAAAAAAAAAATAGTACAGAAGTTTACATTTTCATCCTAATCTAGTGACAAAAAAGATAAAGAAGAATTTTGACGAAACCGAAACATCGAAGCATGATAATGTTTTTAGGCTTTTGAAACGTATAGGCCTAATGTGCATAAACTGCAGACCCTCCTGTTCAGCGATGTTCGTACGGATTTCTGACCGATTCACGACATACAGTATTCACCGATACAGTATCTTAGTCATGTATTAATTAATTACAGTATCTAATTCACGACTACAACGTGTCCGGTCTGTTAAAAACGACAGAGACCGAAGATTTCTAGACTGTGGGGAATCGAAAGTGTGGAAGCGTTACATTTTTCGATGACGTTA
Source organism: Magicicada septendecula (assembly GCA_034769895.1). Classification (NCBI taxonomy): domain Eukaryota; kingdom Metazoa; phylum Arthropoda; class Insecta; order Hemiptera; family Cicadidae; genus Magicicada; species Magicicada septendecula. The sequence continues at coordinate 333,229,489 of CM068370.1, forward strand.
CATTTTTGTGGAATGACCCCCAGCCTAAAAACATTATAGTCGAGTCAGCACCATGGAGACCATAATTAATTACCATAGTAACAAGTAAATAAACAAATGATATTTAGCGGCATCGGAACTATACCTTCATCCGTTCCTGCAGTTTTTAATGTTTTTCTATACGTTTGTATTGATATATTTTGTAATTTTTTATACAGATACGTCTATATATTTTGTAATTGTCTTAAGCGATCATAAAATGTTAGTTTATACGTATTTCTGATGATGCCACCACCATCGATTTGACTTTCACCAGAAACATCAGCGTTGATATCTTACCATCAGCTACTTCTCCTAGCATAGGCCCATTATGAATAAAGTCTTGCTTGAAGCAACTAATTAACTTGTGTGATGATTTTGCAAATAAAATTTTGTACTTTGTAAAACTAAATATGTGTTTGTTCATTTTATTCATAACACATTAGCAACCCTAAAGCACACAGACGTATTCTACGCTCTGAAGATTTGCGGCCGTGGCTCCGACACAGCCCCCGCCGATTTTTTATTATTGAGGAAAAGAACCGCTTATGTCGTGCCAAGTAGTTATAGTTACCGCATTTAAACAGTTATCGTCGGCTAGCAAAGCAACTGTTATCAGTCGTAATTAATTTAAAATGTATTTTACGTTGTTGACATGTTTCTGGACAGAATGGAAATAATAGATGCAATCTGATTGGTGCACAGGGACAGTGCCGGGACAATGCTGCGCTTTAACACATTATTACACCAAAGGCGACCGTTTGGGGAGGCAGTATTCGAACCAACGTGGGCATTTCTTTACCACTCGGACAAAATTGCAAGAAATTGGTTCAGTTAAGTCGAAGTTTCATTAATTCGGAACTGTTTCCTTTCGCTTCAAATAATCGGCATTTAGCGGAAGTAAAACCTATATGGCTTCGGTCTTGGGCCGAATCACTTTTTTCCTCCTGTCCACTGAATTTGACAACTATACCACTGGCTACAAAACTCGCTTCTGATACAGCCATTCTCCTCTTTAGTATTTTCGTTGCCACTATCCCGATTTTGTTCAGTTGGGACAATTTTGTTCAGTTAGAGGAAGGAGGTCTTTCTCTAAACCTCCTTTTCGAATTTTACTTATTACATATTTTACGTATTAAGCATATATTACATCTATTAAAATAATAATGTTATTGCAAGGAAAACTCCACTGTTTAATATCCCCTAAACGATGGTGAATTATTGCCTGATGTCGGAAAAGCAACAAGGTACTTCATCCACCATTCACAGGTAAGAAAGTTTTCATTTACATTACTTTATGGTAGATACTTATGTGCTAATTCTAATCTATGAACGATTTACATTTCAGTTATAAAAGTTTTAATGGTGATCATTGATTTTTTTTTTTTTTTAGTAATTTTTATTGTGAGTATATAAAACATTTTTTTAGCGTTGACGACGACTACAGATTAGGGGGCGGGGGTCAGAAGGTTAAGAAAGAAAAAAATTACCTTGGAGTTTGTACGAGTGGAGGTTTTAACAAAAGGAGAAACCCAGTTATTGACTTACAGTAAAATAGTAATATAAGAATTATTACTTATCACTATCACTACTGGAGCGGTCGTGGCGTAGTGGCTAGCGTGTGGCGCTGCTACGTGTCAGCGCGGGTTCAATTCCCGCCGGGGGCCACATCTGGTTTAGATACGACCGTTCCCCCTCGCAAGGCAATGGCAAACCAGCGAGAGGTATTCTGCCTAGTATAATCCCTCCCCAACTATGCCGTTCGGATCCGGCGTTAAACTGTAGGTCCCATATACCTGTGAGAGACTCTGTAACACACGCACCACGGGTATATGCGGGGAGGGTCCAAACCAGTCGGAAGACTGAAGGACTACGAAACGAAACTATCAATACTACTGAATAAACCATTAGCTCCGCCTACAAATAGTCCTATACGCACGTTTTATATCATCGAAGTAGGCCTATACCAAATAATGTACCTGTTTCCACAATAATAATAATTATTATTAGGCCTATTAATATATTAAGTATTACTAACATAATAATTAATATTATTCTAATTAATATAATAATTTAATATATCATATTTTATAAATTATAATATTATGTACCGGTATATTCTCTCTCTATCTGTATATACATAAAATAAAATATTATTATTAACATAGGCTTCAAGCAGTTTAAAAGAAAACAGTGACCGACTCTATTATGATTTGCTGTTAGCCCTACATCCGGATGAAACGATATCAGGAAATAAACCGCACACAGCTTTACAAGAACAGAAATATAGGACATGCTGGCTCATTTACATTCCTCATACTGCGGATCACAACATCGATAAAGCTGAAAAGGTGAACATAACAAAACATAATCCATCTGCCGATGAATATTGTTACGGTACATATAACTCACCCAAAACCCAATGTAAAACAAACGGGTTAAAAACTATCCAAAACAAAATAAACAACAAAATAGGAACATGTAAACAGGAACATAAAATGAATTATGATTAAAATGAGGGAATAAAATAAATTATAATTAATAAGTAATGTAGTATAGAAGAAACGAAGACACGACTAAAGACAAGACAACGTTGACCCAAATACCCAATAAATCAGACAGTGAGAAGAAGACTACGACATCCATAACAAGAAGAAATTTATTAAGGAGGATAAAAGAATCAGTGCGACTAGGGGGAATAAAATCAAATCAGATACAAGAATGAACTAATAATGACAAGAATAAAATAAACCATGAGAATATAAAGTATTATTAATGATAAAGAAAATAGAAGTAATTTAAAAGTTGATTTAAAACCCTAGGCTGTGATTTGACACTGACATAAAACCATTAATAAACTAACTTCAATGACTTGACGGTACAACCAGAACTCAAAAGTAAAACATTGATAATAGAAAGTAAGAGGGAGAGTGAATATAAGAGTTGTAAATGTATAAAATAGTAATGTATAAAAATGACAACTAGATAATGTCCAAAGGACTAGTTAAAATTGTAAAGTAGAAATAAAATTATAAAAGATAACTATTAATCAACAATAAGGTTGAGGTAGTAACAAAAAAGAAGATATAACTATAAACAATAAAATCAGCATTAAGTAAATGTAAGGAATCAATGTAATATGCAAAAAACAAAATCTAAGGTTCAACCATTGTTGGGGATCCAAATTAGGACATAACCTAAACTGGCCAACAAGTTTCCAATAGAATTGTAAAAACCAGTGACTGTAATTATCTTAAACTAAAATGTATTGTAGTGTAGCAAACTAGAGACTATAAGGAGCATTCCATTTACAAAAAGTAATATTATAAAGGAACTTGTGTACAGTATAAGTGTAAATTAACATTATCAAGAGTACAACATAGTATGGGTACCTTGAACAATAAAAGTCACACATAAAACGATGATAAAAGAGTAGGGACTCAGTCCATGATATTAACTGAGACGTAATACTATTCATGTGAGGCAAATCAATGTTTATTGCCATAAAATTAATAATAATGAATTATATATTATATGTAAACCATAAGCTGATACTAGATGCAGGAAGCATTAGATAAATGCCAACAAATGTCAGAATCCAAGAGCAGAACTAAACACTGCCAAGCGTTAACATTCCGATAATAAAACTGATACAAACTAAACCTAATCAAAAGATAAAGGTGAAATATCAAATAAGAAAAAATGTAACACCCAAATATACTGAATGATAGTCAGAGAAAAATGTAAATAAAATAAAATAAGACAATACTAGCTTATACTAATATAGTCAGAAGTGGTAATAGTTCAGTATAAATAGGCCACAACAAACATGGGTTACAAACCCATAATATTATAAAATAACTAATAAACAATTAGCAAGGCAATAGACCAAGAGTCTAGCCAAAAGTAAATTATTTGTTATGAATAATAGTTAAATAATGATGTAAAAAACTATTGTGCAGTGATGATAAGTTATCACAAAGAACCAAAGTGAAGAATAATAATGTAATAAATATAAGAATCCTTAATATAAGAAGGGAATAAAGACATAGAAAAAATATTGAAGTAGGCCTAAACGAATAGTGATAATTTTAACGAATTACCGCCTAAAACTTTAATGAGAAGGGGTGATAGTTGATAACTAAAAAAAATTAAAAGTATTTATCAGAAAATGAACATTATAAATAGAATAAGGTAGAAAATAAGATATGTAAATAGTTCGTAAGAAATAGTAAGAAATTTATTTTGTTAATCCTTATCAAAACTATGTGGTGTGGGTAACCGAAATACTCGTGAGAAAAAGACAAAAACGATGGTAGTAATGAACATTATAAATAGAATAAGGTAGAAAATAAGATATGTAAATAGTTCGTAAGAAATAGTAAGAAATTTATTTTGTTAATCCTTATCAAAACTATGTGGTGTGGGTAACCGAAATACTCGTGAGAAAAAGACAAAAACGATGGTAGTAATGAAAAAAGGATCAGTGTAGTTATAAATGAATAATTTAAATTATAAAAAAAAGAATTAATTACAAGCCCGTGGGCGTACAATGGGGAACAAAAAAATCATAGCCTCGAACCCAGTTAGATGACGCCAAAGAAGCGTCTATTTTGCGGAGTGATACCGAAAGTACACGGAAATTACAACAATTGGCCAATCAGGGGCCGTTATTAATTACTAGGTACGGGATCTTGACACAGGTAAGATCACCAGTTCATCTCAAGTTTGCAACGAGGACTCCACGCTGGTCATCGTAACCAAAAAAATACTGAATTGATAGCCGATCTCTGACCAGTGTTCTAACCTCGAAACACAAAGTTGAGGTTAGGTCGGATAAAAAGAGTGAAAGTTTTCTTTAAACAGTGTTCTAATCCGGAGTATGTGCGCATAGTCAGTGAGCGATAACGAATTATTAAAATAATTTAATTCAAATAAAAAATTGTTAATTAGTGATACTCCAAGAACGACTTAGTACGCAAGAATAAGTGACAATGACAAAATATTTTAAAATAGTAATTCAATAATTAAGGAACGCTATCAGCGAAATTAGTTAATACAATTAGATCAATTATAACCCAACATAGATTGGAAAAATATTTTAATAATTAAATCAAACAATTGATAGGGAAAGATTTAATCATCAACAAACTTTAATTTTATAATTAATTCAATGGACTTATCGAAATAAGAGACATTAAATAGTAAATGAGTAACTTAAAAGAAACCTTTGACCCTAGGAGTGGGTAATATCCAAATACGTGTTAACTTTGTTTGTATCCAATCTAAGGAGATAGATGATGAAGTTTATCACTAGATTACATTTATAACCGTATTGCACGGAGATGTTAGGATCGTTAAGGAATTATTAATTATTTAAAGTTAAGTAAGTTAGGTTACAATGAAACCAATTTAACCTAAAACGTCAATAATAATCACATGTTCAATGTTTATGCTTTTTGTTAAAGAATTTAATAATGTTATCACTCTCCGAATACTAATTATAATAGTATTGCATTATTTTAAATTATGTGTATCTTGCAGTCTAAAAGAACCTGCTTTATTTATTAAATAATGTAACGAAATGTTTAACGTCTAGAACGACAAATAGTTCGATTCAGTCTTGTAACCCTGGGATTAATCATTTTAAAGAGTCCATCAACAACATTGAATTTAAAAGAAAGTAAACAATATTATTGTATCGTAATAATAATTAAAAATGAGTTCGGAAAATAAAAAATTAATTTATAATAAATACAAGAGTTTGACTGTTATTTTATTAGACTAAGACGTTGCAGCTTAGGTGAACGACATCCATGGTTGGCAGCAGTGGTGGCGGTAATAAGTGGGTTTGAATAATTCTAACTTTATTACTAGCAATACACATCAGCATTACTAGTAACCCACCGTCACAAGTAAGTATCTGTATAAACCAATACTTATGTTTTCAGTGAGAAGGCACACCAAACGGTTCATCTTAGCGACGAGTGAAGATCAAAATTCGAATACGAACTCAGCGAACCCGAGCAATACAACAACCAAATTATTTTAAATGAAACAACATTCAACCGAAAAAATCAATAATAATAATTGAACATTTTAACGAGAGAGGATCTCGTCCTCTTATAATATAAGAAGAACAAACAAAATTATTACATGTCGACGTATTACTATTGGCAATTACGGGAACAGCTCTCATAAACAAAAATATGATAAAGGATCTACATCAGCTGCCATTAAAAAACGAAACGTATGACAACTACGTTATTCAAAAATCAGTCCTCCTGGAAACATGTTGAAAAGTAAGTGCACATTTAAATATGCAAACAGAAGCTGTATCCTATAGTTTGTCATAGAGAACCTTTATCATAAAATAACCAATGAGCGAGAGATAATCACGAAAATGATAACGTTCACCTAATGTTTAAATGATAGTAATAAAATATATGCGTCACCCAGTCAGATAGTCTTTTCCCTTAACATGTAAATATCAATTAGGCCGACTCTTAATTAATATTAATCAATGTACATCTGTGTGTGTGTGTGTTGTGGGTCAGTGGGTGTGTGACCGCAGACATGCTCAATTAAAATATTTAATTGCCAAAGCACTGACCACGGATCGCTGATAAAAAATACGTAAACAAGTTCTCCGTCATAACGCCGCTTTGGCAGCCAAAGTATTTTTTTAACACAAACGTTGACTCCTGTTCGTCGTATATAACGCGATGTTAACGCCTACATTAGCATCTGATCGTAACGATAATGTTTATAGGAAACTCGGTGACTGTTGTACAAGGTACTGAGTCGAACAGTCAAATTTTAAGGAACAAGACGTTTCGACGCTACAAATCTGCGATCGTCGTCGGGTGTTAAAAAAATTAACCTTACCTGTGTTATAACTAAACATACATACACGGTGTCGAATAGAAAAGTAAATTGTCAACGAAAAGAATTGAACGAAAAACGATAAACACTGAGTATTAAAATAAAATGAATTTTTCTTTTTTGCTAGTGGTTGCTTGTTGGGGCTAACTGGTTCTGCTAGGGGCCTGTTTAAGGGTAGCACGACGTAACTACACGATGGCTAGACTGACAAATTTCCAGAGGTCCACGTGGTAAAGAGGGCCCACCTTCTTTCTCTTTTATCTTACAGGGATAATTATTTATTCATTTATGTTCTAAGAGGGCTGTCTTATTAGTACATAGATTAAAAGATCTGTGTAGCTTTCAATCTTCATTTGAATCGAAGATCTGAAAATCTGCTTTATGGTAGAGAAAACCCACGCCTGTGTTGTTTTAGGCACAGAAAGTATGGCGTAAAGAACACTATGCTGTACAAGAAACTTTACAGGCATCCCTTCTCTGAGTTCCGAAATTGTTCCTTTTTTTCTACTCGCTTATTCAAGAGTGTTAACTTCGGTGCGAGAACAAGGTAAAAGGTAAACATGACCTCAGCGCTAGGTTGGAGCTTCTTCCCTGACTCGATCAAACACCGGGTCAGCAGATTCAGACAGATACATAATGGTATGAAAATTATTCAGGTATTACAAATATATAGATATCGACTGTCGGCCACCTCGAAACGTTGCCAGAGACCCTGAGCATCTACTTACGCCACTGAAGGGTAATGGATGCTTTTACACCGTTTATTTTAATTTTGTATTTTGGTGTTAACTCCCGATTTTGGTTGATATTGGTTTGGTGTGACTACCCGCTTCTGAAATGGCGGATATCGTTTGTACGTTATGATTTATTTTAGCGTTCACACTTGGTAATTTATCCAGTAGACTGTTAAAGGTGGTTGACTTTTAATTTTATTATATAATTTAATTTTAGTAGTTATTATTTCTCAATTTTTCGTTTAATTTTTTATTGCTTCTGCGTTGACAAACATTGAATATATTTTTAGTCTTAACTGAGGCTAGGTCAATTTTGAAGACGACCACAGGTTCACGGTGAACGATCTGTAAAGGTGAAGTGACGAACAAGCTGTGATTTCTTCACAGTGATTTCTTCAAACTCAACAACGCTTACGTTCGACTCAGTACTGTGCACTACGATAATATATATCACTAAAAATTATGTTTAAAAACCGTACAGTGGTTTCTGTCCAGTCATGAATATTTGTTATTTAATCAAAACGGCGAAAGTCCGAAAGCCAAAAATTCGAACCGTCAATTATTCGAATAGCATTACAAGCGGATTTTTAGTGGATGTTCGTGCGGAAAATTATCGTTCGATTTATTTTAAATACCTGCTATTTTATACTTCGTATTGTGCCCTGATTGTGTCTGCGGATAGGCCTACTACTGAATCTTTAACAATCGTTTTGCCGTACTTGCCCGGGCGTCACAGTTGGGAAGGATACCGAATCAGACACCAAATAAATCATTTTATCGAAAACGTCACTCTGAAAATATTTACGAAGAAAAATTACACTATTCATTTTGTAGTTGTTTCACAAACAAATGACAATATTCATGTCAAAATATGATACCTACAAAATACCACATTTAAATTTGTCAAAAGGAGCCAAATTCAGGCTTTACCCGCTCCATGGAACTTCGTACGACTTCGACATAAACAGACTCAAAACTACTTTTACTGAAGACGGACATATCATGCAGCAGCGAAACATTGTTTATTATGATTGTGCACACAAAAATAAGCTTTATTTTCAAATCATTTTTCCTAGTTTTCCTGCAATTTTTCGAAACGATCGTAAAACATGATTCGACAGTACAGCCTACATTGAAACTTTATCTTTTCAAATTTGAAATTATTTAACATTTACTGTATTCGATATCTACAAAAAAAAATTCCTAAAGAAATTTTACCACAGAGAATTCATATTTCTGTTTATTCTACCGTTCTAATTAATACTTTATGTTCGAAAATCCGGAAAAAAATGAATAATCGAACTACCGATTGCGATTTGTTCGGATTATCGACTCTCTACCCCTACCCGTTGTCGGTGTTTTGTTAATAACTGGTTCCGTTACTGTTGGGACAACAGTATTGAAATGACTTAATGATTTTTACTAGACTTTCACCAGTATTCACACAATAACTGGGTTAAAACGTGCAAAACACTGACTTCGAGGTTTCACTAAACGTCACTGATAAGCAAAATTATTATAAAGAAACTAACTTTTCAAAATGCTGATTTAAAACTAAGTTTTGAAAACAAAAATGCTGATTTAAAAATAACAATTAAATTTATAAAATAAGTTGTAGTTTTTGCTAGTAGGCCTAATTTGGAAAGGACTGTTTATTAGAAATCTACATGTTATGATCGTTTGTTAAAACACTTACCCTTTAAATTGTATAGACTGCAAGTTAAAATTAAAAAGGGGAAGTCCAACTTCAAGTTAAAATTAAAAAGGGGAAGTCCAACTTCTTCTAATTGTTAAATAAACGTTTAGTGCCGGAAGCTTATTATTGAAAAAGTTACAGGCCTACCAATATTACGGCAATCAACAAACATTAAAAGCTATTGAATTTTTATAAATAAAAATTTAATTTTTTAAATTATATGTAATGTTGTCATATCCCAACATTACAACAGACACAACATAGAAACACGGAAGGTTAAACTGATAAAATGTATAGAAAGTAACTGACCTAATAACTATAAACACTAATGAAATTTTTTAATCATTTGAAAATTAATCGATCAATGAGTTCAACTGGTTTGTACATGCGTTATATATAATTTACTTTAAAAACAACAGACAATTTCTGTTATATTTCGTTAAGTACTAAACAGAATTCAGCGAGACTACGTGTTTCAACAAGCTGTGTTGAAAATTTTCTCAGAAACTTTACTGAACTATGCGAAACCACGGCTGTAACAACCGAGTGCATGGTCATTGACACGCTAACAATAACATTTTATTCACTGTACACAATCAACTAATCTTCAATTGCTTCATATTAACATTTTAAAACAGATATTTTGAAATTTTAAACACTAGAAAACGCAAAACATGTTTGACGTTCGTGTAAATTGCATTTACGACACAGATTATAGGTTATGTTCTACCAACATGTTTGCTGATATGTTAACATGCTACAGTTGATAATTTTCTTATACACAAAAAACTTAATAATGAACTAATTGCTTTATTGGTTCATGCTTTTTTGTATTCTTTTATTCTCACAGGTTTTGTGATAAGTTATATTTCACATAAACAACATGAAACAATTCCTGATAACAGAAATAAACGGATTAATTGATTGTAAACAAACAAGGGGAATTCATTGTTTGCACTGACATTAGGCTGTTGGTACTTGCCTGTAAAAGGTAGCGTGTTTAGGTAGAACACCAAGAATCTCTGTAGCGTGTGACACTTGGAAAAATCCTAAATAGCCAACCAATAAACCAGCACACGTTCGAACAGCACAGAACAAGACAAAACCACGCACAGAACTGACAAGCTTCTCCTCACACACACTCACACAGCTAATGCAGTCAGTGGCCCCGCTACCTTACCCCTCTCCCCACTACTAGTGCATAGCATGCTGTGAAGCCGACTCCGCTAGACTGCTGCTGGCAAACGAGTTCGTACTGTCTCCACACAATAACATACCGTATCACTGTTATGCCAAATAAATTTACATTAATACTTATTTTGATAAAAAGTCTCCTGTACTAGCTCGTACTCTACTAACCTAAATACAGTCTACCTTTACGCCTAAACTATTAGTATCTATTTCCTCATGATGCATGAACTATTTAAGGCTGAAATGGCCAAGCGTACTACAACAAAAATAAACAGCCATGTAGCGTTCAGATATCAGATTTAAATGTTTCTTATCTCTTACAGTTGATAAGAAAAGTTAGTCTGCCATCATCGTAATCGTAAGTCTACATTAAGTGCTACAGGATAAATCGGAATGACTTCCCTCAAATCGAGAATTTGTTATAAACTCTGAAACAGTATCCATATAATTTATTAATAACGAAACACGTCTTAAATTTTTTTATTTTAAAGAAAATGTCGTTAATTTAAACAAATTTGTTTTTAAAGTTGAAATTGTAAACTCGTAAGTGATAACCTTCCTTGTGAAACAGTCGAGTAACGTAGATTTAACACGGAAGGGTTACTAGCCCTAGGCCCTCACACATCCTCAGACCTGAAGACCAGGGGATTTTATTTCGGAGGAATACCCTAGCCCTAAAATGACTGCCATCGTGACTGTTGCATTTCTTTGTAATAAAAATTAAGAGACACAGTAAATGAAGAAAGAAGTAGCCGCACAGCGACGCGTTTGAAAAAAAAAGAGTAAAAATTAACTAGGCTGCCACAAGTAAATGGATACAAAGTCAGTTTAGAATGACCTCAGAGACATGAAGAAAAAGAATTAAGAGTGCCGAGGAGCAATGATACAACTCAAAGGGCGATAAGATCACCCACCCCCATCTCTACACTTATTTCATGAAATTAAGCCTATCCTTGAGGGACGGAAGGCTGACTGTAGTCAATGTTTTTAAAAATTTTAGTTTTTTGTATATTATTATTGTCTATTATTTTCTAAACAATTTGATATGCAATAAGCCAATTTATATATTATTTTTATTTTACAAATTACAGACGATTTTCTTTATGACGACACGTCATATTTTATGAGTGTTTTTTCAGTTTCACTAAAAATTTCATTTCAATATTTTTATTGTTATGTTGTGTTACTGTTACTGTTACTGTTATGTCGAATAGCAGATGAATGTGGCTTTCACTATCAGCGGGCAAGACTAAAACAATGACATTCAGAGGGAAGCAACTGATAAGAACTAAGATATTTATAGACGGAAAGATTATGGAACAAGTCCAGCATTTCAGTTACTTGGGATGTTACATATAGGGCAGAAATTGATCTGGATGAAACATTATACACATTTAGGAATATCTGTGGAACAATTCACAGATACCTTTAAAATAAGACAAACGAGGAAACAAGAGTAAGGTTTTTTAAGACTGTAGCGGTGCCAGTTTTGATGTATGGAGACGAAGCCAGAGTTATGACAGAGACAAAACAAAGATTCAAGCAGCGGAGATGAAGTTTATGAGGAGTACTCTGGGCTGTACCATTCTCGATAGAAAGAAGAATGTGGATATAAGGACGGAACTGGTAGTCGACCCATTGTTGGAACAGCTAAGGAGCAACAAAAGAAGGTGGTGTGAACATTTGGGAAGAATGGCGCCTGACAGGATTCCAGTGCTAGCAATGGAATATAGACCAGTGGGGAAGAGAGATGTAGGACGGCAGAGGGGGAAGTGGGTCCCGGATCAGGTTTAGGATGAGACTAATCCTTGAGGTTGATGATGATGGTGGTGGTGATTATGATGATAATGATGATACTGTTATGTTGTTGCATTATTACTCTTTCTTTGATTGGTATAATTGACTTCGACTATAATCAGTTGTAGTTCTTACTGGTTTTTGTGATTCTTTGTTTGTGTTACTGCATTTGTTGTTTGTTTTGCTAAGTAAATTTGCTAGTGGACTATGTTGCGAATAAAAAAATAAAAATAAATTTAAAGATAATCAATTTATTTCATATAAAACTGTACCTGTACAAAATAAAAGTTCTCCTGCAATTACAGAGGAGAGGAAAAGTGATGTTAATATTAGTGGTGATGATTTATTCTTGTTTAGGTTAGGTTAAGTATGGCTTGCTGATACAGATCTTGCTAAAACAGCTAGACAGAAAAATAGGATCATTAAGAGAAAAAGAGAAGACGAATACAATGATATAAAAATATTGTGTGGACCAAACATTGGTGCGGTATGGAGTAAATGCGACGAACGAATACTATCGGCATATTACAAGACATAGGAGATACGAAATTAGAGACAACGCCTAAACGACGAACGATGGAACATCAAGAGAGAGCTGATAGAAAGAAGATCTAGAAGCAACACAAAAGAGACAATTAATGGAAAAATAATTTAAAGTTAATACGACTTGGTGTTTGGGTTGCGGAAGATGGCCGACGGAAATGTAAACAAACCACTAAAAATCTAACTATTATTAATGTCATCAATTTTAAAAGGAAATCGTGACAAAATCGCTCTTCTTGCGCAATTCTAGTAACCTACATGTTCGCCGCGAGACTGGGGATTGAACGAAACCTGTGTGACGAGTAAATGGGTTAAGTGACAAACGGTATCGGAAGCATGACTCATTCATATGCGTTTGTGAGCTGCCTACTAACGGAAGCAATGTGTACTGATTTACATGTGTGCCGTAGAGACAGACAACAAATTGTTTTCTAGGATCCTTTTCACTTCCTTCTAGTAGAACAGCATCACCTGCATGCAAGAAATAGTGTGTAAAACCATTTGGTTCAGGTGGGTCCCCTGAGTATTTTGCGATCTCCACCTATTATATACATTGTTATCTAATTAAGTATTAAAAACAATAGGTGAAACGTGGTATGTCTTTCTCGTACTCGTTTGTGTGTTTACATCAGCTAAACCTTGTAATCTCCCGATTGATTGTCCGAAAAATGTTTTTGAAATCCTTTCTCTGAAGCCCTGCCTACAAATTCAAAGACGAGATTTACATTTTTAATCCTAAAATTTACAATTATAACTACTCATGTCCGCCATATCACTTGTAAATTTCTCAAAACCATCACATCTGTTTTACCATGAGGATGCTCTAGGATACATAGGATACAAGATACGTTAGCTAGACGTCGATGTTAACAAATGAATGCAAGTTGTGAAAATAAACTACGTAAAATAATTGTCTTGTTTGTTCATCATCTTCTTTCACTGCACTACACTTTGACGTGTATGAGGAGAGGTCGGAATTTTGCTTCAGCCTACCTCCACGCCTGAGACGCGACTTCGTAGCTCCCTAAGGGATCGTCTGTGGGAGCTTAGAAAGCGCTGGTATGGTCGATTGGCTCGACTGAACGTAACGGTGGTTTGGCACGCCAGAGCGGATTACTCCCACAATGAGGTACTTGCACACCTTGCCGTTTCCCATGCCTGCCCGGGTTTCAGCCCAGCCGAAAGGCAAAGCGGGCGCTGTCTGTAGTAAGTAAAAATCTGTCACTCTGATTTCTGGGAGAGGCTGGTTTGTCGACAAGTCGCCGCCTAAGAGAATTACCTGTGTGGCGCCAGGCAGGATTCAAGGATGTCCAGAATGGTGGGAGGAGCGGTTCTTTGGGGTTCTGTTGGGAAGAATGCGTAAGGGAGATTGTCTATCAACGCCTGATGGGTACTGGGGCGGTACGTTGTTCATACTTTCCAGTTGATGCAGGTGCTGGACGCATGATTCGTCAACGTTTGCGAACAAAGTAGTTGCCAGGGACCAAACGAAAACCTCCAAGGTAGAAACTCGAAGCCCCCTTGCACTTATAGGTTACTATGTGTTGACATTCTGTTCCCTACGGAGGCAGTATGCCTGCGTTCGGCTTGTCAATTCAGCGTCTGTGAAATGGACAGTCAGTTTAGATAGGATCAGCTCGAGTCGCCCTAGGCACGGGAAACCGCGAGGTGTTCAACTTTCTCCTTGAGGGAGCCATTCGCCTGGGCGTGGCAGCTTTTCGCTCAGGTCGACGGGACATGGCGACTTATCACTCACACCAGTACTGCTCTAAGTTACTGCATGTGAATCTTTACGGAAGCTCCCGGCGTGGAGTCAGGATGGTACAATCACGAACTCCTCTCCTTCATGCCTTATCGAGGTTTTAGTTTGGTCCCTGGCAACTACTTTGTTCGCAAACGTTGACGAATCATGCGTCCAGCACCTGCATCAACTGGAAAGTATGAACAACGTACCGCCCCAGTACCCATCAGGCGTTGATAGACAATCTCCCTTACGCATTCTTCCCAACAGAACCCCAAAGAACCGCTCCTCCCACCATTCTGGACATCCTTGAATCCTGCCTGGCGCCACACAGGTAATTCTCTTAGGCGGCGACTTGTCGACAAACCAGCCTCTCCCAGAAATCAGAGTGACAGATTTTTACTTACTACAGACAGCGCCCGCTTTGCCTTTCGGCTGGGCTGAAACCCGGGCAGGCATGGGAAACGGCAAGGTGTGCAAGTACCTAATCGTGGGAGTAATCCGCTCTGGCGTGCCAAACCACCGTTACGTTCAGTCGAGCCAATCGACCATACCAGCGCTTTCTAAGCTCCCGCAGACGATCTCTTAGGGAGCTACGAAGTCGCGTCTCAGGCGTGGAGGTAGGCTGAAGCAAAATTCCGACGTCTCCTCATACACGTCAACTTTTGTATAGGAAGCCCTAACTATAAGTCCCTGTCCAGAGCAAACGATCGGGCTGCGCCGACTGAACCTGTCGTTCATCGGACTCCGGCCCGGACAACGGAAACTAAAACCTGGGCGCAAGATGCCCCGTGTATGTTGTGTTCGTCCGTCTGAAGGTCTGTTAAGCGGTCGGCCGTATGTACATTGTAAAAGACTCAGACACAGTACAATTTTTCCTAGTGAAAGGTATCGGCGTCTATATAAATGCATTATTGCAGCAACGTATTTACTGTCGAACTATACAACTTGAAGTCAATTGTAAGTAGATTATAAGAGAAACTCAAAGAAAGTTCTGAAACTAAGCAGAGATGTGGGACGTGACTTTGTACGCTGGTGTGTTCGATGCAGCAACCCTTTAATATAATGGTGGATGTGAACTGTCAGCGTCGAAGTGTGCCGCATAGCTCGGTGTACTTGTACAACGCATGAAGTAGGAGAGGCGGTTGAAGTGCTGAGGTCTTGTGGGCACACATGTTGTTGAAGAAAATGACATCGGACTTATGGCAATCAGAAACGACATTAATCAGAATTAGTATGGGTTCGTAATGTGCTGCACCTATACGTAAGAAGGCGCATTAGACAGTGAAAGACAATGTCTAGAAAAATTTCGTCTAGGTCTTCTGTCTACAACAGATTCTATGTTTTAGACTCAAAAAAACAAGGACGAGTAAGATAAGAAGTGGAAATCGTTCATGTTCTTATTTCTTCCACTTTTGTTGTAACGTAAGTTTTGCTGCCATACAGGAGCTCCGTCATATAGAATTGGTCGATTGCCACTGTCTTCTAGAATTTCAATACCGTTTCTTAATATTTGTTTGACATTTTGAAAAACATTTTTTATCTACGTCTTTGTGTTACTTAAAGAAAATTTTACATATTTAAATGCATCATTTGTTAAAATTCTTCAAATTCTACGAGATCTTGATTAAATTTTGAATTAAACCCAGCACAGTCTTTTGACTTAATGAAACTGTATAAAAAACGCATAGCGTGAAAGACGACGTTTTTTATGTGGAAGCGAGAGGCTAAGTCGTAATCCTGATTTTCTCTGCTAGCAGGCGCTGTAGTATGTCTCAGATACTCACTTTGCCTTACAATGTAGGACGGATACCTTATAGAGAGTTTCCCCCGAGACTCAAACTGCAAGGGAGGACACATAGGAAACGAGACCAATTTTGTTTCTGCCAATAAATGAATAAAAACCCTGCCCGCGTTGTAAGCGCTGCTCAGATTAGGGTTGGTGGTAAGGTCGCTTCTCTTTATCTCTAAAAACGATATGGTCTTCAAAGGCATTAAAATTATCTAACTTTTAAATTAGACAAGAAAATTACCCTTTTAATATTTTGACTGTGAGATTTCTTGTAACCCAAATGATGATGTGACTATTCAGTTAAACAAATTAGGCATTCGGTAGCAAGACACATCTAAAAATCACCAGTTGTCCCGTGGCGGTAGCTCATCTGAAGCTCGGAACGCTCGTAATCGCGTGCCCTGGTCTCTGTCTCTCCCAGGTTAGGCAAATATATGGGACGGCTCACTGATTACTAAAAATAAGACTATTAAAACCACGAGAAATAGCATTTAAGGAAATAGCAGTACTTGTCTTAAAACCTGGGTTTGGGTGCTGTCGGAAAGCAACAGAGTATGACAATATCGGCGGAGATGACTTTTTTGAGGACTACGTGACCGCACTTTGTGTAATCAGATAAGAAATAATTCATTCATTGTGTGCAGGGATTTGGGTAGGATGGATAATGAAAGATTGACACGTAGTGCCAAAGAATACACATTGACTTGATATAGGTATGTTGGTCACCTACCGGAACAGCAGACTGACTTAGCACATGCCGTAGGGAGGAAGAAGAAGAAGAAGAAGAAGAAGAAGAAGAAGAAGAAGAAGAAGAAGAAGAAGAAGAAGAAGAAGAAGAAGAAGACAAAGACGACAACGACGATGATGATGAAAACAGGAACAAGAATAAGCGTTCAAAGTACATATTTGCATAGCTACTTATATATTTGCATAGTACAGTTGTAAGGTCGCAGTTGAATAACTACGAAGGAAATCAGGGGGTCAATACCACTTCTCCAGACTTATTAGAAAACTGAATAAATTCCACAAACACTTAACGTAAACCTATTTCTAAGCCATTCGTGTGTCTTAAAATAAGGCTTATAAACAATAGTAGAATCAAAAGGAATTACAATATTTCTAAATGACTAAAATAAAGAGGAGTCCAGCCTACAAATAAGTCTCATCTCCTCCCCAGGAGCAGCTTCTAGTAACGCCAGTGTAGGATCCTATATACAATTTGGTGAATATTTTTATAAACTACGGGGGGCAGTCTGGAACTTGTATTATATTTGAAGACTTCGGCAGTTCGTAAGTTCTCAGCTTATACCGCCGGCGATCAGAACGAACGTTCCTCTAGTAAATGAATTTATAATAACAGTTTCTATTGTCGACGAATACGTTCAAGGTCAATACGGTATAATATGGGAGCTAAAGTTACAGATTTTCTGTCAAACAATACCGCAACACTTTTGCAACGATTCGCTTCATCACCAAATCACGTCTGAATCAGAATCGCAGTACTGTACACAGTAAATGAACGTTCTCTCGGCTCGCCGGATTCATGTGACAAATGAACGCATTATTAAGGTCAGCGGGTCAGATAAAAGTGATCGAATAACATTTAAACGAGAAATTACACAGTCGTTAGGTCACATCTGTTGTTAACAAGTTGCTCAGTTATCGCTGTGACGTCAGTTATCAACTGTTTTGACAGCATAGATTGGCCAAAAAACTGTTTGCATAGCTGTTTAAAAACATACATTAGTCGTTTAAGAATGCAGAAATTGTTCAAGTGTAATTTCAGTCCACTGTGAATCCGATGATCAAGGTCCGACAGTCGGTCTCATTAAGCAAACATCCGAATCTTGGATCAACAATTACAGTTCGTTTTTCTAAATGTTTGAAAACGATTTCAAGAAAGAATATGTTTTGTTTTCATACAATTAATTTAATTTATAGTAAAAATTAATTTTTATTTTGTAAGTAACTCTTAACTATTTCTCGCAGTTTTCTATAGTATGAAATGTTCGTCAAATATTAACTGCTTCTTCAGGTAACCATTGGTGCCACATAAGTGGTGGCGATAAGTTTCCCTTCGCGACGGGTCATAGAATTGTACAAAGTAGGGGACGGAGTTGGTACAGACGATTAGCAGTTTTGCAGGCTAGTTGCTCGGAGCGTGTTCGCCAGGTGAGACGACGATCCAGGTGAAGCCCGAGGTACTTGACACCGGGAGACTAGGGCAGGGGAGTATCGCCTATGTAGAATCCGACATGGAGCCTTCTGCTGTGCTCTTGGCCGCTTTAATAGACCATCGAGTCTAGCTGTTCCTGGAGCCAGATATCGGCCGTTTCAGCATGACGGTCGACGGTATAAACCACCATACCGCAGGCGGAAAGCCCACAATGGAAACAAACGTTAGCGGAGGATTTCAAACGATTGTTACTGTATACTTTGTGAGGAATTTATAAGTTATATTATTTCGACGACGCCTGTCACATACGATCGTGCTATACACTACGAAAACACTATACGTCTGAAACATGAACTTTTCAGCGCATGAGAACAGACAGGTGCATAGCACTTCTTGGGCCGAAAGGTTGTTTTCCTTAAATTGGATTCTAACCGGTCAGAAGGTTCTGATTTGAAACTTAAATTATTCAAAAAACATTTACTATAAACAAATTTATAATAATTTATGCAATTAATTTTTATAGTATGAAATGTTATTCAAATATTAACTACTTCTGCAAGTTAAATTAACTTAATATACTATTTATCTCCTGACGCACGTTTCACTGATCACATCAGTATTATCAGAGGATTATAAAACAATTGAATTGATTCGATTTCGATTTGGCCAAGGGAACAGCTGTAGTCTTCTCCAGACGCAGAATGCTCCACGTTAGAGTCTACGTAGGCGATACTCCCCTGCCCTGGTCTCCCGTTGTCAAATACTTCGGGTTTCACCTGGATCGTCGTCTCACCTGGCGAATACACTCCGAGCAACTAGCCTGGAAAACTGGCAATCGTCTGTACCGACTCCGTCCCCTTCTTTGTACAATTCTATGACCCGCCGCCTAGGAAAACTTATCGCCACCACGTATGTGGCGCAGTGGTTACGTACGCGATCTTTGTTGGGACTACTTGGCCAAAACCCATAAGCGTAAGCTTCAGTCTCTCCTGGACTGAGGACTGCGCTGGGCATGTATACTTAACAACCTAACTTAACTAACAAGACCATCCGAGAATCCCTAGGTGTCCGTTCCCTGAACACCACCATACGGACACTTTCCAGAAAGTTTTACTGCCGCTGTTCCTGCTTCCAGGGCATCCCCTAATCAGCGCCCTAGGTCGCAACCCATCAGGTAAATCTTAGAACCGGCCTCGGCGAACACGCTCAATTAGATCCTCATTGAAAATCCATGGCCGATAGCAAGCTACATCTAAATATCCAGGAGACTTTTCCAGGAAGCTCGGGACGCGGCACAACAGCGGCGATGGGCAAGTCCATCGGCTCGCAAAACCGTTGGTCATCTCTCTCATCATGAATAACTATATCAGCTGCATAATTTATTTGCTCTCAATAGGAAAGCTTTGAGTCTAGTCTCACCCCTAGGTATTTCACAGCGTTCTTTGTAAACATTATTTCAGCTCCCACTTGCAGCGGTATGATAGTGGGAACCCGTCGCCGGGTGAGTAGTACTATTTCGGTCCTATCGGTCGCTAGATCCAGGCCGTGTTCTTCAAGCCAGGAGCCCACTCGCCTCATTTCCTGATTCAGGCTTCTTTGTGCAGCCTCGTGCTACAATCCCAGCCGCGATACTGTCTGAGTGACCTACCAGAAAAGTGTTTGGCGGAGTCTCCGTCCGTAGAATTCCGTCGTAGGATACGTTACAAAGGTCAGGGCCCAAAATTGAGCCCCGAGCAGCCTCGGCGGTGATCTTCTTACGAGGTCCGTCTGTCATATCATAAATAAATTCCTTGTCACTGAGGTAGCATTCTATTATCGGGAGGAGATACTGTGGGATCCGGAAGAAGTGTTCCAGGGCTCTGAGCATGTCGCTCCAGCTGGCAGAATTGAAGCATTCTTAATATCCAGCGTTGCCAACAAGACTATACTACTTGAGTAATTTTTCCGCTGTTGGGCAGCGTGGGAAGCTCTTACTACCTCCTCCACTGCTTCAAGAGTTGATCGGCCTTTCCGAAAGGCGTATTGTCTGTTTGACAGGTCTCCCGCGCTTTGAATGGCTGCTAACAGATGTGGCTTTACCAACCTTTCCAGACACGTTCCAGCAGTATCCAGCATGCACAAAGGCCTGTACGCTGATGGCATGCCCGGGCCACCCTTACCTTAGCTGACAAGCACCAGCCTCTGCACTTTCCACCGCTTGGGGAAGTATCCCTCCCTGTATCTGTGGGCATGAACTAGCAATCACCTTCATAACTTCTGACGGAACACCGTCCAGTCTGGGGCTTTGCCACTACCACCACTACTACTATACTACTACTATTACTACTACTACTACTAACTTTACCTACTACTACTAGGTGGAACTTTAGTTATACCACAGGTCGCAGCCTAATACTTAAATGGAGGGGCTTCGATTATTATTAATATTATTAAATTAATCGTTTTGTAAATTTAGTATGTGCTTCCTGCAAAAATGTTTATGTCAAACGCTGAGACCTTACAGATAAACATAGAAAGGACAATGCCAGGACCTACAGGCAGAGACAGGACGTCAAACTACTATCTAACCATAGTTGATGTAGTATTATATAGTACTATTATACCATACAGTAGTATATAATATAGTAGTATTACACCACACTATTATTTATAGTAGAGGTGATAGTCGGGATTTTGCTGATGGTCGCAAAGGTTGCTACAGTCGACGTCAACAGGCCGTAATAATCGCATTTTGCAAGATGGAGGTATGGTTAGGAAATCTTTGGTACAGGGAACTGGACAACACTAGTGCAGGAGAAATATAACTGGATTATGCTAGGAAAGGTATTCCCCGTCGGCAATAGGCAGACAGGAATAATGATCTATTAACGGTTATGATAATATGACGATAATAATAATAATAATAATAATAATTATTATTATTATTATTACTATCACTAACTAGCTCAGTGGTAACTCGACCGTTTCCCATTTGTCTGTCTGTCTATTTGGAATATGTCTCACGATAACTTTTAAATACATTAACCATTTTTTGTAAAACATGGCACGCCTGTACGTTTATCCTACAGACGGCTATTGTTTTTGAGATTGATATCCTCAAATATAGGGGGGGGGGAAGCAAAAACGTGAGGGGTCAAAACTGTGGTAAAATCGTAAAAATTCGTGTAGGGTATCAGATTAAAGATATATATATATATATATTATATATATTAATACGTGAAGAGAAAACTTTGTACCCCTTTTTAAGCATATTGCGCGCACGGAGGAGTGTGAGATTTGGCATAGTTAAAGTTTATATGGAGAAGGAGTGCAGAAAGCTAAAATTTATATATAATATGTGTTACAAATACATTAAATAAAATAAAATAAAACATTCATTTGCACTTGAAAATTCATTTAAACTTTTTCAAACAATGGTAATTGTTAAAAATAAAATAATTTTGTTGCCAGGCAACAATAGTCTGTGGAGTTGTATGGCAAGGCAAAAAAGCGTTTATTTTATATTTTGTATATTAGCTATCTGTGTTTTATATATTAATGTGTAGTTGAAAGTGAAATACAGCTTGCTTAATACTGACAGATTGACTGAATGAGCTGTGAATATTGTGTGATTTCAAATGTTTCTTTTTCAATAATCTGTGGAGTGTATGTCAAGGCAAAAAAGCGTTTATTTTATATTTTGTATATTAGATATATGTGTTTTATATATTAATGTGCAGTTGAAAGTGAAATGCTTGCTTAATATACACCTGTTGCAAAAGGAAAATTTTGTAGCAGCAATTTGAATTGACTTACTCTCACCTAATTATTATTGGTGGTTTCAAAAAAGTGAGTACATTTTATTATTTTTAAATTAAACCCTGTCTAATCTTAGTTTCAGTAATTTCATTACATGTTTTTTTTTTACATTCAGATATTCGCACCTACTTCCATTATGCCTCGACATAGAACATTGACGGGTCGGAGTGAGAGACAAAGAAGAAGGAATATATATTCGCGTGAAAGTCAAAATGATAATAGACCAAATGCAACTTTAAATAGTGTAAATAGTATATAAAATGATGAAATTATTTTGAGGGATACATTTAAATGCGCACTGAATGTCATTCCAAGAAATTTTAATACTTTTGATTGTGGATTAGTGCATTTACAATGCAGGTTTTGCAATGCAAAACATTTCGAATCTGAGGTCACTTTAGGTGAAAGGACTACATTCACTTCATGTTGTCATAAGGGTAAAGCAATATTACCGGCCTTAAGTCAAAATGAATACTTTAAATCATTGTATGATGGACTTACTTCAAATGAACCTTCAATAAAAAGAAAGTCAAAAATTATTTTGAAAACATTCGTAAATACAATTCATCATTTGCTATGGTTAGCTCAGCAGCTAAAATTTCGGGTACAGTTACGCATGGAGTGTATCATTTTAAAATACATGATGTTTTTTATCACAGATCAGGTCCAATGACTGCTGGATATGGTCGCTCACCATGTTATGCGCAATTATATTTTTATGATGTTGACACTGCTGTCAATTATAGATTACGTGAACACTATAATCAAACATTGAATATGGACTTGAAGATATCAATGGAAACATACATAAACTTAAGAAGTAAGGACTAATCTGTTTGTCATTTAGGCATTGTGGTAACAAATTTAACTAAAAAGCCAATGCAGTAGTTCGAAGCTTTTAGTATTTCTTGTATGTCTGCTTTACAATTGTTTTTTTACTAAAAAAAAAAATAAAAAAACGGTAGAGTAGTTGAGGTGGTTTCATAATGTTTCTGATAATTAAAAAAAACTATCTGATATTGAAGTTTGTGTAACTTCTTAACGTGCAGGTCAGAGAGATTACTAGTTATAATACGCGATATTGGTATAGTACAGTAGTAAATAATATATGAACAGATCAATAAACATTACAAAGTATTAATCAATAACTGGTAATTTTTGAAGAAAACTTAAATCAATAAGAAATTTAAACAGTTTAGAAACACAAATTCCAGGTCGTTTTACGTGGTTATTATAATTTTACAGGAAGTGAATTGAGAAAATAATGTTATCTGCACGAGTGAAGAAAGTGTACTGCAAGTATTTTTATAAACTGCATTGTATACACAGACGTGTTAAATCTTGGAAATATTTATCTAAGATGGGCTTAATTGTTCTTCAACTTGTAACGGCTATTACGTTTGAAGAAAAAAAAAATAGGTAATACGTAAGCATATCTAAATATACGATAACCTTCACTGCTGTGAAATTCTGTTGTTATATAGTGTCACATAAAACAACAGCTGGACAAATTTAATAAAAGTTAACAAAATTTTCAAAAATTCAACAATGTTTTTAGTTTCATATATAAGATCCGAAGCCCTATTACAAATTAGTAGTAATAATAGTACTAACTAGTAACCTCCTTTGAGCTCCAGAACTCAATTACTATTTTCAAACAAAGACATGTATTAAGTTAAAAATATTTCTGGTTCATATATATCTGAAATTATCAGATAATTACAAAAACCTCTACTACTTTTGTTTTTTAGTAAATGATAATTGTAGAGCAAACAATCATGTAATAACTACAAAAATTTCGGAATATTTGCATTGGCTTTTTAGTTAAATTTATAACCATAATGACTAATTGACAAATAATTTAGTCCTAGCATTTAATTTTATGTATGTTTCCATAGATACCTATAAGCCTGTATCTAATACTTTTAGAAATATACATATCTGACAACAATATATAAAGTTTTTTTTTTTGAAAACAAAGCTTAAAGACTTTTTAATCTAAAATTGTCAATGAATGTTGGGAGATATTAATTCTGTCAAATTATTAATTTCCATTTTTTCATTATTACAGACGAATTTTGAATAAAATTACTCACAACTTTATCCCTCACATAGTGTTCAACAATTTTCTTAAAATTTCAAGTTCCATTTTTGGCACTTGGTGCCCCAAACTTAAAAATTTTTCATTGTAAACGACCCATTCGAATTTGGGTGAAAATTATATTAAATAATATACTAAATTTTAGTCATACGTCTGACTGGATTTTTACAATTTTTCAAATTGTTTATCGCTTTTTAGGTCTCTGGTGCCTTAAAAATTTTGAAATTTCGAAAACTGTACCCTATAGCCAGATTTTGTTTAAAATTCTCTTTAATTTCATACCCTACGTGAATTTTTCCGATTTTATCAAAATAGTGACGAATCTTTTGGTCTCCATGAATAGAGAAAATGCTTCTGTTATTCGATGTCAGTAGTATTCAGTGGGAGAAACTGTGAATGGTTAAAGGGCGTACCTAGTTCGATCGTATTCGAAACGATGAGATAAGAAAGGAACTGAAAATGTGATCGATAAGGGAGCGCCTGGGAATGAGCTGGATGAGAAGCGCCATTGGAAGCAGCGCCTGCAGACAATAAGCAATCAAAGATTTCCGAAGCTGGCATTTAATCGCTGGAGTGAAGAAAGTGTAATCCTGTGAACGTTAAGGAAAAAATGGAGTACTGTGCAGTAACAGATCCATTGTAATGGTGAGGATGAGGAAGATGATGGTGGTGGTGGTGATGATGATGATGATGATGATGCTTTTGCTGTGTGAAACAAAACTCGAATAATTTATTAAATTTATGAATAAATTATTCTAAACATTCAATTATGGCGCAGGCCGGCACAATAGTTTTGTTTGCGACTCACAATCGCAACGGTTGTGCTGCGGTCGCGCACCGGGTCAAGGTCACAACTCAGTCTGCCCTATCGCTGGGGACAAATGACACAGAGGTCTTGTCCGGCATGCTTTTGGTTAGATAAGTTAACAAAGGCATGCTTACACTATACACGCGCGCGAGCGTAACATAACTCTCTTGCCCCCGCACGTGGTTATCAGATGGCTGATTTCTCTCTAGCGAGACTTGTAGCACGGCCGGGGGCACAACAGGCCACATGCATAATGCTTGAAAGGAGAATAAGAAGACAAATTCATCTTATTTTGTAGATAATGCTGTACTTAAATAACTTTTTATGATATTTTATAATTTATTATCGAACATTGAAGTCAGTACGGATTTTGGCTACTAGCTTACAAAATAAGGCGTTGTGAGTTCGAATCCAACTTGGGCTACTCTATTTGTCAAGACGTCCAGCTGTAGTCTAGCTCTAACAGTTCAAATGGGATCCTAATCTCATCAGATAAGTGACAGCTGAAGCCACATTAAGCTACCTGTAGGCTTGTATCTAAGAATTACAAATATTTAACTTAACCTTTTCATGAGCAAAAAATGTAATTTAAAATGTAAAGTGTAAAATAAAAAGCGACAATCTTGTCAAGGCCACATGAACACACAAATCGTTTAACGTAGCGGTGAAAAAAAGCTGATTTATTAGTAAAAGCGCTCTTAGAAGCGATTACAAATTTTGTGGCTTAGGAAAGTATTTTCATGTAAATGGAAACAGTAATTTGGTAGGGTACGGTTTGTGTATGAGTCAGACAGAATACGGTCACACTGTACTACAGTAGTGTTAATTTCATCGGACTCCAGTTCGATACGACTCGGTTTGTATTAATATTGGTCTGTATTGCACTGGGCCAGTGGACTTACACATACAAGTACAGTAGATGAAATTGTGTTCACTACATCCACTCTCTTGTTGTCTGTAAATTACGTACAAATTATGACAACCAAGAAATACTACCATGAAAATATAATCTACGAAATTAGAACCTGACATTAAAAACGAAGAGGACAAAATGTATCTTTTTAAGTTTACTTATGCAATCTGTAATCACAAAACAATAATTGTAATTGGATGCTGGCATAGAGAGAACTGTCCTATGACTAGTTATCTGTTGGATGTCAGACATATCGTATTATATAAACACTGACATATAATATATTAAACCCATTCAAATTCTTATAGCCTAAGTAAGTCTAGTTGTTTTTAGTAAGAAGAATGTCAGTTTTAATCTTCGTGTCTCTAAGCTGTTCCCAAAAAATTTATCGTTAGATGGCTTGAGTGAGCTTCAGGTGTTTTAGGTAGCTTTTCGTGAACTGTACAATTGATTTGTAAACTTCAGACGCCAACCTTTATTGGTGACAACCATGGAGTATTGTTTATGTCAGACAACGCGTTGTTGGAAACCTTCCGATAATGGTGATGCTGGATTTGGAAGCATGTCCTCAAAACTGTAAGCCGTATGTCCATACTGACTTGAAGCCAGTGTTGTAAACCAGCAGCTTGTTGTCACTGTTAGTAGCGATTTTCTGTCAGGAGTTAATGTTTGAAAAACTTGGTGTCCAGTTGTTTCTTCAGTGAGTTGTTTATCTAGGTGGATGCACATGTATTTTCCGCATTTAACTACCAGGATAGATTTATTCTTTATCTTTACAGTTGGTGCTGTACTAATATGTGCTGACTTCGTTATGTTTAATTGAATTAGCAATTTTTTCGCCCATTTTAATATTGTCTTTTGGATAGATATGTAGTGAAATGTTACTTCTATTAAGTATTCTAAGTATTCCTTTATAGAAATGACCGCAACATCGTCAGCGATCACGTCGTCACTAGTTCGCAGATCTGTTGTAGGCAGCAAAGAAGGTACCAAATTGGACCCAGAACACTTCCTTGGGAGACTTTTCGTCTTATTGCAAATAATCCAGTTCTTTCTGTAAACAGAAGTGTCTTTCATGTAACCAAGATTTTAAAACGGTAAACGTGGATTCAGTCAAATTTTTTTTGTTTTTTTAGAGTAATCCGTGATGCCAAACCTTGTCGAATCGTTGGCTGCAATCAAGAAACAGCGATGAACAGTAGGTTTTTACTTCAAAGAATTTCATTATCCTATCTACTACTCAGTGTACTTGTTCAATTGTGGAATGCTGCCTTCTAAATCCAAACTGATGAAGAGGTACAATATTCTTATCTGAGGTACTATTTCTTAAGCTCTTTGCTTTTTGTTAACGATTGCGATCATTGTTGGTAACAGACTTATATGATCGATATGACGTCACGTCATTTGACGGTGTCTTGGGTTTATGAATAAGCAAGACTTAACCCAACTTCTACTGTGCAGAAACGTATTTCAGTCTCAGTACAGCGCTGACTTGAACAACTCTGCCGCTTGTACAAAACCCCTAACTTTACAAAGTACAATGTTTTAACCTGAAACAGAGTTGTGCGGCCACAACTATTCCTCACCAGCGAAGTTACTTCACGAGTTGAAGTGTTATGTCCGTTGCGATTGACCTCTGTTTTGATAATATGTTGGGCTTCTCTGGGAGAAAGCGACTTCACCTACTCATTTTGTTGTTGTTACTTGGCATGAAATTCGTAAATTTTTTCGTCATCGTTAGCATCAGCAGGTGAATATAGTTGAAATATATCACGTAGCTGTTTGACAAAGGTTTCAGCCTTTTCGTCATCTGCTTTTCCCAAGTTCCATTGGAATTCTTTATGGGTTTAATTTGCGTACGAGAATATTTTAGACCTTTGGCAACTTTCCACAAAGCATAGTCTGTCGACTACTGGGAAGTCGTTTATCAGATGTTCTTGAAAAGATCATACTCTTTAAGGTGCCTAGTTGGTCTTCCTTCGGCTACCTTTACCTTCATGTTAACACGGCACGTGGTTTTTGTTATTCTTCTTTATGTAGTTAATGAGGTTGCTTCCTAGGCAGCTTCCTAAACTATTGATACGAAGTACTGATACCAAACTTTATTGGTGTTCTAAGACTGATTTTCAAATCGATTTTGCTGAAAATCGAAATTGCTGAAAACATTCCAGTCAATCCTTTGTTGTACAGTTTTGCAGGATTTCAGTTGTGTACAATTTTTGGATATACTGTAGCTAAAACTGGTGAGAGGTCGGATGCAACGTCCTCATTTGGCTCGACGCTTATGACTTTCATAACAAAAAGGCCAAGCAGTCTTGAATTTTGCAAGGATCGGTAGGTCAGTAGGTTGAATTGTATAGTGACACGTACCAATTCGTTCATTATTTGGTCTGCCTCTTTCAGGTGGCGACATTATTGATCCCTAACTCCTGTGTTCACATTAAAATCACCACCTGGGCTAGGAATGTGTTTGCAAATTCGTTAAAAAGTAGTTAACAAATAAATCTTTATTTGGTGGATACGCTGGAGATTCAGTTATTGGTCCAAACCGATCTAGTACTTACAGTTTAATGTATACGCAAAGAGCCTTCACGCCTAAAATTATAATTGAAAAGGGAATTAACTTTTTTATCTTAATTTATCTTTGTACGTTACGTACAATCTTTCCTTGAATGATACATTATACTGGCTTTTTATCTTCATGTTACAGTACGTTTAAGCATCAGGCAAAAAGAAAAACAAGCAGGCAGAGTGTCAGTAGCATTACATGGAGTCGTATGAAAAAATAAATATTTAAACTCCAAAGTAAAACCTATACAAAGCCGTGGTACTACCTAACATTATTTGTAGATCAGAAACAGGAGCATATACAAAGGGACTGAGCAATTTTGGAAACAAAGGATGAAGACGCTGCACAAAATTGTGAGAAAACCTCAGTGGAATAGGAAGCGTAGTGAAGATATACAAAAAAACTGTGTTGCATCCAACCGATAAATGAATGGGTCAAGACGAGATTGCGATGATCAAATAGCGCGTCGCTAGAAATAAATTGACGATACAAAAATCTTGAGGCCGATTAACGAAGATGTAGAGAGATGTAGAGAGAATAGCTGTAATTTAGATTAAACATATAGTACTCTAGGCGCCGTAGGCGACGACGAAGAAAACAGTGTGTAATAGCATTAACATTGATGAACATTCTGTTGTAATGTGAGTTGTTAGTTATCGTTCAAAGGGTTTATCAGGTGTAATAGAATTGCTGAACTTCAACCACAGCGAGTATTTGACAGATGAAACACGCTACGTCACATCGTGGAACAGAGATGTCACAGCTACCTCTGACACTTCCTACAGCTGTTCTGTAGCCATTAGATCGGTGTGTTCAGGATCCGATAGTTCACAGGTTCTTAAGATTTTTACTACTGTGATGTCTTGGCGGTCTCCCCAAACTGTCCGCTTTTTTTTGTCACCGTCGTTTGTAGAGTTCTGTGCTCTGTGGGGGGGGGGGGGGAGGTGTCCCTTGAAATCTCAATAAATTAAGTCGGTAAGAAACTGCTTTCACTACTGTGATTAAAATAATTTAGTAATTACAAAACACAGGATAAATAGAAAAATTGTATTCACTGATATGTTTGGTATCGGCTCAATACAAACTTTTTTGGGATTATTTTAGGTTAACTTAATATGTACTAAATTAATGACGAAAAATGTCTCATCTCCTTCTCTAAATAATATCGCAGCCCCGCAGCTGTTGCGCTCTGCACTCAGAACCGCAACTAGAATTATGATCGTTTGACTGTAATATGCGGACTGTAGTAAAATAGAATCGTGTAGTAGATCGTATTATCAAGAATGTGATTGGAAAGAAAATGTCTGAATTCATCGTTCATGAAAATTTTACTTAAATTGGGAAACGTTAATATAAACACATAAGTAGGCCTACTGAACAAAATGCCTGATACAAAAACGTGGACATTCGTGGAGCAGCCATAAACATCGGCGCTTTATCCTGCACGAAGAATAACGAGGATCTGCGAGGTGAGTAGGGAGATACACGTCTGTGTACGCAGAGTATATGTATACTCCTATATGTATACGCTGGTGCTTCTCGTCCGGACAGCGCAGTCTATTTGACTGGAAGACACTCTGTGAATCTGTTTGCCCGTCTATCAGTTTAAAACCGTATAGTTATTTAAAACATAAATAAGGCTTCAGATACATACCAGAAATATTATTCACGGTCATGTAAACATGGAGAATGTATAACAACTTCGACCAAAAAATTTTTGTAATCCCTAAAATATGACTCGAGTTATTTTAAAGTGTTAAAAAAATTAGGCATATGCATACATTATTTTGTTTCAACTGAACTGTAGAACATACGGTACACGAATAACCCCAGAGTATTTCTTCGGGTTTGTTATGATGAGGACAACAAAAAATCAATCGGAAGTGCTGTGACGCATCAATTTTTAGCACGTGTATGCAGGTAACTCCTCATTTTCATATCGAACGCACGATAAACTGAGTACGCTCTTGGAAGGGGGTATTTAGAACAGTGGTGTCCAAACATTATTTTAATTTAGCCTTTTCAACACTGGTAAAATTGGACTGTCCTTACGTGTTTATATACATTATCGGTCAACTCTAAAGTAACTTTTATTAAGTGATACTCTATAAAGTCATATAGCTATTACTCTAGTATGCACACTAAATGGAAAATAAATATTATTGTAATCGATTTTATTCTCTTCATAGAACTTCTGAATAACAACAAGGAGACCGATAAGACCTGCTACACAACCTTTCGCAAAGAATTGTTAGGAGAAGTCAAGGATTATCTTTGAATTATCTTCCTCTTCAAGTCGATTCTACAGAGTTCATTTGTCGCATTGCGACACCTAATCGTAATTTTTTTTAATTTTCTACTGATCTTGTTTAAGACCCGTTTTGAAATTCGTGACGCTTGGTATTTCCTAATTCTTGACTTCCCTTAAGTCGTCTCAAAAATTTAATTCCCGTTACATCATGGCATATCACATTTCGTGTGTCCGCTGTAAATCTCCGTTTCTTGCTCACTTTTCATAGTGTTCTCCTACGAAATTTCGTTTATCCTGCAAATGTCTGTCATCTCTTGTTAAGTGCACGTCATTTCTTATTTTTGTACGAGGTATCTGCATAATAAACAACGTCTAATAGCAATTCTACAGAACTGCATAATGCACAACATCTCATCTTGCCTGTATCAGCTTACAAGAGTGATCATGAAGAGTATACTACTGCGTTTGATTAGCAGTTTTACTACTAAATATAGAGAGAGTGAACCTGCACGGCTGGTGACCTACCCAATAAAATCTCTGTACATTAAACAATGAACTAGTCACAAGTTTTCCTTTCATAGTGAACATAGAGAAACTCCGTTCTTCCATAAGGCTGTCTCTACAAGTGAACTTTCCACATACGAGTACTGCAAACCTAAATCTCTGTGTTTTTAATAAATCCAGTAATAAACTTGTTTATGATATAAATTTAAAACATCGGAGGCTACAGAGCTCAACGGCTAATACAAATGCGAAGGTTACACTGAGGTCAAATGAACAGTTAACCTTTGCAGCTGAGAAATGAAATTTTTTTCCTAAAGGCTGTTTGGGTTTCACTAAGAAAACATCGTTTCCAGATTTATTACACGTGCTTACATCTGTCATTTAGTAAATATTCTTATGTTAAATACTGTATGTCATTAAACTTTCTGTTACTGTCACTACCAATATTACAATAAATTTAGACCTTGCAGTGTGTTTATTTACAGAGCCTGCAAGAGGTAGTACTACACAGCTTCTGAGGATGTCCTATATTTAGCTTTCCTCGCAACTGGTATTCAAGCATGACGTCGTAATTGTATTCTAAAGCACTTATAAGCATACTACTGCCAGTGCTTTCTATACATACGTATTATGTTACTTATGGAAATAACCGCTTATTTTTCTTGGTTGTTTACACTGCGTTAGATATATAATTTATACTGTTCCATTCTTCTGATTTGTTTTACTGTAACTTTAGAACCAGGTTCTTACAAAAACTTGATGACATTTGAATTTGATACCCTTTTTATATGTGTAACAGAAATTTTATTTTTTATCGTCTGTAACTAAAAAATTGTCACTGTTCAGGCATTAATAGTGAGTTAATGTAATAACTCGAGCCAAAGAATAGAGAAACTGAATTCCCAAGTGAAACGGTAAAATCGATCGTGAACGCGTTTTGCGAACATGATGAAAACACTGATGATCGATTACTAACGTTAAACACCTCAAGGCCTCTGTGATTGAAAGAATTAAGTGCTTCTGGATTTTTGCAATCGTCATACAAAGTACGCAATCCTCTGGTTGTTGTCACAGCGTGATTATCACTGTGTACGATATCTGTCTTAAAGAAATAACACAATAAATAGTTCCGCTGAAATTGTTTAGGTCGGCTTCAAGGCACCTCTTATCAACCGTAATTACAGTCGTAGCTCCATCCATACAGTCGCGTCGTTGACACTTTCCTGTATCACTTAAACAACGGCTTGCCCTGGCAGCAGAATAACGACGACACGATGGTTCGGCTTTATAGAAGGGTGATAAGCGTAGTTGCAGAACGCGAAGCTCACTTGGACGAGACGTTTTCGTGTCAGTATACTAACGAGGCAATCTGATTGGCGTACACGAACGGCATCTCTGATCCACGAACATATTATCGCATCAGAGTGGTCCGCCCATGAATGTTCTAAGCGTGCGAGCTATAACTCTTCTGCTACCTCCTACGCGTCACTGTTCCTCACCTCACAATTTTATAAGATACAAGCACTTCTGTGGTTACGACACAACTGCATTTTCACCATCCATAATAACTTAATGTTCCGCTCGATAAATACCACATTCCTGAATACAGTTTTGTTAAAAATACCTACCAATTCTCATTTTAATTCCTCTGTGTAACACAAACGTCTATTGCTTCCTACCATTTGGACTCGCTTCAGTTACACTGACTTTCAATTTCAGCCAAAACTATCCGGTTCAGCTGACGTATCGCTCACATGTTTGATTTAATATATTTTAATGTAACTGTCGAGAGGTGTACTGTGTCTATCACGTTCTTCTTTACATTCTTTTCGGTGTATTATTAGTCGTAGAACAGGTAAAACAAGTTATGTCTTAAGGTGGACATTAAAAATATTGGAAAGATGTGTGGCACATTATAAAAGACATCCACGAAGAGAGAAATGTCGCATTCATAACTTTTGATATTAACTCTGTAAAAGAAGGGAACTTCTTTACATGAAGGGAAGTTCGTACCGGATGGGTATAAAGTACCCTCTGTTTTGGTGGTGTTGGTTTAACAGTCCTTACCCAGTAACCTTTCATCCTGCTTTTAACCTCATATGAAAATGAGGCCCTTAAGCATCGCTTAAGCGGCGAAAACAGTGTCAGATTCAGGTTGACAATGCCGCCTTACATTCGTCCACGACTGCGTTTTAGTTATTTTGTTTATAAGCAACTAAAAAAATAATAAATATAAAAACTTTTACTGCCCTATTCAGTCTGTACTTGACAGCCACTTTAATAGACAGCAACCCAAGCACAAAATACAGGACAAAGATTTTACAGGACGTCAAATGTAGCCTGTTTAACGAAAAGAACGTAGAATTACTTAAGTTATCTTTATCGTTTAAAATATTTATTGTAAAATATATAATAACAATAACAATAACAACAACGACGACGACGACGACGACAACAACAACAACAACAACAACAACAACAACAACAACAACAACAACAACAACAACAACAACAACAACAACAACAACAACAACAACGACGACAACGACAACGACAACGACGACAACGACAACAACAACAATAATAATAATAATAATAATAATAAACAAGGCAAAAATAATAATAATAATAATATCGTTTAGCCCACTCACTGTAAATGTCGGACAGAGGTGTTTGAGTATTATAATCCGGAACAGTACAGGTACAAGAAGTAAAGTAGTGGAACTTACCTGAAACAAGGAAATCAAACACATGAGTTATACAAAATATTTCAAAATTATGACATTATTATGTGAAGTTATTTAATGTAACCACCAAAATTTCTTGCAGGGATAACGTTATTAGATACAATAATAAGTCTTATTGTTTTCTCACGCAAGAATTAAAATATGGCTCCTCTAGGAATTTATCGCAAGGTAGTTCTGTGTCGCGAGAGATTCGACGTTTTAACGACGGTCATTTTAAACATATTTTGCTATAGTAAAACTAGTAAAACGCTGTTAAATCTCTCTTAAAGAGACCCTGTGGAAACCACATATTAAGCAGGACTGTATAGCAAGCTGGACGTAATAAGCAGGTCGGAAGACTTTCAATACATAGCCCTATACATTCTATATGGTATATGTCATAGTTTACATATTATGTACAGTTAGCATATAGGCCTACATATACAATTAAGAACAGTACTTTAAACCTAGAGATTAAATATTATTTCCTCACACTAGCCTAATTCACATAGGCTACTATTCAGTTGTCACTTATATCCTACGATAAAAGTCATTTATATCCATTTATAGTCGTTTGCCTCGTGTTTGTTTGTTTGTCATTTTCTACACAATGTAAGTACGAATTCACGGTATCTGTGACCTGTCAGGAGAAGTATGAATAAACTGGCAGAAGCTTATTAGGACAGAGCTTATGATCAGTATTCTCCAGATAGTTAGCAAACACAAAATTTGCTGTAATTGTTACAATTATTTCAACACGATTAAAGAGGATCGAAATTGTGCCGAATTCAGGTGAAATATCGGGTTACTTTATATATACAGAGTCTTCCGGAAGCGAAGAGCAGTAGCCTACTTCGGAAGATGATTCTGCAGCTAAAAATTAGAAACACCGTTGGTCATACCAATGTTGGTTCGGAAATCCTTTGTTCATGAGTTATGGTCAAGTAAAAACGTTGCCTATATTTGTGTTCCAAAGATAAAATAATGCAGTAATTGAACGAACGAAGCGAGTGCTCAGTGTAACTCGACCGTTTGTCATTTGTCTGTCTATGATCTCTTTGGGTACGGCTCACGATAACTTATGAACCCATCAATCGATTTTCGTAAAACGTTACTCGCGTGTCCACACTGTTATCCTACACAACTCTAGTGTTTTCGAGAATGGTATCCAAAAAAGAGAGAGAGGAAAAAATTTTAGAGTTCAAAATTGTGCAAAAATCGCAAAACCACATTTTGGATATCAAATCCAAGCAAATTTTAACCACAAAATTTTAGTGGTAATTTTTGAAAATTTCAGAATTTTGGGACGCCATAAAGTGAGCCAAAATTCAAGATAAAATAGCAAAAATTCATTGAGTAAGAAATATAAGGGCCTTTTAACTAAATTCTGAATATGGTATTAAGTTTTTGAGTTTTCAAAACTGTGGGATCCCAAGCCCAAAAGTGAGGCAAAATTTTGCTAAAATCGTAAAGTCCGTGTGGGGTATTAAATTAAAGAGAATTTTAACAAATTGTAGTATAATTGTATTTTACAGAATTACAGTGTATAGAATTTTAACACCATGTGTACTATGTTTGGACCCCAGCGTTTATTGCATGATTGTCTGGTCTACAGTTGTTACTTTACTAAACATCAAATAGTAGGGTAATCGGGATTTCCATAATTTTTATGATAAATGAAAAATTATCTAATATCAAAATATTATCTATATCTAATATCAGTGAGGGGGTCTTCTGCTCAGGGAGCATACTAGTACATTAATAATGCAGCAATAAATAAAACTTTAAGTCGTCTTGATTATTCATCTCTTCTTTCACAGCACTAACACTTAACTAAAAATGAACTTTTTTCATGTGAAAAACTTACTAATTTTAATGGACGCGTTTCGGCTTAGTATCCGCCTTCTTCAGCTTTGGTAACAGACTTTGGGGCAGTCTGTTACCAAAGCTGAAGAAGGCGGATACTAAGCCGAAACGCGTCCATTAAAATTAGTAAGTTTTTCACATGAAAAAAGTTCATTTTTAGTTAAGTAAAACTTTAAGTTTTACCAGCAGATAAACCGTGCGGATTCTTTTCGTTGAATATGTATATTTGGTTATACAGTACATACCGACGGAAACCACTGAGTTCTATCGCCATTATGAACTCATTTATCGCGATCAGGTTTTTCTTGTGGTTTCCCGTTTCCGTCGGCATCGGTGTCAGTTGCTACACTCAAGACATCAAAAACAACAAAATATAGGTGAAATTAAACTATGCGTTATTGTGTGCGTAGCAGAGGAAGACTGCACCGAGCGAATACTTTATCTTATCAAAGCAAACAATCACGGTAGCATGCAAAGTGCCGCTATCACGAAGGTAAGCTCCTTGTTGTATTTCATGTGTTCTTAAAATGTCAGCCGTTGTGAAGGGTCTCTGCGCGTGTTTACGTCAACACTGCCTTTGTCGAGCTGCTTTTTTAGTTTTCCGTCATTTACAGGAATGTTTGTTATGCGTGCGCATGTGTTATTTAATGTTCGAGTCTTGTAACCCGATGGAAAATAAATTACCAGCGGAGGAAATATCTAAGAACGTCCAAAGATATAATGAAAAGAAGCAAAATATGATACGACTTAACAAGAAGAGGTCTAGGAATTGATTCACAATAACAAGTTGAACAGATAGAGCTACGACTGTGGAGTTTGCTTGTGTTGTTGAACGGGCGAATCGACATCTCAGTTTTAACTCGCCCGTTTACCATTTGTCTGTTTGTCTATCTATCTATCTACTTGGGGCATGTCTCACGATAACTGCTGAATGGATTAACCAATTTTCGTAAAACCTGGGCCTCTTATCCATAAATGTAGCACACAGAACCCTAATAGGGTGGCAGGGAGCGAAAATATAAGGTGTCAATATTTAAAAAATTGCAACATGCGCTGTAGAATATCAAATTAAACAGAATTGAAACCACACTTTGAAACCACACATCGGTTTTAGAAATTTCAAAATTTGGAGGCACTGAAGTACAAAACGTGTAAGAAAATTTTGAAAAAATCCGAGTGGGATATCAAATTGAAGAAAATTCCCACCACAGTCTGCATATAATGTTTATGTTTGAAAACTGCAATATTTTAGGATACAAAAAATGTATTAACATTTTCAAAAATTCTAAAAATTCATGCCGAACATAAGAAAAAAGGAAACGATGTTAACCCAAATCCGAATGTAGGGTTTTCTTTGAAATTTTTTATGTTTAAGGGCACCACACGATTAAAAATGGAAGTGAAAATTTTGCAAAAAATGTCAAGTTTGAGCGAGTTCTGTACCGGAGGGAGCTTACTAGTTAGAATCTATATATAACAACCACTATCAAAGGCAATACCTCGAGGTCGATCAAAGAAAACGAGATGTATCAATTCTAAAATGATGAACTATAACGTAGACAGAAGTCAGAGAACTGGCAAGAAATAAGAAATCGTGGAGTAAATGTGGAGTGTTTTTGAAATTGACTTCTTCAAACATTTATGGGCACGTTATGTACAGAACAAATGTTCTGTTAACAGAAGAAACGTTGTGTTACCTATGATGCGGTAGTGGATGAGTAGTTTCGGATCCAATGGAATTGTTATATTCTATTGTTTGATCGCAAACAGCGTTACCTATCGGATCTTATTCTCTCTGAACGAATTTTCAACGTTTCATTCTAAAGGTGAAGCACGCACAAAGTTTTTCGACACCCAGCGAGTTGAGTCCTATGGCCATCAGCAAAAACAGCGCAATTGTTAAGAGCGAGGAATTTCTAGTTACTCTATTCATAACTGTGTGCTTTCTTAAGACAAAGATAAGTTTGAACAGATTTGCTGCAGCCTCAGCAAAGTGACTACACTACTTGAGTGATTACACTCAGAATCATACTCATACCAGAATAAAAACAGCTTATGTTAGACGAGGTTTGATTTTCTTACATTGTAGTGAAATGTTACTGTGAAACTGTATATTAATTTAATATATATGTATATAAACACATAAAATAATCAATCAAATATTAATGGTAATTACAACAATATATAATAATATAAAGTATTGAAATGTACGTAGATGTAAGTAAAGTATAAATGAGAATTGAATCAAAAGAGGCTCGGCTATGCGACAGTCTGGCGCCGACAAAATATGTTACAATAGACCTAAAACACCCTTACATGTCATAAAAGCATAACATGTTTTGTAGTGTAAAACCAGCAAAAAACGCCCATATACCGTTAGGTTAACGGTACTGTGTCCTTCAACAGACAAGAGATGACACGCCTGTATGTATGACTATTTTAGAAAGTTGCGTCACTTTTTAGGGAGTATAACGAACGTCCGCGTAAGTTTATCGCCCGCACTCTGGCAACCAATCACGGATAGCGTCGGTAGTGACCGCGAAAAAGATACAACACCGGAATGGGTACGTTTGAAATTACCGGCAAATATTTAAAAGTCAAGCCAATAGGAGTATGATCAACAGGAGTTGTAGTGAGGGAAGGACTCGAAAAGCTATAAAAAAACAAGTGAAGCAAACAACAGGGGAAGTCTAAGTTTAAATTTCACGCAAAACACGGGAAACCTGCGTCACTCGATGTGAGAAATTTTAATACTATTACTCTAAGTTCAAAATCAATAGAATATCTCGGTTCAATAGTTGAGAAATAATTGCAGTCATCAAGAAGTTATTTTTTATATGTGTGCGCGATAGTACATACGGACCAGAAGATGTTTAACTTGTGCGCGTAGATTGCAGCAAGAAGTATACTTATTTATATGTGCGCGACGTCTAGTAATAACGCAAGCGAGTGAAGTTATTAAAGAAAGTTTAATCAAGCGTGATTAGTGCAAAGTGTAGTGAAATGTTTAACGCAGGATTACAGTTCGTCATTCTTCTGTTTGGAATCCAGCAACAATATATCATTTATGATTCATAATACAATAAATTAACATAATTTTAGCATCTCAAAACTAACTCATCTCATTCTCTAAAGACCCACGAGTTCAGATACTAAATATTACAATTTATGCTATATGACATGTTTTGGTGAGTTATGGTATAGTAAAGTAAGGAAACAAGTAATAATAATTATAGAAATGATAACTGAGTTGAATAATTGAATTTATTGAAAATTATAGAAGTTCATAGCAGTTAAGAATTGATGATATATACGTATATATTTTGATTAATATTAATGATTTAAATATGTTAATGGAGTAAATTTGAATCTACTAAGTACTCATTTGCATACTAGTGGATTAATGGATTTTGAAGAATACGTAAACTAGAAATATTAATAAATATTTTGTTGTTATTAATTATAAAGATGATATTAATGATTAAGTCTAAGATGTATTAAGTAATAAGAAGATAACAATATAAATCTTAGTATCTGAACGAAATGTTATTATTTCATAACAATCCTGAGATCTTCTGCTCTGGCGCCCAAGCAAATAATCAATAATAAAAATTGAGTGGAAGTATTCAATAATAAATATAGCTAAATATAGTTTATAACACAATAAATCAATGTAATTACCGAGTAGTTATATTTAGCGCACCAATACATTGAGCTAGTCTATTAAAATATTTATATTTGGCGCATCCAAAACGTGGAGTTGTTAAAAATCTTTAAAGTAGTTCATAAATTATCTTTTGAATAAGAATTCTTACTTTCGTGTTTAACTAACATGACTACATTTCTTTTATTCTCTTTTCAAAGTAAAAAGTTTGTATGCGAGATTGTGAGTTGCTACATAGTGTGTACATTATACCAAAGTGAGTCAATTTATACAACTGTTAACACAAATGGTATCTTAGCATAACGTGAGATTGGCTGATCTATACAAATATCATTGAAGGAAATGTTTTAAGAAATATTACAGCATTAAAAAAAGAGTAAATTTTTTCAAGTATGAGAATTTCTACAAAGTGATATTTTGTCAATTTATTGTTTGACTGATTCCCAACATCAAAAGCGTAGCCGGTCCATAACTGGCAGTAAGAGACAACATAGTCATTAAATGTGTAAAAGCAACACGCGCGCGCGCGACGACTCTTGTTTCGTTACTGATAACCTACATATAGTGAATTAATCGACGCGGTGACACCCAAACGCGCGCCTCGGGACATTCTCTCTTACATACACCTGCGTGTCAAAGTGTAGACTGCCTTCACACTGCTGAGCCAGCCCAGTAGTCAAAGGTTTTTGGCTTTCCGTCAGGCACTACTAGCCTTGTTCTTGTTTGTTTCCTGTTTGTTGGCATTGTTTCACTGCTACAGTTCGTGTAAGGCGAGTCTCGACAACACGTTTCCTCATGGTAAATAATCACACACACGCGCGCGAGCGCGCGCACGCACAGAGCTGATTCACATCGTCGTTTGTGTGCCGCAGTGAAATTAAAAGTTGTTTTCTCCGAGATATTTTCTTAATTAAAAAGTAAAAAGCACACAATGTCCTTGTGTGCCCTTGACATTGTTTACAGTATAATGCATGACAGTGTGTATTATTTCAATGTTGCTGAAAAATATCGCGCTAACGAGTTCAGTACAACTCATCCTCATGATATAACTTATTTTAATTAGAGATTTATGTACTGCATCGAAACCTGCAACTACAAAGGAAGAAAACTAGGCCAGGTCATACAACAACACGCACCAAACAACTTCACGCAACTTGTATGAGACAAATGTATTACAAAGAGTACACCGATTCAAAGTATCATTAACACATGGTGCAGAAGTCTGGATAAACAATAAACAAGAATATTTTGGAAGATTGTGACATCAGCGACAGAATATTGGAGCAGGTATAAGGCAAACCGAGAAACGAGGAAGTTAGAAGAATCATGGAACTGGACTTAGATAGTATGAAACATAAAGTAGACATGAGATTGTATGATGTGTATGTGGTAATAGGGTCGAGAATACATGGGTTAATAGCGTGACACAGTGAAACATAACGGAGGCGGAAGTGAACGGGTGCGCGCAAGGAGACTGTACGTAGAGAGAAGAAACGGCTGATTCTGTGCAAAGCCGAGGACTAGAGGAAGAAGGATGAGAAAACCGACAAGAGTGGACAGCCTGGGTGAAGAAAAGGAGAGAGAGAGAGAGAGCGCAGCTTGTTTAGAAACTATAACAAGAAGAAGAACATAATAAATTAATTAATAATTTTTATATTAAACTTGTTATAAATTTAGTGTATTTGGCTATCTATGTAGTTTACTGTTTTTGCGAGAGCTTCATAAACGGCACTATGGTACCTGGCTCACTTTCGTAAACCTCACGCTCTTAAGTTCTGATCCAACGCGTCAGGAAATAGCTGAAACGAAAAAGTAGTGTTCCCATGTCAATCAAACTTCTTTTCCCCAAACAACTACCCAAAGTCACAAACATGTGCGCTTTAAGCAAAGCGTAATATTTTAAATTTGAGCATGTTCTAAATGTTTAAATAATAACATTTACTATTACATGAATAATGTACATATTAGAATCAATTTTATTTACGATATAAGTAACTGTACCCATATGCTGAGAGATCGAGCTGAATATTTCTAAAACCCTTCTCATGTACATAGTTTTTTATTAGCCTAGTGTATTTATACAACTTTTCATTAGTTTAATTCACAAAAACAATTTAGAATCAGTGACACCTATTTTTTATTAAAATATTTATAGTATAGTCAATGAAAATGTTTGGGTATATGTTTTAAATGTTGAAAGAGTATAATTTTGTATCTTTGTTTACTTTGTACGTTTTTTAGTTGATCCTGTGAGTTCGATTCTGGTTTTTATATTGCATTGGCTGGAAGGTTTTTTATGTTTCAAAATTCGATTTAGTAATTTAGCTATTTCATAATTTGTAAAAAAAATAAATTGATTTACTAAATTTCGTATAACATGTTCTACTTTTCAACTAAACATTGCGTAAATCATATTGTTACACTGAAGAAAATTATTTGTTACATTGTAAGTATCGATTTCTTTTAATAACATACAAATAAACACTACTATGCCCTCGTCTCATTTAATTATCCGTTCATACTTATTTGAATCTTAATTCTTTATAGCAAAATCTCTCTTACTCTAAATACATACGAGTAACTTTTTACACGTTGAATAAGTTCACTCGCCGCTCAACACTTCCGGCATGTGTCCCACCTCACACCCATTTTGGCAAACTACCGATTCTTCATACACATAACAACGGCGACACTTCCGGCATGTGTCCCACCTCACACCCATTTTGGCAAACTACCGATTCTTCATACACATAACAACGGCGACACTTCCGGCATGTGTCCCACCTCACACCCATTTTGGCAAACTACCCATTTTTCATACACATAACAACGGCGACACTTCCGGCATGTGTCCCACCTCACACCCATTTTGGCAAACTACCTATTCTTCATACACATAACAACGGCGACACTTCCGGCATGTGTGTCCCACCTCACACCCATTTTGGCAAACTACCGATTCTTCATACACATAACAACGGCGACACTTCCGGCATGTGTCCCACCTCACACCCATTTTGGCAAACTACCGATTCTTCATACACATAACAACGGCGACACTTCCGGCATGTGTCCCACCTCATACCCATTTTGGCAAACTACCGATTCTTCATACACATAACAACGACGACACTTCCGGCATGTGTCCCACCTCACACCCATTTTGGCAAACTACCG
This sequence comes from Magicicada septendecula, assembly GCA_034769895.1. NCBI lineage: Eukaryota > Metazoa > Arthropoda > Insecta > Hemiptera > Cicadidae > Magicicada > Magicicada septendecula. Next base: position 333,272,439 of record CM068370.1, read on the forward strand.
ATTCTTCATACACATAACAACGGCGACACTTCCGGCATGTGTGTCCCACCTCACACCCATTTTGGCAAACTACCGATTCTTCATACACATAACAACGGCGACACTTCCGGCATGTGTGTCCCACCTCACACCCATTTTGGCAAACTACCGATTCTTCATACACATAACAACGGCGACACTTCCGGCATGTGTCCAACCTCACACCCATTTTGGCAAACTACCCATTCTTCATACACATAACAACGGCGACACTTCCGGCAAGTGTGTCCCACCTCACACCCATTTTGGCAAACTACCCATTCTTCATACACATAACAACGGCGACACTTCCGGCATGTGTCCCACCTCACACCCATTTTGGCAAACTACCTATTCTTCATACACATAACAACGGCGACACTTCCGGCATGTGTGTCCCACCTCACACCCATTTTGGCAAACTACCGATTCTTCATACACATAACAACGGCGACACTTCCGGCATGTGTCCCACCTCACACCCATTTTGGCAAACTACCCATTCTTCATACACATAACAACGGCGACACTTCCGGCATGTGTCCCACCTCACACCCATTTTGGCAAACTACCGATTCTTCATACACATAACAACGGCGACACTTCCGGCATGTGTCCCACCTCATACCCATTTTGGCAAACTACCGATTCTTCATACACATAACAACGGCGACACTTCCGGCATGTGTGTCCCACCTCACACCCATTTTGGCAAACTACCGATTCTTCATACACATAACAACGGCGACACTTCCGGCATGTGTGTCCCACCTCACACCCATTTTGGCAAACTACCGATTCTTCATACACATAACAACGGCGACACTTCCGGCATGTGTCCAACCTCACACCCATTTTGGCAAACTACCCATTCTTCATACACATAACAACGGCGACACTTCCGGCAAGTGTGTCCCACCTCACACCAATTTTGGCAAACTACCGATTCTTCATACACATAACAACGGCGACACTTCCGGCATGTGTGTCCCACCTCACACCCATTTTGGCAAACTACCGATTCTTCATACACATAACAACGGCGACACTTCCGGCATGTGTCCCACCTCACACCCATTTTGGCAAACTACCGATTCTTCATACACATAACAACGGCGACACTTCCGGCATGTGTGTCCCACCTCACACCCATTTTGGCAAACTACCGATTCTTCATACACATAACAACGGCGACACTTCCGGCATGTGTCCCACCTCACACCCATTTTGGCAAACTACCCATTCTTCATACACATAACAACGGCGACACTTCCGGCATGTGTGTCCCACCTCACACCCATTTTGGCAAACTACCGATTCTTCATACACATAACAACGGCGACACTTCCGGCATGTGTGTCCCACCTCACACCCATTTTGGCAAACTACCGATTCTTCATACACATAACAACGGCGACACTTCCGGCATGTGTGTCCCACCTCACACCCATTTTGGCAAACTACCGATTCTTCATACACGTAACAACGGCATTTTGTAGTTTCACTCAGAAACCTCTGTCTACTTTAAGACGTACAGAATAGTCGAATCGTCTTTGTGAGGAAACATACCAAAACCCTGTAATGCATATAACATGATCTACATTTCCGTATCTGCCTTTCCGTCATTGCTGTTCTGTGGATCCACTTCTGTTGAGCATTCTCCTCCATTTTCGCTTTCTCATTCGAAGGCATTTCCTCAAGAAACGATATCATTCTTGAGCATTTGAGCTCTCTCGTTCTGCTGTAAAAACCTATATTTTTGTTGTATATATAGGCCATTATCCAGTTTTTATTAGGCGTCTGGCTTTCAATATCCCATGCCAGGTAGCATCTTGTATCTCTTTTTATTCGCGCCTCCACCTTAACCATCTTGAAATTCTGCCGCAGATTCTTTGACATTCGTTTAGAACCGCGTGTTTATCTTCATAGAGACATCAAAACCTAGATAGTAAAGTGTGTAAACAAACGTTTATTTTATAGTTAAACTGACGCTACATAAATAAAAGTTCAGTTTCCTTGGCGTGTTAAAGGCGAGCGTTTAATGTTGTTTTACTATTTCACCTCCAAAGGGGAACTACTATGTGTCTGGCACTATTTAGTCATTACACAACATTCACAGGTTAAATGGCTTGTGGGTCATACAGCTTCTCGCAGTAAGATGTTCCCATGACATTTAGGACTCGTGTATGTTTTTAACGTTACTCGGACACCGACCTTTTACGGTAAATCAATACCAGAGGCAGTAAAACAATTTTACAAATGTTAATGATTGTTTTAATTCAAATCAAACTAACGATTCGATTTTAGCAATCCGCTAAGAAATACTAATAATTAATAATCACTATTACAGCCATTAATTTTACTGGGCTGTCCATCCGCTCTATTCAGTTAAGTTATTGTTTTATTCCGTAACTGACTTTGTAGACCATCCGTACTCTGACCTCCTTAAAAGTCTCATTTCAACTTTCTCGATTCTTCAACAGTGCTGATTATTGAACGAGCGATCTGAGTTCTCAGTTTTGACTCGACCGTTTGGAATTTTCTTGTCTGCCTGTCTATCTGTCTAGTTGGGCATGTCTCACAGTAACTTTTGAACACATTAACCAATTTATAAAAACTTGGCACGCGTGTTCATATTCCTGCCCTACAGAAGCACATTGTTTTTTAGACTGATCTTCCAATAAACAGGGAGCGGGATGCAAAAATTTGAGAGGGTCAAATTTTAGAAAAATCGCTGGGGTCATATGGGATATCAAATTAAAGGTAATTTTAACCATATAATGAATTTAGCTTTATTTCTGAGAACTTCAAAACTGTCGGACGCCAGTGAAATTGTAAACGTTTCAGATGGATGTCAGACTGAATGGAATTTTAACACAAATCCGATTTTTGGCGTTTTTAGCGTTTATTGCATTGTTACTTTACATTTGTTACTTTACTAAACAAAAAACAGTAGGGTGTTCGGGATGTTCATAATTTTTATGATATTCGAAAAATTATCTAAGATGAAAGTTTATCAAATAATAAATGAACTTTATTAAAAATTCGGAGCGAGTTGTGCGGCTCAGGGACCATACTAATTTAGTAGCCAAACTTCGTTGAAATACAACAGCACTGAAACTTCTACTCCTTTAAAAAATAATACTCCTTTGTTTCATTTATTTCTCGTTTGAAGAGGAATAACTACTGTTAAGGTTTATAATATTCATCATAAATTTATACTATTTTAGACCATAAATGGTTTATGGTTTCAGAGACCATAAAAATCTTATGGTTCTTGGTTAAGACATAAAACTGATGGCGAAATAGAATAAGAGAGACTTTCCGAAGAATGGGCGAAAGTTGTGGAACAGACATTAACACAGCACAATATATTCCGGCGTTACAGAGTTATTACAGAAAACCACGTGACAGAGAGGAAACGATTTACTTCATACTGTATACGGAAAAGTTAATCAGTTTAACAGCAGTACAGCAGTGACAGCATGATAAATGACTTTTTACTACATTGCATAATCCGTTTTCACACGAGTCTAACGTTTGCAGCATGCTATATTTTGTTTTTACAAGTCTGCGGAGAAATCATGTTACGTTTTCATCATTTACGATGTAAGTCTAAGTTTCGGATGACATAATGATATATATATTCATCACAGTTCTCCGTTTTTGTACCAAACGCAGCTTTTTTTGTGAATGTAATTCTCTTTTCTTTGTTCATATTGCGCAGTTCGATTATAGATTCGCGGGAAGATCGTTGTTTAATATTCTAATGTTAGAATACATTAAATTTGCAGATATTATCTTCCTAACAATAGGCTTTCGTAACCAACAGCAGAAAACTACAATAAAATCCGGAAAAAACACCGTCTGCAGTCGGACTAAGTATAAAACTAGCGGACGAAAGTGATGTGCAGCAAAAAACTGGAGTAGAAAAACAAAAAAGGAGTCAAGAAGCAGAAGACACGGGTAAGCCAATGTAGCTGAAAACGAAAACCCTATAAATGGTTTAAAATGCGCAGTAGTGGATAAATAACGTTGTGAAGACCTCGCTGGACTTTATGAAGAAAGTTGTCGACAACGTAGGAATAACAGGATAGACAAGAAATGTAGGCCTACCCCTGGCTTGTAACAAATCGAAGTGGATAATTGTCAACCACTCAAATTACGTTGAAATTAGAGGAGACGGAGGAAGAGATGAAGAGTGGAAGAGAGAGAGAGAGAGAGAGAGAGAGAGAGAGAGAGAGAGAGAGAGAGAGAGAAGAGAGAGAGAGAGAGAGAGAGAGAGAGAGAGGGGGGGGGGATGGTGGGTACACGGTCAGATACAGTAGATGGACAAACAGAGTTTTTACCATTACTGTTCTTGGGTACTTGGGTATCTGTTTCACATATAGTTCACGCTGCTAGCCGCTACTACGATAAAGTTTACAGTCTTCTCTTGAATTTTTCAAGATCAATCGATACTTTAAGTACAAACGTTTGTAACTGTTTAAATTAAAATTAATTCATGCTTATGACACAAAAAATATGAGTTTTCACTGATATGTTCCAAGATCAGTATAAAATCTCACAGATATTTTGAATTTCGGTTGACGTCGATGTGCAAATAGACTTTTCGAAAAATCATTCCTTTTTCTGTGGTTTCATTCAGGTTGATTTAATAACAACCCCTGATATAACTCTTCTGAAGCACCAGATATATGCGTGGTACGTAATGTTCACGGATATGTATAACCCTCTCCTCCTCCCCCGCCACACACAATTATCATCGTTAACATCATTATTAACACTTGTTTGTCGACTGCTGGGGAAATGCCTAACCAATCATTCTCTCCTGTGCAAGTCTTGGCCAGTTCACTGTACCGTAGTATTTACCCAAAACATCACTTTATCTTCATCAGAGCCTCTTTGTGCTTGTTGAGGTCCAATCTTTTTTACTATCTGCCTTCTTCTCGCTTAGCCAAATGTCTTAAGTACATCTAAATGTTCTTCATTCTATAAACGAAATCATATAAATATTATAGTTTCGGTTATTGTTCTAGCTCCTATTCTATCTTGCCACAAAGCACGATCTCAACTACTTGCTAGGACGTGAGCTCCAGATCTAGTACCCTCCTCTCTCTTCTCCATCTGCTACAATTGAAAAAAGTGTGCAAGGTATCTTCATGGGGACAATCAGCTTACCGGCTTATGGCTGAGGTTCGCTTATTTCATCTAAATAGCAGTAGATAGCAGGCAATAGATTAATTCTATCTTGACCCGAATCCACAGCACAGCACGACGAATGATCGTCATGGAATACGCACTCTCGACCACGCAAGCGAGATCTGCCGTATTACTACTACTATTATTATTATTATTTCCATTTTCATGACTTACGGCTCAGAAGTTTGGACTACTAATAAACACACAAGAACAAAATTAATGACAGTAGAGGTGGACTTTTGGAGTCGTTCGGCAAGAGTATCCAGACGTGAGAAAATTAGAAACGAAATCATTAAGGACAGAATAAATGTGAAAAATTCAATTGTTGATTTTATCCAAACAAAAAATTACAATGGTATGGACACAGGAAACATTTCCAAGGAGAGTTATGGAATGGACCCTACCAGGAAGAAGGAAAAGAGGAAGACCACCTATCACCTGGATAGAAGAAATTCAGACTGTATTGATTGAACGAGAAAAATTGAAGAAGATCTTTGGAGGGACAAGCAGACAGCAGTGGGAGATAAGAATTCGATCACTTCTGTAATCTTTGGTTCCATAAATGTGTAAACATTGTACAACTGGAAATAATAATAATTATTTCCATTTTCATTTAGAAGTGGTTAATACAAAGAACTAGCCACTTTATTTTTCGTGTTATGTATAGGTCAAGCGCCAATTAATTATCTTCCGCCGATACCATTTCAGCGGTTTCTCTATGAGACATCTACTGCGAGGAAAAGTCAGTAAATAGGTTTCTTTTGTCAGCAAAAGCTATTCCTGCAAAGGAAATTTATAAGAAAATGTTTCTCATTTTTATGGTATGACTGTTACTTAAAGCGGTGCACAAGTAGGTCAATAAATTCTCTCAAGGGCGCTCAAACGTTGTTGACAAACACAGACCCGGTCGTCCTGCTGAGACTGCGACGGACCCAAGAGAGTAGCGGTAGAGGAGATGATTTGAGATGACAGGCAACTAACAATAAACACCGTTGCATCTGCAAATGGGTATTCTCATGGTCGTTTTACAAGGTTGCGTAGTACATAATCATCTTCATTTTCAAAAAGTGTCTAAGTGGTTGCCCAGACAACTGATTGACAAACAGAAAAACATTCGAATGGGTATGTCTTTGCAACATCTCTGCTTTAGTGCACCGATGAAGCTGAAGTTATGCTTGACAGGAATGATAGTGAGGCTGAATCATGGGTTCATCACTATCGACCTAAATCGAAGCGTGATTTAATACAAATGGAAACATCCTTCCTCATCACTAGTCAAGCAATTCAAGGCTACACCCCCAGTATGAAAGATTATGCTTATAGTGGTCTATGATTGTCAAGGAGTGCTGCTAGTGTATTATCAGAGGTGAGGTGATAATATGAATGCCGTATCATACTGTGAAGTGCTGTTGAAGCTTCGGGCTGCTATTCGAAGGAAACGTCCTGACTTGCTGACTACATGAGTATTGTTCCATCATGACAATACTAAACCTCGTAGGCACAGTCAACCCAGGAGACAATTAACCAATTGGGGGTAACTTCTTCACCTGTTTGATTCGCTGAAATCTTACCTTAGCGGTAGACATTCCGTAGATGATGAGGACGTTGAAAGCGAGGTCTGTATGTAGGTGAGACAGCAGCCCAGAAACATTTATGCAGCAGGTATAACCGCTGATAAAGCGATGGGATAAATGTGTAAATGTTGGTTGAGATTAAACTGAAAGACAAAAAGTTTTCAAGTAAATGTCTCATTGAATAGTTTTAATAGCCATTTGTGACTTTACTGACTCTCCTTCGTACTAGCATGTACACGTAAGAACAAGTATGTACACGGATGTAGTTTATGTAAGTATTATAAATACTAGGTTTACAAAATTAAGTCCCTGAAGTGAAACTGGAATAGCAAGTCTAGTTTTTCTTACTCCTTAAAAGAATGTTTGCCAATTGCTTTTTATAACTAGCGACATTGTTTAACAAAATTGTACGGAGAAAGCAGATAAAATATTTTTGTTTACACGATTCCATAATTTTTTTTTTTAAACTACGAGATTTATTTTGAGGTATGCGAAGCGAAAGGGCAGTGAGTTGTTTATTTTTTGCTGCCAGCACAGAGTTATCCTTGAATGGCGGTGGGACAAGATACTTAATGAGATTCGTACAGAGTTTAGCGGCAGTAAACTTGTTTGATAAACAAACTGAATGTCAGGCCAGCGTCAAAAAGAAAACGATAACAGAAATTAACACTTGTCCTTGGCTCTTAATGAACATGCCCAGTTTATATTAGGCCTACAATGCGACACACGTACATCCTCCCGTACCTCACTTCAAGTCACTCTCTCTATACTGTCACTCGCATGCGCGTGTGATATAATACGAGTGTCATTCAGTAATTAAAGAGACAAGCATGTGCGGAGGAAAAACAGTTTAGTTGATAATGTGATAATTTTTTCTTTTCAACACAATCTTCTAATGTACACATAATACAGGTTACATATATACAGGAAAAACTATTACATTATAAGCCGACACGGAGGAGTGTGGGGCATCCTGGTCACAAATTCACAAATCACAAATTCACTAAGAAATCAAAAACCAAAAACATCAAACCAGTTCTACGCTGTATCTGAATGTACATTCAGGAAATAATTTAAAGACTGAAAAACCGTTGGTATAAAAGTGTTATATCTGATGAGATTACGTGAAAGGGAAATAAATATACATGAACGAAAACAGATTCTTGATAGTAGTTAAAACTGAATTAAAAGTTGAAATTAGAATTTAGTAAATGTATTTTAATTTTGGTTGTGACACATTACCAAATGTGAATGGTAATCAGAAATGTATATCAAGCGGAAGACTCAATGCAGGAAGGCCGAGGAAAATATGTATTCGAACTAGTAAAGATGACACGGAAGAACATATGTGAGAAAATGGTGAAAATAATTTGAAAGTCGACAACGAAAAAAGTAGAAGACGGAGAGAAAAAGAAGAGGAATTGTAAGCGTTTAAATATGTAACCCGGTTTCATTAGCTGCTAATCTTAGGAGCCAGACCCAAGTACTCTAGATATAATAATGCCACTTCGTTAAATACATTTAAGATCATAATTTTTCACATAAGAAAAAATTACTTAAACGTTTTACCACAACTCAGTAGTAAATTGGCAAATTATTAACATCTTTTCTTATACAACATAAAACTTATATGCTTTTGATAAACCTTAGAACAACATTGTCTTTCCTTTGCGATTTATTTTTGTAACTATCAAGAATTTCTCTCATTCTACAACCTCAGTGGCTCGAATAAAACCAAGAAAATCTCAGTGCAGCCAATAAGAATGTAGAACAGGCGAAACATTTTTATTAAAAAAATGAAACACAGTTAAACCCCCCTCCCAACAAACAATCTAGTTCTTAGTAATTAAACGAGGGAAAATATGAGTTATGATAAATCCTTCAAACTTTTAATTATTACAGTGATCCGCTGTGCAAGAGGATGAAATAAAAACACAAAGTTCAGTAATCACATTATTGTTTAGCGATGTAACTCTTAAACGTAGTTAGAGTTGTGAAACTTTCGTAGAACATAGCGGCTTAAGACGTTTAACGTTTTGATGATGCCACTATCAGGTCGTTGTAACTAACGTGCTTTGATTCCTTCTAATCTTTTTGAAAGTTATTTTGTTAGTTTCAATCCAAACTGTTTCTCTGGATTTTCTGTAACAAAACCGCCATAAAAACAAATTATAAACAAGTCTTATGCATCTGAACAAAACCTAACTGTCCTAGTAGGTAGGCGCGTGCCCACCTAAACTGTTGAATTTTTACAAATCGCACTACGTTTATACCGTCTCAATATTGATGATTCAAAATTATATCTAATACTCCATTCAGTTTTGTCTTTTGTACGATATATAAAAGTGTTTTACATGTGGTTATTTTTGTGGCTCCCTGAATTCAGTTGGATTTAGCAGTACTTCTAAGCGTGCGTAGAATGAACTTTCTCGTTTCCTCTCTGAAATTTCTACTCTTGATCTCCTAAACAAGACCACTGTTTGGATTCACCTTACTCTTGTCATTACTTTTTCATTTCTTGGTCTTGATTTTACAACTTTTTTTTTTCATCCAAGCTTATTTTCTTTCCCGTTGACCGTGCTTGTTTCTTTTTCAACAGAGAAGATGTGTTGTTCATCAATCATCAGTGTCGTGTCCTTCGGTTGTTGTTTGGATGCCATAGACACAAGTCTTATAAACCTCCTCCAGGATGAAAGAACATTTTTTTCAAACTTCGATTCAAGTAGATTAAATCGCATCTAGTTTATTGATCGAACCTCGCTGAACATTTTGTCGTCAAATATTAAATGCAAATTCGACTAGGCCTACAGCAACCAGACAGATGCTAATACACTGTTTGACGTGGGATACGCTAAACAATAGAGATGTAATAAGCAATAAATTACTGGGAGTGGATGTTTGACAAAACGTTTTGCATTGTACTATAATGATTCCGTACCCTACGCTCGTCGCACGTATTCGACGATGAAGTTATAGCGTATAATTGAAACTGTCAATGATTCTCGTTTACGCGTACAAGTTTCCGTAACGAATGTGTGCAATTTGCAGAGACGCACGTAGCCGAGTGAAGGTTAAGATTTAAACGGCTGAGTTTTCAACAGCTGTTTGTACCACAACAGCTGAACAGTACCGCTTCACACTTGGAAGCGATCTGGCATCGGTTTTAGCACGGTGAGCAATTGCCCACTGCTGCATAGTGGTTCCAAATCCCTAATTCTTGGTCGGAAATCGAAAACTTAAGTTTTAACTTAAGGGATTTATACTGCTGGGTCAGATACAAGGTAGACTGAATTGTCATGAACTGGGGTCAGAAGGGTAGATTACATTTACAAATCTACGTTACATTCTCTTCGAAAAAATCAGACATTCACTTGTATCGAAATTTACTTGATGAAGAGATTACAGGTACACGACATTTAACAGCGACTGCGTCAAGTATGCGGAATACCACTAGTGTTAACATTTAGAGGCTATCGGATAACACCTGTGTATCACAGCCAAAGTGAGAAGTTACACGCTCGTAGTACTACGTGAAAGGTCACTGGCACTCGGTTACACAGTACACACGTTTGGTCAGTTTGGTGCAACGTTTAGTTTTTAATTTTGACAAGAATTTCGAGTAAAACGGCACAATAGTACGCTACACCATAGTTTAAACTATGAAGTAATGTACCAGAGTTGTCTCGTTGGCCATTGGATGTACAGTTGGCCTACATGTGTGTATGTGTATGTATGTATACACAATGGTGAACTGCAACTCCTGAGGTTATTTCAATTTATAATTACCAAAAACAATTATATTGTCTTGAAAGCGTAAATACTCTATTGACTTACGTTCGTTTGACACAATAGGTTTCTGCATCACCAGGCTAAATGTATTAACAAATATATTTGAACTTGTACGTGTGTGTGTGTGTGGGGGGGGCTGAGTGAGTGTGAGTAGCGGCTTGCAGTTAAATTTATTTATTGGTCTGCAAGACACTATGTTAATAACAATAAAAATATAAATTTTAAAATTAAGTTTATTTCATATTTTCCGATCCCTACTCTTTTTTTATCAGTTTCAAGCATTGTGTTGTTAAATATTAAATTTAAAATAATTATTCATTTTGGGTTTAAACAATTGTGTAATGTTTGAACAAATTTGAAACACGGATTCTCACAAGATAACGTTGCGTTCACTAGGAAGTTCGGTGGATAATTTACCCCCTCCCTTCTTACCATTTTGAAACAATGTGGCAAGAGCGAAAAGGACTACAAACGTTGGAGCTCTAATGCTGTCCTATGGGTTAGCGCTATATGTGGCACGGAGGGCTATACAGTTAGTAAGCTGACAGACATTCTTGAGCGATGAAAATGCGGGAAACCAACGAAATAATTACCCCCACCCCACTTAAAAGTAAGGCATAAGATGAGGGGTGAGAAGGAAATAACAGTTTGCTATCTCAATCAGACACTATCTCCCTCTGTCGTATACGGTCAATCACAACGACACTTGCGTGCTTGTAATGTTGCTTGTAATCGCCAATCTTGTTGCAGCCGATCTACACACTATGAAACACTATACAAGACCGATCTGCGGGTTGCAAAGTGAACGAATATTTTGTTAGCCCCGCAGCGAGATGTTTGTCCACTGGGTATCTCGAAACCACTGGTTATCGTCTATGGTCTATCGTCAGTCTATAGTAAACGTTTAGTCTACTATGATGAAAATAAAATTCACTCAAAAGCAAACTAATGCATGAAGAATAAATACGAAATTACAACTATTAATATTTTGCAATATGACAGGTAATTGTGCAGCCGTCACTGGTGCGTGTACTCGGTTATTGGTTACACATGTGGGTTTTGATTTTGCATAAATTTGTTCTGCAATCATACGTCAAACATAGAATTTTCATATTTGCCATCATATATTATTATTATTATTATTATTGAGACGTGTGCATATGTATAATTTATTTATACATTATCGTAATACATACCGTACTGAAAAAATATGCATCTCCCTTCTTCAGAAAGAAATAGTAATTAACAGTGGAGCAACTAGGACTAGGACTAACTGGGAGGAATGAGACTAGCTTGAAGGTTGGACGTCCCATTTTCTTCAAGACAAATAAAAAATTCAGGATTCCTCCCATACAACTTTATCAATGGATTTTTAGCCTCTGCCTACGTTTTCTGGCGCGCATGTAATTGGTTTTTAATGTTGCAAATATATACGTTATTTACCAAACGTTGAGTGATTGTCATTATTAAGAAAATTTTAACTTCATTTTATTAGAAGTTTAATGAAGAAAGTTGTGTTAGTGGTTATAATCACAAACAGAATTATCACTGTTGCACACCACTATAGAAAAATTATTCTGTTTTTCATTTTATTAATTTACAAATATTCTAATTCCTTTTGTTTCTATAATATATAACTTAAAGTCTGAGGATTTATGGGTACTGAATCGTTACACACCGTTATCCACACCGTTACACCGATCGCTACAAAAATTTACACAGGTTACCTTTGACACAAGGCGCAAAATACTGTCTAACTTGGAATTTGATATTTTGCCCCGTTCGCACGATTTAGGCCCTTTAATTTTGCCTTTTCGTTGACGCGTATAACACAGAAACTAGTTGGTCCTAGCGATATTTCGCCAATTCCTTCACTAAAAGCTAGGGCTTCAAATCATAGAAGAAAATCAGTTGGTGCTTCTGTAATCACATCATCACCATACAAAAATCAGTTACTGCAAACAACTCCAAAACGTCCAATTTCCATAAATTTCAACAAAAATAAACAGTTTAAGAAGAGAAAAACCGTGGAGCTCGAAGACAGTAGCTCTAGCTCTAGTGAAGATTGTGTAGACCTATCAACACGTGACTCCGATGATGACTGCTTTCCCCATCGTGGCCAGTCTCCTCCAAGCTCACAAGATGCAGTGTGTGTATGTTTTGTGATGGAAAATATTCAGATGACTGCCGCGGTGAAATGTGGATTCAGTGTTTGGTATGTGATCTGTGGCCCCATATTGATTGTGCTGGTTCAGAAACTGACAATTATGTGTGTGATTATTGTAAAACAAACTGAATTCAACGTAATTTAATGATAACATTTGTTTTAGCTTTAGTGTTTTTTATTTTTATTTTAGTTTTTATGTATAGACCTATATATACATCAATAAAACAGGTACTCAATTGTTTTGTAAATATAACGAGTTTGTAATTAAAGTGTTTATTGTGATATATTTGAGTTTCAGAAGTAATGGTATGAAAAGTTTTAAGTTTATGTAGTTGTAGATTATTAAACGTTAAGGAATACATGGAATTATGTAAGATTTAAAGTCCTGGAATAAAAATGTAAAACAAACATCTAAGATAAGAAATTATATTAACATAAGAGTCTTAACAAGTTTTTTTTTTGTATAAATTACCATGTGGATGTTGACGCACACGGGTGTCTCATATTACTACAAACTTTTGGTTTTGCCATTTTATGACATTAGATAACAAAAATAAAATTATGACAGACATAACACTTACTAAATGAGCCATATTCACGTAACACTTAAGAAAATAAACAAGCATATAATTTTTCTTTTAAAATCTACATTTTATCTACATTTAGTGTACATATTGATGAAAACATAATATGTATCCCATATTTCTACCTTCTTCTCCTACTAATGATGTCAAAACACCATGGAGACCAGAATTAATTACCATAGTAACAAGTAAATAAACAAAAGCTATTTAGCGGCATCGGAACTGTACATTTATCCATTCCTGCAGTACATTATCGATGTTTTATATAATATGCGATTGCATCGATATATTACGATGTGGAAAGTGTACTAATTGTAAATAATTGTCCTATTAAATAATGCAAAGCGAAAATACGTGTTGTTTTCATTTGTGAGGTTAAGTGACAACGGTTTTTGGTTTTTAGTTTACTGCTGAAATAAATAAAAGCCATGGTTGAGGAAAACATAACGTTTAAGTGTTATACAATGCTTCTAACACGGTAACACTTAAAACAAAGAATTTAGCGTTTTTGATTTAACAAGTACCTACTTTATAAATACCTCCAAAGGCTGTTGTACCAACATAATAATTTAGTACAAGTTAAAATAGTACAAGTGTTGAAAACAGCTTTCGAGAGAATTAGACTAATGAGTACAAAATTGTTATACGAGCTGACAAAACCCGAAATAGACATAGACAATAAAAATTATATTAAAATACTTATTAAAAGTCAAATATTCGCGTGCAAAGCCGCGGGTAACAGCTAGTTATTTATAAGACTTATTTTGCCATACGCAATTGGGTTAGAAATAGGCCTTGGTTAAATGATTATGGGATTTACCTGAAATTTTCAATAGCTCTGGGGCTGGCGGGAATTGATCCTCCTGAACCCCCCCCCCCCCGATAGTTACACCACTGGTAATTTATAATTTTCAGAATGACATCAACTAATTAACTTCATAATCACACTTTAAACATTATTATCACTCAAGAATTTTTTTATATTTTGACTATGAAAGATGTTTCACCTCTAAGAATTGTGAAATGTAAATTGAGATAACGTTCTTAACGCAATTATTGGGTCCTTCAGTCTTTCGACTGGTTTGTACCCTCCCTGCATATACCCGTGGTGCGTGTCTCTCACAGCTATATGGGACACAGTTTAACGGCGGATCCGAACGGCATAGTTGGGGAGGGTTTATACTAGGCAGGAACGTAATAAACTTTCTAAATGATAACCTGAAAACGTATAATAATGACAGATGATAAATAAAAGTATAAAATGATAATAAGCTTATAATAAATTTGAAGTGGTAAATGATTACTTATAAATTACTGTGATATACATATACCTGTATAAATTAATAAACCAATTTTCGATAAATTACTTTGTTTAATTCTGCAAAGCGCAAGAAGGACCGATTTCATGCTCCCATCAGTACTGCTACATTAGTTTGGCAATAACGGAACTGCTGTTCAGTACATTATTTGTGAAATGTGTGTGTGTGTGTGTGTGTGTGTGAATTTTCATCAATATGAAAAGAATCTACACAAAACTATATTCGTGTTAACCGATTTTGGAATATTAATTTTAGAACGGAATGGAATTATGCTAACTGGTTCTTTTTGTATAAAAGTAATCAATGTGAAACGATCGTTACAATTTCCATAATATCTACACACGCAATTGTAACGTGTAGTTACAGATCAAAGGCGTAAAGTGCAATCTAATTAGAATTAAATTAAAATTGATCTAACTAAATTAAATTTATCTGTTTACAAATATGAATAGATTCGTTTATTCGTCTAATCATGAAAAAGTGACTACGATAATCAAGTCTACTCACAGATTCCTCACAGATATAAATGTATGTCTTGGAATCCACACATAAACATTAAAATATCATGGAAACATTTGTTGTAAATTAAAACTGCACACGCACAAATCCAGATAAGAAAAAAACTCATAGGCCTTGTACACATTAGGAACACGATACCGAATTAAATCGCGCGCGCGCACGCATACAGAGTAGTGAATGACAACAAAGTGAATCAGCCACAGACAGGTGTAACTGATACGAACGTGAAAATATTGCAGTCGAAACTATGTATGTAGACCCTGTATCATGCTCATGTTTCACGTTATTGATTGTGAATAAGTACCGGTATTCATTACTCACGTAACCTGAGTAATGCTGTCATAGTGATGCAAAAATATAAAGTGCCAAGTCACAGCTGTTATGTTTACGCAGAACGCTCGGTTTTATACAAAATTTAAATTCGAGAATGGCAGCATCCACTTTAGTTGATGGTTCTGAATGTTGGATCTTTACATCGAATAGTAAGAGAAATTTGAAACAGTAGAAATGAAATATCTACGCTGGGTTATTAGCATTAGACTAGCAAAAACAAGGCTATTGAGGAGGAATTATATATCAAATTACATAAGATCTCCGATAAAGATACCACTGGTACTACATATTTAGACCTGGGATATGACAACAGAATTTATAAACATGCCTTCATGTACAGCCTTCTTGGAGAAAGTAATGATGGACGCCCTCTAAAGCGGTAATCAGATCAATTTTCATTTCATTGGAATAGGCCTTTGGCTTAATCCTTGAAGCTGATGATAATGATGATGAGTTCTGTTTTCATGAGACAGTACTAACATGAAAGTAGATATTGCGTAATTATTATTTTATGCAGTATGACTACAAACCAGAAAGAAATTCGTTTCTTCTCAGTTGTCCGGGGTGCGGTGACTGCCGTGGATATCATTATTCTTCATTGTCCATAATCACTGGCGGTCATGATCCAGTGGGTGATCTTATGATTATGGCCAGTCCAATGTTCCTTGGTCGTTTGACATTGACCGTCAACTCCCACGACTGTCAACAACTCCAAGATAATCCAGGCGTTTCGCTAGTGTCCACCATATCGCGGTCTGGATCTCTATACTACAATGCTCATTTGCGTCTGCACATTAAGTTTTAGACTAAATGTGTTGATGCGCAATTATGTCAAATACGTATTTAACAGGATCTTTGAATACAACCTAAACAAACAGAAAAGCGTCAGTAACTAAACTTAAAAACGAAAAACTTCCTGTCTGCTGAGTCCACAATCAAAACTTTACATTCAAGAGAGTATTATGTATAAGTAAAGTCCATAAGGACCCATGGTATTACAACTATGGAGCCATAGAGGACAAAAACTGTCAAATTAATTCAGTCGAGAGTCTTGCGACCAGTAACCAACACACCCTGGTATGTCTCTATCTTTAAGCTACACATTGATTTACAGTTCCATTTGCTACAGTAGAAGTTCAGAGAATTTCAGCAATCTACCATCAACG
Organism: Magicicada septendecula; assembly: GCA_034769895.1. Lineage (NCBI taxonomy): Eukaryota > Metazoa > Arthropoda > Insecta > Hemiptera > Cicadidae > Magicicada > Magicicada septendecula. The sequence goes on from CM068370.1 coordinate 333,289,110, forward strand.
TTCACGAAATCAAATGTAACAAGACGACTGAAGAAACGCTGGCCACCTGATTGTCTATTGTTTACAACCAAACCATACTCACCAGTTCACAGATTCTGCAAGAATACCATAAGTAAATGATTTCTCTATTCCTGACATTTTCTTCAAGACACTGACTCCATATACGACTTAAGGAGTGAAATAGTGTCTCCATATAAGACATTTCAGTGATCGGACTGTAAAATTACAAACATAAAATGAATAAATCACATTTTTTACAAATCTTTTCTTCCTATCGTTCCGATTAATATAATCAGTTATGGACGCTAGCTGAAGCTTAGGAAAGTCATTGAAATACTAAAAGATATAAGGATCCGTACGACGATGAAGATGACGACTGTGAACTGAAGAAGGATAGAGACAAGTATTTTTGAGTAATTATTAAAATGCTTTTTTTCACACAGTCATATCGGCCTCTAAAATGTAAAATCCAAAGTATTAATTTCATTACAGAATTACTATAGGCCTATACGTTAAAAATTTGAATCCCAAGTTACGCTTTTACGATAATATTTGGATCACAAATATTAGAGACGGGGACAGAAAATTTTTTTTTTCCATATATTGTAATGAAACTGATACGTACGTGTTGAATGCCAATTTGTAAGTGGACTAATACGTATTTATTCTTTTGTTTATTTAAGATTGTTTATAAATGTTTTTATTTAATTAAATTCGGTTATTGTTTTTTGTTGTTATTAAAAAATGTTTAAAATGTTCGATTATATTTCTTCGAAGCTTGTTTATGGAGTGACCAACGCGTAAAACAAAATAAAGGCAACTATAATAACCTGAGCGTGATGATGATGTTGTAATGATACGTAATGAAGCATTACTTAACAGTGTTATAAATAGTAGCCTACGTGATGTTTCCGAAGGAATCGATTCTACAGGTATCGAGATAGTTCTGGTGGTATAAAAATCTTCACTAGAATAGTAAGCTTCACCGTAGACTGAATGAGGAGTGACTTGCTGCACAACGTTTAGAGAGTTGCATTGTCATTTTGAAGTGTTAATAATTTTTTATTTGGTTTTAACCGCGAATTTTTAAACTGGTGACTTTATGATTATTATTATTTGCTGTGAACGGTGGGTTTTGTTGAATTAGATATAATATGAATAAAAGCGTTCAATGAAAATTATACTTACTTTAATGGCTCTGGTGTCAGTTTAGTTACACCTCGTTAACATTCGCTATCACGTTGCAATTCGTTTGTCTGCATAATGTAACAAAATGAAATCTAATATCGTGAAATCAGGCTACGGACATACCGATGAATTTGTTTCATGACTGTACAAGCGGCTGCACGCTGTACTGGAGCAGAGTGGCTGATGCTTACACGTCACGGACAGCCACTGTAGGCCTATAACATTCGAGGACGAGGCGTATATACAAACTGAGCAGCGTATTGCGACAAGCTTAAGCCTCAAACCATACTTACTGCAATATACACAATAGAGAAGTTATTCCTGACCTAAAAAGTATTTATGGAACATGGAATGGAAGACATTACACACAAGAATATAAGTTGCAGAGAAAAAACAAAATAAATGAAACGATAAAATGTATTATTTACTTAATACACACGTGCAAAAAATAATGGCATCTTTTTGTATTGGTGACAAAAGGATTAATTGAATTATACCAAAACTCTGACTGATTGTGGTGAGATTTGGTCTAATGATCATGCGACTACATTTTAGCCGTACACTATACAGTATAAGTAGATAAAATTCGTTAATATTGTACCTCCATTGTATCGCCATTAACGTCTGCTGCTGATGGATGTGGTAATTAAGTTCAGTCCGGCTGAGTAGTCCCATGGTACATCTAGACTTCGCGTCGTGAGGAAAGACAACTACTCTGACCTGGGTTCGAACCCACGTCATTTGACTGTGGTAGCTAGATCGCCGACCACTGCACCACCCGTACTCCCAAAAATACTTTTCAGTAAAGTAAATAAACAGTAGAATTGTTAAAGAAATTTAAAATATATATGATAATTGTACGTTTGTAATTGAGAGCGAGTAGGCCTACGATAACACGGAACGTGACATAAGCGTAACGTGATGTTACTCTCTCTGATAAAGACGTCATAATAAATATTATAATAAAAGTAAAAGTGTTTACAAATTTATCGTACGGTGGACTGATAATGCCTTGTTACATTAATAAATATCAAGGTTTTGTTTTGTTCTGTTAGTAAGTCAGTTGGTTTGATTGTGCCCTTGATCTTTGTGACACCGCGGAATTTAACCAAACTTGCAGTCGAGTGTTTTTCTGTAGTCTTATTACTGCGTAACCAAAGAAACCCACTTATTTTACGTATACTAATGTTTAAAATTACGTAGTGCTAACCTTCTCGTGGATTGGCTAGATGAATGCTAAATAAAACTAAACGACGCCAAATCGGCGTAATGTTTGCGCTTTAATGGCTGGAGTCATTTAGTGAGTAGAACTACCGGGTTATCGAGCCGTTTCTATAATTAAAATGCCAGACGCTACAACAACACCCCCGGAAGTCACCTTCAGTTTCTTGCTCTTCCCTCTTCGCAAGCGAATCTTCTGTCGGCGCCGTGTGTCACCGGATCAGCACGTTCTGGGATGTAAATATGTGCACACTGACCACGCTAATGCTTCACATCTACGATCAACACGGTTTTCAGTTGACAACGTTTTATCGATAGCGTGTATAGTTGTTAAGAACACCCATTAACGGACTTATTGCTAAGGATGCCGCGTAATAGAATGGGAGACTTTTTGGGTTAATGCACACTTGGGACTAATTATGTACATCGTGCAATACTCGGACAGCTGCATTCCCAATCCAGTCTCCATTGACAGTATCGTTAATAATCTTCTTCTTCCACTTCTTTCCGAATTTCTGACACTGCGTGTTACACTTCCCCCGTTTGTGCGGTAGCTATACTTTCTGGGGCTATGTTGTAATTGATTTGGGAGCCTGATGTGTGGTATTCTTTCTTCCTATATATTTCTTCCATCTAGTCCTATAATTTTTTATGTTTTGTCTTCATTTATTCTCTTTTGACGTTTCTTTTTTTCTGTTTGACAACTTACCTTCTTTAATACGTCTAAAAAATGTAATAATAATAATAACTACTCCATGGTTCCACATATATTGATAAATGTGTTGAAAGAACTCATAAGAGACATATGTCGACTACTCCAATGCAATAGTGATTAACGAACACCCGAGCACAAGTTAAATTCTTATGAAACTTACTAGAGCCTTTTTTGAACAGAGGTGTCAGAAAAGGGGATGGTCTCTCCCCAGTATTGTTCAACTGTGTCTTAATGAAGGTAATCCGTGACTGGCGAAAAGAGGTAAGCCGTTGAAAAGACAAGAGTACATGAATCTGGACAATGAGGATCTCATACGGTGATACCAAAAGAGCTGAAACGTTCAAGTACTAAGGTGAAATTCTGATCCCGAACATCAGTGAGAATGCATCGATTGAAGAAAGCATGAGAAAGACGGAGAAACCATTCAGGATATGCCAGAACACTAAGAAATCTAAATCATTATCCTATAGTTTAGGATAAAGTTAGTTGATAACAAACAAGATACTCATCTCGCACGAGGATAGGGATATACAAATTACTTCGGTGACAGAAGTCCATTAGGATCTAGAAAATGTGTGTTCAGGGAAGATGATACAGGAAACAGCGGAGTGGTTACAAGGAAAATTACGGAAGTGCAGGATCTGTTCGGAAAGAAACCAAGGAGAATCAAAAGGGTGTTACCAGACGAATAAAGAGCAAGAGCGATCCAGAGAATAAAAGAATACTGCGGAAGAAGAACAACATTTCCAGCTAAAGGAAACTGTGTAATCGCAGCCTATAGATGACTAAACGGAAAAGAAAGTAGTAATAATTGTTAACCGAGCAGAACGAGTTCTCAGTTTTAACTCGACCGTTTATCATTTATCTGTCTATCTACCTGTCTATTTGGGATATGTCTCACCAGAACGGTTGAACGCATCAACCGATTTTTGTATAACTTGGCATTTGTATCCATGCCTTTAGCCTACTGAGCCCTATTGTTTTTTAATTAATCCCCCCCCCAAATAGGGGATGGGAGGCAAAATTTAAGGAGTAAAAATTGTAAAAAATAGCAAAAACCCATGTGAAGCATCAAATTATAGGAATATTTAACCACAATCTAAATAATAGTGTTCATTTTTGAAAATTTGAAAATGTTTGAACGTCAGGACCCAATAAAGTGGGCGAAAATTTTAATAAAAACGCCAAAAATCATGTAGGGTATCAAATTAAACTAACATTTCAAAAATAGTTTCAAAAATTAATCAGATTTTGAATTAACATTTGAATGTAGTATTAAGTTTTGGAAATTTCAAACTTTTATGGCCCCAGGACTGAAGAAAGAGATCAGAAATTTGAAAAAATTCTGAAAATCCAGCAGGGTGTCAGTCTAAAAGGAGTTGTAACCCACATCCGAATGGTTCGTATTTTCAGTGTTTATTGTATGAGCGTGTGGTCTAAAATTCTTATAGGCTATTACTAAAGAAATGGTAGAGTAATCGAGAGGTTTTTAATTTTTCCTTTGACTATCTAATATCACAATTTATGTAGGCCTGTATGTACTTACTTCGTTCAAAATAGTAAACGATTTCTGCAGCTCAGGGAGCATGCAGAATAATAGTTGTAGTAGTAGTAGTAGTAGTAGTAGTGGTAGTAGTGGTAGTAGTAGTAGTAGTAGTAGTAGTAGTAGTAGTAGTAGTAGTAGTAGTCGTAGTACTGTTATCTGTTATTAAGAATAATGTTAAAATAATTTTATTAATTATAACTACAAAATGTGGATATTCTGTAAAAAGTCCGTTATTACACATTCTTAACTCCCAAGTTTAGGTTTAATTAACTTCTGTTCAAATTACGTAAAACTGCGTGTGGCACTTTTAATTGACGAAGATTCTGTCATGATCATTCGACCACACAATTCTAACTTTGCGATAGGACTATAGATTTATCTACCTTATTTACTAATATCTAGATACGAATATAGAGTATGGAATTAGGCGTTCGCCAGGAAACCAATATTTTCTAGTAAAAAAAAGAACTATTCTTCGAAAACTCTTGAAAACCTTCCTTCCTTCCTTGTTTTCTTGGCATCGATTGCAAGGAATTTCACAATTCCTTTCTGTATTCCTCTTCATCTCTTCACAAAGTCTGCATGTTACATATTTTATAATTTTTCCCAAATATAACATTCTACTCTAGCTCTTTACCCATTCACGTGCCTGATGTCTGTCTATTGCTGTTTTTAGGAACTCCCCTATCTCATTAAATCCCCAGTAAGTTGGACTCCTTTTTTTACAATGGATTTTCAAAGACTTCCTTTCTCTCTTATTCTTTCAAGAACATCCCTTTTGTTATCTTATCAGTCCACCTGATTTTCATCATACATCGTTAGCAGCATATCTCAAACTGCTTACTTGTTGGGTGAGTTCACTTTAACAGTTCCCAGAGTTAAAATTTCACATGCTTATACCTATACACTCCAGACACAGGATTTTTCACTCCAAACCTCGTATAAGCCTTTTCCTAATTTCAAGACAGTTACTTAGAAACGTTAAGAACTTCTTTTTGTTGAAGGTGATTTTTTATAAATTCCGCTTTACTCTTCTTCTTCTTTACTTTGTCCATCTCTAGTGATATTACTTCCTAAATAAGTAAATGAGGTAAGTTCTTCAAGGAGTATATTACTTAACACTAATTCTCATTTGAGCTTGCCCTTTCTCGTCACAAACCATTTAGATTTAGACTTCGTTGTCACAAAAGTGTTTCCGATTTATTTATTTATGGTATGTTCGTCCTCCATAGCCAAGTCCACTTTCATTAGTATGGCCGTCTTTTAAGGTCTTCTTCACTCTCAGCGAGAATACCAATATCGCCAGCGAATATTGTTGAAAGCTATGGCACGCCTTATGATAAACTGTGCGTAAGAACTTCAATATGACTGTTGTACACATGGGTTTGGTTTGCACTCATTCTGAGCAATCTTAGGGTGTCCAGAATTCTGTAAAACTCCAATCCAATGGCAACAAAATTCCTACCTCGGATATCTATGTTCTCTGTATTCCTTTGGTATACAGTGCAGTTATGAAGAAGATGGCCTCAGACGTCAGAGGCCGGAGAATTAAGTGAAGTTATGGCAATGATTTTGCCGTATAGTGTCGTAAACAGACGCAACAACGAACTCGTTAACTTGTATATAACACACCTGAAGCTACCACTGCCTGACTTAACTTTAAATATTCAAGGAAAGACACAAATTCAGTGTCATGAATTTTAAATTTTATTCTATGTTATATTAGCGCAAGCTATAAACGCACAATAATTTAAAAATATTTTTATACACTACTATGTTTTTTTTTCCATAAGACGGCCTGAAAACTGAAAATGTCGTCATTACATGTACGTCTATATCTTCCACTTCTCTTTTAAACAAAAGTTTTAATATACTGTTAATTTCTATTTCACTTTCAAAGGCCAACTAGTTTTCGTGGGGCCTTTTGAGCATTGATAAATCCCTCTGTTACTCCAAAAAGAGAATAATTTCTTAGCCATTGAAATGACATTTCTTTGTATATTCTATGGGATACGGTTCTCTACCTTGAAGTCCTTTTAACTTCTATTATTATTATTAATCCCTCTTCTTTAGTTAGAAATCCGCAAATTGGTTTGTAGCATTTCTCCACACCGATCTTCTCTGTGCTTTCCGGTCCATCTCCTCATAGGAATTACATCTTACATCACCAATAATCTGTTGGATATTGGAGTCTCGGTCTGCTTCTTCCTCTTTCCCCTTCTATGTAACCTTCTATTATTGTTGTTATCAAATTCTCGTGACGCATAATATGGCCAATAAGTTCAATCCTTCGCTTCACAATATTTTGCCAAAAACTTTTTTTCTCTCCAACTCTAGTCATAATCGACTACTAACCTTGTCGATTCGTCTTACTTTCAGTAACTTCCTATAACACTACATTCCCCTTGCTTCAAGTCTTCTCTTGTCGTCTGTTCAAATTTTCCACGTCTCACATCCAAATAGAGCTATGCTCCATATATTCCTTCAGGAACCTTTTTCTTGTTTCCACAGCTACTTCTTTAGGGGCAATAATTTCCATTTACTGTTAAACGCAACTTTAGCCTATCCGATCCAACTCAAAATTTCTCTCTTACTTTTTCCGACTTTTGCGATTTTCCTTTCTAAGTAGATGCACTCTCTAAGATCCTCTGTCTTTTTCACATTCAGCAATATATTCATACTAAACTGTCCGTGTTTACTACAGAAAATCACTTTATTTTTATTATCATTTATTCTTAAATTGTACTCTTTGCTCAAACCCTCATCCGTTATATGTAACTGTTCACTTAACGTCTATTCACTGTTACTCGTAATCGCAACGTCGCCTGCAAATCTTAACATTTAATTCTCTCTCCTCGCACTCTTACTCCACCATCTGTTTGCTCATTTACTTTGTTAAAAGCAAAGTGTGTGTGTGTGTGTATATATATTGTACTGTAATTATTTGCAGATATTTTATTTCTATATGCCATACATTGTGGATGCCATTTAATGTACTGTTATTTTATTATTTGTACGGTATTTCTATCTGCTCATAAAAAGAAAACTCTATCTCAGGGTTAACAATTACTAAGTTGATTTAATACTGTATATGATTTATTCTTTTCTTTAATCCGTACCAAATAACGTTAGTGTATATATTTTTTAATAAATAACAAGGTAAGAATATCTACCATATAAATGTAAATAGTTTGAATCTGAGCTCTTCACAACTGCAACGGGTTCAATTCTAGTTGATGTTTATCATCTTAAAAGTAATGTTAGGCTTCGTGGTTTGTTCCTTCTCTGGGATTTCTTATTAGATTAAATGTTGAATTATATTTTCTTCTATGATTACTAAATTGATACTTCTTCGGAATATCGAATTTTATTGTATTGACACACAAACTATCTTCCAGGACAGGCTTCTTCTTTTAGTTCGGCGTTCTATAAATGATATACTCAGACTTCTTGAAATATTGTTGTTATTAAGTTGTATAAAAATTATAATTCTTTCAACGTTACAGATTTATACTCTTGTATGTTTATTAAATTCAATATTAATGTTAACTCCCTTCCTTTAAAGGTTTCCTTTATTAAATACAAAATTAAACTCTTTTACAAGACCACTCTTAAATGTTTATGTGATTAAATATAAAAATATACTTCTTGATGTGTATCATATTACATATAAAATTAAACTTTTTGATGAGTATCTTCTGAACTATAAAATTAAACTAAACAAATTTTCTTCCATTTGAATACAATTCAAATCTAACAATTTACAATTTGCCATTTAGATACCTAACTACATTCGTCACATCTTTCCATCATATGACTCTTAACAACATATATAATTTTATTAATTAATATTAATTACATTTATTTGCTTTTTTACATTATCCATATAATTAGTATATTTTAGATTACTATTCTATTAATCTTTCATTTTATTTGAATGTTTATTTCCAATTTAATATAATAATTGTCAACACATATTTCTTAATGCTGTTCTATATAATATTGGAGTCTACCTCTATGTTGGTCATGACTAACACTCAGTTTTTTTGTTTACAATCATAACATATGTTCACCATACTATTAAATTTATATCTTCTCTCTTTTAAAATTATTATTTCATTCTTATGTACTGTGTTGTATTTTAACAGCAGTACAATATATATTATATTGAATATTTATAATGTATTTACCTCAAGATATTTTTTTCCTTTATTAGCAAAATTTATCAACAACAAGAAGGATTGGCAATGGAATCTCCATTATCTAGCATAATAGCAGAAACATTCTTACAACATATAGACACCAAAATACAAAATATTATAAATTCATATGATCCAAATGGCATTTGAATAAGATATGTAGATGATGGGCTATATGTATCAAGTAACAAAAATACAAATGCAGATAACTTATTAAAACAAATCAATAACGTACATCCAAAAATACAATTCACAGAAGAAAAAGAAAATCATAACAAAATCAATTATTAAGACATAACCATCACAAAATACAATAACCACCTACAATATGCAATATACAGAAAACCAACTTCCACTAACATCATTATACCTAACCATTCTGACCACCCACCACAACATAAAATGGCAGCATCCTATTCACTATTTAACAGAATGCACAAAATACCCATAAACAAACAAGAAATAGACAAAGAAATAAATATAATATACCAAATTGCCTATGAAAATGGATATAATAAAAATACTGTAAACAAAATAGAAAATAAAATTAAATACAAAATAAAAACTGAACAATTAAGAGTTAATCAAAATGAACAACACAAAAATAATAACAACAATAAAAAATGGGCCACATTCACATACATAAATAATAAAATGACAAAGCTAACAAAACTGTTTAAAACACAGACATTAAACTAGCATACAAAACTAGTGAAAATTATCTACAAAATCTAAATAACCCACAAAACAAGGATAATACAACAACCAATGGTATATACAAAATTCAATGCCAGGATTGCAATAAATGTTACATAGGACAAACAAAAAAACAACTAAAAAAACGTTATTTTGAACACCTAAACGCATACAAAAAACCAGAAATATACAAATCTAATTTGGCCACACATGCAATAGACACTGGACGTGAATTCCCAGACATAACCAACATGACACTAATAAAACACACACCACACAAAGGCACCATAATGAACATTTGGGAAAATTTACAAATATACAAACATAAAACACAAAACAAACTAATACCTGAACAAATACAAATCAATACAAAACATGACACAATTTTCAAAGCACTCAACATCGAAAATACACAAAATACTAATACATACACCACAATCACACACAATAATACCAATTTAAAGTACCAGAGGCCAACAGGAAAACACAATAACAACCAGCCAACACACAAGTACTTCACCAGACTCAAAATCACGAAGGCTGAGGATGGAACACAATGGTTCCCGAAACATGTTCCTAATAAGGAAAAAATATCTTGAGGTAAATTCATTATAAATATTAAATATATTATATAACTTACATCAAGAAACGGACTGTAGCAAAAAGTGTTTGAATATATATATATATAATATATATATATATATTGTAGCATGACAGATAATCCACTAAGTAATAATTCCATTATGATCATAAATACATTAAATTACAATTAACTCAAAAGAAATATCGAAGGAAAATACTTAAATATCAAATGAAAATAATTGAATATCAAATGAAAATAATTAAATATCAAAGGAAAACACCACCATAAAAGAAAAGTATAATTAAATTATAAAAATGCAACTATAAAGTATCAAGAAAGTTAAATCCGAAGAAACTAAATAAAATCAGGAGAATACCCAGGTAGGTTAGGAGCAGGTAATAAAGAAGATACCCCGAACCAACCAACGGACACAAAATAAAACCAAATTACCTTGGAAAACCCAAGAAGGAAGAAGAGAAGAAAGGAAGATATAGGATGGGAGAACTACGAGGAATACCCATGATAAACCTATTACTACCAATAATAAACCCCGATCCAAATTTTAATGTCACCCAAAGAAAGTATAACACCCCAGAACCTCAAAGCAATGTAAATTAATTTTAAACAAAAGTATTCAGTAGTGTGAATAGAAGTGCACCAACTAAAGTTATTATATAATAAAATAAACAAATCATCACAGTCCATTATAACTAAAAGTTTGGTCTTAGAATATTGTAGAACTCAATATAACTCAGAACCAACAGTGTAAGTGAACCAGTGCAAGTGATTTTAATATAATAAACTTCAAGTAAAGGTGTAACTGTTACTTGAACTATGTGCTATTAAATAACTTTTATATTTTATGTAATTACAGAGATAACATGTCATGAAATATTGTTGTGAAAATATTTCTAATGTTTCATAGAAGAGGCCACTTTTTATCAAAAAACATTCATAGAAATGTAAATGATAAAGAGAGCAGGTGGGGAATAATTACTGTGACAGGGGATTAAAATATAATACATAATATAAACAGAAAGGACTGAAATTAAATTAAGTTTAACAAAAATTAAAATTTTAAATGGCTAATTATGTTTATGTTTAGAGCCTATGAACTCCACATTTCAAGGTGGTGTATAGAATAAGGATTATGATTAAGATAAGAATATTTATTAATATAACAGTGCGCATACAGCCTAAAATGTTTATGTCTGTATACTATAATAATTTATAAAATGTTTGTTATGTATTTTAAAAAATAGTTAAAACCAAAATGTCTAACTTTAAAGACTAGAAATTAATTTTCAATATTGTTTTTGTATTATGAGCATGAATACCATCCTACATGTACCAATAGTTATATAAGGAAATTTTATTTAATATTGTGTTAACTTCAGAAAGTCAGAGGGGGTATAGAAATAACATTATTTGAAAAACAGTAAATGTAAAAATATAAAATCTAGGCCAAATAATAAATTCCAAATAACATTATAATTGAGTAAGGAAGGTAAATAAACCAAGCAAACTAATGAGATTTATATAAGGTGAATCAATCACCAACTATTCTAACTGAAACTATACATAAAAAGAATAATATAAAAAGATATATTAAATTATTAAAAAATTTCAAAATGTAATACCTAACAATTTTAAAGGAGGAATAGTAAATTCATGAATTATAACTAAAAGAATGATCAAATGATAAATTTGTAAGAAACTAAGGAAAGAAAAAGATTTATATCAATCTGAAATTTATTATAATCATATTTATAACACCTAAGATGGCTAAAATTTTGGACAAGGACAGGAAACAGATTTGAGTCTATATTTCCCAAAATGACAGAAATATAGCAATTTTAACAAAAAACTTTAGAAATATGGACTATTGCATGTCAAATTAAATAGAAGGAGTTAAAGAAACCAATTATGTAATTACTAGTTCACGAAAGTAACCAATAAACAAAAAATATTCTGAATATAATGTATTTTACATCACATGAATAGGAAGTGGATTTATATTTAAACAATACATTTCTAATATTAACTTGGCAAGATATTTCATGAGACGAAGGAAGTAAAACAGTTCTTAATTAACATTCAAAGCGAACGGTTGATTGAAGCTCGCGCTAAGAACATATAGCGAATATTTTAATGGCGTGTAAAACTTTAGCCTAGAATCAGTGAACAAACGAGAGTTACCGAAATTGGTATTTTAAACATATAATCAGTGCACAACACCACCACAAACAGTGAAAACAAACACTTCTTAACCGAATATAAGTGGAATAAACTCATAAAACAATCAAACATTAATAATTCACATTACAAATGAACTTCACGAATTTTCGCCATACACCGACCAAAGTGAACACGATAAATACCAACATTTAAAGCCAGTGAACACCGAACACTTAAGCAGGACACCTCTAACAACACAATAGGCATTATCTAATATTACGGAGACCAGAAAACGGTTGTGAAGGCAATTTTATTGTCAGAAATTCTAGACATAACATTCACGGTTTTCTTCATCAACGAGGCGGCGGCCATGATGGTTCCGTGATGCAAAGCGAACTCTCCCGATTGATTTCATCCAGTCAACATTGGGTATAAACTTGTGCATTATAAACATTATATATTATTATCAAATTGTGTATTTATTAATTAATAAGATTTATTTTGTAATGTTATACTTTCTATGCTTGCCCCTTCTCTGACTATTATAATTATAACCGTTAAAAGAACCATTCATAAAATATTTATATAATATAACCTGTCTTGAGAATCGATTATCCCTGTAGAAGAGTCGAACTTTATACCAATATCGATTTTAAATCGATATTTTCTGAAAAATTGTCAATAAATCAAATTAATTCAATTATCTGGTTTTAAATTTATTTCACCAGTTAAAATAAGAGTTTTCCTTAACTACAGGACTTACTGGAAGACGACCATTACTAAAGGAGAGTGATATACTGGAGCATAGAAGAAAATCGCCAATCGATTAGTCAAGTGAGACAATCTGATTAACTCCAAATTTATTTACCGTGAACCAGAAGTGAATAAATTGACATAAATAAATTACAGAATTTTAAATTTTCGACAAAAACCAATAACAAGAATTATTTATCAATTATTTAAACAATAACCAAACATAAAAATTTTTTTTTTGAAAAATTTTTTTAAAATTAAATTACAATTTTTTTTGTACAATACAGAATTATTTATTTGTAACCAGTATATACAGGTCTTGTTACAATATATATCCCCTGTTATATACTTTGCTTTGTTATATCGCCTGTTACATCCTTTGTAATATCTCCTGCACATATAAATTAAACAATGCAGGAGAGAGGTTGCAGCCTTGTGTTATTATTATTAGTAGTATTATTCTTATCAGGCCCTCTATTATAATTACTGTTATTGCTACATTTACAATACTGGATCAGTGATAACATGAATCATCTAGAGAAGGCCTAGTTACTGTAAACTAGGAATTTATACAACTTTTAGCTATATCAAATCGAAACTTCATAGATTTCTGAAATTTTTTGGCGCGCGCGCGTACACACACTCACACTTGCGCGAGCACGCGTCGTCATCATCGTGTTCATCATCATCATCATCATCATCATCATCACTATACGCAGTCACTAAAGCAGATCTTTGAGAACTCTTGTCCTTTGTTATAACCAGTCAAAATTTTATTTTCAGTTTCTTCGTAACAAGATTTACATTTTCTTTGAATGTGAATTTACGCAACTGAAGACGAGAATTACAACTGTCGTAACTTCATAAATTACGAAGACCCCTTATGTCAGATCCCTAACTAACACAATACCAACACTAGTTCTAGTCGACCTGACAGTCGTAGCTACTCTAAATGTCCACACTATTCTGACATTAGTTGACCCAAAAGGTCAACCGCTTTTTGCGGTCAAACGTAAAGACCAACAACAACAATAACGCGGTTTCACTAGGACTGAACTGTACACGATTTCAAAGCTGTGTGCAAGGCCGAAAATTAGACGACAAAGCAAGCGACTTGAAGCCTACATAGACACGTTTGTACGGTTACTAGTACCTGTCAGTCAAATATCTTGAATGCCAAATATTTTGTATGTTTATTAATAGGCTTATCTGATCCGTAAGCCGTACGGCACGTGAGACACGAAATAAAAGATTAGCTCATTAAATATGCATTAACCTTGGGCGTTAATTTATTGTAGTGTGTACAGCACTCGTGTGTTTGCGTGAGAGGATTGTCTGCAACACTTATAGCTATTGACAAGCTGCAGCCTGTACACTATATGTGCAGTTTAGTGTATGCGACTGCAGACTTCTACTACATAAGAGTTGTCTGTCGCTTGATGTCTGTACAGTACGCTACAGACGCGAGGTCGGCAGAAGCACGCGTCGGATTCTCTCTGTTTGATGAAGCGATCCGTTTATTTGTACAAATTAAATCATTTCCTAAGTACAGTACAGAATTTTATTTATTTAACGTTTATATAGTCCTATTTGTTGAGTGTAGCGTCTGATTTACATAGACCTTATTTATTCGTTAGCTGCAGTACTTCGTTTGTATAAAATATACTGTTCAGAAACTACTAGGCATATGGTCTACAAATACAACAAATTTGTATAAAACACACGTGCACACAAGCAATAGTTCTTTATTTATTTACACACGCACACACACACACACACACACATACATACATAAATCATTTGAATATTCGGTTATATTAATAACTTTGTGTGGTGTACGTACGTAGGCCTATCCACATTTATTGAACCATTTCTGTTCAACATCGTCAGGAGTTAGTGAATCAACACAAAACTGATTACGCTGATCTGTAAATAGGCTATTCAACGAAACGTAAGACCCCCGTTTGAAGCAGTAAAATCAACAAATACCTATACGGTAATTCTGTATGACAATAAAATAGAATTGTAGCACTGAGGAAGGAAATGCTACCAGTCCCTGAAAGCGTTCTGCAAAAATAAAAATGCAAGTATTTTGAAAAGAGTGGTTTATTATCAATATATAAAAAATTCTTCTAGAAATATTTATACTTAGGTGAAAGAAAGTGCAGAAAAAAAGTGTGAAATAATAAAATGAAAATACATACAAGAAAAGTCAGACATTTATTCTATAAATAAATAAATATAAATATATAAGCGCGCGCGTGTGTGTATTTAGGAGTAATAAAGAATAAAGACGCAATCCAGGAATTGTAAACCTAATAACTTTTGGACACATGATCAATTTTATAAAGAATGGAAAATATATCATTGTTCGAAAAAAAGCAAACGAATCTTTTGAACATCAAACATTTCTTGAGGAAAAGAACGATAGGTTTTTATTGATGTGTAATTCCAATTGAATTGATGGGTTTTTATTGATAGGTTTTTGGTTTTGTTGTTGGTAGTGGGACAGAAACGTGAACGAGAATTAATACGACGATGTATCAATAAGGAGATGGATCTATCTCAGTTGAGCCACTGAGAATGCCTTATCGTTGTATGAGTGAAACGTTTGGTATAAAGAAAACTGAAACGACGTGAATTGAATTACACGGAAACTATCTTGTTATTAATACGAGAATAGTATGGAAACTGCACTGCGCTTAAAAGTACGAAACTAAACGAAACATTGTAAGAATTAAATAGACAGACAACCAAACTGTAACAGGTGATATAATTTGTAAAAATAAAGAAGCTAAATAAAGGTAGACAAAGAGTTCTGTAAGACGAGAGGGTTGGTAGGGTGGTCACAAAGGCTACATGCCAAAAGACTTAAAAAGGACACGATGGCGTCCTTTGAAAGGTGGTCGGATCTCGTGGTTAATGACAGACAGGAGATGAGTTGTTAGTAGTTCGCCATCGCCTTGTGATGAGACAGCAACCGTCTGAAATCAGATTGTCGTCGAGGCGGCGAGAATACATAACCTAAGCTGATTGGTGCAGCGACGTGAGAACGGAAGGTTCTCCGCAAGATCTTCAAATAAAAGCGGTATGTGAAAATAACTACTGAGAGATAAGAACCAATGCCGCGTTAGGAGTACTTTACAATGCCCCGGCAGTCGTCACCGACATAAATATGCCGAAACTAAGTTGGCTCTGGCATGTGAACAGGATAGGGAATGAACGAGTACCAAAGAAAGTGATGAGCACGAAATGCGTTCAGTTATTCAGTAGGACGCCCGAGGCCGCGATGTCGAGAGCGTCTGGCGGCATCCAGAGACAAGGCCCTGACTCTCATTGGTCTGTAGCGACACAACAGCCTTCCGACTACACCCAGCCATAAATAAACATCGTATAATATAATATTAAAATGAAAAAATACGTATAACTGTATTTTACAGTTTTTACTATAGTTATTATACTTGGATTTTTTTTGTAAAAATTATAAATTGAATATTTAAGTACGAAAAATTTCTGTATTTTTACTTGCATACTCTCAGTATTTTAAATATTTATTTTATTTCCAATACGCTCGGACACAGTAACGGTTAATCGATACCTGTTGCTGGAGATAAGCATCCACAGAGTGAGGTTACGTCGACTGTTGACTATGGTTATGTCACTTATGACGACAACAACAATAGTACGTATAAACCAACATAACAGTAACAATAACAATAATAATAACAATTTAACGGACATCGTGGCTTCAGTGTAGCAGAAACAGCAATTATGATACTGCTGTGGTATTACGAATCGCATGGTGAATTTTTTACTTAACCTTTGTATTCGACTTAAAAAGTTATAATCAAATACATTCTGCTAGATACATATACTTAATTACAATAGTGTAAATGTTTCTGTAGGCCTACGAACTTTATTTTAGAGATTTTAAGCCCAATCTCTGAAACACATAGAGAAGTTAGGAGTATTTACAGGGGATTAATGTAAATGAACCAGAAGGAACGCTGGAACTAAACAATCAACTTCGGTAGCCGTAGATAACATAACGTGTGATACCGCTAAGGGAGAAAAGCAGGAAATGTCATACACAAAGAAAAAGGAAACAGTAGAAATAAAATATAATTTAAAGCATCAAGAACCAAGAAAATGGAAGAACAAATGAAGTGAAGACGCTGATGAAGGTTATAAGAAGAGGAAGCACTAGAGAAAGACATGATTTTACCAGGAAATATTTTGAAACTTACAAGGAAGGTACCTACTATACACACAGAAATAGAATCAGAAATACAGAGTGTAACGAGAAAGATGTCCTCACTATACATATTCGGATTCTGTGTATCAGTATAAGAATAAAAAGTTCCTATAAACGTAGGTCCAGAAGAGTCTTGTATTCCGGCTGGCCGCCATGATGTGTTTTTTTAAGGAAAATTTTCTATCTCAAGAAGGAATTGAGATATTGTGATGATATTTAGTACACATGTTACATTGATATTCTTTAATAAATGAAAATTACAGTTATTTTGCGATCTCAAAATTTGAAAGGCGCACAGTTTAATTTTTTAATCATTATTTATAAAACGATGTTTGGTTATAAATCATCTGCTTGCCTTAGTGAGTTCTGTTGTAACTTTGGTTAACTACACGTGTAGTTTAACTAGATAATATCGTCAATTACTTTTATTAAATATAGTTCATACATTCATTTGATTGTGTATCTTTACTCATTGTTTATCATGAAATGTCAGATATAGCCTACGTCTCACGTATGAACTTTTATACTTAAAACCAAAACATACCATTATCATTTTCTATTAATTCAAAATAATTGTAATTCTTGTGACTCAAATAAATGATATGTAAGTATTATGTGTAATATGTAATATGATATGTAAGTTAAATTTGTTAAGTCATTAATTTAATTGAAAACCAATCTTTTACTTTGTTATAAATTATTTTTCCTGACTTATTTAAAAAAATAGTAATAACTTTAAACAAATTTTTCCTATACTGGAGGAATCGAAGTCCGGTAAAAAAATTAAACAGTCTGAGTTTATGGATAGACCGTTGTCCATCATAACTCGGTTATTTGTTAACAAATTTAAGCAAACAAGATGTCGTTGTGTTCATATAAAAGGTTTATTTAAACATAGTACGTTATAAATCATAACTTGATAAAATTAAAATTTCCGGAGCTATCCGTGATCAAAATTAAAGCGGACTCCATTTTTAAATATCAAAGACCAAATAACGTAATTAGTTTTAGTCCTGTAATTTTTTATTTATTAAATAACATTTATGTAAACATGTGTGCCAAATTTCATTAAAATATTTGAATCTTCTTGAGATACAAAGTTTTCCTTAAAAAAAGAAAGAATTTCGACGAAACCGAAACATCGAAGCATGATAATGTTTTTAATATTTACTATATAACAAATATATTTACTATATAACAAACATTATCATGTTAAAACGACAGAGACCGAAGATTTCTAGACTGTGGGGAATCGAAAGTGTGGAAGCGTTACGTTTTTCGATGACGTTTTTGTGGAATGACCTCCAGACTAAAAACATTATCATGTTAAAAACATAAAATGGCGACCAGACAGAAAACGTCACGTTTCCGGACCTGTTTATATTCATGCATACACTTCGAATATGTACAGTGAGGACATCTTTTACGTTACACTCTGTATACATCTGATTCAGACAGAAAGGTGAGATGCTGTGGCATTTCGGCAGTTCGAAAAATGGTAAAATAAAGTCAGGCTTAACCAAGATGTGTTAGCATTTGAAATTATATGGAACGCATTTGTCTGGAAGAGCTAAGAGTACACGAGTCGGCTACTGCAATCTATCACGTCTCACATAATGTGAACCTATAAAGATGGACTTTATATGGGATGGACTTCAAGAAGATGGACTGTATATGGGAGGAAAATCTTCACTGAGCTCGCTATTATCAGATATGGGATTTCAGTACAAGAAATTTAGCAGCAGAAAAATCCTCATGGAAAAGCCGTCAGTGGCCCTGTTAAAGTGTCGTTTCTTAAGAAAGATGCGTGAAGTAAATATTAAAAACACTATATTTTTGGACGAGACCTGGATCAATGAAAACACGAGAAAGGACACTGGTTGGACTGATGGCACTATCCAAGGAACTCTCGGCGGCCCTCTGGGTAAAGGCAAATGATTGATCATCTGTCATGCTGGTGGCTCCAACGGATGGATTAGCGCTCCGCCTTTTGTGTTCCAATCTAAGAAGACAGGAGATTACCATGAAGACATGAATGCGACTGTTTTGAATCATGGTTCTTCGATACATTACTGCCATCCATTCCTCATGGAGCAATTATTGTTATGGACAATGCTCCGTATCATTCCAGGATTCTAAACAAACCACCGACATCGTCAACAACAAAAGCGGAAATGATCAGCTGGTTGAAAGCTCGAGGCGTCCCTTTCCCAGATAACCTTCTTAAGGTGGAACTATATGCGTTAGTTCGGTTACATAAGCCACCAAAGCCTACCTATGTGATCGATAAAAAAGCATCTGAGTTGGGTTTCAAAGTAATTCGTCTACCGCCCTATCACTGTCATTACAACCCTATTGAAATGCTTTAGGCGAATCTAAAAAATTACGTAAAGGAATACAACCTTTAAACTGGCAGATATTGAAAACCTATTTAGAGAATCTGTTGTCAACTTTACTTCCGACATATGGACTAAATACGTCGACCATGTAGAGAAGTTGATTGATGAAGACTGGAGGAACGAGGGGTTAAATGAAGCAAGTGTTCAGGAACTGATTGTAAACTTAGCACCTGATGACTCCGATGAGGATGAATATGACGACACCACTGATGAAGACGATTTTGGTTGTGCACCTATAGTGTAAATTTGCACTCAACCCAAGCTATATTTAGCAAAACAACAAAATTGCTACATTTTGTAAATATTTTATTAGAATTTTGATTTTTAATTGTTGTAAATTTGTAAATATTGAAAACTTGTATATAACTTTTAATGCGGCCATCGGCAGTCTCAAGCCTGCAAAATAAGCATCAGAGCTTTGAACGCAGAGAGAAAGTTAATTTTAAAATTCCGAGTATATACTTAGTTGAATTTTGAGCTCGAGTTTAAAGCCTTGTATAAAAAAAGTAAAGTAGCCTAACTATTTAGCATTAATTTGACGTGTAGTATAAAAAGATGCTACAAGTAATGCATCCGCTACGATGAATATACAAAAAGCCAGCGAGATCGGCCGCTGGCAGTTCTCAGTGTCATTTGACGGGCCGATTTAATCGGCCGCTAGCAGTTCCAACAATGAACAATAGGGCCATTTAACCGGCTTCTGGCATCCCAAGGGAGTGTCTCAGAAAAATAGTTGAAAAGTAAATTAAATGATCAGCATCTTAGTTTTTAATAATAACATTTTTTTAATAACAGTCGCTTAAATAATTCTCAGCAGTTTAGCAATCACAATATTTCAAAATAAACAAATAAGAGTATAACATTTGAAAATCGTCGTATAAACTTCGTGTTTGGACTTATTTTAAATGAAATCACAGTCTGAATTAAATGGAACGACCAAAACTATGAGATTAAGCAGAATAACAAAATTTAATTTATTATAGTAAACTGTATTTAAAAAGACAGCAGCGCAGGTCAAGTGCCGGCCCCTGTCTATTGTTAGGAGGCCTGCCAGTGTGCGTGCGTGAGCCAAGGGTCTCCTAATCCTCTAGTCGCCTTCCGGGACTGGACATAGTGTAACTTGTACACGTGTACAACAGAAGTCAGGCAGACAGTGTGAGTGTCCAGAATCGGTCGGCAGAACACCACACTGTCTTGTTTCCTGTTTACAGGTGTTTCAACAGGAAAAACGTTTCGAGAAAACCGTATCCGCTGTGCTAAAACAAAAGCATGTGATAATTCAAAACGTAAACCGGTCTGCAAGGGGAACTACTCATGTTGCCGTGTGCTTGTACGTAAATGTTACGCGCGCGCGCGCGCGCACACACACACACACACACATTGAATTTTTATTTGCATGAGAATGTACTGTAACTTAACGTAATGTTGTAACGTTGCATTACTGACAGTACGACACAGCTAATCAAAACAGAATTCAATAGAAAAAAATTAAGAATATTAGAACACATACAGATTAACTCTGTCGATGCAAGGCAATTAAAAACTCATTACATAATGCCTTAATAAACATATAAATCCTTGCACAGAAAAACTGGTATATACTGCATATAGTTATGTGTATGTGTGCGCGAGTGAACGAATATTCTGTATTCGTTTCTGTACGAATTTCGTTTTTGGACTGTACGTTTCTTCTGTATGTATAATAATGGGTTGTTTAGGCTGATACTCGTTTTATCGATTTGCCTTTGCTTATGTAAATAGAAACCGATTACTTACTGACATTTGTAATCTCTAGTGATACAGACATTCATTTTGTGAAAGATTCATAAGATAACCCAATGCAGAAGAAGATTTTATAAGAAATCTATTCTTTTTGTGATAAATATCACGCAACATGTGAAACTTTAAAGTAACGGTTTAACAACAAGTTATGTGTGTACATTACACAATATGTACTTTCAAATTTGATATGACAAACATATGAAACAGTATTGGTTTGTGATAATTCCACGGGGTTAATGTATAACATGAGAATCCTGATCATTGTGGAAAAGTGGTCCCTGCTATTGGTTCCGTCGAGTTCCAGTCGGTGTCTCAAGTTAGTGATAAGACTGAGGAAGTCGGTCACCGCCTGCTCGTGTACATTACAAAAATTGTCATACGAGAACATTCGTACCATACCAAAGGACATACGATAAACGAATTAAGAAAGTAATTATGTTTCTCTGAAGGAGGACGAAGGGAAATGGGTTCTTCCTTTAATGGGTCTTCTTCTTAAGGGTAAAAAAGAAAGTTTTATGGCAATACGACAGTTTTTGTTGCGCTTTTCTTGGGATTTGGAAAAAACTATTTTTAAAACTATATAGTTTCAAAACTATTTTTATATTACTGTTTAATGTACAGTTAATCCTTGGCTTCCTTAAAATTTACAACATATAGTGCTGTACTACTACATAATAAATTACTTTGATTAAAGCACATCTTCAGGCTTAGGTCCTGAAGTAATTTATGTAACTCAGGCGAAGTTAGTCCGAGCAAAGATCAAAATACTTGTTAATTAAATAATAGTTTGGCCCAAAATTAATGTAAATAGATGTTAAATAATTCAAGTAGATTGAATTAACTCAAGTCAAATTAATTAATATTTCATTATCTTTATATCGTATCTGCATCCAATTATCAAAGCCCTCATCCGAATTTTGGAAATTTTATATCTTATAGAAACATGTAAACATCAATTTCTCAGATGTCACACGCATAAAACATAAAACTGGCACGATGTAAGAATCAAACCAAGTTATTTTGATATTTACACCAAGTATTATACTTGACTGATGAATAATTTCTTGTTATAATCAAAATTCCGTATTATAAACTGTTATTACCTTGTTATTTACAGTAACACGTAATGGAATGAAGGATACCAAGAGGTTTAATTATGATCACCGACTTCTGAAGTAGGCCTATTGCTGTACGCTTCACCGCGTAAGTGATAAAGCAGTGAGAAACTAAATAACGTGAGTCTCCAATTCGTGATTTCAGTGCTCATGTATTTTAAATTATCATGCACTTTTATTCATTAACTGTTAACTCAACGGACTTTATTTGTAAGGTTAATTTATGAAATTAGGTACTACAGCATCAATATTATTGTAAAGCAAAAGCATTGTGTAAGAAACGTTACGATATTACTGTCCCATATGCATTTTATTGTCTCAGTATAACTGAATCTACTAACTTAATTGAATCAATTTCTGAAATTTCGATCTGATTCTAATTAGCGGCACTCACTGTACTGTTGAAAAGATGTCCAAAGCTATGCGTTAGATTCTGATATATTCGTACTTAAAATGCTTTTAAGTGTTTTAAGACAATTCTTAAGTTTCTATCCAAAAAACAACTTTTCGAAATCAACTGCTTCACATGGTTGGAGACAAAGGATTTAAAGTAGACCTATTACCTTAGGACAAAATGCCTCAAAGTGTATCTTTTGGACATTTTGTCCGATATAAATCGTTTGAGATAGTAATTACATTATTCATGTACTTTCTTTCTTTAATAAAACTGTTGCATACAACTATTCGTAAAATTTTTTTAAATTTTCTACATATTTCCAAGAAAACTCACTTAGAATCACAATAAATTTATCAGAATTCTTAACTGATACAAACAAAAAACTATTTTCACGGTGCACTTACAGAATTCCTTTGTTACTGTTACACGCGCAATAACGCGCACGTGCGCTCATACAAAACATGTGATATTCTGTATGTGTGTGTTTAAAGCTCCGCCATAAAACGCTCAAAATATCTGTAGATAAGAAAATAAATAAAACAATAAAAAAAACATGACGATGTAGGTGGCGTACTATGTAGCAAAGGTGATAACGTTAATTTATGCATATTTCTTACCTGCGACGACGCATTCCATTATGTAACCTCTCTGTATTTCGCTAATATGTTCATTTAAATATTATTATTGTGCGAAGTACATAGGAATGCAAATTGCGTATAAAGCGCGCGATTTTTGATTATTTAAAATATCTGAGTTGCCGAAATTAAGGTCACGATTCCAATTCCGTCGCCACTTATAACGCTACTTGCATGATAAACTGAATACACCGCGTATCTTGGCTTCGAGACTTAACGTAAACTCTTATATCTGTCCTTTGCAGCTGGGGAGATTTAGGTCCTTCTAAGACTAGTGGTTCTGTATTTAAAAAAAATTAACTTTATATACAAAACCTATTGAGTGTGTTGCTAGACTTATATAGCATTCCACGATACCTACATGAAATTACACATAAGAATTTTATTTTCATTTTTAACTTTGGTTATATAATCAGTATTTCAGAGAGAGTTCTAGCTGTCAAATAAGGAATATGTGTGTGCTTTATTGACTGGTAGAAAGCATTTTAACTGGTAAAGTGGGAAAGGTGATAAAAATATTGAAGAAAACTGCGTTGATTTTAACGGAATGATTGGCGTATCACCAGTGAATTGTAAGCCGAAAGGACGGAGGGGTGTGGACATGCGAAGAACCATTGGATTGATCAGCTCTAGTCTAGCTGTTTGGGACCGGATCAAACCATTTTTGGTTTTGCCTTGTTGAAGATGATGATGACTTGCATCGATTGGAAAGAGACAAGACAAATTCCCAGTACTGTATTTTACCCAAGAAACGCCTGGTCTATGTACAGAACGACATTATGTAGACAGAAAAATGTGTGCAACAGGAATGCTTCATGTCATCCAATGTGTTTAATCGGAGAACGGTTAGCGAAAAAATTATTGGAAACAGGCGGTGACTTCATGATATGGGGTGAGTTATAAGCACCGCCAGTATGCGGATAGTCTGATGAAGAACGGAGAAACTTTTCAAGACATGCTGGACAGACTGATGGAAACAAGAAGGAACTATGCACTGAAATTCAGTACAGACAAATTGAAAATAAGGAGAATATCGAGAATAGTAGTGGGAAATCAATAACTAGAAAACGTTGGTCAGTTCAAGTATTTAAGAAGTCTACTACGAAACAACGGCTATTGCACTATGGAAATCAGATCATGTATTGGCGTAGCCAAGACTGCAAGCACTATGAAGAGATCGCTGTTGACCAGCATTTTGAGCTTGGATTGGCGGAAGAAACTGATAAAGTGTTACTACATCTGGAACATTGCTCTACATGGATCGTAAACATGGACAGTAAGAAAGATGAAAAGAAATGGTTTGAAAGCTTTAAAATGTACTGCTGGAAAATAACAGAAAAAGTAAAGTGGTAAGACACGGTAACAAACGAAGAGGCCTTAAAAAGAGTGGACGAGAAGAGACCAACGTATGTATATGACGTACTTTTGTCGTCTTAGGAAAAAACTGGTCGAACAAGTCCTGAGAAGACAATGCCTTGTGAATGACGTCTTCGAGGGAAAGTTAGAAGGAACTCCAGGATTTGGAAGACGAAGAATTAAATTGTTACACGGTTTAAAGGCGCAAAGGAAATAGGCCTACTGGTAACTGAACGAGGAACCCAGCAACAGGGCAAGATTGAAAGTGAAATTCGCAGATCAGGTTACAGGACCTTCAGATAGAATATTTAGTAATAATAATAATAAAAACAACAATAATGACAATGATAATCGTTATCATCATCATCATAGTCATAATAATAATAAAATAAAAAAACAATAATAATATATTTTCAAACGTTCGAAAAAAACAAGAACAAATAACTGAAATTTTAGTTACTTAATCTACTTTGTAACATCAGTAACGCGTACTACAACTTTTGTTTGACTTTAGTCGGAAGCAAAATTATCTTTGACGAACGTAATCAAATCCTACACAAACGCAAAGTAAATACATATTATTTCGAAACTTACTAATTAACAGAATTACTGAATTCCCATAATAATGCATAATGATGGTGATTAATTCTGTTACATCCGCAACATTTTTTCTTCTCTCACTCTCTGTCCCTTAAAGAAAAGATTCATTTCATAACTGTGGTCAGCAACCATAAAACAGGAAGTATGTACTGTTGCTTCACTGACCGTCTAACAAACATGAATCTGGCAGACCACTGAGTGTACAATCTTATACTAACTTTATTCAGATTTGTTTATAAAAAGTTCATGCATAAACTGTAGATAAAGTAGAGAGAAATTTATGACTCCTCCTATTTCTATAAGAATAATCATAAAAAAATCTATAAGAGGAAGTTAATTAGAATATTGAAAAGATGGAATTTGAGGATTTTGAGAATTTTTAGACCTATTTTTAAATAATGAAAAAGAAGAAGAAATGGAGGAGGACAAAGAATAGTAATAAGAAAAGATATGTTGGTCACAGGTAAGTCACAGGTCGAGAAATTAATCCTGTGTTCAATGTGAATTATTTTTTCTGTACCATTGAAGAAATTAATTTAAAAATATCCTTACTCGTCTATTCTCTTTGTTGGATTCTTATTTTCCTATCATTGATGTTGCGTGGGACGAAAATATTCCACTTTGAGAAATCACCATTAGTATCTTCCCAGATGTTATAAAAATTCGAAGCCTACCTTTGCGAATTAATTTGAAGGACCCGCAACATATGTATAAGGGTGCAAATTAAACAATTACTTTAAACAATAATGTTTTAGTAACATTGAACTTACTCCAGCCTACTGGCTCTTCGTTTATATTTGGTGAAATATGTTTTGTTAATTTTATTAAAAAAAGGAATACTTGTTTTGTCACGTTAGTGCAGCCTACAGGTTAGTTTAATAAGTAGCATGTATCGTTTATACACAAAAGCTTACACATTGTGACAGACCAATGTGAGGAGCGGATACAGCAAGCCATTTTAGGGTGGGATATGAAAAGTTGGACCATTCTTTAATGATCTAAAGTATAAATTATAGGTATGAGTTGAGATAAAAATACAGTGTGCTATTATCAAAATATCTGTATGGAGAACCATACATGACTTATATGTTCTAAGATTTATATTTAAAATCATTTTCGAAATTAAATATTTCCATAGAAACTACTTCTCTCTACTTCTTTCTTCAGCCTTAACCACAGTACTGTGGTCACTAACGTATACCACTTCAGGTTAGCGCACTCGATTTTCACTGCCATCATGGCAGTCGATGGCACTGCCGAAACGTCTGGTTTTGCAGAAAACATTGGACAACGGCCAAACAGCCCGGGAAGAAATTTTATCAACAAACTACTTTTTTGTTGCCGATAACGTAGTACACATGAAAAAATTATCCCCTCCCCCTTCAACTATCATTCTCATTAATAGAAAATTACCCCCTCCCCCTTCAAGTACTTTTTTTATTTATAGATATTTCATCTACCTTTCTACA
Organism: Magicicada septendecula; assembly: GCA_034769895.1. Classification (NCBI taxonomy): domain Eukaryota; kingdom Metazoa; phylum Arthropoda; class Insecta; order Hemiptera; family Cicadidae; genus Magicicada; species Magicicada septendecula. The sequence continues at coordinate 333,316,197 of CM068370.1, forward strand.
GTGGATTATTATGACATTCTTTTCAGGATATCAGGATACTTTATTTATCAAATTTAAGTACTTTACTCTTGTTAAAACATAAAACGTTGCCGGTAAACTACCCCTTTCTCTTAACCGAACTTCACCAAAATCAATAGGCCTTGAGTCCTCTACAATTCAGGAACGTATGCAAAACATTATTTGATTCTGTTTTAATGTGCGGCAGTTATCGTTCGTTATAGAAAAAATTACCTTTATTAAAACATAAAACGTTGCAGGTAAACTACCTCTTTCTCTTAAGCGATCTTCACCAAAATCAATAGGCCTTGAGTCCTCTACAATTCAGGGATGCATGCAAAATATTATTTGACTCTGTTTGAATTTGCAGCTGTTATCGTTTGCCATAGAAAATATTCTACACATAGACGGACAGACACACACACACACACAGGCACTTTTCGAAAAATGACTTTTCTTCATGTTTTGAGGGTAGTACAATCAGAATCAGCCGTTATCTCGAACACGACTTTTTTGGCCATGACCATACTTCCATTTCCTTATGAAACATGGAAGTAAAACAGAAAGTTTATTAACTATACAATCACAGCTGTTTTTAAGTTCTTTGTTCTTTTAATAGTGTTAACTTACTCATAAAACCCTTACTCACTACACTACACTTACGCTATTCACTTACTCATACTTATTCACAGTGAGTTTAAAGTACTCACTACTCATTTAAGTTATGTATTAAACAAAAATTAACATGGTGGTAAAATACAGTTTAAAGTAATTTTAGAATAAAAGCATGAACCTACATAACGTGATATGAATTTTGTATACTATTCAGAAAACCATTTGGGGGGGATTTCCTCCAACCCCCACGTGGATTCACACCTGGACCATATGGTTTCAAATAACCAGGGTTTTCTTTGTTTCGTTTACATTTTTACATTTTATTTTGAATTACTGGATGTTTAAGCAATCTGAAAGTAGGCAAAGACCAGATCAAACGACAACTTCCAAGGCCACGCAGACAGTACACTGTATTTATTTTGTACGAAAACCCAGCATTAATTTCCTGATCCTTCGGTTATTCAAAGGGTATGTCCAGCATTTCCGTAAAACCTATGTTCCGTAAAAACCTATGTGTCTTTCAAATTACAGGCAGATCACATGACTCATAGAATACTATTCTACGCAATTTGTAATTAAATATCCATTCAGATACAATATCTGTTACTTAGAGAACGATCCTGATGTTGCCAGTCTGCTAGTCGCTTCCTTTCTTTGCACGTTAGGACTCGAGAAACAGAAAGCCTTCATCCAGGACGCAGAGGTTAGCAAATTTATAACAGAATTAAAGACTATGAAAAACGAGTTTACGAAAGTGATCGTTTCTACAGTCATGCTTTAATTACGGCAACAGACATTACTTAGTTCTTATAACTTATAACTTATAACTTAGTTCTTTTAGTTAAGACGTTACAATTAAACAATTAATTATTAATTAGTGACGTATTTAACGTTAGATGTAATAATACTTGTAATTTATAAATATATTTACACCTTAAGTTTTAACTTTAACCAAAAATTATCTAAGTAGTTTTTAAGACATAAACGCTTACTGCTGGAAGTACACTTTTATTTCCACATTCTATAGCAAGAGGAAGCATGTTATTGCCAAAGAAAAATCTTGTACAAAAAAGTGTGTACATCGTAAGATGCGACATATGTACAAGCAAAGACATCTAATTTCTGCAAAAAGTATAAAACTTTTATCACCCTACACGCAAGATTATATATTTTCGAATTTTTGTACTCTGTTACTCTTGACGAGGACAGTGAAATTCTTAAAACAAGATTCGTCTATTGGGTGGTTCGAGACAAACCTATATAGAAGGATTTCAAGTCAGAAATTTTTTTAATATAACGATTATCTTATATAATAATTGTGTAATGTATTGTAATGAATTGGGTATAATAATGACTCGGATTACTGGAGAAGCTGCGTCCTTATATGGTGGACAGAATAAAAACGTGAAAGCATCTCGGCAACAGTGATACATAGTTATCATATCTCGGGCGCTGCTACAAGCCATTACACCCAAACCATAAAAGTAGAGAAACTAAATTGGTATCGGCTCTAAAAAAGTATGGATTTGGCAACCGATAGCAAGAAGGAAAACATCTACTGCCGCACACGAGATCCGGAAATATTGTGTATCGTGATACTTGGGGGGATTTTTAGTCATAACGTTCTGAAAACCTCTCACGAAGTGAGATGTTTCTGATGATGAGACTGTCTCGAATTGCGTAAAAGTAATAACCAACGAGGCTATCGAACTCAACTTGTAACTTTGTGAGAGAAAGAGATCGACCAAAGAATAGAGACATATGCAAAGGTAACTACGCTGCCAATGTATCTGGTAATATAATAATCTGTTGTATAAGTTATGTAACAATTAATAAATTAGCTTATTATGTTTAACTGCCGACTCCTCTATAGATAAATAATGACCAAAACCTATAAATACGTACAAGCTGTAAATAACTTCATTAAATATTAAAAATAATAACAATATTCAAATAAACATGTACCGCTTATCTTTTCTTTATCAGAAAAGACAATTGTAAGATTACCATAGTGTTTCACTTACTTCAATAGTTTGTTGTTCTGTTATAGGCTGTACTTTGTACGTACATATCCCCTACAACGTATCATAGTACTCTATAATCACATATACAACAACAGCAACTGTACAATATAAACACACACACACTCACCCTAGTATCTAGTAATCTAGTGTTCAGTAATTAGCATTTCCATAATCGATACAGTCCCAATAAATACGCTTTCATCCTTTTCAATTTTCAACTTCTGTGTATGTCAGCAGCGCAGCTAGGATTTCTTTCGTGTTGGAAGGGGAAGGGAGAGGATGGGTCTGGCGTTCCGGATGAGTTAGTTTTTTTTTGTGAGTGAAACTACAAGAATTTAAAGATAACGATCTCGTCACTTGCTACTTATTTTGTTACAGTCAAGAAGATAGGTTATAATTATAGACGTCTAAAATTTAGTAAAGTCATGAAACAATAAAGATAACATATTATATTACAATATAAGTAAAATAAAAGGTACGAGGAATCTGGCACAAAGTTTCTTCCATCTTCTGCAGACGCGATAGTGTTTAATGTTTTGTGTGATATTTTTGTTTTAATTTCGCTTTAGAGAGTACGTATATGACTGAAAATGTTTGTAGGAAGTGAAATTAAATCACTCTAATCGTTACGGTACTGAAATGAATACACGTTTTTCATAAAATAGGCACTGCAGGTTCTAAAAACCAACAATCCAAAATCGCGCGGAGCCGCGCGTCTGGCCTCAGATTTTGTTAACGCTAGCGTACAAATCAGTTCACCGGTAGAGGCTACAGAACGTCGTGCTCCGTATTAGGTTTTCATATTTACTGAACAACGGACAGTTTTAAGATTGTTAAGTTTCAAGATAACAGAGAGAGTTTAGGGGCCTACACAAGCGTCGGGCAAGCCATCATTACCCCGGATTGTGAGCTTCAATAGAGGTCCCGCCGCGGGACAACAATGTATGAAGGGGTCTAGTTGTGGCCTGCTACCGGGAGAGTTTTAAGATAACAGATTAAGACACTTGTGATCCAAGTCACAAGAAATATACTACTTCACTAGATGAAGCGGGCTAGAGACCCGTGGATTACAACTTGACAACATAATTAAAGTAGCAAAAATGAATTTACAAAATTAATTATTTTCATTCAATTTTTTGCCAATATTTGGTTTTTAGTAATATTTAAAACAATTTTTAGTTCTAAAATGGGCCGACTGACGAGATACCAGATTTAAAATATTTTAATATAATTCTTTCATTGAGAAAACATTTTGCGTCTGTGCAAAATAACGAGGGGTCATGGAGTACACGAAGGAATCATGAAATAAATAATCTGGTACACGGAACTGATATAGTAAGGTTTATAAGGAGTAGAAGGATAGCCTGGATGGGACACACAATAAGGCTAGAACAACACAGAATTCCGAGAAATATTCTAGAATTGAAACCAGAAGGTAGGAGATCAAGAAGAAGACGAAAGACAAGATGGATCGAGGATGTTGAGGAGGATCTGAGGAATATGGTCATACGAAGATGGAAAAGACTATGTAATGAGAGGACCGAACTGACTAACTGGGTTGTAACGCCAGTAGAAAAAGGAGAACATTTTTTATGTAATGCCATAAATAAATGTGTGTGAGTGTGTGTCTATATTTTTATTAAAGACGACATATTTCTGGTATAAACATACGCTGTTATTCAAACAGCGATACAGTTAACACGAGTAAACCATTAGTAAACAGAGTGATTTTTCCAGACTGCATGATATGTGTGTGTATTTACCGAGCGTGACCTACATCTGCCAAATATATTGTCTTGTCGTATACATTCGTAATACCTATTTGACCTGATTACTGTACGTTATTACGCGATATAGTAACAAATGTATGTGTGCCACGAGCAGAAAGTTGGCTTTGTTTCGTCTGCAACTCAGCGTGTATTCTACTGACAGACCTTAATTTCTTCAGTAGCGTCTTTGAAACTGGATTACGAAGCGCAGTCAGCAACGATTAATCTAAAGATTTACACAATAACACTGTGCGGCTGCTCGTCGCTGACGGTAGTGTAGGCCTAGTGCTGAAGAAATATGATGATGATGATGATGATTCAAGAAATAAATACAAAACGAAATAATGGAAACCTCATGCAGCACAACTAACCTCTAGTTTATTCACGTAGTTAGTTAATCAATGGATTTAGCCGAAGATTGGGATATTGTACGTAATGGCATTTTAGTAAATGTTGACGAAATTCCGGCGTGGTCTACTTCGAGGACGGCCATAGCAGTAGTACGAACCTAGTAGGGGGCGGCTCCAATAACTCTCCCTCCACACTCTCCCTAAAAAAAAACAACTGCCTCCACAAGCTTACTAATCCACAAGCTCTTATTCTATATAACACTGCCATAAAATTATATAGTTCAGTTATTCCTATCAAATTAAAAATAAATTCACCAATAATCCAATAATAATCCAGTAGGCTCAACTTCTGGCCGTTTACGAATGCCAGTGCTTGAGGAAGCAGCTGGCTGCAGAAACTTCTCTTACTATTTAACAGCTCTGCCCGCTTTTCCTTATATTATTTTATTTTTTATTTTTTCACAAATCATCCAGATCCACATTTAAGAATCTTCTATCGATCCCTAGGAATTGTAATACAAACACACAAACACTATAACTAAACATATAACACAAACACTAGCCTATAGCCAAACAACTCTTTATACCGCAACACACAATTTACGCGCCACAAGCTCGTAAGCTTTCGTTTCTTTTTAATAATAAAAACTTACTTACTTTACTTTAGCCAACGCCCGTACGTGGTTCTTCAACCATTCGACGTCGAGCCTCCCCCAGTAGCGATTGGTTATGTCGTCGGTCGGGTATGTGAGTGCTTGGCAGTCCCGTAAGTGTTCTCCGTCCATTCTTCCGGAGTTGCAAAGCGGACAGGTTTCGTTCTCAGCTAGGCCGATGCGGTGTAGATGAGCTTGCAAGTAGTCATGTCCGGTAGTAAGGCGGAAACGGGCGACGGCCTCAGCTCTGTCCAGGTGTCTCGGTATTGGTCCTACGGTGGCAAGACTTTCCCACTTTTTACCAGTACCCAGGGTTTTTAGAGTTCTTTGTGTGGAGGTGTTTATAACTGAGGTGATGAGGTTATTGGCTCTACTAAGAGTAAGCGGCACGTCCGGCTGCTCCGATTCTGCTCCTTCTTTGGCTTTGACGTCGGCTCTTTCGTTGCCAGGAATTCCTACATGGCTTGGCACCCACTGTAGGGTAACGATCCATCTGGTTGACATCAGCTCTGCAAGTTTCGCGCGGCACTGAATTGTTCTCAGGCAGTCGGTGGGAGCGTTGCTGGTGAGCGCAAGAATTGTGGACTGGGAGTCGATTAAAAATACCACTTTTCCTGGTGCTAAGGTCTTGGCTAGTAGCTGGTTGGAAGCTTCGTAGACTGCGCACACCTCACCATCGAAGTTACTAGCGTTTCTTCCCACAGCTGTTGAATTCTCAAAGAGGCTACAAAACCATCCCGCGCCTGCTCCCCTCGTTTCAGGTAGGAATGAGCCGTCAGTGTATATGTGGAGCCAATCATTCGCAGGGTACCTAAGGTTGATGGTTTCTATGGCGTACGACTTGAGCTCGATAGGGTTGGCTTCGGCCTTGTTGGTTGTTAGGCTGATTAGGTCAAGCCGCTTTGCAGGTAAAGCGTTTGCCACTGCATTGTAGTACTGTATGGGAGCCCGACGGTCCAATGATAGTTGGTACTTGCTTATAAGAGCTTCAGCGTGAGTTAGAGGCGAAGTTTGGGTTTTGAGTCGTTGGGTTGCACTTCTGTATCCATTCCAGTGATTCCCATCCACTCTCTTAGCCCTTTCCCAAAACTTAAGCGTGCATTTATCCCTCCGGCTATCTAGAGGCTCGATGCCAGTTTGAAGTTGCATGGCCGCTATTGGGGTTGATTTTGCTCCTCCGGTTATAATTCTTAGAGCGTTATTCTGGACAACGTCGTATTTATTTAGGTTGGTTTTACTAGCAAGTGAGGTGACTTCCGAGCCATATTCAAGTACTGGACGGACGTATGTTTTGTAGGCCGTGGATAGAACATCTTGAGTGGCTCCCCACTTGGTAGCAGTTAGTCTCTTGAGAAGATTGATACGTTTCTGACCCTTCTCGGCCGTACTTGTGACATGGGTGCTGAAAGATAGTTTCTTGTCGAGGTTGATTCCCAGATACTTGGACAGCGATACTTGTCTTAGAGGTGATCCCATGAATTTTAAATTGATTACCGGGGCCCTAGTGGACATGGTGAAGAGTTGAGACACTGTCTTATCGGTACTAACTTCCATTTTGTTGAGGCTTGACCATACTTCGAGGTTAAAAAGAGCCTTGTTTAGAGCTTCTACGAGGGCATTTACGTTGCTTCCAGTAGCCCACAACAGGACATCGTCAGCAAAGAAGAGGAATGAGATTCCTGGAATTTTTTGAAATGCATTCTTAAGGTCGTCTATCATTACGTTGAAAAGGAGACAGCTTAGTACCGCCCCTTGCGGCAAACCTTGACGTAGTAGTTTGTATGGGGAAGTTGCGTTAAAGAATTTGCATCGTATGTAGCGTTGCGAGAGGAAGCTTTGTATCCACTTTAGCATGTTCCCGTTTACTCCTAGTTTCTTAAGTTTGTGAACAAGCATACCGCGCCAGATTTTGTCATATGCAGCTTTAAAGTCCACTAAGACGGCTACAGTGGATTGTTTTCTGTGGAAACCGTCCTTTACCGACTGAGTAAACTTTACAACTTGGTCCATGGTTGCTCTGTGCTTACGGAATCCTGCTTGGCAGTCGCTAATGGCTCCTTTAGACTCTAGAAATTCCCGGAGTCTGCGTTCGACCATTTTTTCAGTAACTTTAGAGCAGACACTAGTTAGTGAAATAGGGCGGTAGTTATTTAGGTTGTTCGCAGGCTTGCCTTTTTTCAGTATTGATAATACTTCGGCTTTTCTCCATTGCTGGGGCACACGTGCATTCCATGTTAGGTTGATTAGTTTTAAGAGAGTCTTTAGTGCTTTCTTGCCAAGATTCTTAATGAAAGGCGGGAAGACCTCGTCTGGTCCGGCAGATTTTCCTTTTTTTAGCGAGTTGATGGCAAGAGAGAGCTCATCTGGGGAAAAGTCCTTGTTGAAGATGAGGAAGTCTTGTTCGGTTTGACAAGAGGAAACTTTAATGTCGGAGATAGATTTCCGCTCATTCGCGTTTACACGGAGTCTGCTTATTGTAGCGTAATTTTTACTTAATGCCTTAGCAATATCTCTGGAGCTGGTGAGTAGTTTGTCATTCACTTTAATGGGTTGCCAGTGATGAGAAGATTTTTCATTGTTCAAGCTGGATATAAACTTGTGAGCTTTGATCCCATCTTTCCGGAAGTCCAGTTTGGATACGAAGGATCTATAGACAGATCTTTTTGATTGTATAACAGCACGTTTCAGTTTGGCCTGAGCTTTCCTTAACATGATGCAGTGTTCCAAGCTATGGGACTTTTCTGCTCGGCGTCTAGCAGTATTCCGCTCTTTCTTAAGGGCGTCCAGCGATTTACTCCAGAAAGGTGAGTATTTCTTAACTTGTCCTTTTGGAATGCTCTCGTTAGCTGCACGTAGTATGCCTTCCACGATAAGTTTGACTGAGGCGTCAGGGTTATCTTGCACCATGTCTTCAGTGACATACAAATCGGATAGTTCAGAGAACTTGTCCCAGCAGGCTTTCTTGAAATTCCACCGGGTTACTTTATGGAAACGGGGATGTTGACATTTCATTTGAACCCGTAGGTACATTAGACGATGTCCACAACCATCCATGGGGTCTTCCAGGGACAGTTCCGATCTGGAGGTAAGGTTTGCATGAACCAGTGCAAGGTCTGGAGTGCTTGTGTGGCCAGCGTAAGATAGGAATGTAGGTGCAGATTGAATTCTAATAATAGCAGAGTGGTCTATAAGGTCTTCTACTGCCTTTCCAGTTGCACTAGTAGTTGAGTAGTCCCATCGGGCTGAGTGAGCGTTGAAGTCTCCCAAAATGATGGTGTTGCGGTACTGGCATAGGTTGGCTATTGGTTCCAGGTTTGGTACGTTGCTGGGCGGGTTGTAGAGGCCAACAACTTTGAAGTGGACTCCATTTTTCCAGGCGTCGATACATATGGCTTCTAGTTTGTCGTTGTCATCCATTTCATGGACGATAGTTTCTTTACTTGCCATAGAGTTGTGAACAAATACGATGATGCCAGAGGCAACTTGTCTTGATCTCTTTAAAACATAGAGCGAAAAGTCGGGTATTTCATAAAAATGTGTGGCTTCGGTAGAAGCGCCAGCTTCGACAATAACAATGATGTCAGCGTCAAATTTTGAAATGTTAGTTTTTAACTCAGAGTGTTTTGCATTGCTCAGTCCACCCGCATTCCAATACAGTATGCGGAGGTGATTGTCCGCGCCCTCATAAGGGCGGGTTGGATTTCTAGTGGCGATCGCATGTGCCATGATGGCTGAGGCTCGAGAAAACGGCGGTCGCTGTAGCAGATTTAGCGTTACCCAGGGTGCACCTCTTGGAGGCCTGCTACGTTACATAATAAAAACTCTTGTTTTGGGTTTGCAACAAACATTTCGCCCATGCTACCCAGAGGCATCCTCAGCGGCCCGACTGAGATACTCATTTTGTAACTTGTGTGAGTCCACGTTGAAACATAAGGTTTCAGTACTAATTTTTCCTAGTTCTAACGTTTAATTTCTTCCCGACATTTGAGTGAATATATACGCTCTGCATCGGATATAAAAAAGGACGGATTATCATAAACAAAATTAGAATAATTGAAAATTAACGATTCTCTCTCTCTCTGTCACACACACACACACACACACACACACACACACACACACACACACACACACACACACACACACGCACGCGCGCGCGCGCGCGCGCGCGCGCGCCAGCACTGATGCATACACTCATTTTCTTACTGAGGGAGCGCGGGGCATTTAAAAAGTGCCCGTAACGTCACTTCTATACATGTTCGATTGCTAATCAACAAAATTAGATTTCCTCAAATTGTCTCTTACGTCTGAACCGGAATTTAGATCGTCTCTTATGTGAAACGAAATTGACTACAAATCAGTAAGGAAGAAGTGAACACTTTTATTGAAATACGTTTCTTAATTAAGCGACAAAATTATGTATAGTTTGAATAGTGTGGTAGTTAGAATAGTGGATTAATGCATTAAAGGATTAATCAGATTAATCACATATTTAAAAGGCGGCACGAATTTATAAACAAACAGGAGTCTGCAGAACCGCATCGGAAGAAATGATGGGATAGAAGAAGAAGAAGAAAATGATGACGGTGAACAAGAAGGACAAAAGACAGCATGATTCTATCAACGAGCTTGCAAGAGCCTACGGAACGGCATCGGAAGAAATGATGGGATAGAAGAAGAAAATGGAAGAGGAGAAGAAGAAGAAGAAGAAGAAGAAGAAGAAGAAGAAGAAGACCATGATGATGATGAAAAAGAACAGTAATAGCAGCAGCCGAAACGAAAACAACGACGACAAGACGAATTAAACAATGAACAACAAAATGTTGGACTCGGAGACTGAAAATAGTGACGCTTCAAAACAGTGGTTGAGAGGAGAAAAACAGTGACAATGTAGATATTCTTAGCTGATAATTATTTTAGAGTATTTTCAATTAGAGCTCGTCGAGCTTCTCACTCCAACTACTAAAGTGAGTTCCAAATTGTTAAAGAGCGTTATGGAATTACATATAAAAATCACACGTGACATAACAAATAAGCAGCTGGTTTGAAATGGATACGTATAACGGACGGCTGAACACAGATTTCCAAAACAGGGGTCGATTGGCAGCCCGAAAAAATAACATACTTAAGAACTGCTAGATGGAAGACACAGACAAGGATGCGAAAGCGGGGGAAGTTGAAGACGACTCGGGGATCTATAAGGAACGATTCATATTGAAAATCTGAATGACGAAAATTACGGTAAGACATGTCAGGAGTTGCATAGGATCGTGTCATCGACATTTTAAGGTATGCGCTCATTCTCAGCTAATTATCAATTAAATTATTCGTAAGCGGTACGCTGTCAGAAGGACAGTGCAGCTAATACACGGTGCGATTAACGTGCACGACTAAATTCATCGAACGCGTGATAAAACATTCATTAGAGAAAATCCCAATGAATGGGCGCATGAATAATGCAATCGTTAATGACAAACACACAATGTGCACGCGCGCGAACGACCACACAATATGCAATTATATATATTTTATTTTAATAGCAGCCTATAAATTATTAAATAATTTTAATAAATAAATAATTATTAAAAAACAATTATATTTTTTAAATAAATAATTATTTATTAATTAAATAAACAGCCTATATTTTAATAATGCGTACTAGCAGTGACCAATATGTGTATTGTATTCTATTTAAATGTATTCGATAAATATACTATGAAGTAACAACTGTCTGCATGTGTAGGCTTTGAAACAAGTAGGCTGATAAACAATGTGAGCTTAACACACACACGGAGTAAACCAGTTTCAGTAGTCTCTTTCTCTCTCTCTCTCCGAATTACTGTCACTATGACTGACTATACTATTACGTCCTTGTGTCAGATTTCGAGTGAAAGTCAACGCCCACAAGATGGCACTCGTAGTGTCTCATTCCGGATCCGGATCTACATTCTTGTCCCCACAGTTTGTCAGGATCGGGTGAGAAAATTATCTCAAGGTTACTGCCTCAATCACGCGTCTTGTCAGTGCGGGTAATTACCCGTCGTTTTGTAATGTAATGTGTTTTTAATTTTACGTGACGTTCGACGATTACAGTAATCGTTTGTATTGTAATCGACCGTATCTCGCCTCCGTGTTGTTTCGCTGTATACCGCCTTTACACGGGCGTAAGAAAGTCAGAACGAAATATCGACAGTTGAGACATTAATTAGGCGCAATAAACGTTCGACTCTAGTGTTCACTTTTGCTCACTGAGAAACCTGACGCCTTCCGAACACTAGAAACCTTTCAATCGGTAGATCGTGAGCCGGATGCAGAGAGCAGATACACCGAGGTGCAAACTAGATCTTCAATGCCAATCAATTGGCTCTGATGAGCCCCAACAAAATCTCTACTTAATTACAGTGGCACCAATCAGGAGCGTATTTGCGGTGGGGAAGAAAGGAACTGGATCCCTCCTAGGGGGTCAAGAAAATTTGACAAGGAATTTTCTTAACCTCTTAGTTTTTAGGCTGTTTTTTTTTCAGGTGTATAATATAGTGGTAACTCTTTTCTTAAATACACAAACAGGTTTATCACACTGCATTTGCGTATACTTTTGAAATTTCAATGTAGAAAAATCAATGCTGTCAATAAGAAAGTGTCTTTTGAACAAGTTTCAATCACGGGTTATCCTAATGTTAAAGGAGGCCTTGCCTCAGTAATGGGTTGTCGCGCCGTTGAAACAGAAGAAGAAGAAGAAGAAGAAGAAGAAGAAGAAGAAGAAGAAGAAGAAGAAGAAGAAGAAGAAGAAGAAGAAGTTGTCCTATTGTGTCATTACCGTGTTCGTTCATAGGCTTGATTTCAGGATGTTATCACACTTTTTCAATCACTTTAAAGACAGTAATATTGATTAATTTTAAGTTGTGTTTTCTTTGGTGTTGAGGCCAACTCTTCTTTTAGTGCTGTACATAACATATCTGGTAAAAGCTGCAAGCAATTTGCCACGACGTTAGGGAGAAAAGATGCATAATGTTAACGTGGAATAGCAGAGAATTTCTGTTTCTCATTAAGAGAATGCGCTGACGCAATTCTGCTGTAACGCAAAAAATTGATGCAGTGACGCGTGCACTGATCGCATTTTAGCGGAAAACATTAACGTACTGTCAACGCATTACGTCATCAAAACATTCCTTAATAGCCGAAGCTTTTAGATTCTGACGTAGAGAGTCACAAGTTATAACAAAGCAACAAAAAAGAAATTTGTGTGAATTGTAACGACTACTCGAGAGTGTGCCGTACTGAGTTCGGCCGCGTATTATAAGAATTTTAAAAACGAGCGCCGCTGACGTCACGCACGGCCACACGGCTATAGTAGTTTGTTGTTGACACACAAATGTTGTTCAGCTACGCAATACAGCTGGCAGCGCCAAGGTTTCTGTACATTCCTGCATCCAGAGGTTACTTGGCTAGGCCGAAACATTGAATCGGCCTCATTTCTGTTCTGTCCTCCAACCTAGTCATCTGCTCTCGACTGGCGGATACCGTTTGTTCTGGATTTCCTCGGCTATCACTATGGTTGGATAGATAAAGTGTAGCTCCAGGTGCTCGAACAAGGGCGAGATGGGTGTCGGGTGGACGTACATCTGTCCACCCTAATGGCAGAGACAATCTTATAGCCACGATGCCGTCAGTCGAGGACAACTTAGGACTCTTCCAACGCTAAGCTGCACCAGGGACTTGTGACACGACTGTGACATCACGGATCCGCGCCTATACGAACTAAGTACACCGGACAATCCAGGTGGGAAAATTCTGATTATCTATTTCTCTCTCTACAACATGTGAATGCACAGAAGCCGCCAGAAGCTCACTCGTGAAGTTCTGAACATTATACTCTAGCACAAACTCTCATGTTCAATTATGTTATTGCATGTGTGAACATTACTGCAGTACACCTAATGAAGTATCTTATAACTGTATAAGGTGTAAGAAATTACACACATACACACACATCCGCAGTATGCTGTAAGATCTAACTTTTCAGCTAATTAAGACCATTAGGGAGTTAATTATTTTGTGCTATCATGTCATCTGGTCATGGCTGAGTTTTAATAACGTAACGGGGGCTGTCTGATGCTTTAGATGAGAAACTATTTTCTTTCACACACATACTTAGCGTTTAAGGATTAAAGTCAGGGTCGTTTAGCTGGTTGAGTTTCGGGGCGGTCACTTACATTCTCTGGTGTGAACTACCAAGGCAAATCTATGCTTAGGAGCTGAGATATTCCGTTTACGCTGTCATTTATATTTGTACCTATCTATACATATTAGGGTGCATTCATTTACTGTAGTTGGAATGGGTTTATGAGGAGGTTAGTGTTGAAATGAGGGATGTTTTGTTATTCATGTCGTATATGTGTTTGTGTGTGTAATTTTACTATATTTTGCTGGGGGAATATGTAACAGATTTAAAAAAGAGAAAAACCATAAATGTGCTTACTGAGACAACAGGCTAGCCTATTTGATATTATACAACACTTATGGATTAGTATTGCTTTGTGAATGAGATTATTACTAACTTTGACTCATACATAATCAGGCAGAAATTTTGCAATTAGTTTAACATCAATTCACTTACTTTGTGACATTATGAATTAATGGAAATACATATATATATATATATATATATATATATATATAATTCTGCCTTTAATGGTGTGCTCACACAATCAGGAACTTGTCATGTATGTAACATCTTGCAGGTTGAATAAAGCACACGCTTGTTGGTTAAAAGAGTTTTTCATTTGCAAGTCCTGTCATTCACCTGGGGGGACATGTCTGTAATTGTATTTGGGCTTTGCACACTTTTGCTTCCTCTAGGTTTTTTTTTTTACCTAGTTCTAAATATGATGTCTCTCCCCTTTTACAAAAAAAAAAACTTAACAAAAATAAAATTAAATAAAAAAAAAAAATTCAAAAAAATTTACAAAACTTAGAAAAGTAAAAGGGTGCTCTGCAAATGTTAGTTCAGAGCGTGGTTATGATTCTAGGTAGGTAGCATTTCTGCCTTATTTTTTCTTTTCTTTGGAACTTGAGAAATTTTAGAATCTGGGGACTTACATTATTTCCTTAAATGAAACTTGGTGTGGCTACAGACGTGTCAGCTGGTGTTAGGACTTGCAAGTTATCTCAAATTATTTTTAATTAGAATCCAAGTGTTGTAAGAAAACTTAATGGTGGTGTAACAAATTAATAGAATGGATAACCAGGAAAATAGCACATTTTATAAAATGAATAAGTGGTTAAGGAAGTTTAAAATAATTTAATATGTGTTAGTGTTTAAGTGATTATTTTGTGATGTTGAGTGTGAGATGAATTTTGAAAAAGGGGTTATAGGAATGTGATTGATTATTTTAATGAATGTGTGCTGGTTGATTTCACTTGCACATTCCCTGGAGCTCAAGCAGATTCTGGACGTGATGAGGGCCGTCAGTACTTGTCGATTTTGATTGTGATTAGTCTCCTAGATTAGACTACGTGTTTTCTAGCACCCCGTTATATGGTAATTGTTTATTGAGGGCGTTGCGTTGCAGTATCATGTATTTTGAATGCGGTTATGGTCCGACCAAGGGCATGGATGTGATAGTTTATGTTTTCGATTATATTCAATTTTATGTGTACTTTTTGATTGTATATAGTGAGTCAAGTGTGTTGTTTTGTGTCGTGTTCTCTTCTGGAAATTTTACATGGCCGTTTCTCTGCTTTTATCACACCCATCTCGTCGTATCGCTAGAGCATTCTGGAGCCACTTGAATGATCAAGTTCTTCCTTATGTGTTGGTGTTAGATTGTTGTCTGTGATGTATGTTGTAAATTGTATAATTCTGGTGGACACTGAGCGAATTTAAGTAGTAAGAGGGCCGTCCCAAATGAAGAAGGAATTCAGATGAATTTGAGTTAGGATTTTTTTTTTGGGGACCTTGTTTTTGAAACGGGAATTTTAACGCTAACTGCACTAAAGACAATAGATGTTAGAAAGAATAAATTAAATATTAAACCAGAATCGATGCTATAGTTTTGAACAGTGATACAAACTGACGAGAGATAACCTTTGGCCAGCTGATAGACTGTGTATTGGAATTTCTGTCATTGTTCACGTTATCTGATAAACCGGTGCATGGCCGTATGGGATTATTGTTGGTTTGGCATTCGGAGTTCAAGGGTAATTTTATTTTGTTTCCTTGCAGTCAGCTGATCAATTGTTGAAAGACGTTGCTCAGTTATTATGTTGTGATCTGATCCATGCCGCATTCATCGTTTGATTTCTCTGGCGTGTCAGTTTTGGATTAAGTGTTGCTTGTTTAGTCGGTGGAAAAGTAAACCCCCCCCCCCCTGTTAGTTATGCTGTATTTGAAAGGTTAAAAAAAAAAAAAAAAAAAAAAAATAGGATTGATGTTCGCGTGCCCTCTGCGCGGTCTTCTCTGCCTTGTGAATAGGGTCCGCCCACCCTAGTGTGGGGAAGGTGGGCCAGTCATGTGTCAAGGATTGAGGATGCCTTGTTTATTTCACACGGCTGGTCGGTCCACGACGGTGGACGGTTTTCTAAGGGTACTCGCATATCAAGGTTGTAGCACCTTGTTAGCCTTCGGGCGTGAATATGTGAGTACCAGGAGAGTTAGGTGGTGGTCACCGGAGATGGTGACGTGTTGGGGCGGTCCCGAGAGTTTGGCATGGAGGAGAGGACTCGCGTGGGGGATGGTCGCAGTGTGGTAGAGATTTTCAGTCCTGGGAAGGGAGGAATAGTGTTAATGGTCCTGGGTCTCAGTTGTTGAGTTTGGGAGGCCTTGGTGGTCGGTACTCAGAGCAGACGCCTGCGATTCTTCTCTTTCTTCTGTTCTTTTTTGTCTCTTATATCTGCATGCGGACCAGGGCCCGGCGAGTATGCAGGACTCACACTTACATCTTCTCTTTCAGACACACATTCACTGACTCACACCTCTTCCTTCTGCTTTTCGTTTTCCTGTGTTACTGAACCCACCAAGAGCGTTTTAGAATCTGAGATTTCCTGGTTTTCCCGCAGCCGTCGTGCTTGAGGAGTTGTTTGTTTTGGGTCAACCATGTTGCCCTTTTGGGGTGAGGGTGTGCCGTACTGAGTGCGGCCGCGTATTATAAGAATTTTAAAAACGAGCGCCGCTGACGTCACGCACGGCCACACGGCTATAGTAGTTTGTTGTTGACACACAAATGTTGTTCAGCTACGCAATACAGCTGGCAGCGCCAAGGTTTCTGTACATTCCTGCATCCAGAGGTTACTTGGCTAGGCCGAAACATTGAATCGGCCTCATTTCTGTTCTGTCCTCCAACCTAGTCATCTGCTCTCGACTGGCGGATACCGTTTGTTCTGGATTTCCTCGGCTATCACTATGGTTGGATAGATAAAGTGTAGCTCCAGGTGCTCGAACAAGGGCGAGATGGGTGTCGGGTGGACGTACATCTGTCCACCCTAATGGCAGAGACAATCTTATAGCCACGATGCCGTCAGTCGAGGACAACTTAGGACTCTTCCAACGCTAAGCTGCACCAGGGACTTGTGACACGACTGTGACATCACGGATCCGCGCCTATACGAACTAAGTACACCGGACAATCCAGGTGGGAAAATTCTGATTATCTATTTCTCTCTCTACAACATGTGAATGCACAGAAGCCGCCAGAAGCTCACTCGTGAAGTTCTGAACATTATACTCTAGCACAAACTCTCATGTTCAATTATGTTATTGCATGTGTGAACATTACTGCAGTACACCTAATGAAGTATCTTATAACTGTATAAGGTGTAAGAAATTACACACATACACACACATCCGCAGTATGCTGTAAGATCTAACTTTTCAGCTAATTAAGACCATTAGGGAGTTAATTATTTTGTGCTATCATGTCATCTGGTCATGGCTGAGTTTTAATAACGTAACGGGGGCTGTCTGATGCTTTAGATGAGAAACTATTTTCTTTCACACACATACTTAGCGTTTAAGGATTAAAGTCAGGGTCGTTTAGCTGGTTGAGTTTCGGGGCGGTCACTTACATTCTCTGGTGTGAACTACCAAGGCAAATCTATGCTTAGGAGCTGAGATATTCCGTTTACGCTGTCATTTATATTTGTACCTATCTATACATATTAGGGTGCATTCATTTACTGTAGTTGGAATGGGTTTATGAGGAGGTTAGTGTTGAAATGAGGGATGTTTTGTTATTCATGTCGTATATGTGTTTGTGTGTGTAATTTTACTATATTTTGCTGGGGGAATATGTAACAGATTTAAAAAAGAGAAAAACCATAAATGTGCTTACTGAGACAACAGGCTAGCCTATTTGATATTATACAACACTTATGGATTAGTATTGCTTTGTGAATGAGATTATTACTAACTTTGACTCATACATAATCAGGCAGAAATTTTGCAATTAGTTTAACATCAATTCACTTACTTTGTGACATTATGAATTAATGGAAATACATATATATATATATATATATATATATATATATAATTCTGCCTTTAATGGTGTGCTCACACAATCAGGAACTTGTCATGTATGTAACATCTTGCAGGTTGAATAAAGCACACGCTTGTTGGTTAAAAGAGTTTTTCATTTGCAAGTCCTGTCATTCACCTGGGGGGACATGTCTGTAATTGTATTTGGGCTTTGCACACTTTTGCTTCCTCTAGGTTTTTTTTTACCTAGTTCTAAATATGATGTCTCTCCCCTTTTACAAAAAAAAAACTTAATAAAAATAAAATTAAAAAAAAAAAAAAAAAGTTCAAAAAAAATTTACAAAACTTAGAAAAATAAAAGGGGGGTTTCAAGAGTCGACAGTCAGTGAAAAGCACACATTCATGACAAAATCTGCTAACGTAGATTTAAATGGAAAGACTGTCTGAATAAGATGTCGGACGGGGTCCCCAGGGTTATTTCTCAATTTTAGGCTCATAGGTAAGATAGGTTAAGTAAGAAGTGCCGGAAGGTCAAGGAAAGCAGTGCTGGGAGTATTGACGCTGGAACAGGTCGATTGACTTCTTAATACATGCTAGGAGGAGGAGGAGGAGGAGGAGGAGGAGGAGGAGGAGGAGGAGGAGGAGGAGGAGGAGGAGGAGGAGGAGGAGGAGGAGGAGGAGGAGGAGGAGGAGGAGGAGGAGGAGGAGGAGGAGGAGGAGGAGGAGGAAGAAGAAGAAGAAGAAGAAGAAGAAGAAGAAGAAGAAGAAGAAGAAGAAGAAGAAGAAGAAGAAGAAGAAGAAGAAGAAGAAGAAGAAGAAGAAGAAGAAGAAGAGTATCGAAATATTCGCTAATCAGTTACCGGTATGTTAAGTAAGTAATATAGAACGATTAAGTAAGTGATAAAGGCTTGAGACATGAGAGACACGAATGAGGTCATAAGTTATTTGAGACGTTAAAACGATACCGCACATACAAAAAATGTGTGCAAAAAGCCTCGTCATAAAGGAATACCAATGGCTTGGGCACTGTATTAGGATTCTTTATTAGATACTGATTGACTACGGAATAGGAGAAGACTGAAGGAGGAATAGCCTAATGGGAAGGGGGATGGTCAAGAAAAGACAACAGTGGGCACGTAAACACAATGGGCCGTTATACAAAAGGCAATCAGCACAACTACCCTAACGATGTCAGAATATAACCACCTGCCAATATCACACTGAGGTTATAAGATTTTTTAAATATAATAAAACAAGTACCGTACCGGTACGTGTGCGTACCGTTAGCATTTTGTTTCGTGGAGGTAGGTAGGTAGGCTTTCAAAAGTGAACTATTTGGTATACTGCGAAGACGTTCTCGATTTTGGAATAAAAATTATGATTGGAATAGGAAAGATACAATGGGCAGTCAAAAATTTAGTCGAACTAGCATAAAAATATGTGGAATAGCGAACTTTCATGTGTGGAATATTTGTGAAAACTGTTTTATTTATCTCAACGTACAATTAGAAGATCGATCTATGTTTCTAAAAAATTGCCAAGTTTATTTGAACAGTCTTCGCAGCGTAACATGAGGTTTTCGATGCTACTGCTGACAAATTTCCGTCCAACATTCGGCGCTGCATTTTGAACTTCTTCATCAATGTGATGTCGTCTCTTTGCAAAGACCAAATACATGGAAATCACACGGCGCAAGGGAAGGCTGTAAAGAGGGTGTTCCCATTCTTCCATACACATTTTTAAGCAGTTCCTTCGTAACGTGTGCCAAATAATGCGCACAAAAATATTTTGGCATTGCAGACTTTCAGAGATGATGTAGAGCACACTAATATGCGAAAGACCTAATTCAGCCACAATTTTCTCCACAGCAACAATTGATTGACGCGTTCAACGTCGTCATATTGTGTTAAGTAGTTTCACGGACGTAGTATTATCGAATTTACAGGTAATTCATCAGTTCTATCAGATTTATTTACCACTGTAGCTTCTCCAGTTTTCAAGTAGTAACAATTTACAGCATAATATATACATTTTCCAATCCGTCTTAAATTCAAAGCTAAATTCAGTGATATTCGTAATCAATAACCCCGAAAACTCGAGAGTAATAATTTTCATGTAAACCGTCCAAACGTCTGTGTACTCACATTCACCGTTTTTCGATTTCGACTTACCGAGAGGAGGCTCGTTTCGAAGTGTCTTCCTCTCGATTGCACCTGAATATTGTATTGTGATTGGAATTGAAACATACGTGACATACCTATTATGTAGACAGAGTAACAAGCTTCTTAGTTGGTTAGCAAACGCCTCGTGCGAGGTTCTTGTTAAGTACAGAGCGATTAACTTGGTAACTAAGAGACAGTAAATTAAAAGATTACAATATGTTCGGTAGATGCGTGTGCCCCAGATGAGAGGTGCTGCAATTCCTGACAGCTATGTCGTTTGGATGCCGAAGATGAAGACGATGATATTGATGATGGTGATGATGACGATGATCCAAACCACATACACATTCTTATAGATACTCATGAATTATTAAGAAATAGACTTTTATTATGAGCGATACTAATACAAACCGCTTCGGTGCAAACACAACGGTGACTAGATCTGTTTGACGTTATTCAGGGGTCAACGGGAATCGAGAAGAAGTCACACAAAACTGGAACAAATCTATCACAAAATACTAACATGAATTTATAGGCAATTGAGGGTAGGGCATAGTCCACTGAGTATGAAATATTGAAACGCGGTTGAAAAAATGATAATAATATTTAATCTGGCAGACAGAGTGAGTTAAATAAAAAAAGGACATATACAGAAAGGATATATATATATATATATATATATATTGTAACCAGACCTCTGTATGCCGGTCGTTACAAAAGATAATAAGTTGATAGAAAATTTTATAAAAATAGAATTTTCAAATAGTAAAAGATTTTGTTTATGTTTATTAAGAGGTGTGTATAAGAAATAAATCTGTTTTAAAAGGTTCTTGTAAAAATTTTAATAACAGGCAGGTATTTATTGACCGCCGATGCACTTCTAGAAGATTTGAACCAAGTCTGGAGTTAAATAGTTTAACTCCAGTTAGCAATCGATTGGTGACTTTTCTGGCTGGTCCAATATCTCGTTCAAATAAAATATTTTCTTCTTAGTTAAGTCCTTCAGCCTTAATAAATACTCTTAAGTTAACCTGTGAAAGAAGTAACAGATAAGAAATAATGGAAATATATAGATTTATTGACAATTTAAATAAATAATCGATTTTTTATCGATGGAGAGCAATTATCGACTCTGTCTCGGGAATTATCGATTGTGTCATACAGAACAAAATTTATGATATTTAATATATTAAAAGACAGGTTCTTTGAGCGATGAAAATTAATAGTCAGAGAAGGGTGACGAGAAAGTATAACATTAACAATTAACACAAATACAATAATTATTATTCAATAAAATTTAAATAATTCCAATAAGTAATGTGTATGTATGTTGTCAAACCAATATGCAGACGATGACGTCACTGCTGGAATATAAAGAAGGCAGGCTTGAATTTTCAAAATGGCCGCTACTAGATATGGCGAGTTCACTGCAAAATCGGCATGTCCAAAAATCACGACAGAATTACCTTCGTGAATGTCTGAAATCTTCCCGCACTGGTGTAATATGTCTGTTAAGTTATTTGGTGTATTCTGACGAAGTGTTCTGTGTAAACCTGTGTTGGTTAGTTTATTTTGTATGTGTTCACTTCTTTGAATTAACGTTCTCAAGATATGGTTATGATTTGTAGAGTGAATTGGTTTAAATATAAGGTTTTACTGTTTTCTGTCACTCGTATCATGAAGTTAGATGTTTGTTTTCACTATTGTCGTGAACGTATGGATTGCTTTAGTTTTAAAAAGTGTCTAATTCGTCTAACTCTCGTTTCACTTATTTTAATGGCTAAACGCTAGTACCATTTTCGACTCGATTTAAAGAACGTTTTGTCACACAACTATTCAGCTTGATATTCAACAAAAGACTAATTAACTTGGTCATAAATCTGGCCCAGTTAATCTTTGAAAAAGTATTGTTAACATATTTCGATTACCTGTACACATGATAAAATATTACATTATATATGGAATTTATCTATTTTATTCATCACTTTTATGAATTATGAACCTTATTATTGGTTTAATCATCTCATTCCCTTTAAATTGATGTATTATAGTCCATATCTGTAGACATTGTGTGGAAATTAACAAATTTTGTTCACTTTTTGGAAATATAGGCTCAAAATTGGATTTCCGTCTTTATACAAAATTCCTCCATTTTAGGTATCAGTAATACTATTATAATAAATTTTAATTAGTCATATTCCTCTTGCTTTCCTTAAATACATATAAATTAAACCCTTGAACTGGTTTTTTGTGTTAATCTGTAAATTTGACATTGCTCTTGAAAATTAATTAATTTATATATTTTGAAAATTTACAATGTTTTAAGGTATATTTCCTTATTATCATTTTAACTCATAGGATCATTTCCATTAGTGGTGAACTGAGTTATCTTATATAAATCTTGCTAGTTTACAGGATTTATAAGTGAATTATACTGGTTTATATTGTTTCTGTGAATTCACCAAATGGCCTAGATTTTAGAATTTTATATTTCTGTCTTTCTCAAATAAATTTAAACTTAACTCCTCCTCTGACTTTACATAATTACAATTATATGAAAATAACATGTCTTATAACTTACTGTGTGGTGTAGTAGTTAATTAACACTACGGTTATTAAAATAAATAATTATGAACATTGTTTAGCAATCTGCACAATTGAACATATTGCAGACATGGTTTGAACATATATCTTTTAACTATTTTTGAGTTAACATAGCATACCTATTTAAACATTATTCATGGTATGTAGGCTATTATTTAGCAAACATAATTCTTTTTAGAACACATAACATAAATCTTATTTTCTAATAACTCTTACAAATACATTTTACTAACACATTGATTTTAGGACTGTGAATAAACAGTCTATTTAAACATTTTACACTTATTAATATTATATTAATCCCAGTCCTTTCTGGTCTAAACCATTATTATTTGTGATCCCCTACATCAGTAAACATGAACTCCTATACTCTATTTATTATCATTTTTTACAAATGTCTTGTAAATAAAGATTTACATTGAAATAATAAAATACTGGAAATCTTCCATTTTATTATTTTATTATGCTGTTTATTATTAGATATTAAAGTTGTTATATTGCATACTGATAAGTTATAGCTTCACCAACTTTAAGTTTATTGCATTTCTAAAAAACACTTACACAAATTCACTTTCACTGTTGGTTCTGATATTTTGAGTCTTATTATCTCAGACCAGACCTTTAGTAATCATGGACTGTTAAGACTAGTTTATTTTCTTTATTACCCAATAGCTTTAGTCGATTCACTTCTTATAACGCTATACAGCACTTTAGTTTTTTAAATAATTACATTTTTATAAATGTTATACTTTCTTTTGCATAGTTTTTGTGGGTTTGGGGTTGATAGTAGTTTATATAATAATAGGTTTTACAACGGTGTTTCTTTCATACTATTTCTTCCTCTCCTCCTGTCTTCTTTCTTGTCCTTCTTCGTATCTTCCTTCTTGTCCTTCTTCTAGTCTTCATTCTTGTCCTTCTTCTAGTCTTCATTCTTGTCCCTCTTCTAGTCTTCATTCTTCTGGTTTTCTTGTCTTCCTTCTTCATTCTTGGGTAAACCAAGGTACTTTGTGTTATCTCGACTGAGGTTTAGTTTGGAACATTTAATTTATTCACTGATACTGACTTTATTCTTCTCTACAGATATCAGGGTATTGTTTTCTTCCTGATCACAAATTTTATTCTTCCCTTTTCTTGTTTTTGGGGTATTTTGGTATTCACTACTCTTTAATTGAGTCTCTTTTTTCTTGATATGGTCTTATATAACTGGTCTACTGCTCTTAGCTCCCTGGGTAAATTACGGATATTATAATATGAGTTGCTTCCAATACTTTCTTTGATATTTAAACAGTGGTTTTTTTATATAATGTAAATGAGGATTTTTATTTTATCGTGGTTCATTCCTTTGATTTCCTTAAATCTCATTCAATATTATTTTAACATATTTGATGTAATTAAACTTTATGATTTTATTTAACTTAATAAGTAGTGGATTTTCTGTCACGCTACAGAATGCCCTTCTCCAGAAGTAATTTTTTCAGACTATACTTGCTTTGTCTGAAACAATTGCTTATGATAATTATTCTATGTTTGTAATTATTCTGGACTTCCTTCCATTTTAAAAATTTTCTTATTTATATTTAAGTTTATATCATTCTCACTTGATCTCCCTTGATAGTAATAGTCATCTGAGTTCATATTTATTATTTCATTTTCATGTTTCTTCTTAGTATTTTCTCCTTGGGATATTTCCTCCCTATCGTTCCCTACTTTGTGAGCTGGTTCAGTTCAGAGAGGCACTGTACGCTACTTTCCTCTGCTGTCCAATACTTCACACACATTTGAGTACAGAGGCAAATCATCTCTGCTCAAAAAACATATTAATACTGCTGGAATTATCTACAGACAGATTAAAAAATTATTCAGAATAGTACACATTTGTTACTATTTTAAAAAATATCTTTGGGATACTTCACTTATTACTTATTATATTTCTCAGAGATTTTAATATTCCTATCTCAGTTGTTCTTCTGACTCGTTAACTGGATGTTTCATTCATTTGATATTATGGTAGGAAGCTCTTCTATTATTACATTTTTCAACTTTTCTTATCATATAAATCTTTTGGTTATAAATTCTTTATTACCTTCTGGTTTTTTAATTATAATCTGCATTGTTTATAGTAGCATATCTTTATGACATTTTTAGACTGTTTCTTTGTTCTTATTATTTCCACTTGTTCTATTTTCTAGAACTTTTTATAACTGTCATTATTATAATTGACATTTAATTCATAAATCATTTTATATTAATTCGTTTAATTACATAAATCTTTGATATTATTCTCACATTATTCCTGTCATGGTTATTATACTTTCGAATGAATGTTTTTTTATTAATTTCATAATGAGGTCATAATTTCTCCTCATACCACTTCAAAGTTTTATTATCTCATAATTCCACATAAGTTTTTGTATTTTATTATATTCAATTACTCAAATCGTATCAACTCAAATCGTATCGTATTTTTTTTTTTTTTATTTCCTTTGGCATCGTTTTATGGAAAGGTTTTTACTCTCTATATTGAAATTAGACATGATCATACTGTCCAGAATTATTTGTTTTAATTCTAAAGTCTGTTTCCTTTATTCATCCCATTATGATCCTTCGTTACCATGGTAATTATATTCTATGCTTACCATAAATATGGTATGAAATCTCTTCTGTTTATCTCACCAAAGTGTTTTATTAATAATTGGTTGGTAAGTTGTACTTATTCTTGGTTTGGAAACTTGATTTATACACAATTCAAAAATTCACTCTTCTTATATTATTCCATAAAGTTTTCTCAAATAATTTGTATGTAAGGTGGGTTTACCTGTGTTTTGGCTGGTTTTATTTTTCTAAATTCTCTTGGTATTATTGTCAAAATGTTCCTCTTCAAATAAATATTTAGTAAGCTGTCCTTACTAAGTTTTGAATGTAGATGGTTTCTCATCTAAATTCTCTCCTTCTTTATTATTATATTATAGCCATAAAGTTTTTCTTCAAATAATTATTTATGTAAGATTGGCTTACAAGTGTTTTAGAATTTTGAGGATTTTCAAAATTCTATTTTATATATCTTCTTACAAAATGTTTCTTCTCAAATAAATTGTATGTAATGGGCTTACATTGTGTTTAGAATTTGGGGGATTTTAAATTCTTCTTGTACATATCTTCTAAATGGTTTCATTAATAATAGTTTAGTAAGATGTACTTACTTTTTCTTTGGAATTTTTAGGATTTTCTCAAATTCTAATATTGTTATATTCTTCTTTCCAAATAGTTTCTTTCAAATAAATTGTATGTAATTGGCTTACATTGTGTTTAGAATTTGGATAATTTTAATCATAAAATTTCTTCATGGATGCCTGGTTAAAGACACCCTTGACTTTATTTGAATTCATTTCCTTGATTTCGTATGTGTTGTTGTTATTGTCCTTTGAGACAATATAGGGACCAGTGTACAGGAGCAATAACTTTTTTGTTATCCCCTCTAAGGAACTGGGTAATTCCCTATTCTTCAACAACACCTTCTCTCCAACGGTATAATGAATAACCTTACCCATGCTTTTATTGTATTTATTCCGCCGTTTCTTCTGATCTTCGGCCACCTTATTACAAAATTGAATTCTATCAAATCTATATTTATGCTCTCTGGGGAACTCCAAGATATCTTCAATCTCTCTAGGGGGTTGTCTCTCGTACATTGCGGAGTATGGGGTTATTCCTATGGCTGGATGGTAGGCCAGGTTGAGGAATTCTTCAGTGGCCTCCAAGTATTCTTGCCACCTTCTCTGCTGATCATGGCAATACGTTCTTAATAGGCGCCCCACCTCTCGCAAGACTCTTTCGGCCGGGTTACTGTTTGGGATACGGATGTCTTGTATGTATGAACCCCCATGTACAGCAGTGTATCCCGCCATTTCCTCCCCTTGAATTGTGTTACGTGGTCGGTTATGATCGATACCGGTTTTCCGACGGTTGGGAAGTACTGGTTGATCAGGATCTCAAGAACTTTATTCGTAGTCGCCCGATTCGCTGGGTATAGCTTCACGAACTTGGTATAATGGTCCATTATGATGACGATATATTTGTATCGGTGGCGGCCTCCACTGCGGGGAAATGGCCCACAGATATCCAGGAATAACTTTTCAAGTTTCGACTGCGATGTTATTGGAATCATCTGCCCTTCTCTTTTCTCGTTGTTAGTTTTTACGAGTTGGCAAATGCGACAGTTTCTAATGTACCTCCGAACCTTCCGATTTATGTCTTTGATATGGCAGCTCTCTTCCAGGGCCTTTACCACCTTTAAAGCGCCCATATGCCCATATCGAACATGATAACTGAACACTATTTCTTTCTCGATATGGGTCGGAATTATTACCTTCCATTCCTCCTTATATAATGATGGTTTGGAAAACAGGATTCCATTATGTATGGTATAATATTGGGATATTGTCTCATCCCCTGCTTCCAATCTTGAGATAATAGTAATTAATTTCGGGTCAGCTTGTTGGTGTGTGCTTAGTTGTTCCAGAACTGATTGTAGACCGGCGCTGCTGCTGAGAATATGGTATACCTTCAGAATACTCTCCTTCTCCCCCTCGAACGTCTGTTTGTCAATGTCTACTCTAGACAATACGTCCGCGACGACATTCTTCCTTCCGGGGATATACTCCCACTTAAGGTCGTATTCTTGCAGCAATAGTATCCACCGCGTTAACCTTCCATGGCTCAACTTACATCTCTTAAGGAACGAGATAGATTTATGGTCTGTCCGGACGGTAATGGGATAACCAAGAATATATGTGCGGAACTTTCCGCACGCGAACACGACACTCAATAACTCTTTTTCTGTCACGTGATAGTTTTTCTCACTCTGGTTCAGAGCTCTGCTGGCAAAGCAGATTACAAGATGTTCGCCCTCCTCATCCTCTTGATATAAGGTAGTGCCGAGGCTGATGTCACTGGCATCACAATTAAGAAAGAAAGGCTTGTTAAAATCTGGATGGCGGAGTATAATGTGTTTAAGGAATTTTTGTTAAGAGTTAACATATTTTGTTGTTCATTACCCCAGATCCATTTATTTTTAGATGACAGTTGCGGCTGAAATCTGGCAGTCAGTTCGGAGTATTTTTCCTGGAACTTGCGGTAATAATTACAGAGTCCCAGGAACGACTGTAACTGCCTTCGATTCTTAGGTGTAGGAAAGTTCTGAACCGCTTCGACTTTTTCAGCCGACGGTGAGATTCCCTTATCATTTAATATGAAGCCTAAGAATTGTATCTCTTTAGCAATAAAATGAGATTTTGCTAACTTCAGCGTAATATTGTTTGCTGCTAGCTTCTGTAAGACGTGTTCCACACGGTAGCAGTGTTCCTCCCAAGTTTCTGAGGACACTAGCAAGTCATCGACGTATACGGTGGTGAATTGTAGTGCTTCTTGGCCAAGTATCTGATCCATGCAGTGCACAAAGACTGCGACTGAGTTTACCAGTCCGAAGGGCAACCTCTTAAACTGGTAGTTCCGCCCTTCGAATATAAAGGCCAGATACTGGCGACTCTGTGGATGTAATTCCACCTGCCAGTATCCGCACACCGTATCCCAGGTAGTGAAGTATTTGGTACCGTGGAATCGTTTTAAGATCTCCTCAATCTCACCGGGCGAAGTCCTGTCATTAATGATCATCTTATTTATTTCGCGCGCATCTAAACACAAACGGACTTGTCCGTTTTTCTTAGGAATAGCCACGATAGGACTTGTATATGGGGAATGGCTACTCTCTATAATGTCACGGTTAATCATTTGCTCTATTTCAGCTCTTACTGCTTGCTTTCGTGATTGCGCAATGGGGTAAGACTTCCGGTTAAAGTCCACTGTGTCTCGGAATTGTAGAGTACACTGGAAGTTCTTCACTTTACCGGGCTCATCAGAAAAGACTGATTTATATTTGTTGTATATGTCTATTAATTTGTTCGCTTGGTTTGTTGTTAAACCTTCGCCAGTTATACCACTCCGGAAATCCCTGATCTCCTGGATTTTTTGTGACCATAAATCTTCATTGGAGGTGTCGTCTATTCTCTGTTCAATTATAGATGTTGGATGGATGTAATTAATTTTTCGGATTTGCTGATGGATACTATCGGGAACGACTTGGTCACAAGACCAAGTTCGCCGTCCAAATATGTCCGTTAGAAAACAGCGACAATGTTTCAGTTCTCAGATCAATGATGGCGGAATTCCTCCTAAGCACATCATACCCGACCAGTATATTAAATGGCAGACCGCTCGCCACCAAGAATTCCATGTCAATCGCTATACCACAGCTCATCACACTGGCGGAGACTTGTCTACGTATAGTTTTGTTTTGTCGGCCGGTTGCACCCAACAAAACAATATTATTCAACGGCAATGTTGGTAAAGTTCTCCCGCACTCTTGCTGTATCCTCTCCAATTCCGTCGTACTTATTATTGATACGTTCGACCCAGTATCGATCATTAACTTGGCTGGGATGCCTTCTACCTTGGCGTCGACATGTACAATTTCATTATTGAAGTTATTGGTGGGACTCCTGTTATCCTCTTCCAATAACTCCTGTCTGATGTCCTTTAGGTAGTTGCACCCGATGATTGTGATACGATTGTGATTATTCTCAAAATTGCACTCATTATGATTATTATACCCAGTAGTTAAGAGCAGTAACGGGTTCTGGCGATTTATTACTCCCTGTGCCCGTTTAAAGGCTCGGCATCATTGTTCCTTTGAGCCATACTAGTCGATGCCTCATTTGGGATGCTCAGAGTGGTTACCTGCCGATCGGTCCTATGGTCTTCCGGTCGTTCATGGTTCGACCTCCGTTCAGGGTTGTCCAAACTATTGCTCCTACGCGCCGGATAGTACCTTGGTTGGTCCCGTTCTAGGCTCCTCCGCCTTTCTTCATATCCTCGGTAGCTATTTCGTCTATTGTGATCGAATCTCCGCTGTCTTCCATCTGTGGTTCGTATCAAGTTCACTCTAGGGCGAGGAAACCTATTATTATTAAAATTACCATTATTGGGACCCGTACGATTGGTATTATTAGAGTAAGGACTATTACCATAATTGGGGCTTCTCTGACTATTTGCGTTATTAGGGTAGGGATTGCGGTTACCCTGATAACCATTAGAGGGTCGATTCGGGTTTTGATAATTTGGACCCGTATTATTATTATCATTGTAATTAGTATTGTTCACATTATTTCCATTATTATTAGGACCGTTATTTCGCGGATATGCCCGGCCTCCTTGGTACCCAGTATTTACGTTGTTCGTACCCTGGTTATTGTTCTGGTACGTCCTTGGTTCGGGCCCATCACTTCTTCTACGACTCTGTCGGTAGTAGTCTTCATTTTCATAATTTTCTAGGAGTTCTGTCATTGCCTGGATGGTTTTTATCTGGCTGCCCCTCCTCGCACGAATCACCTCCTCATCATAATGGTAAGACAACTTATTTATTAGGCACTCCTCCGGTATGGCTGGTTCTAAGTGCTTGGCCATACACACCTTGCCGAGGAAATAAGCTGTCATTGAACTGCCGACTTGTGGTTTGTAGCGGCCGTGGCATATATTATCTCTTATTAGATTTTGCGTGGTCTCTGACCAGTACTTGGCCTTGAACAGGCTCTTGAATTGTTCATAATTGTCGATGTCGCTCCGGTTGGCCATCCACCAATGGTCATTCACCTCCCGAAACGACTCGTCAAGGATTTCTCTGTTCTGGACCCATCTGTTCCCTCGGTGTTTCTCGAGGTACTCCTCTATTCGTACCAAGAACTCCATAGGCTTCCGTTTGTATTGCCGGAAATTGAGCCATTCTCTGTTCTCTGACATGGGGAAATTGTGATATCCAGATGGTCTGTTCCTTATTAACTCTATCTCCTCCTGGCTCTGACGCACCTGTCCGGTTATGTTTGACATAGCGGCTTCCACGCCGTCGCATCTTTCTGTTACTTGGGTCCTCACTTTATTTACTTCTTCCAAGGCAAATTTCTTGGTCTCCTCCATTCTTGTTTTCTGTTGTTCTTGGACCTGAGTAATCTCCTTTGTTATTACTTCCCGGACTTCTAGCACTTCGTTTTCTGTTTGACGACATCTTTCGTCTACTTCTCGGATCTGCTGGTTAACAACCACAACTTCCTGTTCTAATTTCTTGACGATTGACTTCTTCGTCTCAGTTATCTTTTTATTCAACTCCTCCTTAGCTAGCTCAATCCTCTCGTCTAACTTATTCATGCTCTCTTGGTTAACTTCCCTTAGTTCTTCTCTCAACCTTTGATTATTCTCATCCATCTTCTCCTCCATTTTCAGATTATTTTCCTCCAACTTTTCCCTCAGTTGCTGATTGTTGCTTTCCATTTTCCTACTTGTTTCCTCCATTTTCTCTTCCATCTTCTTACTCAAATTTTTACTGGTTTCTTCGATCCTCTTATTGGTATTTTCTATCTTACGGCCCAATTCTTCCTTTGTGGATCGATTGTCTTCCCTCAAGTCTTCCTTGGTAGAATCCATCTTCTGGTTAGTGGATTCTATATTTTTATTGACTCCTTCCATTTTCTTATTCAGGTCTTCACTGTTCTTGCTCATTTGTGCAAGCATTTACATTATCTTCACTTCCATTGTTTTAGTTTTCTCCTTCTCGGGGACATTGACTTCCACTGTCTGCGTTGGTACTTCGGGTTGTTCCTCTGGTGGTGTGGGTTGTTTTGATTCCACCTGGATCAGTAACACTTCCGGATCCTCCACCGGTGTTGCCTCCTTATCCCCCACGTCCATCTCTTTTTCGGCCTCTGCCGCCCTCTTTTTCGACGTAGCTCGTCTTTGCATCTTTCTCTGTCTCTATTTATTAATCGCTGCCAAGCTTAGATTATTAAGCCCTCTAAGTTGGACGCCACTTTGTAACCAGACCTCTGTATGCCGGTCATTACAAAAGATAATAAGTTGATAGAAAATTTTATAAAAATAGAATTTTCAAATAGTAAAAGATTTTGTTTATGTTTATTAAGAGGTGTGTATAAGAAATAAATCTGTTTTAAAAGGTTCTTGTAAAAATTTTAATAACAGGCAGGTATTTATTGACCGCCGATGCACTTCTAGAAGATTTGAACCAAGTCTGGAGTTAAATAGTTTAACTCCAGTTAGCAATCGATTGGTGATTTTTCTGGCTGGTCCAATATCTCGTTCAAATAAAATATTTTCTTCTTAGTTAAGTCCTTCAGCCTTAATAAATACTCTTAAATTAACCTGTGAAAGAAGTAACAGATAAGAAATAATGGAAATATATAGATTTATTGACAATTTAAATAAATAATCGATTTTTTATCGATGGAGAGCAATTATCGACTCTGTCTCGGGAATTATCGATTGTGTCATACAGAACAAAATTTATGATATTTAATATATTAAAAGACAGGTTCTTTGAGCGATGAAAATTAATAGTCAGAGAAGGGTGACGAGAAAGTATAACATTAACAATTAACACAAATACAATAATTATTATTCAATAAAATTTAAATAATTCCAATAAGTAATGTGTATGTATGTTGTCAAACCAATATGCAGACGATGACGTCACTGCTGGAAGATAAAGAAGGCAGGCTTGAATTTTCAAAATGGCCGCTACTAGATATGGCGAGTTCACTGCAAAATCGGCATGTCCAAAAATCACGACAGAATTACCTTCGTGAATGTCTGAAATCTTCCCGCACTGGTGTAATTTGTCTGTTAAGTTATTTGGTGTATTCTAACGAAGTGTTCTGTGTAAACTTGTGTTGGTTAGTTTATTTTGTATGTGTTCACTTCTTTGAGTTAACGTTCTCAAGATATGGTTATGATTTGTAGAGTGAATTGGTTTAAATATAAGGTTTTACTGTTTTCTGTCACTCGTATCATGAAGTTAGATGTTTGTTTTCACTATTGTCGTGAACGTATGGATTGCTTTAGTTTTAAAAAGTGTCTAATTCGTCTAACTCTCGTTTCACTTATTTTAATGGCTAAACGCTAGTACCATTTTCGACTCGATTTAAAGAACGTTTTGTCACACAACTATTCAGCTTGATATTCAACAAAAGACTAATTAACTTGGTCATAAATCTGGCCCAGTTAATCTTTGAAAAAGTATTGTTAACATATTTCGATTACCTGTACACATGATAAAATATTACATTATATATGGAATTTATCTATTTTATTCATCACTTTTATGAATTATGAACCTTATTATTGGTTTAGTCATCTCATTCCCTTTAAATTGATGTATTATAGTCTATATCTGTAGACATTGTGTGGAAATTAACAAATTTTGTTCACTTTTTGGAAATATAGGCTCAAAATTGGATTTCCGTCTTTATACAAAATTCCTCCATTTTAGGTATCAGTGATACTATTATAATAAATTTTAATTAGTCATATTCCTGTTGCTTTCCTTAAATACATATAAATTAAACCCTTGAACTGGTTTTTTGTGTTAATCTGTAAATTTGACATTGCTCTTGAAAATTAATTAATTTATATATTTTGAAAATTTACAATGTTTTAAGGTATATTTCCTTATTATCATTTTAACTCATAGGATCATTTCCATTAGTGGTGAACTGAGTTATCTTATATAAATCTTGCTAGTTTACAGGATTTATAAGTGAATTATACTGGTTTATATTGTTTCTGTGAATTCACCAAATGGCCTAGATTTTAGAATTTTATATTTCTGTCTTTCTCAAATAAATTTAAACTTAACTCCTCCTCTGACTTTACATAATTACAATTATATGAAAATAACATGTCTTATAACTTATTGTGTGGTGTAGTAGTTAATTAACACTACGGTTATTAAAATAAATAATTATGAACATTGTTTAGCAATCTGCACAATTGAACATATTGCAGACATGGTTTGAACATATATCTTTTAACTATTTTTGAGTTAACATAGCATACCTATTTAAACATTATTAATGGTATGTAGGCTATTATTTAGCAAACATAATTCTTTTTAGAACACATAACATAAATCTTATTTTCTAATAACTCTTACAAATACATTTTACTAACACATTGATTTTAGGACTGTGAATAAACAGTCTATTTAAACATTTTACACTTATTAATATTATATTAATCCCAGTCCTTTCTGGTCTAAACCATTATTATTTGTGATCCCCTACATCAGTAAACATGAACTCCTATACTCTATTTATTATCATTTTTTACAAATGTCTTGTAAATAAAGTTTTACATTGAAATAATAAAATACTGGAAATCTTCCATTTTATTATTTTATTATGCTGTTTATTATTAGATATTAAAGTTGTTATATTGCATACTGATAAGTTATAGCTTCACCAACTTTAAGTTTATTGCATTTCTAAAAAACACTTACACAAATTCACTTTCACTGTTGGTTCTGATATTTTGAGTCTTATTATCTCAGACCAGACCTTTAGTAATCATGGACTGTTAAGACTAGTTTATTTTCTTTATTACCCAATAGCTTTAGTCGATTCACTTCTTATAACGCTATACAGCACTTTAGTTTTTTTAAATAATTACATTTTTATAAATGTTATACTTTCTTTTGCATAGTTTTTGTGGGTTTGGGGTTGATAGTAGTTTATATAATAATAGGTTTTACAACGGTGTTTCTTTCATACTATTTCTTCCTCTCCTCCTGTCTTCTTTCTTGTCCTTCTTCGTATCTTCCTTCTTGTCCTTCTTCTAGTCTTCATTCTTGTCCTTCTTCTAGTCTTCATTCTTGTCCCTCTTCTAGTCTTCATTCTTCTGGTTTTCTTGTCTTCCTTCTTCATTCTTGGGTAAACCAAGGTACTTTGTGTTATCTCGACTGAGGTTTAGTTTGGAACATTTAATTTATTCACTGATACTGACTTTATTCTTCTCTACAGGTATCAGGGTATTGTTTTCTTCCTGATCACAAATTTTATTCTTCCCTTTTCTTGTTTTTGGGGTATTTTGGTATTCACTACTCTTTAATTGAGTCTCTTTTTTCTTGATATGGTCTTATATAACTGGTCTACTGCTCTTAGCTCCCTGGGTAAATTACGGATATTATAATATGAGTTGCTTCCAATACTTTCTTTGATATTTAAACAGTGGTTTTTTTATATAATGTAAATGAGGATTTTTATTTTATCGTGGTTCATTCCTTTGATTTCCTTAAATCTCATTCAATATTATTTTAACATATTTGATGTAATTAAACTTTATGATTTTATTTAACTTAATAAGTAGTGGATTTTCTGTCACGCTACAGAATGCCCTTCTCCAGAAGTAATTTTTTCAGACTATACTTGCTTTGTCTGAAACAATTGCTTATGATAATTATTCTATGTTTGTAATTATTCTGGACTTCCTTCCATTTTAAAAATTTTCTTATTTATATTTAAGTTTATATCATTCTCACTTGATCTCCCTTGATAGTAATAGTCATCTGAGTTCATATTTATTATTTCATTTTCATGTTTCTTCTTAGTATTTTCTCCTTGGGATATTTCCTCCCTATCGTTCCCTACTTTGTGAGCTGGTTCAGTTCAGAGAGGCACTGTACGCTACTTTCCTCTGCTGTCCAATACTTCACACACATTTGAGTACAGAGGCAAATCATCTCTGCTCAAAAAACATATTAATACTGCTGGAATTATCTACAGACAGATTAAAAAATTATTCAGAATAGTACACATTTGTTACTATTTTAAAAAATATCTTTGGGATACTTCACTTATTACTTATTATATTTCTCAGAGATTTTAATATTCCTATCTCAGTTGTTCTTCTGACTCGTTAACTGGATGTTTCATTCATTTGATATTATGGTAGGAAGCTCTTCTATTATTACATTTTTCAACTTTTCTTATCATATAAATCTTTTGGTTATAAATTCTTTATTACCTTCTGGTTTTTTAATTATAATCTGCATTGTTTATAGTAGCATATCTTTATGACATTTTTAGACTGTTTCTTTGTTCTTATTATTTCCACTTGTTCTATTTTCTAGAACTTTTTATAACTGTCATTATTATAATTGACATTTAATTCATAAATCATTTTATATTAATTCGTTTAATTACATAAATCTTTGATATTATTCTCACATTATTCCTGTCATGGTTATTATACTTTCGAATGAATGTTTTTTTATTAATTTCATAATGAGGTCATAATTTCTCCTCATACCACTTCAAAGTTTTATTATCTCATAATTCCACATAAGTTTTTGTATTTTATTATATTCAATTACTCAAATCGTATCAACTCAAATCGTATCGTATTTTTTTTTTTTATTTCCTTTGGCATCGTTTTATGGAAAGGTTTTTACTCTCTATATTGAAATTAGACATGATCATACTGTCCAGAATTATTTGTTTTAATTCTAAAGTCTGTTTCCTTTATTCATCCCATTATGATCCTTCGTTACCATGGTAATTATATTCTATGCTTACCATAAATATGGTATGAAATCTCTTCTGTTTATCTCACCAAAGTGTTTTATTAATAATTGGTTGGTAAGTTGTACTTATTCTTGGTTTGGAAACTTGATTTATACACAATTCAAAAATTCACTCTTCTTATATTATTCCATAAAGTTTTCTCAAATAATTTGTATGTAAGGTGGGTTTACCTGTGTTTTGGCTGGTTTTATTTTTCTAAATTCTCTTGGTATTATTGTCAAAATGTTCCTCTTCAAATAAATATTTAGTAAGCTGTCCTTACTAAGTTTTGAATGTAGATGGTTTCTCATCTAAATTCTCTCCTTCTTTATTATTATATTATAGCCATAAAGTTTTTCTTCAAATAATTATTTATGTAAGATTGGCTTACAAGTGTTTTAGAATTTTGAGGATTTTCAAAATTCTATTTTATATATCTTCTTACAAAATGTTTCTTCTCAAATAAATTGTATGTAATGGGCTTACATTGTGTTTAGAATTTGGGGGATTTTAAATTCTTCTTGTACATATCTTCTAAATGGTTTCATTAATAATAGTTTAGTAAGATGTACTTACTTTTTCTTTGGAATTTTTAGGATTTTCTCAAATTCTAATATTGTTATATTCTTCTTTCCAAATAGTTTCTTTCAAATAAATTGTATGTAATTGGCTTACATTGTGTTTAGAATTTGGATAATTTTAATCATAAAATTTCTTCATGGATGCCTGGTTAAAGACACCCTTGACTTTATTTGAATTCATTTCCTTGATTTCGTATGTGTTGTTGTTATTGTCCTTTGAGACAATATAGGGACCAGTGTACAGGAGCAATAACTTTTTTGTTATCCCCTCTAAGGAACTGGGTAATTCCCTATTCTTCAACAACACCTTCTCTCCAACGGTATAATGAATAACCTTACCCATGCTTTTACCCAACAGCAGCAGCAGCGGAGAGGACGTCACGCCAAGTGTTTAGGATTTCGACTAACAAGTAACATCCATCTTAATTGAACAATATAAACTCTAGTAGAACAAATATAAAATACGCATGACATTTATGTAATTTGAAATATATCGTATAAACTATCATTTCTTGTGTGCTAATAAATAACTCTTCATTACCTCCAATATAGACTTGTTTGTAGTTTATTTACACACACAATATCCTATGCGAAAATATTGATTCGTATCGTTGCAATATATATAATATATACACAAAAATAAAAAAGGATATATACATATATATACAGAAAACCCACTACAACTGACACACTAATACACAACTCCTCCAATCACCCAATACAAGACCAACTAGCTGCCTTCAGAACTAAGATACATAGACTTAACAACATATCACTAGATGAAAAAGACTACAAAGACGAACTAAACACGATAAAATATCTAGCAGAATCTAACGGATACAACAGAACAATAGTCAATAAACTCCTACACAAAACACAAAACAAACAACAGACAAAGACAGAAAACAACAAATTCATAACACTAACATACATCAATAACCACACTGAAAAAATAGCCCACAGACTTAAAAAAGGATACAGAATCGCATACAAAACTACAAACAAAACATGACACACTCTATCAAAACACACACACACAAAGCACAAAACAAATTCGATCTACCTGGTGTTTACAAACTGAATTGCACAGATTGCAACAAATTCTACATAGGCCAGAGAGTATGTAGCTTCAAACAAAGATACAATGAACACACAAAGGCACTACACTCCACTACCGAATCCACCTTTGCAAACCACCTCATTGAAGCAAACCACACATACAAAAACTTCGACAATAAGATCTACACGTACACACAAAAGGCCGAAAACTAGATACTCATGAACAATTGGAAATATACAAACACACAAAAACACATAAAAACCACATCCTAAACGAACAGACACAATTCAAATCACACGCATTATTCGAACATATCACCCTCCCTACACACACACACACACACACACACACACACACACACACACACACACACACACACACACACACACACACACACACACACACAAAACCGATCTTTCAAAAGTCGACACCGTCGCCAAGAACAAGAGACGGACAGCGCTCCCAGCGGCAGCCTCTGAAGAAGCTTTTTAAAAGCGAAAACCGGTTCAGGCTATAAGGTAAACTATTACGTTTTGACCCATAAAAAACTTTGTGTTCCGAGTCTGTAGTGATTTAATTATATTTAGTTAATCAACGGACACGTCATGGACAAAGAAATCTAAGATAAAAAGGATATTACAAGATGAAATAAGTGTATAATGTTTAATAAACACTTCTTTTTTTAAGCCTTGTCAGAATAATTAACTTGTATGTTCTGCGCTATCGAATGTTCAACAGGGAATCGGTAGCGGAGCGGAGTGGAGCTGGGTTTATAAATACGAAATTTTAGAGTTATCTATGTAGACAATCGAGCAGAGGAGAGGAACATACCGCAGCCAAGGTGATTTCGTTTTGTTTACTCAATTGTTTTGGTTGTACTTCGTCGTAAAGGTCACACCAGCAAACAGGGTCACAGGTGGTGGTGGTGGTGGTGAGCGAGCGATCCTATCTGGTTTGTTGAGCAAGATGTTTTTTTTGTACAATTTAATTTGTACAAGTTTAACATCAAAACCGTAAAATATTGAATATAGTAACCAATGTATGGCGTGTCATTACTTCTGTGCATGTCGCGTCGCGTGTGCATACAATAAGCCGTACATGCTATGTTGATATATTATGGTCTTGTATGAATGAGCGTAACGCTGAAAGGTCAGTTGACCCTAATTAATGCTGACTATCTGACCTAGACATGCAACCGCGCGCGCACGTTTTAAGTTATCTGCATGTTCATTCTCGTATCGGTTTCTTAAATTACATTAATGGTGATTTTTTTGCGATTGCCTCAGGAAGCCGACAAGATACTAAGTGGTAGTGACTACAATTGTTTTGTATTTGATTATACGTAATATTAATATATTTTATAAAACATTTTTGAGTATGTGGTGTGTGTGTGTGTGTGTGTCCACATTGAGTATGAATAATGTGAATTTTATTTTCGTTTGCAAGTTATAAAATCCTATTGCCATACGTACGTCTTACTGCACCAAAGATTTAATGTATTATAGTATTATATAATAATCGATTGTATATCGATTAGAACAAATCGAAACCCATATCTACTATTTATTATATTTCTGTTTAATATACCAGATTATTAAAACGACGCTAGCGTCAGCTGATACAGAAACGGTGTTGTCTCTCCCTACCATGCACAGGTGCGAGTTCCACATCTTCGTTAAACTCGATCCGCTAGACGCTAGTTCTCATTAACGACCTTTGAAATACGTAGATTGAGGTTGTAACGCCCTAGCAGTAAGCTGTCCTTTGCTCCACTCCTGTACAATAATTCCAGTTAGATTTGTCCATACGCAATAATAATGTCAAATAATGGAGTTACACACAATTTATAACACAATAACACTTCACACAATACTTCGACAAACAATCGATCTGCGCTAAGGAAAATCGCTCACGTAACTGACTTGACAACACCAGACGCTCTTTTTTAGGTCGCGCAGAGGGCTAGTTTTCTCTTGTTACTGGACGCCGGCTTATTGCGTATCTCAAGAGTTCTTGAACGCACTAGAATCTACTTGTGAGCGGCCTTTACTGAGGCAACACCTGCCACACTGTTCGTGGGGGGGAGGGGGTAGAGGATGTTCGATAGGTTTCTCGTTACAGTATTATTAGTATAATTAATATAATCGGCTAAAATGGTTGGAATATGTTAACCGAATGGTTGACTGCCGTATCCCCAAACTACTGTGGAATTGTAAGCCGAAAGGACGGAGAGCTGTGGGACGTCTGAAGAAGCGCTGGAGTGACCTCCTCTAGTTTATCTGCTTGGGACCGAAACGAACAATCTTTTGTTTATCCTTGCTAATGATGTTAAAGATTGTGATGACAAATATTTTTCCTTCCCTAGTTTACAAATATACATGCACACATACAGACACAGACACAGGTACAAACGGGCGCCCGAGTGCGGATTTCCCACGGTCTCTGAGGTTTCCGTTCGCAGCCTTCATTCTTACTCTTTTAAACTCATGTGCGCATGTCTTAGAAATTGCTTTTCTCCATAGCCTCATCAATATGTCGTATCCCCAACATTCTTCTAGGCCTGCAACGTTTTGTAAATACTCATTACAAAACTCTCATCGGTTATCTCATGGCATTCACGGTTTTCGTATGACCAAACTACGGTTAAACGGTTTTCTTTTCACTCCTTAGGTATGTTTGTGTCCATTTGATGAGTTAACATTGTTATGAGTTTTTGTTAGTACCTGTTCTTTTCACTTTGTGACATAGTCTCTTAAACAGCTTAGTAGCTAACCGAACTTACACCATAATAGATAAGTTACTGTTCATTGCATGACTCGCTCCGCGTATTAATATCGTTCTGATTCTATTATAGAAAAAAATGAAAACTGTCTTTGGTCTTCTTATATAAATATCCATAACAAAATTTAATTCTTGTTCATAATGATTTGTCTCTTATTATGAATGACACTTATTTATAAAAATCCGTGCAACAGTTGTGAGGTGTCATCGGCACAAACAACCAAACATAGCAAACGATGCGCGTAATCTTCTTCCTTGCAAAGTCGGGTAATCACTGGGGAGATCAAAACGGATAAAGAGGTATATATCTCTCGACGGATATTGAAAGTTTTAATTTTTTCTGTCAACAATGTGGTGTCTAAAGACAGCTGGCTTTTCAAGACATTATGGTCTCATGTCGATGAGCAGAATCGATTGAGACTTTTTATGTTGTAGTCTTCTGAAGTTCTACTACCTGTCCTTTGGGTAGTCGGTAATAAACACACGCGTTTTCATTTATAAAAGATAAAGCATAGAAAACTTTTTATTTTAAAAAATCAACGGAATACGCTTACGTAAATGGACAAATAAATTAGAAAGTTAAAACGAATCTTTATTTTAAATTACAAATCATACTCGTTGAATTACGAGTTTAATGTGATATCTCTTATAACTTGCATTAAAAAAAAAACGGTTTTAATTTTTTAACGCTTGAAAGTGTTTTTCTATTAGTTGTTTGACACGTCAAAAGAGACAGATTGTTAGTGGAGAGAGATGTTAAAAGTTTAGGGAAGGTCGAAAATACTTTCACTAGAATACTTTCTCCAAATAGAATCTAGTAATCCGATATTTGGAGTAAACGTAGTCGATGTTAGTGACTGCTGGAGACTGCCACCGGCAACGTCGCTTGTCATGTCAGTCTTGTTACCCGTAACGAGTTTAATATTAATCTCTTGACTTTCGTGTAATGTGCTGGAATTATAATATTTTCACCGAATAGGTAATTATTATTAAATCGTTAGTCGTGGTCCCAAACTATTTACTACTACTACTACTACTACTACTACTACTACTACTACTACTACTACTACTGCTACTACTACTACTACTACTACTACTACTACTACTACTACTACTACTGCTGCTGCTACTACTACTACTACTACAACTACTACTGCTGCTGCTGCTGCTGCTGCTACTACTACTACTACTACTACTACTACTACTACTACTACTACTACTACTACTACTACTACAGTACTGCTGCTTCTTCTTCTTCTTCTTCTTCTTCTTCTTCTTCTTCTTCTGCTTACCGAACATAAGGAGGTCCTGTGAACTGCAGTGCAAGGATCAGATCGGCATGAACATGAAACTGAATTTGGAGGGCTCATCAGACTGCCGAAAGACAAAAAAAAGTGGCATTGTTAAATAAGGGAAAATAAAAATTCGTCCGTCTTTCAAGGTATTTGTAACGCTGCCTTTTTTCAAATTTCCCAAACTTAGTCTCAGTAGACCCATATACTGTGATCCGTTTCAGTGTTTTTTCAAACACAGGATTCTTAATACCGTTGCGGGGTACCGCATCCTTCAATCTGTGTTTACAAGTAATTTAATTTTTCTGAAGTTTTCCTTCTTCATCTTTAAGCAATTTATTTTGTCCTCTACCGAGCAAGGAAACTTATTTCTACTATGAGTATAACTATTAAATCCGTGTCTTGATATTTTTCACATTCTGAGCTTTACAAAAGTTCAGGTACTTTTAAAGGCTACGTTTCAGAGCGAAACCTTTAAAAGTTCAGTGGCGATTTCAGAATTGGATAGAGCCAGAAGTCTATGGGAGCCAAATTAGGAATGTGTGGTGGTAAGCAACTTGTGTACGCCAGTACCAAGTGGGAAGAATGTGCAAAGGCATTGTCATGGCGATGGTATCAATGACCACTTGCTCACAGCTGTTTTTATTTTCTCTTCATTGCGTCCTTCAGCCTGCGAATAATTTTTGTATATTAGTCCTTAGTCATTGTCTGACCTGGAGGGAAGTAGGCATGATGAACCAGACCTTCATTGTGGAATAAAGCATTTAACATGGCCTCGATGTTGCGACCTATTGGGTCATGAATTTTCATTGGTTTTCATGAATTTCCAGCCATCTTGAAAATGTTGAAACCACATTTTGATTCAAGCATCTCTCACGAAATCCTCCGCGAACACCTCACCCTGTTAGTCACTCAAAGGTATTCTGTAGCAAGTCTATGTCCAAATGGATTGAAAATATTGTCCAAGTCCGAAGCAAAACTTAAACACATTCACTGATCTACCTTTCAGTCATTGTGAATACGGCGGTCACACAGAACAGCAGTTATTTAATGGTCACTGCCGACTGAGGAGTCCG
The DNA here is from genome assembly GCA_034769895.1 of Magicicada septendecula. Taxonomy (NCBI): domain Eukaryota; kingdom Metazoa; phylum Arthropoda; class Insecta; order Hemiptera; family Cicadidae; genus Magicicada; species Magicicada septendecula. The sequence continues at coordinate 333,359,093 of CM068370.1, forward strand.
ACGGACGTGTGACTGATTGTACAAGATCTCCTGCGAATGGCTTATCAGTTTCGTGAAGGTCACATGACACGTTATCGAGATATTCAAAATAGTTTGATTCTTTGTGGATATACATGTATTATTTTTCACACAAAGTACTTTAAAAATAAAATTATTAAAGTAATCGAAGTCAATAAATCGTAGTTTCAATTTATTTATTTCAATAAATAAAGAAATAACCACTTGTACTTCGCAACAGGTAATGAGTAGGTGTGTCTGTTTCGGTACTCTCTTCTTCTCTGTCTACACACATTTCTTCTTCCTCTATATTTCCAGATGTAATCGAGTGGTGTGCATTCTTTCAATCCATTCTATTCTGTCTTTTTTAATTCTATCCTTCATACTAAACATATATAGTCAATATCTTATATCTTCGTAACTGTACCTGTCAAACCGAGTGCATACATTTTCTTTTCTAAGAGATTACAAAATTGCTCTTGAAACAAAAACAAAAAATAGCAATTAACGATCAGTTATCGTTTCGGTCAAATATTCTGTATGAGGCTGCATTACGAAGAACAAGGAGTATGCAAAATCAGACTGATATATCAGTTAAGTGGACACTGAACGGGTCGACAGTTAACGTTGTTACGCCGCGCAGTGCGTACTGTGTCGTAGCGTCTTGTGTGTTACGCGTATTCATTCAATAATCTATATAATGTCTGGTATGAATATCGTCGACGCGTCCTGACAACAGAATAAGAATTTTAGCACCTGATGATGGGAACGAAAACACCATGTCGTATTAACAAAAACAGTTAGTCGGAAGACGGATTGTTTGAGATAATTAAAAAAATAAAATAAAAGGCACGCAACTGAAATTCTACGAATTTTCTGTCATTCCTGTTGAATGGAAGCAGTATATGGTCACTGACAAAACTGATGAAGAACGAGTACAAACGTCACTAACTACAACTTATGGCTATGTTGTTATGAAACAACTCGAAAACTGACTGCACTGACGTTCAGTTTACATGCCACACAGGTCTGATCACCAGTTTTACACGATTTGTGAAGCAGCATCGACGATGTTCTGAAAAACGCCACTTACACTTATCAAACCATATTATAAGTTGGTGAGTCATCATGTTGCGCATTCCTGCAACACATGCGACTCCACTAATCTAGTTATTTTATTTCATCAATTACTGCCCCGCCATTGACAATCTTAAATAAATGTATTTACCTACAGTTAGTCACTCGGTTTACGAATCTCTAAGTCGTTGAACGTTACTGGTCTACGACTTAGAGGCAAATGATGCTGATGACGATGGTGATAATAAAAACTGAATACAACTGTGTGTAGTTTAAATAAAGTTTATTTGAATTAATCGCATTCATGACAAAGCCGGTTGCCGGTTAAACAAATTATACCTCATCACGTACGCAGTGTCTGAATTACGAAACACAGCATCAAGAAAACAACATTTACCTTCGTAATTACAGTTTTTAAGTTTCAATGCTTCTTTATTGAAACGATAGAAACTAGTACGTTGTTAAGTGGGTACAGTATATGTTGCAGCTATTTAACCTATAAATAAATGTATACATGAAAAGTACATTAACTGTAAATGTATGAGTGCATATGTGTGTGTGAAGAAAGCAAAGTGGTAGACAGGTAGACAGACGGACATAGAGTATGTATCCATGTATTCGTATTAAACATACGTAGAATAAAAGACACTCCAAATCTGCAGATGTTTAATGAAGAAAGTTGTGTTAGTGGTTATAATCACAAACAGAATTATCACTGTTGCACACCACTATAGAAAAATTATTCCGATTAGCGCTTTCAAGCTTCTCAGCTCATCGTCAGATCGGAATTCTGATCTGACGATGAGCTGAGATGCTTGATTTTTCTATAGTGGTGTGCAACAGTGATAATTCTGTTTGAAACCTGCAGATATTCTGAAACTGACTTACTGAAACTGATTTAATTCGAGGATAGTCTTTAGAGCTTTTCTTGTGTAGTTACATTCTATCATTAAATCTCCCCTCCTCTTTGGCGAGAGTATATGAACTGGTTTAACGGTCAGAAAATAATTTTGAGACTAACGTTTTTACGAAACATAGTGTATCCATAATACAGGTGATACGACAGCAGTGACCTGCCCTGTGTAGGTCAGAGATATTAACCGCGTCTGAGCCATAAAACCAGACACGTTAACGGCCCATTCTATTCCTTGAAAATCCTTACAAATCCTTCTTTCACTAATAGTAAGCGTGGTTTTTGAATCCAAACTACCTACTACTACTATTTATTTAATGCAATAAATATCATATCAGTTCTTTTCAAACAATCGGCATCGGAAAAGGTATCTACCTACCTATCTATCTACCTATGTATCTATCTATCTATCTGTCTGTCTGTCTGTCTGTCTGTCTATCTATCTATCTATCTATCTATCTATCTATCTATCTATCTATCTATCTATCTATCTATCGATCTATCGATCTATAAACTCTACCTTATGCATTTTTAGAAATCAAAAGTAAAATGGAAAAGAAAGATGAGTACGCATAAAGCTGAAAAATCACTCATCCAGGAGTGGGAATTTTAACCCACAGTGGCAAAGTTTGAAGGCCAAATACCCTACGTGGAGAAATTATAAACGTGGGAGAATTGGTGGGGATTTCCTTTTAACAGTGATTATCTTCAAAATATCAGTCACATGGAATTTCTTGGCAGAAAAAGTTATTGTTGACAGAAATACATAAGCAATCTATGAGAAAAGTATTGAAATAAACATTTTAGACCTGGACGATTAGAGAGTCCTTGGAAATACAAATATTTTCACAGGTGCTGATGAAAGTTTATCAAGTTTTTTGAGACAAGTGAAAATACAAAGGAACTGGATGATATTGAAGCCTTTCTTACTTTGAATGCTTTTCAGGTGTGTGTGTGTGTTTACCGTTAATAGCGGTTGTGTGGGCACGATTTTTAGTTTCATGAACTTTAATGAAACAAAATCAGAAATAAATTACGTAATGAAACACTTTCTGGCCTATTACACACATCACAAAAAATTTCCTAAGCAAATAAAAAAATATTGTTTTGATTTCACTATGAATGACGCAACACCGGTCAGATATATCAATTGTATGTATATAATCTAAAAACACGTGTGACTGATTGTAAACTGTTTTTGTAATTCAAAAAGTTAGAAAATTGTGTAAACACGTACAGAGTGTTTCCAAACGATGATGCCAAATTTCGGGAAATGGTTCTACTTAATAAACTAAAGGAAAAATGTCCAGTAAATCAAATGCCAAAAAATTCTTTGTAAAAAATTTAATTACTGCTGAAAGAAATGAGATGTGGAGGGGAAATTTGGTTTGCACGATAATTTTCCATTTTCTTATAAGTACAAAACACATCAAAGTATTATCTTAAACATTTTCAAAATGGCGGCTCACTGAAATATTTTCTAAATTTCACAAAATTCGGTACTCATAACAAAAATGTTTTATCACAAAAAGATTAAACCTTTTATTCGTCATCGAACGGTAAGTAGTTTATGGAATTCGGATAAAAAAATAACAGATATTACACTTCATTTATAAGAAAACAAATGTCCTATTTACATTACAGTTATTGTTTGTCTAAGGTTTTTGAAAAGTCCCACTTGTGACTATTTTACACGCTAAGCTGTGTATTCTTGTGCCATGCTTGTTGGTCATTGTGCCAACGATTGTCTTGTAGTCCTTTGTTTGCCATCCTCTCTTGGTCGACAATGTTGCAGGACCTTTTTGGGCGTCTTCAGTTATTTCTTCCTTTGGGTATCCATTACCACATTCTTTGGGCCATTTTTTGTTTAATCCTTGATAGTGGGAACAACATCTTAAATAAGTTATGTCTCTTTCTGAGTTTTATCATTCTACAGTTTAGTTCGCGTTAAACCTTCGGCGTTGGGTTTACTGAGCAATTTTATCTGATACATCAATGTCAATCCCGACGTATTTGTAGATTGTAACATATAAACACGTAAAAGAGGCCTATTATGTAGGTGATTCTGATTTCCGGAGTTCAATTTTCCTGCAGGTGCCTTTTACTAAGTAAAATTAATTGAGTAAAATATACCTTCTACTTGACTAAATTTAAATTTACATGCAAATAATTCGTAACTTCAAAATGACTGAACCGTAAAATACATACTGAACCTACGACTTTATCGGATAACGGAGAAATTTCTAATTGACAAGAAAAAATACAAATGAGTATATACGTATTAGATAATGGCGTTGTAAAGTCTCTACTGTAAATCGGGATCTTTATGGATCATTAAACCTTTCAGTAAATACTTCTTTGCTGAGAAAATTAATTAAATTGAATTCAGTTAAGATAAGTAATAAATTCTTTATTATATTAGGTGAGAAATATAACTTATTAAACTAAAGTATCTGCTGGATAGAAGTTATTAATTATATATGCACAAAGGAAAAAATACTTTTTTCTTTTATTATATTATGGCTTACAAGAATATCAACGGAGAATACTGTCAGGTGCCTTGTATACAAATCATAAAAAAATTGATATTATTTTCGAATAAAATATATGATGATTTTCACATTAATATCAACACACTTATGAATTGTTATAAGGCGAGTAAACATCCTGCCATTTAAAAACTGGGAAAGACTATGTTTTGAAACTGGCATCTTTTTTCCGATATTTAAGCTCTAATAAATGTTTTTGACTTTAATTCAGATATAAGGCTGGTGCTTCATTCCGTTTCTGGGCTAGTGAGGAACATCTTGCAAAGTAAAACGTCAAAAAAATCTTCTTCTCCCACCATGAAATAGGCGAATCGCCTGTTCCGGTCCCAAAGGAATACGATCCACTTCACCCATACACTTCTTCGTCCAATAGGCTCGTATTGCCAAACATCCTTAGGTAATATACCATTTGGCAACCTATTCAGATGAGCATCTCTCCTTGTTTTATCAACTACGATCTTGGATACTAAATATTTTCAACTCTTTGCATATGTCTTCCTTTCCTTCTCCGTAATCATTGTTTTCATCCGATTTGTTCCTTTGTGATTTTCGAGTAAGTTAAATGTTTTCCAAGGACATTACCACCATCCTTTAGAGTCAGACCAGTGGTAGGACTGCTAACTTTGAGCCTCTGGGTTTCATTTGGTGACCCACCTCCTACTCCGCACCTAGGCCGTTGGGGAATCTTCCCCTTCCGCCTCTAGGACCGTTAACCATTTGCTACTTTTAACCCTGGCAGAGCCCTAACTAGGTAGCATGAATTAATAACAATAAAACATGATTTACAGAGTAAAGTTGAAGTATGAAAAACAAAAGAGTCCCTCTAGCCCTCTGAACGTATTAGCATCGGGGTCGAAAAAACAAGAGTTGGTCAAGAGAGCCGATAGGAAAGGGATTCCACTCAAGGCAGGTTGAAGCAAGGTGAGAATCCAGCTAGGGTAAATCGGGTGTTCTAAACCCGTATCCACCTAGTCTAAATACCCTGATGATTCCTTAAGAAAATAACTTTTGAAATCCTACAAAGAAATGTTTGAATTTTTTGTAAGCGTCTTTGTATTTCTTTGCAATTTATTTGTATGGAAGTTTGTCATTTCTTTTGTAAGCGTCCAACACTAAAAAATATTAGCAAAATTTATGTGACTGAAGTGAAGATTTTCGCTACCCAATAATGTTAAAAACAAAATCGACATCGGAACGTCGGAGGCTTGAGCAGACAATGATCGTCAGATCAAGAGAACGTGGATATGTATACAGAATACATGAAAATAAACACCCAGGAAGATTTTTCCATCGACTCCGAAAAGAAAGATCTTTAATTTCAGTACACTTACGAATTGTTACGAAGCTGATGAATGTCCTGCCAATTAAAAACTGATGACATGTGTTTAGACTGCTGTTTTTTAATGACTTTGATGTCGGTGTAGATTTTAAAACTTTCAGTTAGTTTCATCCACCGGGATCTTGAAAACTGGAGTAGGGAAATTCACTGAATCGTTTAATTTCGACGCGTAAGAAGTACGCGTGTGTGATGTAGAGTATAAACATCACTGTCATACGCCTACGTAGAAATGGTACAACGGAAATAAGTCGAAAGCATGACTGCTATTTGTAGTTCTACTATGACTAACCTAGAGTCGAAGAGGTTCCATTTACAACTTCCACGATTTATTCCTTTTTATTGTCTTACAATTATTATAATTGAACGAGCAAGCGAGTTCTCAGATTTAATTCGACCGTATGGCATTTGTCTGTCTGTTTGTTTGGGGAGGAAGAAGAAGAAGTATTAGAAAAATATTATATTAATAACGATGTGATAATAAAAATGACGGTATTTTCTAGTTAAAACTGATAACAATTGTGGCATAATTTGTGGCAATAGTCATCCTACAATTGGTCTGTCTGCTATTCTACAACACAACTGTATCAAGTTTAGTCTATCATTACAGGCGCCACCAGTCGTCACTGGATTGCTGTTCAATGGCGAGACAAATATGTGTTATACACTGCCTTTACTACGTCATTAAAGACGACAAAGGGAGAAACAACACATAATAATAAGTACTTAGTACATTTCCCTTATTGAGAATACATTATTTTAACCCGGTATCTTTTAATTAAGTAAACAACGAGGTAAATTATAATCTCTTGTACTTCGCATAAAACAACTAGTTATACGCTTCTCTGACTACCCCCTTGGGTATACATTATTACGTCTGTCTCGTCTTTATATCCTCCCTACGTCTCGAGAAATACGAAATTGTGTCAGGTCAGGGGGTTGGGCATGCGCTCCGCATTGCTTCCATTATGTAAATTCCTGCTCGTATTAGTTTTATTGTTACTGACAAATAAATGTACTGCACTTTTCCGTTACGAGCGATGCTGTTTGTTTGAGTAAGCACACTGGGTGTCTTATACGCTTCCTCTTTTGTACGATAAAACAATTCAAAGATTTGTCTTCACTGCATTTGTTCGCTCACTTTACTAAGTCTCTTGACTGCTCAGACAAACTGTTCCACCAGCTTCTAACGATCTCTCTCTTTCTTCCTTCACATCTTCAAACTTTCCACATTCAATAATTTATATGCTCCATATACTGCATTCTTTTTCTTTCTCTGCGATAATACATAAATGAGAATTTACTTCCTCTTATACACATATTATAAGCTTTAATTCTTTAATATACCGAATGTACAGAATCTCATTAAAAAGAAAGAAGCAGAGAAAGAATATTATCCAACGAATAGCAATAGATAATGGATACAAAGTAAAAACGATCAATAAATTAGAAAATTAAACAAAACTTAAACTCAATAAACAAACACCTAAGAAAACTACATCTAAAAACCCATCTATTAGTGATACATATATTAAATATAGCACCTTTACTTGTTACGAAATATAACTCGAAATCTAAGTAAATTATTTAAAGACACAAATTAAAAAATATCTTATAATGCAGATAATACAATACAATAAAACCTAAAACTAAATAAAACGTTTACAATAAAAATGAAAGATGCAAAATGGAATCGCCGGATTGCAATAAATTGTACGTAGGCCAGGCGAAGAAAAAACTGCCTACGTTCCTTAAATAGGCTCCTTCAACATCGCAATGCGTTTCTTTTTAACGGAATATTTACAAGTCTAATTTAGCCACACACTGTCTAAATAATAAATATACATTTCCAAACTTTCAAAACGTCAAATAAAATAAAATAATATAACAATGTAACAAAATGAATATTTGAGAAAATCTCAATATTTACAGGCACAATAATAATTTACTAATAATTAAAGAATAAATTCAAATAAAGCACAGGAAGATGATTTATTAAAAATTATAATAAGGAAAATAGAACCATTAAATATTTTATTACAACTATCAAAATAACTGACTACATAAAATATTACAAAAATCGAAGATTTAAGTAGAAATAAAATTGATTGTACGCTAACTTATATTGTAATCTAAACAAATAGATTATTCGCTAATTCATAACGAATCCTCTGAAGATACAGATCTATTCTGTAAAACGTGCGTCAGTTAAAAATACAACGATTATTATTTCAAAAATATACTTTGCAGAAATATTAATATTTAAAAACATATATACTATAAACGAGAAAATAACAAATATTGGAGTAAACCAAAACCACATTTGTCTTCATGTAACAAATATACTAATCAATTTTGTTAAAATATCTCTTTCTTATCTTCTGGTTTTACCACTCAATACTGAGTGCCTCTTTCTACTTCTCATAAACAGTTTCTCAGCACCAACTTTTTAAACTCAACTAAACCTATCGTGTTTTCGCACTTCCACTGTTTTAATTTTCTCGTTCCATTCATTGCGACGATCCGCAATATGGTAACACAAAGAACAATTACTTCCGCCGCATTCCTTTTTGATTCCAAACGTATGTTTCTAGGGGTGGTTCCTGGCACAAAATGAGACCAGGAATAGTTTCACTTTTTGACGCCGTTGCCAGACTAATATGAGCATCATTTTCACTTAATTTAATCATAAACCATGTAGCCGTAGGGTAGAAACGTTAATCCTATTTCAGGAATATGTATCTACACGAGGAAAAGAATATTAAAAAAAAATCAAAACAAACGGAATGTCGAATAAGATTTATATTTGAAACTGAGTACATACAACGACATTGCACTTTCATTAAATCTGAATTTAGGTTAAAAATTCAGCAGGTTTCATCACTCTCGTAAAGGAACATGAAAAGAAGTAAAGCTACTATGATCAAGAGAGAAGGCAGTTGGGAGAGTCAAGGAGAAAAAAGAAGGCGAGACACAAACAGTGCCGAATTTGCGCAGTCGTCTCCTTATCAATTCGATTTATTGATGTACGAATTAAGTATGAATTTCAGTATATAAATAAATTTTTAATTTACATTTTTTAAAACATTCTTACTTAAGTAGCTATAACAACTGAATATAGAAATTAATTCATTCATCTTTTAGCACACCGAATACATATAAAAAGTGGTGCGAATAGACAATAGCGTAATCATTAACAAGTTCTATTCATCTGGACTGAATCAAAACGCCATTGGCTGCCAGTGTATGCGAGTACGACGGTTATATGGCGTGTTTGTTTGTTAGTAGGCGGCACGGTCGGATAATAGGATTATATAATGTTTACATTCCTCTGATTTGTCGCTACAACACAAAACACCTGGTGTTTACGTTGGGCTTAACGCTAACGTGAAAACACTGAAGATGTCTCGCGGTTTTATCCACGCTTCCACCACATTTTCACATCATTACTGAACATTTATTGACTTGCAACAGAATAACTGACGATAAATTTAAAATAAAAATGAATTGACAACATAACGATAAATGATCGTAAGTTTAATAACTATAATAAATTAAAAACAACATTTTATAGGTATGTGTAATAATATTTTTAACATATAGTTGCTTGAGGTCAAGGTTTTTTCTCAACTGTCCTTTCTAGGAATTCTGTGTTCGACGAAACTTGGCTGTCGAAATGCAGCAGATCAACATTTAAAGGAAAAATTATTTTCTAAATGTTTATCGAAGTAGACGGTAAGGTAATAAAGTACAAGTTTGGTGTCCGCATAGTAATGACTTAACATTAATATTTTGTTGATGTGTTTTTACTTGTATCTGTATTCTCTGACTGTGTTGGTTAATAGGTTTAAAGATAATGGGGGACGTGGGGGGGTCTATCTTATTATATACCAAATCTGGTAAATAGATCAAGTCTTTTGTTCTGGCCAGTAAAGTGACTAAGGTAGGACACACTTATCTCTAGCGGAAACATCAAACATTACAATAGTCCTGAAGATACCGAAACTTTATGGAGGAAATGTTAAATAGGCGTATCTATAAGGAAACCTTCTAACTCTGGATACTGTACTGAACAGGTATCTGAACTGTGCGTTTGTTGTTATGCAATACGTATGTTAACAGAAAAATTAGAAATAGTTTTAAGCGAATTACTCAAAACTAAAATTAAACATTTATTTACTTTAAAGTAATTTATTCCTTTATTTATACACTGTTTAAAACAACTTGAATACTAGTGCTAAAACTAGTCACTAGTATGCTCCCTGAGACGCAGAACTCTCTTACTATATTGAAAGAAACACATTAGATGTTACATAAATTACAATATTAGATAATTTTTCTCGATATAATTGGGTTTCATGAAAAGGACGAAGCTACATTGATAATATTTTCTCTGTTAAGCAGATTATAGAGAAAAGGAGAGAACAAAATTTAGAGAAGCATCTACTAATCGTAGATTATTGCAAAGCTTTAGATAAAGTCGATACTGTGAAGAGTTTTAGAAAACAGAGGCATTCCATTACATTTAATACAAGTTATCAAGAGCATGTATCTAGGGACCAGGATACAAATAAAGCAACGGAACCCCATCAAAATAAATGGAGGCGTTAGACAAGGTTGCCTCTTATCAAAAGCTCTTTTTAACCTGTTTTTGGATGGAATTATTAGGATTTGGCTTAACAGTGTAAATGGAAGGATCAGAGTTGCGGGCAAAAGGCTTAAGACTTTTATGTTTGCAGATGACCAGATTTTATTGACCACAAATGAAGATGACCTGCAAAAGATGCTCCACTCCTTAAATAACGTTGTAATATGGAAATATCTGACAAAAAACAAAATGTGTGCTTTTAAAGGAACATGGCCAGTTAGATTTAACATTGTTGTGGATAGTAAAATTATAGAACAAATATCAAAATTTAACTATTTAGGCGGTAAGCTCTTATATAAAAACAAAGAACATACTAATATGGAAAAATTAATAAATTAATAAATAACAACAGGAACTCTCCGACGTGCTCTAAAACCCAAGACAAGCAAGGAGTCCTCAGTAAAATTATACAAATCCACGGCAGTTCCTACCTTTACTTATGAACATTTTTTCATGTTCACAATATACTTTAATACTTTAATTATGTTATTTATGTGTTAAATAAATGTTTAATGTTCAGTGAAAGCGTACGATTAATTATACTTATTTTTATCTAATTTATACTTTGTCTCACACGATACACTCATTTATAATGTATAAAGTTTATTATAGTACATAACTTCACATAATGTTATGATTAGGCCTATATATGATTTTAATTGCTGTTTCTTACTTTAACTACTTTAACATTTTGAACGTTATGATGAATTGAGTTTTGCTTACTTGCACTATTACTTACATAATTTTAGGTTAATTATTTACAGTTGTTTATATTCATTGGTTAATATTACATTAATATTTTTATTTTAAATCATTTATCTAATTAAATTTAAATTGGCATTTTACTAAATCCAATATGGCTGGAAGCCTTCTTGCCTTTCTCTCTGTAATTACAAACTTTACAATTTTCAGTTAGTTCAACAAGTCGTATGTTCTGTAACAATTTACAGAAGTACAATATGTACACCTTATTTATAAACGGGCATTTAAATTTCAAAGTATGTAAATATTAAATATTATTGTAAGTGAATGTAACCAGATACGTATTTGTTATGGTACCAATCTATGTGTTTAGTTTTTGAAAACGTGTTTCATTTTTTGTGGTGAGAGAAATGTTTTCCAACTTTTTGCTGCCAACATTTTTTTCGACTCATTTAGTCCCTACGGCTGTTATTGTTACTTGTTTACAATTTGTAGTTAGCCACTTGTCGTGTGTACTGTCCAGCGTTTCCGAGTAGCAAAAAAAACGCTTCCCCTTTGGACGTGTGTGCCGGAACGGACCCGGAGAGAGCAAAACTCGAGACATACTGAATACCCAAAACCATCTTGTAAAAGATAGATTTATAGAATAATCGCATGCTCAATCTGTAGATTTTCTTCGGTACAAGTGAACTGATATTACCCTGGTAATGATATTTAATATTTACGAACAGAAATGAAGTTCGCGTTCCTAGTGTGCACAAAATGTGATCGAGGGTCACGGGCAAAACAAGAGAAAAATATGATCGTAATTATAGAAGAGCGTTCATCTGAATATTTGGCTAAAGACATTTTACATTAGTGCCCGGCATTTTATATGTCCTACATTATTTACTGTAGTTCTGACTACAGCTATATTGACTATAGCCACACAATCCAATGCTATAACTAGTACACATCGTAGAAATGTCACTATATAACCTTTTATTCAGCGGGTTTGACGTTTCTTTCGTTTAGTATAACGGCGATGTATTGTCTTGTACAAGTGCTTCTGATCTGAATTTTTAAAAGATCTGTGTTATACGCTTATATATGAAAGGAGAGTTTATTGAAGTAAATTCAATGCCTGCCTCCTGTTCTTTTATCTTTATCTCGCTGCTTGAGGCAATATAATGTATTTTAAGGTTTCCTTAAAATTGTGCCGTTCTTTTCAATTATTAATCGAAATTCAATTCACTCGTTTTGAATATATAAGTGTATATTAAATTTGACAATGTAGCCTACAGAAATGCTGTTCAAAACGTTCTGAAATTAAAGTCGGCAAATTCATGACTTTACATTCACAGTTGGAGAGGAGAGAACTTTACATTACATTTTTGTTCAAAGATTAAATTAAGAAAGTCACTTTATTTAATTTTTATGGCACTTCACTTAGCTGGACATGGAGCTGGTAAGTAGAGACGTAACAAACGTATATTTGATGGTTATTTTCATCCTTTCTCCTGCTACCTTTATTAATTTTACTCTTGTGTTAACTGACCTTCCTTAAGTGTGATAACTACATTTTAGATCAGGTTGTACCCTATATTGCTATATTATAACCTTTCCCTAGCACTTTGCAGCATGATGACGATCCAATTTAGAAAAGATTTTTAATACTGTTGTGATGTACGATTTAAAAGCTCTTCTCGTTTTGTGTACAATGTTGCTGTAAATCCATATTTCAGTTGTTACTCCCACTCTTGACTCGTATAAATTTTTTTCGTAGTAGGACCTGGCAAAATATCGGGTGTTTACAAGGTTTGTTATTAGGCCTACGTGTTATGTACCGATTGTTATACATCCGAAGTAAAAGTAATTTAAACGTGTTGCATTCACAGTGATCAACTGACGAAATCATAACGAAGCGGTTTTCGTGCGTGATTTCGGTTTGAAATCAAGTTCTGGTTTCCTAAAAGTGTCCTTCACGTATAACAATAAAAAATAAGCCAGATACATGAACGATTTATCAAAATCTTTGTATTTGTAGAGAAAAAAATTATTGCAGACGGTCACATAAAACATAGACCATAAACTATAGAGTAGAATGAAATTTTATGGTCATGGAAGAAAGCACACTAACACATGATGGCATTAGGTTATGCGTCTAGGTAATAGATGTCTCAATGCGGGAGACAGTAACAGCAGCGAACTCAAAGGAGAATCTTGTGTTAACAGAGGCACAAAAACCACTAGTGATGTTGATTAAAATCCATTATGTCGATAAATTAAAATCCTTCATAGGTAAAAGTAGATGAAATAAAATATTTGGGAAATATAATAACACTTTATACATATGGAGTTCCAGATACTTTCATGGTGGATATCGAATAAGTTTATACGGCTTGAAATCCAGTAAGATCTAGATGGATTACTTTTGAAAATATGGAGAATGGTATGTTAAATAAATAACAATCGTCCCGTAACAAATAACAACTGAATAAATAACATAAATGGTATATTGTGGTAAATAACAATCGTCCCTTGTGTTTTCGAAGGGAATTTTTTAATTGGTGTGTGGTTCTTGGAATGATTTAGTGTATAGGTCAGAGAAGTTGATAATAACACGAAAATCATACAAAAATTGCGTACTGCGAAAAGACGTATAACAAGAGACCAGAAAACTATGAATACCTTTCTCGTCAAAATAAACAGACCTGTTGACTTGTTTCAATTACTCCTGTCTTTTATGAGAATTATTCCCATTTGTTCTACCTATAATTAATTATGATTAACCAGGAGATTCTGTCGTGGATATCTTCAGACAGTCATTCCATTTACAATATATTCCCAGATGGTATCGTGAATATAACTCAATCCCCACTCAGATATCTTTGTTTCGCTATCTACTCTCATGCAGCCGTTGACAGCTTGCAGAAACTTCATTTCTCTTACTTGGATACGGCTTATGTGTTTCTGTGGCAGGAACCGATTCACTACCGTACCTGAATGTTATAGCAAAACTCTACTGCGACAACCTTATAAAACTCTGAGACCATTTCGTTGTTTCCACACTGAGCTGATTTTGAGCTTTTTATTTTTGTCTGTGACATACTGAAAACTCAACATGTGTATTTTACTTGCATGGCGTGTAACATACACAAGTACGTTATTTTCTAAACATGAGAGGGTGAGAAGGTATCATCCAGCGCCTTAGTACCGAGACAAGATGGATGAGGTATGATAACCATTACAGAGAATTTCTAATCTATGTTTGATGGGAAGAGACATCCACATAACTTTATGGCCCAGCCATAACACTGGACGTTGCACAGTGGGCTCTTACGACAAAATATTTGTTATAAGTTTTAAAGAAAATTGTCGGATTACTTGATAATATTGCTTACAGAATGAATAAAATGGAGGCAGGCACAGTCATTTAGCTAGCGAGAAGATGACAGAGAGTCGTAGACAGACATTCTGGGTAACGACGAAAAGCGACTACAAAGCTGTAACTTGGCGAGGCGGAGATTGGTATGTTACTGTAGAAAAGTAAAGTAAACATTATTTGCTCCTGTGGAAAATCGTTGAGAACGATTTATTAGGGGTGGGGTAGGAAACTTCTAATTATATTGATATAGTTTTGTGTTTTTTATGACGTTTTGTTTTCGTTGTATTAACATTTAATTATTTAGTTGTTTTCATGTACTATTATCGTAATATTTAATCGTCAAAAGTCCTTTGTCACTTTTAAATTTTAAATTGTTTCCATTTCAATGTTCGTAGACTCACGTTTATATGTATCTATAATTCTTCGATATTTGTTTAAGCCAATGTAGATAGACAACGTATGTTTCAGTATCTTTTGTTTCCACATACAACTTGGGGGTAGACTCAGTGAGACAAAAGCTTACGAGTTTGGTACTACAACAGCCTATCTCTTTAACGATAATCAGTTATAATAAGTAACAGTTTTGTACCTTTATGCTGTGAATAATATAAACGCGTTTTGGAACGACTTGATCGCAGCTTGTATGTTTTGGTCTATTTGCCTAAAGTATTTACCTAAATGGTAACGGGGATTTAATTTCTTTCCGTAAAGCGGATTTTGTTGTTTTTAGCTAGTGTGCATTCAAACACACGCCGCTCTGCTAGCGGAGAATTCTCCCCAAAGTGCGAAGCTACGTCATTGTTTATAGAATCCCAACGCGCCTGCTACCTCCATCCAATATATCGTTGCTTGTTTTGTTTTTTTGACTAATCGCAGCGGAATTTATTGCCTATTTTATTGGCACTGAGGCACAGAAAGAGTTTTCTTGTAAATTATGAGTTTTGGAAATTCTACCTTTTTTGTCTTTCTCTACAGCAGGCTTAACCTTGTTACTGTCAACTTTTTTCATAGTTGCATCTTATAAATTCTGTAACGCTGTGTAAGAGAATAATTTCAAATTTGTTTAAACTGGTCGCGAATCTCGTTCAGTGATGGTACATATTACCTACTATTCATGTTTCAAATAATAATCAACAGGAGTTGTTCGTTGGTCGTTATTTACTTATTTACATTTTTGTTTGTATTGACTGTCGCACTGTGTTACGACACTGTCGTTGAATGCCTCTTGCTTTCCCAGTTTCTAACTCCTTGCTAACCCCTACTAATTACTTTATCGTCTCAATAACTGAAAAATGTTAAAGAAATTAGAAAGAGTAAATGTCTAGCTAGTCTCCCACAAGCATTAGGCGTTTGCTTCGTTGCGACATTGATGGACCCATGTTCTTTTCGGGCTGCAAATGTTTCTTGATGGTCTGATTTATAAAATAGGGTTTGTTTCGGCAGGCCTTTTTCCTCCACTCTTAACACGTGCTTCTTTCACCATTGTCTATAATCTTTAATCTTTTTGTTTAATTATAAATTCCAAGACTCTTCCTAATTGCCTCGTTTTCAAGTCTACCCCCACAAGTGCCCTAGAACCTTCATATCGTCCGACTGAACTCTACTACAAGTTCTAGAATTTAAAGTCCAGGTACCATTTTTATATATATATATAGGCCACATGGCCCAGCCATAACTTTATAAGTCATTAAAATTATAGTAAGTCTTTAATTGTTAAATTATGAGTAGCTGCTGAGTCATTGGGGGGACCAAGTATTTTCTCTCTTCCAATCAATATTTTAGAAGCGCTTAAACTGTAAACAACCAAAAATGCGATTCACGATGGAGATGGAGGTAGACGGGTCGCTTTTATTCTTAGATGTGAAGACGACAAGGAAGCCAAACGTATCATTGGGGCACGATGTTTATAAAAAGGCAACACACACAAATCGTTACCGTAATCGTTACTGAGTCAAATCACCATCCAGCAAAAAAACAAGGGGTCCTAAACTCATTCTCTCTCTCTCACTCTGTGTGTGTGTGTAATGAGGGAAACTGGACTTCGCAACAAGGAGTAGTAAAGACAGTGTTTTGCAGTAATTATGGGCTTGTTTGCAACAGTGTGGGCTTACTGTATAAATAAGGATGGGTCACAAGATTTTGTGCTCTGTCTCAGTCGAGCCACTGAGGATGCCTCATCGTAGTATGGACGAAACATCTGATGCTAAAAGTAATAAAAAGACGTGTTTTGAAACGAAAAACAGTGTTGTTACCTTGTTGCCAATCATTATTGGTTTTAATCGACAGTATTCTTCTTCATGAGATTTTCTGAGACATCTCATTAACGGATCACAAGGAGCAAGTCAAACTGGTAACAGAGATCCAACGGTAAGGCAAAATGTCGGTGGAAAAAGTAGAAGGTAGTTTGCTGAACTAAAACAATTACTGGAGAGTAAATTACTCGGATCGCGTACACATCAGCATGAGGACAGATTGCTTGCATGCGAGCGGCTCACATACGACGTAAGCCTTTACGACAAGAACAATTCAATTAAGTGTTTGCAAACTGTAGCACTTGATTAAGCCAACAAGAATGTAAACTTAGTCAGCCAGTTTGACAGCGTGACGCATGCTTTCATTACGACCGGTGCTGACGTCGCTTCGTCCCGAGACAACGCTAATTAGTCCCCGAAATATCCGAAGACACGACCTTCACTCGTTACTCACAACATCTGTGAATTCCGCATGAATTCCGCATGAGTACCGCAAGTCGCCATTTAAAAAGCTTTAAAAAATACAATTTTTGATTTATTATAAATGCGGGCAATTTTGTACTACTCATTCTAATCTAGTCTTGTCTCCATTTGTATAACTAGATTTACAATATACATATTTTGTTTACTACATTTACAACTGTACCAGATTACTGATACATAAATTATACCCTTACATAAATTTGGTATTTTTGGATCTTTCCCATATTGTGATTTCAAATTATTACATTTCCTAACTTATTAGCGAAAACACATAAACACAACTCTCGTGTTAACTATTTTTACTTCTGTGTTCCGTAAGGAAATGGAAGTATGGTGATCGCGAAAAAATTCTTGTTCGAAATAAGGGCTGATTCTGATTGTACTACCCTCAGAACATGAAGAAAAGTCATTTTCTGAAAAGTGTCTGTGTGTAGAATGTTTTCGATGGCGAACGATAACTGCCGCAAATTCAAACAGAATCAAATGATTTTTTGCATATGTGCCCGAATTGTAGAGGACTCAAGGCTCATTGATTTTTGTGAAGATAAGTTAAGGGAGAGGGGTAGTTTACCAGCAACGTTTTACGTTTTAACAACAGTAAAGTACTTAAACATTCAATGACGAACCAAACGTTTCAACAGCACCACTGGCTGCCATCATCAGTGGAATTCAAAGAAATCCAAGACCTCCTGAACGTAGGTTGTTCTCGTCAGGCCCACAGTACTGTGGTAAATGCTGTTATTGGTAAAAATAGTTGTTAATGGTAATGGTTAAAAATAATTTGTCATGCAATAAAATTATAATTTTTTAATTTAAATTTAAATTATCTATGCGTGAAGATGTATCGTTGGTGGCAGGCAAGAATATCTCAATTATGTAATGTTTACGTTTCCAAAGTTTTATTATTGTGACTGCAACAATAAAAAGGCAGGCAGGGCACGCACACACAATTCGCGTTATTTCTGGCCTCGCCATGTTTATTTTCTTACGTTTGCACGCTTTTTAAATGGAAAGTGCCGAAACCCACACCAACACAACGCGTGCAAGACGAAAAGGAGACCAGCGTGGACAGCGACTTGCTTCCTGTGGATCACTGGCCCGTGTAACTGCACGTGTTGACAGAGGAACGGTTCATAGCCAGACTTTTCGACTTTAGGGAATGAACCCTCTGCAAGATGCTCAGGGTCCATGAGAGACTTCGGATTGCTCCTTCTTTTCCTCGTGTTTGTTCTGTGAAACGTACACTGTAGATTCGCAACTTTACTCTGAGCAACGCTCCATAGGAAATGTTGAAAATGTTTGTCCACAATAGAGCCTCATACACACTAAAACCTGCTCTGATGTTGTGATTACGGCGATCATAATATTAAAATTTTGGAAACTCGAGCGAGATCAAACATTAACTTTTACAAGTTAATGAATTGTACCTCGCGCGCTATGAACTTGGATTTCTCCAACTTCAATGTTATGTTGTTCTGCGCTAGTTTGCTTAGTACATACTCTACTCTGTAGTAGTGCTCCTCCCAGGTTTCGGATGTGATTAGTAAGTCGTCAACATAGACGGTGGTAAATTGGAGCGCTTCTTGTCCAAGAATCTGGTCCATACATGCCACAAATATGGCGACAGAATTGACAAGTCCGAAGGGCAGTCTCTTGAACTGGTAATTGCGCCCTTCGAAAATGAACGCCACGTACTGGCGGCTTTGTGGATGCAGCTCTACTTGCCAATAACCACAGACCGTATCCCAGGTGCTAATAAACTTAGTGCCATGAAAACGTTTTAAGATCTCTTCTATTTCACCGGGAGAGGTTCTGTCATTCACAATCGTTTTGTTCAACTCGCGCGCATCTAAACAGAGCCGGACTTGTCCGTCTTTCTTTGGAACAGCAATAATTGGACTAGTGTAAGGTGATTGGCTAATCTCAATTATGTCATTTTCTATCATCTTATTTATCTCTGTCCTCACCGCTTCTTTGAGCGACTGCGCGATCGGATATGATCTCCGGTTAAACTATACGTTTCCCTTGAATCGAAGTTGGCACTGGTAGTTTTTTACCTTCCCTGGTTCATCGGAAAACACCGCCTTGTACTTATCATATATTGTGATTAGACGATCAGCTAGATGTATTGGTATTTTCTTGTTATCGCTTCCGCACTGGAAGTCCCGTATTTCTTGGATTTTAACTGACCATAAATCCTCTCCTCCATGATTGTATATAATGGGTTTAGAAAGAGGGCTGTTTCTAATAATATTAATTTTACGAAGTTGTTGATGTATAGGGCTGGGAAGTATAGTTGTGCCTCCTACCAGATCTGCGGTCCATGTTATTCCGTCTGGGAAAAGTGATACTTTATCTAAATTAAGATCGATAACTGCAGAATATCTTCTAAGAATATCGCAACCGACTAAAATGTCAAACGGTAATCCGGTGGCGATTAAAAATTCCATGTCTAAAGCTATATCACGGCTAACGACACTTAAGGAAACTTGCTTCCTGATGGTTTTATTCTGGCGGCCAGTTGCACCTATTAACACAATGTTGTTGACTGGTAACATTGGCAAAGTTTTTCCACATGTACTTTGTATTCTCTCCAATTCATTGGAGTTTATTATTGAAATATTGGCGCCTGTGTCTATCATTATTTTAGCGGGAACTCCTTCCACCTCCGCTGTTATATAAATTATCTCATTATTATTGCTGCTGAGACTCTTCTCGTTCTCTTCCAAAAGTTCAGTTCGTATGTCTTTCAGATAGTGGTTACTTATGATAGTGATGTTTTTATGCTTGTTTGCTTGTTGCAATTCATCCTTTTCTAACCCAGGAAGTATAAGCAGTAACGGGTCATTGTTGTTGATTACTGCCTCTTCTCGTTTAAAGCATTTTGGTCATTGTTCGTGTTAGTATTGACCGGGGCACTGTTCGGGAAACTCTGGTTCGTTTCCTGACGCTCTGCACCCTGGTCGAGGTTTAACGCCCTGTTCTGTTGTCGGCCAAGATCCTCCAGGCTTGTACTTCTTCTTCCCTGTTCGTGTCTTGGGCCGTCCCGTTCCGCACTCCTCCATCTTCGGTCGGCGCCGTGGAAGCTGCTCCTCCTCGGTTGATAATATCTCCTGGGTCCGCGATCTTCCGCTCTTATAAAATTTAACCTAGGGCGCGACAGTCGGTTATTATTATTGTTATTATTGTTATTACTAAAATTATTATGATAGTAATTTCGGTTAGGTGGGTAAGGTCTGTCACCATTATTGTTGGGATATGGATTTCTCTGACTGTATGGGATATTATTAGGTGGATAGAAATTATTTCTATTATTCGGATAGGGGTTGTTATTCCTAACACCGTTAAAATTGCCGTTATTATGGTTATTACGCGGCGGGTTGTTAGGGCCGTCGTAATTACTGGGCTGGTTCCGGTTACTGGGATGATTATTGCCGTTATTGGGGTATGTATTCGGCCTTGCCTCTGGTCTCTCATTTCTCTTCCTGCTCTGCCGATAGTACTCCTCGTTTTCATATCCCTCTAATAACTCGGTCATCGCCTGGATCGTCTTGATCTGGCTACCTCTCCGGGCCCTGATAATGTCCTCATCATAGTGATATGATATTTTGTTCACTAGGCACTCTTCTGGTATTGCCGGCTCGAGGTGTTTTGCCATGCACACCTTCCCCAAGAAATATGCTGTCATACTGCTGCCTAGTTGTGCCCTGTATCGTCCATTACATATATTGTCACGGATCAAGTTCTGGGTAGTCTCAGACCAGTACTTCGTCTTAAACATTTTCCGGAACTGCTGGTAGTCGGGAATTTCACTCCGGTTGGCCATCCACCAATTATCCGTTATTTCTCGGAAGGACTCATCTAATATTTCCCTGCTATGGCTCCATTGAGTAATTTTATGCTTGGCGAAATATTCTTCTACCCTAGCCAGGAACTCCATCGGCTTACGTTTGTATTGCCGGAAGTTGAGCCACTCTCGGCTTTCGTTGACGGGCAATCCGGTGAAATGAGTCGGTCTGTTTCTTATCGCTTCCATCTCCTCTCGGCTTTGTCGCACCTGACCGGTAATATTGGCCATGGTCTCGATTTGTTGTAATATTGTTTGTTGTTTCGATTTTACTTCCCAATTCTTCTTTTGTTGTTTGGTTGTCCTTCTTCAGTCCTTCTTCCATCTTCTTACTGGTCTCTCCTATGTTCTTCCTTAATTCTTCTGTTGTGGCATCCATTTTTGCCATTATTATTCGGATCATTTCTTGCATGTCCCCATTTTCCATTCTTGATGACTTTTCCAATCGTTCCTTCTGGACATTGACTTCCCCTGTCTGTGTGGATATCTCCTGTTGTTCCTCTGGTTGTTCAGTTTGTTTGGACAACACCGGTGGTAATAACTCTTCCACCTCTACTGGCGTCGCCTCTTTATTGTCCATGTCAATTTCTAATTCTTTTTCGGCCTCCGCCGCCCGTTTCTTGGAAGTTGCACGTCGTTGCATTTTCCCTTCAATTTCTCTGGCTTTGTAGCTGTTGCCTAGCTCCGACTAGTGATTGGGCAGATTGTAGCGGCCTTTCAATCGACTAATTAAAGCCCCTCAGTTGTGCGCCAATTTGTAACTCAACTCTGTTACTCTCTCAGATGAATGATGGTGTTTAATAATAATTGGTGTGGCTCTCGACGTCTTACTGGCCTGAAACACTTCCTTAAGTTTCCCAGTTGGTCGAGTCCCAGATGTAGTCAAAACTGTCAAATAGCGTTATGCTGTTGAAGAAATATATGTGTAGCTTCACCAAAAGTTTCAAAACAAAAATTGTTGTTTTGAAGAAAATTAAAAAAAAAATTATGTTTAAAAAACAAATTTCATAATTAAAAAAAAAATTCCCTTTTTATTAATTAATTAATTAAAATCAATTAATTAATAGGGTACTGTGAAGTTTTAAAATGTATATCACTTGTCTAAAAAATTTTATTGAAGTTCTGGTATTTTTTAAATAAACTACAACCACTCATAAGATTGTCTCCAGGACAATCGATACTTGTTTACCTTTTCGTTTTGTAGGTTATCTTCCCTTATATGTGGTAAAGTCCTGGTAGTTTATTATTTAAAATTAAATTAGTGATAATCTGTAATATAATTGAAATAAAGAACTATTTTGTGGTGAAAAGTATTAATGTTTTATTATATAATTGCAATATTGACTCTTTTCGATTATAATATCGACACTCAGGGTATCGAAACAGTTACAAGGTATAGTATATAAAATTCAACAAGGTTCTTTAAACAGCTAATTATTATCAAAGTCAGAGAAATCGGGCCAATATTTAAAAAGTATAACGTTACAATAAGTTAATTACTAATACTAGATACACACATTGAATAATAAATTTGAAATAATATAATTTGTTGTCACCAACAGCTGACGTGAACACGTAGGCGTTGAGATCGTCAAAGGAAAATGGCCGCCATCAAGTTGGTCAAAATGTCACTCGTTTCTGCGATGTTCCAAATAATATATTTTCTGGCAGTATTCCCGTCCTGGTGTCTGCAAATCTCTTTTTGGATGTTGTATAGTGCCTTGTGTAAAGTTTCCGGGTTGTATTTTGTGTATCTGTGTATTTATAAGTTCAGTCACTTTTTACGATTCCGACACTAATATATGGTTATTGTGTTATACTGTTTTCTTGTGTTTTGTAGTGTTTTTCGGGGTAGTTATGTACTGTCCAGTGTTATTTAGTCTTTCTTGATTGATTTTGTCACTATGTGGATGTTCTAGAAGGATTTTATACGCCACTCGCGATTTCACAAAAACGTACCGTTCACTACCGTTTTTTGTTAGGTTATTATGGTTATAAAACGCTTGTCAAGTTCACCGTACAAATACCAATAATCAACTATCTTATTTCCTCCAGTTTCAACTAAACTCTTAGCCAATATAATCTTATTCTTAACATTGTTCAAATATAATTTCGCATCCTGTACATATTAAAAGATACACTATATAATAGCCTAAACTTTGGTTATTTATCAATTTTATTTACTAGATGTTATTTAAATTAATCCTTCAGTTCATTCGGCGTATTTTAAGATTGAATAATGCCGTTTTATAATGTTTTCTGTCCAAAATTAGTAATTTTACTTTCATTTTGTATTCTCTGAAAAATTACAACATCTCCAAAACTAACTTTCTGTCATTATGTAAATTCAGCCATTTTATCAGTTATATTTAATATTAATAATCTTATATTGTATTAAAAGGTTTATATTCCCTTATTTTCTTGTAATTAATTGAATTAGTTAAATTCTAAAACATTATTCTGGAATATATGACTCCCCTGTCCAAATTTCTGAGATTAGTCATTATAATTTTTAATTATAATTCTGAATATAATTTTATAAAATCTTTCTAAATGGTATGTGCAATTATATGGCTTGCTCTCAAGTTTATTTTGTCTAAACCCCTTTTGTTTAATTGCATTTAAATGAGTAATTTCTCTGTTTTGATGAAGTTTGGTTTTCTTTCTTTGGCCTAGGTTTTTTAACAATTTTTCCTTACAAAATATTTTTACAATCAATATATGATGTGTGATACCCTCTCTGACTTTTAAATATGGTATTATAAACTAAACATTTTTCCAAATTACACAACAATAATTAGTACTGGTTACAATACAAAGAACAGTTAAACAAATAAAGAATATTTTTAAATAAATGGTTGTCTTCAACCTTCAGACATTTTACAATTAAATCCTTATTTCTAACATTGAAATATGGTTCACAAAAAAGGTTTTTTATCAACTAACATCTTAATTACTTCTTACTATTTACAAGTAATAATTATATTTACAATTTTGATGATAGTGTAGTAGATTTAAATAAATGGCCTTACATCTAATACATTTTTAATATCCTTATACTATATTCACAAAAATCTTATATCTATATTCTTATTGCTAACTATTATGGTAAGTAGGATTATACAGTTTTTACACCGTCTTTTAAATATTGTCTTTGGGGAATTGTACCCTGTCATTAGTATAATTAAATCTGTTTTTCTTTTTTCATTATATAAAACAAAATGTTATTTTAAACAGATTTATATCTTGTAAGTAACATATTCTCATAGTACACATTTTAAGTCACTGAAAGTTGCATATTTCATTGTATTCAATGTTTGTGATTGCCAAGAATGAAACACAAGGTTTATTTTCTATAATACCCAAAACTATCACTGGTTCGCTTTACACTTTTATTTTATGTTATTGCTAAATGGTCGTATAGTCTTATTAACATAATAAATTGGTTAGTGTTTTACAGTGGAGATTTGTTCCTTGGGTACTATATTATTGTTTCATCTTAGTTCACTGGCAACTCTTACTTTACACACTTCTCTCTCTTAATTTTATGTACATATTGTTACCATTTCGTTATACTTTTATTGTTTATTATTTATTTTGTGGGTATGGGGATTTGGGTGTCTTTTATAAGAGCATGACATCTTCCTCAGGATGCTGCCTTCTTCTTCTTTCTTCTGTCTTCTTTTCTTCTGTCTTCTGGGACTGGTATCTTCTCCATCTTCTTCTTGATGCCATCAGGTTTCTTGGGATTTCTTCCTCTTCTTCGGGTTTCTTGGGATTTCTTCATCTTCTTCGTCATTTTAGAAATACACCACCTGTATTGGTTGATCTTGGCTTATTCAGGGTTTCTTTTCCATTTATACTTCCTCGTTGTGGGTTTGGTCATATTCTGTATTACTTTGTTATTTACTTTTTACCTTCCTGGGTTATAATTTGAAAACCTTTGGTTATTAGACTGGTTTTGGATGACTCATCACTAGTAACTCATTTTATTTGAACTTGTATTTTTTTTTAAATAATAATGATTTCTTTCCACAGTTGCTATGAATTAATTTTTATATTAAACTTAATGCTTTCTTCCAGATTTAAATGTTATAATTTTATTATTCTAATGATCAAATGCCATTCATTATTTTGCATATATCTGTCACGTTACAATGTATGTATGAAAAAATATAATTTTTTTACTCCTGTGGAAAATTGTTTGCCCCTCCTGGAAAATATTTTGACCTCACTGATGGCTGTACCAGACTGTGTGGAATATAGCGTTATGACATGGATCAGAATGGTGGGTGTTAAACAAACAGAAGACACAGACGTATTGAGGAACAAATGTTTTTCTGAGAAATTTATAATTATACGGATGAATAGAATCGTCGCTCAGGAAATCAGAAGTCTAGTGGAAAGAAAGAAAGGCTCGATTTTAAAAAAGAAAAATGACTAGTATGATATTGACAGGAAAGACTTTGATAACACTACAGACATCATAATGAATTCGCAGCGAGAGTCCAAATTCATTACAGGAAACAGATCACAGCTCTCTTTGGGCAGCTCTTCGTTCGACCTACAAACATTTTATCCAAAAGTACAGTCCTTCCTCACGAAGGTTGGGATAGTCTTCACCCACCTGACATTGGGGTACCATTTTACCTGATACGTCATTTCTTCAGAACCCAAGCATCTACTTATTTAATGTTTTGTCATTATGTCTAGCTCTGCTTCTTGTCAAATATATTGCGACAGTACAAATAAGTGATGTACTGAGCATTGAATATAAAAATTTAAATTTACCTAATAAACTGTAAATAATTAATAATATATTAGAAATAAGCATGTCAGGGATTGCAAGCTTGGCTCAGACAAAAATATGAACAGGTGTTTCGACCTGAATCGACGTGCACACACACACAAATGTAACTGAAAGTGTGTACACCAGTATTTTGCTAGTGTGTGTGAACGCAGGTCTATGCAGGCGAGTTTGCCACCCCAAGATGAATAATTGCACAATTACTGTTTTTCCGTAATTATTCATAAACTATAATTAAGAATTAAAATCCAAAACCACAATAAAATGTAATAAAATTTACTAAACACTGTGTACGAAAACCACGCGAAAGTGCCACACCGTACGAGTGTAATAGTGAAATAACTGTGTACAAATCGAAAGGGTTAAGTTGCAATGTCCAAAATTACAGTGAACATGTGTTGTAAAAATAGTTATAAGATAAGTATAAGAGTATACTTACAGGACTCTGCAATTCGCAGAAATATAAGAAATAGCGAATTTGACAAAGAGTGGGGGAACTGAATCCAGAGACAGTTTCTGACATGTCGATTTCGTACCACTGCAGGTGTCGACCAAGACATGGGTATAAATAGGACACACAAGCTACAGTGGTTCTCTTTCTTAAATCATCCACGGTGCAGCGGGAGCTTGCATGGATCATTTCTTGCATGTCCCCATTTTCCATTCTTGATGACTTTTCCAATCGTTCCTTCTGGACATTGACTTCCCCTGTCTGTGTGGATATCTCCTGTTGTTCCTCTGGTTGTTCAGTTTGTTTGGACAACACCGGTGGTAATAACTCTTCCACCTCTACTGGCGTCGCCTCTTTATTGTCCATGTCAATTTCTAATTCTTTTTCGGCCTCCGCCGCCCGTTTCTTGGAAGTTGCACGTCGTTGCATTTTCCCTTCAATTTCTCTGGCTTTGTAGCTGTTGCCTAGCTCCGACTAGTGATTGGGCAGATTGTAGCGGCCTTTCAATCGACTAATTAAAGCCCCTCAGTTGTGCGCCAATTTGTAACTCAACTCTGTTACTCTCTCAGATGAATGATGGTGTTTAATAATAATTGGTGTGGCTCTCGACGTCTTACTGGCCTGAAACACTTCCTTAAGTTTCCCAGTTGGTCGAGTCCCAGATGTAGTCAAAACTGTCAAATAGCGTTATGCTGTTGAAGAAATATATGTGTAGCTTCACCAAAAGTTTCAAAACAAAAATTGTTGTTTTGAAGAAAATTAAAAAAAAAATTATGTTTAAAAAACAAATTTCATAATTAAAAAAAAAATTCCCTTTTTATTAATTAATTAATTAAAATCAATTAATTAATAGGGTACTGTGAAGTTTTAAAATGTATATCACTTGTCTAAAAAATTTTATTGAAGTTCTGGTATTTTTTAAATAAACTACAACCACTCATAAGATTGTCTCCAGGACAATCGATACTTGTTTACCTTTTCGTTTTGTAGGTTATCTTCCCTTATATGTGGTAAAGTCCTGGTAGTTTATTATTTAAAATTAAATTAGTGATAATCTGTAATATAATTGAAATAAAGAACTATTTTGTGGTGAAAAGTATTAATGTTTTATTATATAATTGCAATATTGACTCTTTTCGATTATAATATCGACTCTCAGGGTATCAAAACAGTTACAAGGTATAGTATATAAAATTCAACAAGGTTCTTTAAACAGCTAATTATTATCAAAGTCAGAGAAATCGGGCCAATATTTAAAAAGTATAACGTTACAATAAGTTAATTACTAATACTAGATACACACATTGAATAATAAATTTGAAATAATATAATTTGTTGTCACCAACAGCTGACGTGAACACGTAAGCGTTGAGATCGTCAAAGGAAAATGGCCGCCATCAAGTTGGTCAAAATGTCACTCGTTTCTGCGATGTTCCAAATAATATATTTTCTGGCAGTATTCCCGTCCTGGTGTCTGCAAATCTCTTTTTGGATGTTGTATAGTGCCTTGTGTAAAGTTTCCGGGTTGTATTTTGTGTATCTGTGTATTTATAAGTTCAGTCACTTTTTACGATTCCGACACTAATATATGGTTATTGTGTTATACTGTTTTCTTGTGTTTTGTAGTGTTTTTCGGGGTAGTTATGTACTGTCCAGTGTTATTTAGTCTTTCTTGATTGATTTTGTCACTATGTGGATGTTCTAGAAGGATTTTATACGCCACTCGCGATTTCACAAAAACGTACCGTTCACTACCGTTTTTTGTTAGGTTATTATGGTTATAAAACGCTTGTCAAGTTCACCGTACAAATACCAATAATCAACTATCTTATTTCCTCCAGTTTCAACTAAACTCTTAGCCAATATAATCTTATTCTTAACATTGTTCAAATATAATTTCGCATCCTGTACATATTAAAAGATACACTATATAATAGCCTAAACTTTGGTTATTTATCAATTTTATTTACTAGATGTTATTTAAATTAATCCTTCAGTTCATTCGGCGTATTTTAAGATTGAATAATGCCGTTTTATAATGTTTTCTGTCCAAAATTAGTAATTTTACTTTCATTTTGTATTCTCTGAAAAATTACAACATCTCCAAAACTAACTTTCTGTCATTATGTAAATTCAGCCATTTTATCAGTTATATTTAATATTAATAATCTTATATTGTATTAAAAGGTTTATATTCCCTTATTTTCTTGTAATTAATTGAATTAGTTAAATTCTAAAACATTATTCTGGAATATATGACTCCCCTGTCCAAATTTCTGAGATTAGTCATTATAATTTTTATTTATAATTCTGAATATAATTTTATAAAATCTTTCTAAATGGTATGTGCAATTATATGGCTTGCTCTCAAGTTTATTTTGTCTAAACCCCTTTTGTTTAATTGCATTTAAATGAGTAATTTCTCTGTTTTGATGAAGTTTGGTTTTCTTTCTTTGGCCTAGGTTTTTTAACAATTTTTCCTTACAAAATATTTTTACAATCAATATATGATGTGTGATACCCTCTCTGACTTTTAAATATGGTATTATAAACTAAACATTTTTCCAAATTACACAACAATAATTAGTACTGGTTACAATACAAAGAACAGTTAAACAAATAAAGAATATTTTTAAATAAATGGTTGTCTTCAACCTTCAGACATTTTACAATTAAATCCTTATTTCTAACATTGAAATATGGTTCACAAAAAAGGTTTTTTATCAACTAACATCTTAATTACTTCTTACTATTTACAAGTAATAATTATATTTACAATTTTGATGATAGTGTAGTAGATTTAAATAAATGGCCTTACATCTAATACATTTTTAATATCCTTATACTATATTCACAAAAATCTTATATCTATATTCTTATTGCTAACTATTATGGTAAGTAGGATTATACAGTTTTTACACCGTCTTTTAAATATTGTCTTTGGGGAATTGTACCCTGTCATTAGTATAATTAAATCTGTTTTTCTTTTTTCATTATATAAAACAAAATGTTATTTTAAACAGATTTATATCTTGTAAGTAACATATTCTCATAGTACACATTTTAAGTCACTGAAAGTTGCATATTTCATTGTATTCAATGTTTGTGATTGCCAAGAATGAAACACAAGGTTTATTTTCTATAATACCCAAAACTATCACTGGTTCGCTTTACACTTTTATTTTATGTTATTGCTAAATGGTCGTATAGTCTTATTAACATAATAAATTGGTTAGTGTTTTACAGTGGAGATTTGTTCCTTGGGTACTATATTATTGTTTCATCTTAGTTCACTGGCAACTCTTACTTTACACACTTCTCTCTCTTAATTTTATGTACATATTGTTACCATTTCGTTATACTTTTATTGTTTATTATTTATTTTGTGGGTATGGGGATTTGGGTGTCTTTTATAAGAGCATGACATCTTCCTCAGGATGCTGCCTTCTTCTTCTTTCTTCTGTCTTCTTTTCTTCTGTCTTCTGGGACTGGTATCTTCTCCATCTTCTTCTTGATGCCATCAGGTTTCTTGGGATTTCTTCCTCTTCTTCGGGTTTCTTGGGATTTCTTCATCTTCTTCGTCATTTTAGAAATACACCACCTGTATTGGTTGATCTTGGCTTATTCAGGGTTTCTTTTCCATTTATACTTCCTCGTTGTGGGTTTGGTCATATTCTGTATTACTTTGTTATTTACTTTTTACCTTCCTGGGTTATAATTTGAAAACCTTTGGTTATTAGACTGGTTTTGGATGACTCATCACTAGTAACTCATTTTATTTGAACTTGTATTTTTTTTAAAATAATAATGATTTCTTTCCACAGTTGCTATGAATTAATTTTTATATTAAACTTAATGCTTTCTTCCAGATTTAAATGTTATAATTTTATTATTCTAATGATCAAATGCCATTCATTATTTTGCATATATCTGCCACGTTACAGATTGCTCTCCTCCAGAAGTAATTATTTCAGACATGTTTATGGATGAAATAATTTCTTATGATAATTTCATCATTTCTTATAATTCATTTTCTTCTCCATTTTTATATCGACTTTTTTATATTAGAGTTTAATTAATTTTATATATATAGTTACTTGTTTTACTACTGATCCTTTTCGGATAGTTAGTGTCTTCTGAGATATTATTATTATTGTAATACATTTTCTTTCTTTATCAACTTCGTGTTGCATCCTTGGGATATTAATTCCCTAACATTCCCTATCACGTGGGCTGGGGGAGATCAGAGGGGCACTGTACGCTACACAAACTCTGCTGGCCATACACCACTTCTATAAATTGAGTACAGAGGCATATTCATCTCTGCTCAAAAACATAATGCTGCTGGAATTATCTTCAGTCAGTCATCGAATAAATAAATAAAAAGTAGTCTCATTTTCGACTAAAAAAAATATGTTTGGATTCTTCACTTCGTAGTCTCTCAGATTATCTCACATTTTCTATCTTAATAAATCTTCATAATTATTATTATACTCATTATATATATATATATATATATTTTTTTTTTCTGAACTCTTAACTTGTCTGATATATCTATTTTAATTATGGTTGAAAACCTTTCTTTTAATAATTCTGGTTACTGGTTACAGTGTAACTCTTTTTCTTCTCCATCTGAATTCTCTTTATACTTTCTTCTGGTTATTTATAGTGTTAGCATGGCCTTTATATATAGTCTTTCTTATTCATTATTTGAATGGTCTTAATATATTATATTTAATTTTTAAATTTGTATCTTTATATTAGATATACAGGTTGTTATATTGATCATTTTATTTAAACATTTTGGTTCTTTCCTTTCTCTTAGAAAGTTATTAATCCGCCTTCGCATTCATTAACATTAATTCATTTATTTTATATTTCATGTGGTATTTCTTCTCTTTGCATTTCATATAGGTTTTATTATTATCATTTGTTCGAAATGAGCTTCTCCATCTGTTTGGTATGAGTTGTTCTTCTTTGCTCTTAATTAACTGTTTTCATTATCGTTTCATAAGTAATTAGTCTCTTTGCTTCCAAATTTTTTCCTTCTATTGCATATTACACTCTTTTTTGTTATTCTTCTCTACTCCTTCAAATGCTATTGTGAATATCTAGCATTTAATCTGGATTAAAGTTAATTCTCTTTTCTGAATTAATCACTTTATTTTCTTCCCAATTCAATTATAAATGGCACATAATTATTTTTTGGAACTTGGTTAGTTTTAATGCAAAATTCAAACTCTTCTTTTTATTTAATGGCAAAATATTTCTCATAAATCCTTCTAATATGTTGATCTTATCTTGTTTCAAAGTTCTGACGTTCTATCAACATTCAAATTCTGTTTAATTCATTTATTCCCAGAATTGTTTCATTCAAAATTGTTTATAGTAAGGTGATCTTACAATTATTTCTGAATGTTTTGGTATATCTCCAAATTCAAATTCTTCTTAATTATTTACCATAAAGTTTTCTCACAAACTTAGTTATGATAAGTTGGTCTTACTTCATTTTTAATTTTTTTTTTTATATCAATTTCAAAATTCCTTTCTTCTTAATTCTTCCAAAATGTTTTTTTCAAAATATTTGTTGTAAGTTGTGCATACATCATTTTAAATTTATTTTATTTAATAAAAATAAATTCTTCCTTTTTATAATTCTGCCAAAAAGTTTTTCCTCATAATATATAGTTGTAAGATGTATTTACTTAATTTTTGAATTTGTTTGTTTTAAATTCAAAAATTCTTTCTCTTTCTCTTTCTTTCATAAAGTTTGTTCAAAATTATCAGGTTGTAAGTTGTTCTTACATCATTTTTGAATTTGTTTGTTAAATTCAAAATGCTTTCTCTTTCTCAAAATGTTTTTCTCAAAATTCAGTGGTAGTAAGATGTACTTACTTAATTTTACATTTTTTATAATTCTCCATAGAGTGTTTTTCTCAAAATATATAGTTGTAAGATGTACTTACTTAATTTTAAATTTTTTTCAGTAGTGTTTATAAATTCAAAAATTCTTCTTTTTAAATCTTCCATAAAGTTTTTTCCCATAAATCAGTGGTAGTAAGATGTACTTACTTATTTTTAAATTTTTCTGTTTTAAATTCAAAAATTCTTTTTAATTAAATTGCCATAAAATGTTTTCTCCGAAATATCTGGTTGTAAGTTGTTCTTACATCATTTTTGAATTTTTCTGTAGTGTTTATATGAAAATTCAAAACTCACAACTCATTCTTCATAATACTTTTTCATAGAAGCTTGATTGTACACCCCTTTGATTTTTCCTGAAACGATTTCCTTCAACTCATAGGTATTGTTATGCTTATCATTTACCACAACATATGGTCCAGTGTAAAGTAATAATAATTCTTTGGTTATGCCTTCTAAGGTGCTGGGCAGCTCTCGATTTTTTAGGAGGACTTTTTCACCCTCTTTATATGTTACAATACGCCCTATTGCCTTCTGGTATTTGGCTTGCCGTTTTTCTTGATCTTCTGCTACCTTGTTGTAAAACCTCAACTGGTTGAATTTCCGATTATTGTTTGTTGGAAATTCAATGATTTGTTCAATTTCTCGGGGAGTCGGCTTCTCATACATGGCTGAGTATGGTGTAATTCCTATAGCTGGATGGTGGGCGAAATTTAGGAATGTTTCTGTCGCTGCTAGGTACTCTTGCCACTTTTTCTGTTGGTTGTGACAGTACGTGCGCAAGATCCTACCCACTTCTCTCAGTACTCTCTCAGCCGGATTGCTACTTGGGTGGTAGACTGACGTCTTATAAGTTTTGATGCCAAGTGCTAATAAAGTGTCTCGCCACCTCCTCCCCTTAAATTGTGTACCATGGTCGGTAATAATGGAAGATGGTCTACCGATCTCTGGGACATACAAATCGATAATCACCGCCAGAACCTTTGCTGTTGTTGCCCGATTAACCGGATATAGCTTTATATACTTGGTGTAGTGATCCATTATGATTACCAAGTATTTATATCTGTGTCGACCACCGCTACGGGGAAATGGCCCGCAGATATCCAAAAACACTTTTTCCAGTTTTGTGTTTGAAGTTATCGGTATCATGATACCCTCTGTCTTTTCATTGTTTATTTTGGCACATTGGCAGATCTTACATGACTTGATGTACGTTCTCACCTTACGGTTGATATTCTTGATCTTACAGTTTTCCTCTAGAGCCTGTATCACTTTTAACGCTCCCATGTGACCATACCTGACATGGTAATCGATGATGACCTCCTTTTCGATTTGGTGTGGGATTATCACCTTCCATGTCTCATCGTCCAAGGCCGTTTTTATGAATAAAATTCCTTTGTTAAGGTGGTAATATTTAGAAATGGTATCATCATTGGCTTCCAAACGACTCACGATGTTTTTCAGCTTAGGATCAGACTGCTGATGGATTCGAATATTTATTAATAGAGCTTGTAGATCGGCTCTGGTCTTGAATATGTTATAAATTTTGACCAAGCTCTCCTTCTCTCCCTCGAAAGTCTGATCTTCCAGATTTATACGTGACAACACATCCGCTACCACGTTCTTTTTCCCTGGAATGTATTCCCATTTCAGATCATATTCTTGTAGGGCGAGTACCCACCTAGCCAATCGGCCGTGACTCAACTTGCACCTACGAAGGAACGAGATGGATTTATGATCAGTTCGTACCGTGACTTGATATCCGAGAATCTACGTCCGGAACTTGCTGCATGCGAACACCACGCTCAGCAATTCCTTTTCTGTCACACTGTAGTTCTTTTCGCACTGGTTCAGTGTGCGACTAGCGAAGCTTATTACCAGATGTTGTCCCTCCTCATCTTCCTGGTATAAAGTCGTTCCTAAGCTCAGGTCGCTAGCGTAACAGTTTAAAAAGAATGGTTTCTTAAAATCTGGGTGACGAAGTATAACACTCTCCAGAAACTTCTCTTTTATCAAGCGGAAAGTAAGATCTTGATCTTCACCCCAAGTCCATTTGTTCTTAGCAGATAACTGTGGTTGAAACTTGGCGGTCAACTCGGAATATCGGCTCTCAAACTTCCTGTAATAGTTACAGAGTCCGAGGAAAGATTGTAATTGTTTCCTGTTTCTTGGTTGCGGGAACCTCTGAATTGCCTCCACTTTCTCTGCTGATGGGGTAATACCTCTGTCGTCTAGGTTGAAACCCAAGAATTGTACCTCGCGCGCTATGAACTTGGATTTCTCCAACTTCAATGTTATGTTGTTCTGCGCTAGTTTGCTACTACTCTACTCTGTAGTAGTGCTCCTCCCAGGTTTCGGATGTGATTAGTAAATCGTCAACATAGACGGTGGTAAATTGGAGCGCTTCTTGTCCAAGAATCTGGTCCATACATGCCACAAATATGGCGACAGAATTGACAAGTCCGAAGGGCAGTCTCTTGAACTGGTAATTGCGCCCTTCGAAAATGAACGCCACGTACTGGCGGCTTTGTGGATGCAGCTCTACTTGCCAATAACCACAGACCGTATCCCAGGTGCTAATAAACTTAGTGCCATGAAAACGTTTTAAGATCTCTTCTATTTCACCGGGAGAGGTTCTGTCATTCACAATCGTTTTGTTCAACTCGCGCGCATCTAAACAGAGCCGGACTTGTCCGTCTTTCTTTGGAACAGCAATAATTGGACTAGTGTAAGGTGATTGGCTAATCTCAATTATGTCATTTTCTATCATCTTATTTATCTCTGTCCTCACCGCTTCTTTGAGCGACTGCGCGATCGGATATGACCTCCGGTTAAACTCTACGTTTTCCTTGAATCGAAGTTGGCACTGGTAGTTTTTTACCTTCCCTGGTTCATCGGAAAACACCGCCTTGTACTTATCATATATTGTGATTAGACGATCAGCTAGATGTATTGGTATTTTCTTGTTATCGCTTCCGCACTGGAAGTCCCGTATTTCTTGGATTTTAACTGACCATAAATCCTCTCCTCCATGATTGTATATAATGGGTTTAGAAAGAGGGCTGTTTCTAATAATATTAATTTTACGAAGTTGTTGATGTATAGGGCTGGGAAGTATAGTTGTGCCTCCTACCAGATCTGCGGTCCATGTTATTCCGTCTGGGAAAAGTGATACTTTATCTAAATTAAGATCGATAACTGCAGAATATCTTCTAAGAATATCGCAACCGACTAAAATGTCAAACGGTAATCCGGTGGCGATTAAAAATTCCATGTCTAAAGCTATATCACGGCTAACGACACTTAAGGAAACTTGCTTCCTGATGATTTTATTCTGGCGGCCAGTTGCACCTATTAACACAATGTTGTTGACTGGTAACATTGGCAAAGTTTTTCCACATGTACTTTGTATTCTCTACAATTCATTGGAGTTTATTATTGAAATATTGGCGCCTGTGTCTATCATTATTTTAGCGGGAACTCCTTCCACCTCCGCTGTTATATAAATTATCTCATTATTATTGCTGCTGAGACTCTTCTCGTTCTCTTCCAAAAGTTCAGTTCGTATGTCTTTCAGATAGTGGTTACTTATGATAGTGATGTTTTTATGCTTGTTTGCTTGTTGCAATTCATCCTTTTCTAACCCAGGAAGTATAAGCAGTAACGGGTCATTGTTGTTGATTACTGCCTCCTCTCGTTTAAAGCATTTTGGTCATTGTTCGTGTTAGTATTGACCGGGGCACTGTTCGGGAAACTCTGGTTCGTTTCCTGACGCTCTGCACCCTGGTCGAGGTTTAACGCCCTGTTCTGTTGTCGGCCAAGATCCTCCAGGCTTGTACTTCTTCTTCCCTGTTCGTGTCTTGGGCCGTCCCGTTCCGCACTCCTCCATCTTCGGTCGGCGCCGTGGAAGCTGCTCCTCCTCGGTTGATAATATCTCCTGGGTCCGCGATCTTCCGCTCTTATAAAATTTAACCTAGGGCGCGACAGTCGGTTATTATTATTGTTATTATTGTTATTACTAAAATTATTATGATAGTAATTTCGGTTAGGTGGGTAAGGTCTGTCACCATTATTGTTGGGATATGGATTTCTCTGACTGTATGGGATATTATTAGGTGGATAGAAATTATTTCTATTATTCGGATAGGGGTTGTTATTTCTAACACCGTTAAAATTGCCGTTATTATGGTTATTACGCGGCGGGTTGTTAGGGCCGTCGTAATTACTGGGCTGGTTCCGGTTACTGGGATGATTATTGCCGTTATTGGGGTATGTATTCGGCCTTGCCTCTGGTCTCTCATTTCTCTTCCTGCTCTGCCGATAGTACTCCTCGTTTTCATATCCCTCTAATAACTCGGTCATCGCCTGGATCGTCTTGATCTGGCTACCTCTCCGGGCCCTGATAATGTCCTCATCATAGTGATATGATATTTTGTTCACTAGGCACTCTTCTGGTATTGCCGGCTCGAGGTGTTTTGCCATGCACACCTTCCCCAAGAAATATGCTGTCATACTGCTGCCTAGTTGTGCCCTGTATCGTCCATTACATATATTGTCACGGATCAAGTTCTGGGTAGTCTCAGACCAGTACTTCGTCTTAAACATTTTCCGGAACTGCTGGTAGTCGGGAATTTCACTCCGGTTGGCCATCCACCAATTATCCGTTATTTCTCGGAAGGACTCATCTAATATTTCCCTGCTATGGCTCCATTGAGTAATTTTATGCTTGGCGAAATATTCTTCTACCCTAGCCAGGAACTCCATCGGCTTACGTTTGTATTGCCGGAAGTTGAGCCACTCTCGGCTTTCGTTGACGGGCAATCCGGTGAAATGAGTCGGTCTGTTTCTTATCGCTTCCATCTCCTCTCGGCTTTGTCGCACCTGACCGGTAATATTGGCCATGGTCTCTTGCATATCATTACACCGTTCCGTGACTTGGTTGCGTACTTTCCCGAATTCTTCTCGAGTTTCCTTCCTTTGTTCTTCTACTTTCCTACGGCTATGTTCTTCGATATTTGTGAACTTGATGTTCACCACTTCTTTAAACTCTTGCACCTCCTTTTCGGTTTGGTTGCATTTCCCATCAATCTCTCGAATCTGTCGATTGACCATTATGTTTTCTTCTTCCATCTTCTTATTCATCGCTTTTTTGTTAACATTGATTTCTTTATTCAGTTCTTTTCGCAACAATTCCATCCTTTCGTCCAGTTTGTCCAAATTCTCCTGATTGACCTCTCTTAATTCTTCTCTTAAAATTTGATTGTCCTGTCTCAATTCTTCCAACTTTTCCCCCATCTTCTCTTCCAACTTCTTGTTATCTTCTTTCAACTCTTCTTTCAATTGTCGGTGGTTCTTCTCTATTTTCTTCCTGGTTTCATCGATTTTCTGATTGGTATTTTCAATTTTATTAATCAATTCTTCTTTAGTCGACTTGAATTCTTCCTTGAACGATTGGTTGTCTTCCTTCAATTCTTCTACCTTCTTCCCCATCTCTTCTTCCATCTTCTTGTTGTCTTCCTTCAAATCTTCCATGTCTTGTTCATCCCAGTCAACTCTTCTTTTGTGGATTGATTATCCTTCTTCAATTCTTCTAACTTCTCTCCCATCTTCTCTTCCATCTTCTTGTTTGTTGTTTCGATTTTACTTCCCAATTCTTCTTTTGTTGTTTGGTTGTCCTTCTTCAGTCCTTCTTCCATCTTCTTACTGGTCTCTCCTATGTTCTTCCTTAATTCTTCTGTTGTGGCATCCATTTTTGCCATTATTATTCGGATCATTTCTTGCATGTCCCCATTTTCCATTCTTGATGACTTTTCCAATCGTTCCTTCTGGACATTGACTTCCCCTGTCTGTGTGGATATCTCCTGTTGTTCCTCTGGTTGTTCAGTTTGTTTGGACAACACCGGTGGTAATAACTCTTCCACCTCTACTGGCGTCGCCTCTTTATTGTCCATGTCAATTTCTAATTCTTTTTCGGCCTCCGCCGCCCGTTTCTTGGAAGTTGCACGTCGTTGCATTTTCCCTTCAATTTCTCTGGCTTTGTAGCTGTTGCCTAGCTCCGACTAGTGATTGGGCAGATTGTAGCGGCCTTTCAATCGACTAATTAAAGCCCCTCAGTTGTGCGCCAATTTGTAACTCAACTCTGTTACTCTCTCAGATGAATGATGGTGTTTAATAATAATTGGTGTGGCTCTCGACGTCTTACTGGCCTGAAACACTTCCTTAAGTTTCCCAGTTGGTCGAGTCCCAGATGTAGTCAAAACTGTCAAATAGCGTTATGCTGTTGAAGAAATATATATGTAGCTTCACCAAAAGTTTCAAAACAAAAATTGTTGTTTTGAAGAAAATTAAAAAAAAAATTATGTTTAAAAAACAAATTTCATAATTAAAAAAAAAATTCCCTTTTTATTAATTAATTAATTAAAATCAATTAATTAATAGGGTACTGTGAAGTTTTAAAGTGTATATCACTTGTCTAAAAAATTTTATTGAAGTTCTGGTATTTTTTAAATAAACTACAACCACTCATAAGATTGTCTCCAGGACAATCGATACTTGTTTACCTTTTCGTTTTGTAGGTTATCTTCCCTTATATGTGGTAAAGTCCTGGTAGTTTATTATTTAAAATTAAATTAGTGATAATCTGTAATATAATTGAAATAAAGAACTGTTTTGTGGTGAAAAGTATTAATGTTTTATTATATAATTGCAATATTGACTCTTTTCGATTATAATATCGACTCTCAGGGTATCGAAACAGTTACAAGGTATAGTATATAAAATTCAACAAGGTTCTTTAAACAGCTAATTATTATCAAAGTCAGAGAAATCGGGCCAATATTTAAAAAGTATAACGTTACAATAAGTTAATTACTAATACTAGATACACACATTGAATAATAAATTTGAAATAATATAATTTGTTGTCACCAACAGCTGACGTGAACACGTAAGCGTTGAGATCGTCAAAGGAAAATGGCCGCCATCAAGTTGGTCAAAATGTCACTCGTTTCTGCGATGTTCCAAATAATATATTTTCTGGCAGTATTCCCGTCCTGGTGTCTGCAAATCTCTTTTTGGATGTTGTATAGTGCCTTGTGTAAAGTTTCCGGGTTGTATTTTGTGTATCTGTGTATTTATAAGTTCAGTAACTTTTTACGATTCCGACACTAATATATGGTTATTGTGTTATACTGTTTTCTTGTGTTTTGTAGTGTTTTTCGGGGTAGTTATGTACTGTCCAGTGTTATTTAGTCTTTCTTGATTGATTTTGTCACTATGTGGATGTTCTAGAAGGATTTTATACGCCACTCGCGATTTCACAAAAACGTACCGTTCACTACCGTTTTTTGTTAGGTTATTATGGTTATAAAACGCTTGTCAAGTTCACCGTACAAATACCAATAATCAACTATCTTATTTCCTCCAGTTTCAACTAAACTCTTAGCCAATATAATCTTATTCTTAACATTGTTCAAATATAATTTCGCATCCTGTACATATTAAAAGATACACTATATAATAGCCTAAACTTTGGTTATTTATCAATTTTATTTACTAGATGTTATTTAAATTAATCCTTCAGTTCATTCGGCGTATTTTAAGATTGAATAATGCCGTTTTATAATGTTTTCTGTCCAAAATTAGTAATTTTACTTTCATTTTGTATTCTCTGAAAAATTACAACATCTCCAAAACTAACTTTCTGTCATTATGTAAATTCAGCCATTTTATCAGTTATATTTAATATTAATAATCTTATATTGTATTAAAAGGTTTATATTGCCTTATTTTCTTGTAATTAATTGAATTAGTTAAATTCTAAAACATTATTCTGGAATATATGACCCCCCTGTCCAAATTTCTGAGATTAGTCATTTTAATTTTTATTTATAATTCTGAATATAATTTTATAAAATCTTTCTAAATGGTATGTGCAATTATATGGCTTGCTCTCAAGTTTATTTTGTCTAAACCCCTTTTGTTTAATTGCATTTAAATGAGTAATTTCTCTGTTTTGATGAAGTTTGGTTTTCTTTCTTTGGCCTAGGTTTTTTAACAATTTTTCCTTACAAAATATTTTTACAATCAATATATGATGTGTGATACCCTCTCTGACTTTTAAATATGGTATTATAAACTAAACATTTTTCCAAATTACACAACAATAATTAGTATTGGTTACAATACAAAGAACAGTTAAACAAATAAAGAATATTTTTAAATAAATGGTTGTCTTCAACCTTCAGACATTTTACAATTAAATCCTTATTTCTAACATTGAAATATGGTTCACAAAAAAGGTTTTTTATCAACTAACATCTTAATTACTTCTTGCTATTTACAAGTAATAATTATATTTACAATTTTGATGATAGTGTAGTAGATTTAAATAAATGGCCTTACATCTAATACATTTTTAATATCCTTATACTATATTCACAAAAATCTTATATCTATATTCTTATTGCTAACTATTATGGTAAGTAGGATTATACAGTTTTTACACCGTCTTTTAAATATCGTCTTTGGGGAATTGTACCCTGTCATTAGTATAATTAAATCTGTTTTTCTTTTTTCATTATATAAAACAAAATGTTATTTTAAACAGATTTATATCTTGTAAGTAACATATTCTCATAGTACACATTTTAAGTCACTGAAAGTTGCATATTTCATTGTATTCAATGTTTGTGATTGCCAAGAATGAAACACAAGGTTTATTTTCTATAATACCCAAAACTATCACTGGTTCGCTTTACACTTTTATTTTATGTTATTGCTAAATGGTCGTATAGTCTTATTAACATAATAAATTGGTTAGTGTTTTACAGTGGAGATTTGTTCCTTGGGTACTATATTATTGTTTCATCTTAGTTCACTGGCAACTCTTACTTTACACACTTCTCTCTCTTAATTTTATGTACATATTGTTACCATTTCGTTATACTTTTATTGTGTATTATTTATTTTGTGGGTATGGGGATTTGGGTGTCTTTTATAAGAGCATGACATCTTCCTCAGGATGCTGCCTTCTTCTTCTTTCTTCTGTCTTCTTTTCTTCTGTCTTCTGGGACTGGTATCTTCTCCATCTTCTTCTTGATGCCATCAGGTTTCTTGGGATTTCTTCCTCTTCTTCGGGTTTCTTGGGATTTCTTCATCTTCTTCGTCATTTTAGAAATACACCACCTGTATTGGTTGATCTTGGCTTATTCAGGGTTTCTTTTCCAT
This sequence comes from Magicicada septendecula, assembly GCA_034769895.1. NCBI lineage: Eukaryota > Metazoa > Arthropoda > Insecta > Hemiptera > Cicadidae > Magicicada > Magicicada septendecula. The sequence goes on from CM068370.1 coordinate 333,400,672, forward strand.
TTATACTTCCTCGTTGTGGGTTTGGTCATATTCTGTATTACTTTGTTATTTACTTTTTACCTTCCTGGGTTATAATTTGAAAACCTTTGGTTATTAGACTGGTTTTGGATGACTCATCACTAGTAACTCATTTTATTTGAACTTGTATTTTTTTTTAAATAATAATGATTTCTTTCCACAGTTGCTATGAATTAATTTTTATATTAAACTTAATGCTTTCTTCCAGATTTAAATGTTATAATTTTATTATTCTAATGATCAAATGCCATTCATTATTTTGCATATATCTGTCACGTTACAATGTATGTATGAAAAAATATAATTTTTTTACTCCTGTGGAAAATTGTTTGCCCCTCCTGGAAAATATTTTGACCTCACTGATGGCTGTACCAGACTGTGTGGAATATAGCATTATGACATGGATCAGAATGGTGGGTGTTAAACAAACAGAAGACACAGACGTATTGAGGAACAAATGTTTTTCTGAGAAATTTATAATTATACGGATGAATAGAATCGTCGCTCAGGAAATCAGAAGTCTAGTGGAAAGAAAGAAAGGCTCGATTTTAAAAAAGAAAAATGACTAGTATGATATTGACAGGAAAGACTTTGATAACACTACAGACATCATAATGAATTCGCAGCGAGAGTCCAAATTCATTACAGGAAACAGATCACAGCTCTCTTTGGGCAGCTCTTCGTTCGACCTACAAACATTTTATCCAAAAGTACAGTCCTTCCTCACGAAGGTTGGGATAGTCTTCACCCACCTGACATTGGGGTACCATTTTACCTGATACGTCATTTCTTCAGAACCCAAGCATCTACTTATTTAATGTTTTGTCATTATGTCTAGCTCTGCTTCTTGTCAAATATATTGCGACAGTACAAATAAGTGATGTACTGAGCATTGAATATAAAAATTTAAATTTACCTAATAAACTGTAAATAATTAATAATATATTAGAAATAAGCATGTCAGGGATTGCAAGCTTGGCTCAGACAAAAATATGAACAGGTGTTTCGACCTGAATCGACGTGCACACACACACAAATGTAACTGAAAGTGTGTACACCAGTATTTTGCTAGTGTGTGTGAACGCAGGTCTATGCAGGCGAGTTTGCCACCCCAAGATGAATAATTGCACAATTACTGTTTTTCCGTAATTATTCATAAACTATAATTAAGAATTAAAATCCAAAACCACAATAAAATGTAATAAAATTTACTAAACACTGTGTACGAAAACCACGCGAAAGTGCCACACCGTACGAGTGTAATAGTGAAATAACTGTGTACAAATCGAAAGGGTTAAGTTGCAATGTCCAAAATTACAGTGAACATGTGTTGTAAAAATAGTTATAAGATAAGTATAAGAGTATACTTACAGGACTCTGCAATTCGCAGAAATATAAGAAATAGCGAATTTGACAAAGAGTGGGGGAACTGAATCCAGAGACAGTTTCTGACATGTCGATTTCGTACCACTGCAGGTGTCGACCAAGACATGGGTATAAATAGGACACACAAGCTACAGTGGTTCTCTTTCTTAAATCATCCACGGTGCAGCGGGAGCTTGCATGGATCATTTCTTGCATGTCCCCATTTTCCATTCTTGATGACTTTTCCAATCGTTCCTTCTGGACATTGACTTCCCCTGTCTGTGTGGATATCTCCTGTTGTTCCTCTGGTTGTTCAGTTTGTTTGGACAACACCGGTGGTAATAACTCTTCCACCTCTACTGGCGTCGCCTCTTTATTGTCCATGTCAATTTCTAATTCTTTTTCGGCCTCCGCCGCCCGTTTCTTGGAAGTTGCACGTCGTTGCATTTTCCCTTCAATTTCTCTGGCTTTGTAGCTGTTGCCTAGCTCCGACTAGTGATTGGGCAGATTGTAGCGGCCTTTCAATCGACTAATTAAAGCCCCTCAGTTGTGCGCCAATTTGTAACTCAACTCTGTTACTCTCTCAGATGAATGATGGTGTTTAATAATAATTGGTGTGGCTCTCGACGTCTTACTGGCCTGAAACACTTCCTTAAGTTTCCCAGTTGGTCGAGTCCCAGATGTAGTCAAAACTGTCAAATAGCGTTATGCTGTTGAAGAAATATATGTGTAGCTTCACCAAAAGTTTCAAAACAAAAATTGTTGTTTTGAAGAAAATTAAAAAAAAAATTATGTTTAAAAAACAAATTTCATAATTAAAAAAAAAATTCCCTTTTTATTAATTAATTAATTAAAATCAATTAATTAATAGGGTACTGTGAAGTTTTAAAATGTATATCACTTGTCTAAAAAATTTTATTGAAGTTCTGGTATTTTTTAAATAAACTACAACCACTCATAAGATTGTCTCCAGGACAATCGATACTTGTTTACCTTTTCGTTTTGTAGGTTATCTTCCCTTATATGTGGTAAAGTCCTGGTAGTTTATTATTTAAAATTAAATTAGTGATAATCTGTAATATAATTGAAATAAAGAACTGTTTTGTGGTGAAAAGTATTAATGTTTTATTATATAATTGCAATATTGACTCTTTTCGATTATAATATCGACTCTCAGGGTATCGAAACAGTTACAAGGTATAGTATATAAAATTCAACAAGGTTCTTTAAACAGCTAATTATTATCAAAGTCAGAGAAATCGGGCCAATATTTAAAAAGTATAACGTTACAATAAGTTAATTACTAATACTAGATACACACATTGAATAATAAATTTGAAATAATATAATTTGTTGTCACCAACAGCTGACGTGAACACGTAAGCGTTGAGATCGTCAAAGGAAAATGGCCGCCATCAAGTTGGTCAAAATGTCACTCGTTTCTGCGATGTTCCAAATAATATATTTTCTGGCAGTATTCCCGTCCTGGTGTCTGCAAATCTCTTTTTGGATGTTGTATAGTGCCTTGTGTAAAGTTTCCGGGTTGTATTTTGTGTATCTGTGTATTTATAAGTTCAGTAACTTTTTACGATTCCGACACTAATATATGGTTATTGTGTTATACTGTTTTCTTGTGTTTTGTAGTGTTTTTCGGGGTAGTTATGTACTGTCCAGTGTTATTTAGTCTTTCTTGATTGATTTTGTCACTATGTGGATGTTCTAGAAGGATTTTATACGCCACTCGCGATTTCACAAAAACGTACCGTTCACTACCGTTTTTTGTTAGGTTATTATGGTTATAAAACGCTTGTCAAGTTCACCGTACAAATACCAATAATCAACTATCTTATTTCCTCCAGTTTCAACTAAACTCTTAGCCAATATAATCTTATTCTTAACATTGTTCAAATATAATTTCGCATCCTGTACATATTAAAAGATACACTATATAATAGCCTAAACTTTGGTTATTTATCAATTTTATTTACTAGATGTTATTTAAATTAATCCTTCAGTTCATTCGGCGTATTTTAAGATTGAATAATGCCGTTTTATAATGTTTTCTGTCCAAAATTAGTAATTTTACTTTCATTTTGTATTCTCTGAAAAATTACAACATCTCCAAAACTAACTTTCTGTCATTATGTAAATTCAGCCATTTTATCAGTTATATTTAATATTAATAATCTTATATTGTATTAAAAGGTTTATATTGCCTTATTTTCTTGTAATTAATTGAATTAGTTAAATTCTAAAACATTATTCTGGAATATATGACCCCCCTGTCCAAATTTCTGAGATTAGTCATTTTAATTTTTATTTATAATTCTGAATATAATTTTATAAAATCTTTCTAAATGGTATGTGCAATTATATGGCTTGCTCTCAAGTTTATTTTGTCTAAACCCCTTTTGTTTAATTGCATTTAAATGAGTAATTTCTCTGTTTTGATGAAGTTTGGTTTTCTTTCTTTGGCCTAGGTTTTTTAACAATTTTTCCTTACAAAATATTTTTACAATCAATATATGATGTGTGATACCCTCTCTGACTTTTAAATATGGTATTATAAACTAAACATTTTTCCAAATTACACAACAATAATTAGTATTGGTTACAATACAAAGAACAGTTAAACAAATAAAGAATATTTTTAAATAAATGGTTGTCTTCAACCTTCAGACATTTTACAATTAAATCCTTATTTCTAACATTGAAATATGGTTCACAAAAAAGGTTTTTTATCAACTAACATCTTAATTACTTCTTGCTATTTACAAGTAATAATTATATTTACAATTTTGATGATAGTGTAGTAGATTTAAATAAATGGCCTTACATCTAATACATTTTTAATATCCTTATACTATATTCACAAAAATCTTATATCTATATTCTTATTGCTAACTATTATGGTAAGTAGGATTATACAGTTTTTACACCGTCTTTTAAATATCGTCTTTGGGGAATTGTACCCTGTCATTAGTATAATTAAATCTGTTTTTCTTTTTTCATTATATAAAACAAAATGTTATTTTAAACAGATTTATATCTTGTAAGTAACATATTCTCATAGTACACATTTTAAGTCACTGAAAGTTGCATATTTCATTGTATTCAATGTTTGTGATTGCCAAGAATGAAACACAAGGTTTATTTTCTATAATACCCAAAACTATCACTGGTTCGCTTTACACTTTTATTTTATGTTATTGCTAAATGGTCGTATAGTCTTATTAACATAATAAATTGGTTAGTGTTTTACAGTGGAGATTTGTTCCTTGGGTACTATATTATTGTTTCATCTTAGTTCACTGGCAACTCTTACTTTACACACTTCTCTCTCTTAATTTTATGTACATATTGTTACCATTTCGTTATACTTTTATTGTGTATTATTTATTTTGTGGGTATGGGGATTTGGGTGTCTTTTATAAGAGCATGACATCTTCCTCAGGATGCTGCCTTCTTCTTCTTTCTTCTGTCTTCTTTTCTTCTGTCTTCTGGGACTGGTATCTTCTCCATCTTCTTCTTGATGCCATCAGGTTTCTTGGGATTTCTTCCTCTTCTTCGGGTTTCTTGGGATTTCTTCATCTTCTTCGTCATTTTAGAAATACACCACCTGTATTGGTTGATCTTGGCTTATTCAGGGTTTCTTTTCCATTTATACTTCCTCGTTGTGGGTTTGGTCATATTCTGTATTACTTTGTTATTTACTTTTTACCTTCCTGGGTTATAATTTGAAAACCTTTGGTTATTAGACTGGTTTTGGATGACTCATCACTAGTAACTCATTTTATTTGAACTTGTATTTTTTTTTAAATAATAATGATTTCTTTCCACAGTTGCTATGAATTAATTTTTATATTAAACTTAATGCTTTCTTCCAGATTTAAATGTTATAATTTTATTATTCTAATGATCAAATGCCATTCATTATTTTGCATATATCTGTCACGTTACAATGTATGTATGAAAAAATATAATTTTTTTACTCCTGTGGAAAATTGTTTGCCCCTCCTGGAAAATATTTTGACCTCACTGATGGCTGTACCAGACTGTGTGGAATATAGCATTATGACATGGATCAGAATGGTGGGTGTTAAACAAACAGAAGACACAGACGTATTGAGGAACAAATGTTTTTCTGAGAAATTTATAATTATACGGATGAATAGAATCGTCGCTCAGGAAATCAGAAGTCTAGTGGAAAGAAAGAAAGGCTCGATTTTAAAAAAGAAAAATGACTAGTATGATATTGACAGGAAAGACTTTGATAACACTACAGACATCATAATGAATTCGCAGCGAGAGTCCAAATTCATTACAGGAAACAGATCACAGCTCTCTTTGGGCAGCTCTTCGTTCGACCTACAAACATTTTATCCAAAAGTACAGTCCTTCCTCACGAAGGTTGGGATAGTCTTCACCCACCTGACATTGGGGTACCATTTTACCTGATACGTCATTTCTTCAGAACCCAAGCATCTACTTATTTAATGTTTTGTCATTATGTCTAGCTCTGCTTCTTGTCAAATATATTGCGACAGTACAAATAAGTGATGTACTGAGCATTGAATATAAAAATTTAAATTTACCTAATAAACTGTAAATAATTAATAATATATTAGAAATAAGCATGTCAGGGATTGCAAGCTTGGCTCAGACAAAAATATGAACAGGTGTTTCGACCTGAATCGACGTGCACACACACACAAATGTAACTGAAAGTGTGTACACCAGTATTTTGCTAGTGTGTGTGAACGCAGGTCTATGCAGGCGAGTTTGCCACCCCAAGATGAATAATTGCACAATTACTGTTTTTCCGTAATTATTCATAAACTATAATTAAGAATTAAAATCCAAAACCACAATAAAATGTAATAAAATTTACTAAACACTGTGTACGAAAACCACGCGAAAGTGCCACACCGTACGAGTGTAATAGTGAAATAACTGTGTACAAATCGAAAGGGTTAAGTTGCAATGTCCAAAATTACAGTGAACATGTGTTGTAAAAATAGTTATAAGATAAGTATAAGAGTATACTTACAGGACTCTGCAATTCGCAGAAATATAAGAAATAGCGAATTTGACAAAGAGTGGGGGAACTGAATCCAGAGACAGTTTCTGACATGTCGATTTCGTACCACTGCAGGTGTCGACCAAGACATGGGTATAAATAGGACACACAAGCTACAGTGGTTCTCTTTCTTAAATCATCCACGGTGCAGCGGGAGCTTGCATGGATCATTTCTTGCATGTCCCCATTTTCCATTCTTGATGACTTTTCCAATCGTTCCTTCTGGACATTGACTTCCCCTGTCTGTGTGGATATCTCCTGTTGTTCCTCTGGTTGTTCAGTTTGTTTGGACAACACCGGTGGTAATAACTCTTCCACCTCTACTGGCGTCGCCTCTTTATTGTCCATGTCAATTTCTAATTCTTTTTCGGCCTCCGCCGCCCGTTTCTTGGAAGTTGCACGTCGTTGCATTTTCCCTTCAATTTCTCTGGCTTTGTAGCTGTTGCCTAGCTCCGACTAGTGATTGGGCAGATTGTAGCGGCCTTTCAATCGACTAATTAAAGCCCCTCAGTTGTGCGCCAATTTGTAACTCAACTCTGTTACTCTCTCAGATGAATGATGGTGTTTAATAATAATTGGTGTGGCTCTCGACGTCTTACTGGCCTGAAACACTTCCTTAAGTTTCCCAGTTGGTCGAGTCCCAGATGTAGTCAAAACTGTCAAATAGCGTTATGCTGTTGAAGAAATATATGTGTAGCTTCACCAAAAGTTTCAAAACAAAAATTGTTGTTTTGAAGAAAATTAAAAAAAAAATTATGTTTAAAAAACAAATTTCATAATTAAAAAAAAAATTCCCTTTTTATTAATTAATTAATTAAAATCAATTAATTAATAGGGTACTGTGAAGTTTTAAAATGTATATCACTTGTCTAAAAAATTTTATTGAAGTTCTGGTATTTTTTAAATAAACTACAACCACTCATAAGATTGTCTCCAGGACAATCGATACTTGTTTACCTTTTCGTTTTGTAGGTTATCTTCCCTTATATGTGGTAAAGTCCTGGTAGTTTATTATTTAAAATTAAATTAGTGATAATCTGTAATATAATTGAAATAAAGAACTGTTTTGTGGTGAAAAGTATTAATGTTTTATTATATAATTGCAATATTGACTCTTTTCGATTATAATATCGACTCTCAGGGTATCGAAACAGTTACAAGGTATAGTATATAAAATTCAACAAGGTTCTTTAAACAGCTAATTATTATCAAAGTCAGAGAAATCGGGCCAATATTTAAAAAGTATAACGTTACAATAAGTTAATTACTAATACTAGATACACACATTGAATAATAAATTTGAAATAATATAATTTGTTGTCACCAACAGCTGACGTGAACACGTAAGCGTTGAGATCGTCAAAGGAAAATGGCCGCCATCAAGTTGGTCAAAATGTCACTCGTTTCTGCGATGTTCCAAATAATATATTTTCTGGCAGTATTCCCGTCCTGGTGTCTGCAAATCTCTTTTTGGATGTTGTATAGTGCCTTGTGTAAAGTTTCCGGGTTGTATTTTGTGTATCTGTGTATTTATAAGTTCAGTAACTTTTTACGATTCCGACACTAATATATGGTTATTGTGTTATACTGTTTTCTTGTGTTTTGTAGTGTTTTTCGGGGTAGTTATGTACTGTCCAGTGTTATTTAGTCTTTCTTGATTGATTTTGTCACTATGTGGATGTTCTAGAAGGATTTTATACGCCACTCGCGATTTCACAAAAACGTACCGTTCACTACCGTTTTTTGTTAGGTTATTATGGTTATAAAACGCTTGTCAAGTTCACCGTACAAATACCAATAATCAACTATCTTATTTCCTCCAGTTTCAACTAAACTCTTAGCCAATATAATCTTATTCTTAACATTGTTCAAATATAATTTCGCATCCTGTACATATTAAAAGATACACTATATAATAGCCTAAACTTTGGTTATTTATCAATTTTATTTACTAGATGTTATTTAAATTAATCCTTCAGTTCATTCGGCGTATTTTAAGATTGAATAATGCCGTTTTATAATGTTTTCTGTCCAAAATTAGTAATTTTACTTTCATTTTGTATTCTCTGAAAAATTACAACATCTCCAAAACTAACTTTCTGTCATTATGTAAATTCAGCCATTTTATCAGTTATATTTAATATTAATAATCTTATATTGTATTAAAAGGTTTATATTGCCTTATTTTCTTGTAATTAATTGAATTAGTTAAATTCTAAAACATTATTCTGGAATATATGACCCCCCTGTCCAAATTTCTGAGATTAGTCATTTTAATTTTTATTTATAATTCTGAATATAATTTTATAAAATCTTTCTAAATGGTATGTGCAATTATATGGCTTGCTCTCAAGTTTATTTTGTCTAAACCCCTTTTGTTTAATTGCATTTAAATGAGTAATTTCTCTGTTTTGATGAAGTTTGGTTTTCTTTCTTTGGCCTAGGTTTTTTAACAATTTTTCCTTACAAAATATTTTTACAATCAATATATGATGTGTGATACCCTCTCTGACTTTTAAATATGGTATTATAAACTAAACATTTTTCCAAATTACACAACAATAATTAGTATTGGTTACAATACAAAGAACAGTTAAACAAATAAAGAATATTTTTAAATAAATGGTTGTCTTCAACCTTCAGACATTTTACAATTAAATCCTTATTTCTAACATTGAAATATGGTTCACAAAAAAGGTTTTTTATCAACTAACATCTTAATTACTTCTTGCTATTTACAAGTAATAATTATATTTACAATTTTGATGATAGTGTAGTAGATTTAAATAAATGGCCTTACATCTAATACATTTTTAATATCCTTATACTATATTCACAAAAATCTTATATCTATATTCTTATTGCTAACTATTATGGTAAGTAGGATTATACAGTTTTTACACCGTCTTTTAAATATTGTCTTTGGGGAATTGTACCCTGTCATTAGTATAATTAAATCTGTTTTTCTTTTTTCATTATATAAAACAAAATGTTATTTTAAACAGATTTATATCTTGTAAGTAACATATTCTCATAGTACACATTTTAAGTCACTGAAAGTTGCATATTTCATTGTATTCAATGTTTGTGATTGCCAAGAATGAAACACAAGGTTTATTTTCTATAATACCCAAAACTATCACTGGTTCGCTTTACACTTTTATTTTATGTTATTGCTAAATGGTCGTATAGTCTTATTAACATAATAAATTGGTTAGTGTTTTACAGTGGAGATTTGTTCCTTGGGTACTATATTATTGTTTCATCTTAGTTCACTGGCAACTCTTACTTTACACACTTCTCTCTCTTAATTTTATGTACATATTGTTACCATTTCGTTATACTTTTATTGTGTATTATTTATTTTGTGGGTATGGGGATTTGGGTGTCTTTTATAAGAGCATGACATCTTCCTCAGGATGCTGCCTTCTTCTTCTTTCTTCTGTCTTCTTTTCTTCTGTCTTCTGGGACTGGTATCTTCTCCATCTTCTTCTTGATGCCATCAGGTTTCTTGGGATTTCTTCCTCTTCTTCGGGTTTCTTGGGATTTCTTCATCTTCTTCGTCATTTTAGAAATACACCACCTGTATTGGTTGATCTTGGCTTATTCAGGGTTTCTTTTCCATTTATACTTCCTCGTTGTGGGTTTGGTCATATTCTGTATTACTTTGTTATTTACTTTTTACCTTCCTGGGTTATAATTTGAAAACCTTTGGTTATTAGACTGGTTTTGGATGACTCATCACTAGTAACTCATTTTATTTGAACTTGTATTTTTTTTAAAATAATAATGATTTCTTTCCACAGTTGCTATGAATTAATTTTTATATTAAACTTAATGCTTTCTTCCAGATTTAAATGTTATAATTTTATTATTCTAATGATCAAATGCCATTCATTATTTTGCATATATCTGCCACGTTACAGATTGCTCTCCTCCAGAAGTAATTATTTCAGACATGTTTATGGATGAAATAATTTCTTATGATAATTTCATCATATCTTATAATTCATTTTCTTCTCCATTTTTATATCGACTTTTTTATATTAGAGTTTAATTAATTTTATATATATAGTTACTTGTTTTACTACTGATCCTTTTCGGATAGTTAGTGTCTTCTGAGATATTATTATTATTGTAATACATTTTCTTTCTTTATCAACTTCGTGTTGCATCCTTGGGATATTAATTCCCTAACATTCCCTATCACGTGGGCTGGGGGAGATCAGAGGGGCACTGTACGCTACACAAACTCTGCTGGCCATACACCACTTCTATAAATTGAGTACAGAGGCATATTCATCTCTGCTCAAAAACATAATGCTGCTGGAATTATCTTCAGTCAGTCATCGAATAAATAAATAAAAAGTAGTCTCATTTTCGACTAAAAAAAGTATGTTTGGATTCTTCACTTCGTAGTCTCTCAGATTATCTCACATTTTCTATCTTAATAAATCTTCATAATTATTATTATACTCATTATATATATATATATATTTTTTTTTCTGAACTCTTAACTTGTCTGATATATCTATTTTAATTATGGTTGAAAACCTTTCTTTTAATAATTCTGGTTACTGGTTACAGTGTAACTCTTTTTCTTCTCCATCTGAATTCTCTTTATACTTTCTTCTGGTTATTTATAGTGTTAGCATGGTCTTTATATATAGTCTTTCTTATTCATTATTTGAATGGTCTTAATATATTATATTTAATTTTTAAATTTGTATCTTTATATTAGATATACAGGTTGTTATATTGATCATTTTATTTAAACATTTTGGTTCTTTCCTTTCTCTTAGAAAGTTATTAATCCGCCTTCGCATTCATTAACATTAATTCATTTATTTTATATTTCATGTGGTATTTCTTCTCTTTGCATTTCATATAGGTTTTATTATTATCATTTGTTCGAAATGAGCTTCTCCATCTGTTTGGTATGAGTTGTTCTTCTTTGCTCTTAATTAACTGTTTTCATTATCGTTTCATAAGTAATTAGTCTCTTTGCTTCCAAATTTTTTCCTTCTATTGCATATTACACTCTTTTTTGTTATTCTTCTCTACTCCTTCAAATGCTATTGTGAATATCTAGCATTTAATCTGGATTAAAGTTAATTCTCTTTTCTGAATTAATCACTTTATTTTCTTCCCAATTCAATTATAAATGGCACATAATTATTTTTTGGAACTTGGTTAGTTTTAATGCAAAATTCAAACTCTTCTTTTTATTTAATGGCAAAATATTTCTCATAAATCCTTCTAATATGTTGATCTTATCTTGTTTCAAAGTTCTGACGTTCTATCAACATTCAAATTCTGTTTAATTCATTTATTCCCAGAATTGTTTCATTCAAAATTGTTTATAGTAAGGTGATCTTACAATTATTTCTGAATGTTTTGGTATATCTCCAAATTCAAATTCTTCTTAATTATTTACCATAAAGTTTTCTCACAAACTTAGTTATGATAAGTTGGTCTTACTTCATTTTTAATTTTTTTTTTTTTTATATCAATTTCAAAATTCCTTTCTTCTTAATTCTTCCAAAATGTTTTTTTCAAAATATTTGTTGTAAGTTGTGCATACATCATTTTAAATTTATTTTATTTAATAAAAATAAATTCTTCCTTTTTATAATTCTGCCAAAAAGTTTTTCCTCATAATATATAGTTGTAAGATGTACTTACTTAATTTTTGAATTTGTTTGTTTTAAATTCAAAAATTCTTTCTCTTTCTCTTTCTTTCATAAAGTTTGTTCAAAATTATCAGGTTGTAAGTTGTTCTTACATCATTTTTGAATTTGTTTGTTAAATTCAAAATGCTTTCTCTTTCTCAAAATGTTTTTCTCAAAATTCAGTGGTAGTAAGATGTACTTACTTAATTTTACATTTTTTATAATTCTCCATAGAGTGTTTTTCTCAAAATATATAGTTGTAAGATGTACTTACTTAATTTTAAATTTTTTTCAGTAGTGTTTATAAATTCAAAAATTCTTCTTTTTAAATCTTCCATAAAGTTTTTTCCCATAAATCAGTGGTAGTAAGATGTACTTACTTATTTTTAAATTTTTCTGTTTTAAATTCAAAAATTCTTTTTAATTAAATTGCCATAAAATGTTTTCTCCGAAATATCTGGTTGTAAGTTGTTCTTACATCATTTTTGAATTTTTCTGTAGTGTTTATATGAAAATTCAAAACTCACAACTCATTCTTCATAATACTTTTTCATAGAAGCTTGATTGTACACCCCTTTGATTTTTCCTGAAACGATTTCCTTCAACTCATAGGTATTGTTATGCTTATCATTTACCACAACATATGGTCCAGTGTAAAGTAATAATAATTCTTTGGTTATGCCTTCTAAGGTGCTGGGCAGCTCTCGATTTTTTAGGAGGACTTTTTCACCCTCTTTATATGTTACAATACGCCCTATTGCCTTCTGGTATTTGGCTTGCCGTTTTTCTTGATCTTCTGCTACCTTGTTGTAAAACCTCAACTGGTTGAATTTCCGATTATTGTTTGTTGGAAATTCAATGATTTGTTCAATTTCTCGGGGAGTCGGCTTCTCATACATGGCTGAGTATGGTGTAATTCCTATAGCTGGATGGTGGGCGAAATTTAGGAATGTTTCTGTCGCTGCTAGGTACTCTTGCCACTTTTTCTGTTGGTTGTGACAGTACGTGCGCAAGATCCTACCCACTTCTCTCAGTACTCTCTCAGCCGGATTGCTACTTGGGTGGTAGACTGACGTCTTATAAGTTTTGATGCCAAGTGCTAATAAAGTGTCTCGCCACCTCCTCCCCTTAAATTGTGTACCATGGTCGGTAATAATGGAAGATGGTCTACCGATCTCTGGGACATACAAATCGATAATCACCGCCAGAACCTTTGCTGTTGTTGCCCGATTAACCGGATATAGCTTTATATACTTGGTGTAGTGATCCATTATGATTACCAAGTATTTATATCTGTGTCGACCACCGCTACGGGGAAATGGCCCGCAGATATCCAAAAACACTTTTTCCAGTTTTGTGTTTGAAGTTATCGGTATCATGATACCCTCTGTCTTTTCATTGTTTATTTTGGCACATTGGCAGATCTTACATGACTTGATGTACGTTCTCACCTTACGGTTGATATTCTTGATCTTACAGTTTTCCTCTAGAGCCTGTATCACTTTTAACGCTCCCATGTGACCATACCTGACATGGTAATCGATGATGACCTCCTTTTCGATTTGGTGTGGGATTATCACCTTCCATGTCTCATCGTCCAAGGCCGTTTTTATGAATAAAATTCCTTTGTTAAGGTGGTAATATTTAGAAATGGTATCATCATTGGCTTCCAAACGACTCACGATGTTTTTCAGCTTAGGATCAGACTGCTGATGGATTCGAATATTTATTAATAGAGCTTGTAGATCGGCTCTGGTCTTGAATATGTTATAAATTTTGACCAAGCTCTCCTTCTCTCCCTCGAAAGTCTGATCTTCCAGATTTATACGTGACAACACATCCGCTACCACGTTCTTTTTCCCTGGAATGTATTCCCATTTCAGATCATATTCTTGTAGGGCGAGTACCCACCTAGCCAATCGGCCGTGACTCAACTTGCACCTACGAAGGAACGAGATGGATTTATGATCAGTTCGTACCGTGACTTGATATCCGAGAATCTACGTCCGGAACTTGCTGCATGCGAACACCACGCTCAGCAATTCCTTTTCTGTCACACTGTAGTTCTTTTCGCACTGGTTCAGTGTGCGACTAGCGAAGCTTATTACCAGATGTTGTCCCTCCTCATCTTCCTGGTATAAAGTCGTTCCTAAGCTCAGGTCGCTAGCGTAACAGTTTAAAAAGAATGGTTTCTTAAAATCTGGGTGACGAAGTATAACACTCTCCAGAAACTTCTCTTTTATCAAGCGGAAAGTAAGATCTTGATCTTCACCCCAAGTCCATTTGTTCTTAGCAGATAACTGTGGTTGAAACTTGGCGGTCAACTCGGAATATCGGCTTTATTTTTTTTTTTGTAAATAGTTTAAATTTTCCAGTTACATACAACTATGTAACTAAGTTGTAAAGACAATCATTTTTAAATAATAACAGCAGTACATAAGAAGAATTACATAAGAAGATCCATTGACGTCAGAAACAACACGAGGAGAGTTCCAGAGAGTAATACGACGCTGGACAAGAAGAAGTGATACGACGCTGGACAAGAGGAGAGTTCCAGAGAGTGATTCGACGCTGGACAAGAGGAGAAGAGAGACAGCCGACGCTGGACAAGAGGAGAAGAGAGAAACAGCCGACGCTGGACTGCGAGACGAGGACAACTACAGATGGATCAAAATGATCGAGTATGATTGACGACAGTAAGGTGATAAACAACTTATTTATATCTTTATCGTACAATGAACTCAAAGACAATTAAAGACATTTCTATTTATTTTAAAAGTAAGAGCCAATGTTCTTGTAAAGTAGAATTAAAATCATAGATGTTTTAGAAATACGATTAACGTAACAAGAGCTCAAATTAATATGAAATAAAATGAATACAAAGCATTTAAATGAAAACAATTAGTATTTGAGATAAAACAGTACTGAGAAACAAAAGATAAATTCAATAACTATTAATATTTTGAGTACATTACAATATATAAAAAGAGATTTAAATATTGATATTTTGAAACACATTAATCGACTGAGTAGTCTAAAAATGAGATTTTTCTGTAATACAATAATTAGTAGAATAGAATAGTTAGTCAGTAAGGATGTGTATAGCATAAGCCTTACGGCATAATAACAATTAATAACGAATGTTTTAAATCGAAGTCAGTGCCATGTGCACAATTTTTAATAATATCAAATAAATTTGAAATACCGTTACAAGTTACATAGAGTTCTTATTGCAGATACACCTGAAACCCAATTTAAATGTTATATTGTTACATAATTTGTCAATCTTGAACGTGAGACCGGTCACGCTAAATTTGTGTATATGTATATGTGTTTATGTATATGTATTGTTGCATATTTGGCTCCCAAAGAACGTGGGGCTATACAAATTAAAGTACATATAAAAATTCACACACGTAAATACGTTAAATATATTTGGCGCTCCAAGATCGTGGGGCTCCGCAAACACAAATAAATTTATATTTGCAACTTTGTATCGTTGCAATATATTATAGAGACAAACGTAAAATTCTCCACCTGTCATGTCTTGGTTGTAGAGTAAGGAACGTAAGTTTTCGTGGCTCCGTACTCAGAGCACCTATCGACAAATACTACTAGCAGTCACTAGTCCTTCTTTGGTCTTCTTGATTGGCACAGATAATGAAAATTACATCTGAAAGTCACCCTATAACATATGACTCTTGTTGAACGAGGAAGCGAGTTCTTAGGATTTAACTCGACCATTTGGTTTTTATCTGTCTGTCTGTCTAATTAATTGGGATATATTTCACAACTTTTGAACCCATCAACCGATTTTCGTAAAACTTGCACTTTACCCTACAGAACTTTATTTTTTAGATTGATCCCCCCAAAAAATAGGACAGTGAGTCAAAATTGTGAAAAATTTGCAAATTCCCACGTGAGGTATCAAATTAAAGGGAATGTAAATCATGATCTGAATACAATATTCATTTTTGAAATTTTCAAAGTTTGTGGACGTCACAGCCTAAAACGTCAGCAAAAGTTTTGATAAAATCACAAACTTCATGTGGCATATTAAGTTAAAGCAATTTTGACTAAAATTTGAATGTAATGTTAAGTTTTAAAATTTCAAAGTATTTGGACTTTAAAAAAGTGAAAATCAAACTGGGTGTCAGATTAAAAGGAATTTAACCCAAATCCGAATATTCCTAATTGTTTGCTTATTGTGTGATTGTGTGCTCTACAGTTGTTATATTACTGAAGAAATATTAGAGTAATCGGGATGTACCGGTAACTTTTCCCGCAATTGGAAAATTGTCTAATAACGAAATTTATGTAATAATAAATGTACTCCGTTCGAAATAGTGAGCTAGTTCTGCAGCTCAGGGAGCATACTAGTTAATCATAATGAGACAAATATATTTAAAAAGAGTCCGATGTACGAACACACAAAGCTTATTGTAAGATAGTTGAACATATAATATAGCCTACACTTAAATTTTTGATCTACGCAGAAGTAGGCCTGCTTTAGGATTAGACGCTCTGAGCACGCTACTAGTTAAATATCTGACGATGAAGCATATGCTTTGAGGTGCTTTATCAATTGTTAACAAGAAGTCACAAGGCGGATTGAAAAGGTTAGTTTATCTATTCATACAAGTGAATTGGATTTCGCACAAATCATGTATACTAAATTGCACAAATAAGTTTATTGCATTTGATAGACAATAAAATAACAACACGTAAAGTCACCACGTAAAATGTACATACTATCAAATACAGAAGGGGGTAAGACAGGGAACAATCTAATATATTTCCAATATTACCGGAGGTTAACAGACATTAGAATGAGAAAGAATTGGCGAGGAATAGCTAGAGTATAACTCTCAAATTGTAAACTTAAAGATTTGGAGTTCAGTCTTTGAACCTAACTTTTGGTGGTACGTGAACATTATCAACAGGGTTAGGTCGGACAAGTACCATCATTAGAATTTACCACAAGTCCTACCTACATACCGCTACTTACCCTTTAAGCCCGCTGGACAGAATCGAGAAGAACCACCACTGACGCAAGGTTGTTCGTTGTGTAAACTTGCGTCAGTGTGGTGGTGCTTCCCGGGTCTGTCCAGCGGACACCCGTTAGAGGGTAAGTAACGGTTCTTTTTATATAGTTTTTCTGTAGTTGTATTTAACTTTGTATTCGACAAGCCACGTAAAATGTATGGGGTCGGGCAGAATGTATAGCATAGGATAGCAGCTCTTCTGCGCGCAATGTTTTCGGGCGCACATGGAGGTTTTCTATGTTACCTGGCGGTTCCTTTTTACTTCCATGTTCCGTAAGGAAATTGAAGAATGGTGGACCCGAAAAAATCGTGTTCGAGATTAGGGCTGATTCTGATTGTACTATCCTCAAAACATGAAGAAAAGTCATTTTTCGAGAAGTGTCTGCGTGTGTGTCTATGTAGAATTGTTTCTATGGCGAACGATAACTGCCGCAAATTCAAACAAAATCAATTAATTTTTTGTATATATGTCCGAGTTGAAGAGACTCAAGGCCTATTGATTTTGGTAAAGATCGGTTAAGGGAGAGGGATAGTTTACCTGCAACGTTTTACGTTTTAACAGCAGTAAAGTACTTAATTTTGATAAATAAAGTATCCTGAAAAGAAGGTCATAATAATCCACTGTAGAATGGTAGATGAAATATCTATAAATAAAAAGAGTAGTTGGGGTTGTTCGGTTAAGGAGGAGGGGTAGATCTGCATTGTTTTGTGTTTTAATAAGAGTAAAGTACTTAATTTTGATAAATAAGTGCCCCCCAAAATGAAGTCATATTAATCCACTTTAAAAAGGTAAAAGATGTATCAGTAATTATGAATAGGGTAGTTGAACGGGGAGGGGGTGGTTTTTTGGAAATGTTTTTGCTGATATCATGTGAAGTACGAGTGTTTAATTTTGAAGGGTAAGATACCTTAGTAATTACACATGATAAAACTATTACTCTCTGTATCAAAATGTATAAATATCATTAATGGTGGGGATCGGTTGAGGAGGAGGGATGATTATCTGGAAAGTTCCGATTCTTTATAAGAATAAAGTACCTAATTTTTACATATAAAGTGGCTCGAAAATAACATTATATTAAACGACTACTTCATAATTACAAAAATATCTATAAATAGTGAACCTATTTTGAGGGTGGGGAATATTTTTTTTTTTAAATATCGAACCGAATTCGAGTAAATGATTTTAAATATAAATCATAGGACATGGAAGTCATGTATGGTTTTCCATACCGATATTTCCATACCCGTACAAACACAAATTCAATTTCTTTCGTTTTTTTGTACTGTTAATATCATAGATTGTACCTGGATGCGCCAACAAGTTGCTAATTCAAACTGCCCTTGCCTGCAATCAGATTACATAATTGTTCTATACTTTAATATCATTTTATTTACTATTTCGTTCCTGTATTAGAAAATTATGCAAATAAACTCGTAATTTTTTATTTATACTTTTTTACGTAGATTTCATTTACTTTATATATTTCAATTCCTATATCTACCAACCCTTATTGGTGTAGGCGGGAGTTGAATTTTCTAACATCGATCTCGTCCATAATTCTTTCCACTTCTTCACTATCTGGATAGCTCTTATCAGATTCTCTTACTTCAGTCACCTTCTCTCAACTGATCCTATGTTCTGATGCTCCGTTTATCTCGACCTACTTCGTGATCTGTTTTGACAACTAATTGCTTTCTATATTCTACTACAATCATTTTTAACAAGGAGTAACAAAGAACTTAGAAAGGACAAATAATTCTTGGTTTATCATCTTCAATGACAAATAATTATACGTAACTGTAAAACTCAAGAGTTACTATTGTAAATTTCTAGATACTGTTTCATCCTCAAGGCAATTATTTAAACCTGAAATCCGTGAAAACATTAGCCATTTTGGGGTCTTTAACCAATAAACACTCAACGTACTGTTGAGACACAAAATGTTTGTAGTCTATTTATCTGACTAGGTTTTTCCATTGTTTTCCCATTTTGATAAATGTTTTAACTCTGAATTAATTCGGTTAATTTTAGTAACATTCAAATTTAATAGTAAACAAAGATGACACATGCGCACTTGTGCAGGTGCGTGCACACCCAAGATTATCTTGATGACCAAGGAAAATACAACGTTCAAAGCGTTTTTAAGATAACACACAATTTGCCTATTAATCGCGGCACTTAATAGGGGATCGTTTGAGCCAGGACAAGAAATCAAACTGGTGAAAGAATTACTTTAAATGATAGTAGAATCAAGTTTTTTAAATATTTTTACAGACGCAAGATAGCTGGACGTTATTGATTCAATGATTTTGTAACTTACTCCAAAACGACAAATAGCGTATGGAGGAAAAAAGTATCATTAATTTCCTTCTTTTAATGGTACTTAAAGTGCAAAAATATTGGTAATTTACTTAACCGAATGAAACAGCTTTCAAAATATTTTAGCCTAAGGCCCTTCCATACAGCGAAAGGAGTCAAATCTTCCGATCCTGGGATTAGTAACATTTCGCTGCCTTTCGCCACCGTTTTATCAATGGAAACGATAGAACACCATTTTCCAAACAACACGTGCATTGTTGTTCTCACAAGATTCTGAACGTCACTTTGTCGTGTGGAAGAAAACCTCTAACATACGGGAAGGTGACGAATGGATGCGAGACGAAGGGAACTGATGTGAATGCAAGCAAAAGTTGGCAAAACCCCTCCAACACGTGCGTCTGAATTCGGCAATCGTTGCCCGCATACTCTATTTTGACTCCATTCCACGAACCATGAAGGCATGTATGAGAGGACTTTTTGTAGCGTACAAAACTCCAACAATGATTATAAAAATGATTGCATCAACTGACTTTTTACTTTTTTTAACTTTACTAAGTCTTTGACTCAAAATACCTATCTCTTCTTACCTTCCTAATAACCAATCAACAACTAAAAGATAATTAAAGGGGAACAGGCTAAAAGGTGAGGGAAAGATTTAATATATATAGATTACAGAAGACTTAAGAAGAGAGTTCATCGGGAGAGTTCAAGACAAAAAACGGTGGGAGTTAAGTTTCGAACATGGACTGCAACAACAAACAGTAAGAAAATGTTTAGTTACTTAAAGTTTAATAGCGGTTACTTTCTTATAAAAATTAAATTAAAAATTATTTAAGTAGGAGTAATAAGATGTTAAGTTAATAAAAAAAATATATAATGGTAATAAAGAAATGTTAAGGAATCAAAAAAATTAATGGTAGGAATTAGATTCAAAAGGTTTATAATATATTATTTTAAAAAATATTATTTTTTTTTTAATTTAATTTTCTTAATAATAAAAGAAAAATTTAATATTATTATTCACTACTAAGTTTAGATCAAATTTATAATAAAAATAATCCTCTCATAAGCCAAGTTTGAGATGGTCTCAAACCACCATTCGACTAGTAAATGCGAAAAGTCTGGATAAGAGGTTTCGACGAATTATGTTTTGTATTTATCTTAACTTGAAGTGTCTGACAATATCTTTGCCTATCTCTCTGTGCCGGTAGGTAATGTGAACACGATTACTACGTATTTGTTTGATTGAAATCGTCATCAGGTCTACATTAAATTTAAACAAACTGATCAACCAAGAGCGACATTTTGTTATTTGTATTAAATACCCGCTAGCCAGTGAAAAATTACAATTACCAGTATACAAATAGTGCTGCAAGAAAACGCGTTTAGAAATATGTGATAAAAGTTTATAAGACGGTAGCTGTGCCTACGCGTTGTCTGGCAATCAATTTTGGGGTTTTAACAAACGATGCGAGGACGTATGCAATGCGTAAGAAAACGCATATTTATGCCCGTTGGTCGTTTGTAGGCATGTAAAATAACTGAGAATTAGAAACATTCAGGACGTGTTGTATATCTAGAGCACGCATAGAAAATGATATAAAATGAAGTGAGTTGTACGTATGGACCGGACGGGCAATGGCATTAGAATCACCTTAGAATATCAAAGCGGACAGTCGCAGGCAGTTGGCTATAACACACGAAGTATAGCAGAAAGTGCGATTCAAAGGTAGCACCGGCATGTGAAAAAGAGAATGTGAAATAGAAGAAACAAGGAATTACGTGTTGCCCTCTAACACTGGATTAATGTGTTACGTCTAACACTGGAAAGCATTGTTACCTCTTATAATAATAAATGATGGCGACTTAAGTTAATGGGCCATTTCTTTAGAACGTTAATAGAAGTGTCGTGAAGAAGGTGTAAAGGACGGAAATAAAAGGAACAGACGAACAATGTATTTGTGTGCATGTCAATTTGATATGTTGGGAGTAGCGAAGGTCAGAAAAACATATTGAATCCGAGAGGTAAAGTTTGATGCTTTGCCCGCCAATAGGTGAATCATATTGTACGTGTGAGTTTCTTGTGAATGCTCTGTAACGTGCTCAGGCAAAATTTTATAAACATTTATGTAACATTGAATTCAAACAAGTTCATGTACGCACGTGTCTCACCTTCGTCAGTGACGAAATTATAGTTTTCAAAACGGATTTTTAGTAGTTTTATTTTAATTACTTAAAAAAGTATTTAAAAGCTAGATAACTGGTAGTTACTTTTTTTTGTTTCGGGACAAATATACAGAAAATTTAACGTCATAATTCAGAATCAACAAGCGAGTATTTCTGACAGTCAAATGTAAAGCCCATCAAGTAATATGTAATCAATCTAAGTATAACGGAAGGAAATAGATGGAACGTGTCAACCAAAATCTTTCTACATATAAAAAAAAAAAAAAAAAAATTAAGGTATTTTGTAAATTGGAAGGGAACTGCCAAAAAGCTGTCTAAAATAACAGCGTAAACCATCTGATTAAAACAAATGGAATAAGATGAAAATTCAATGTCAATCGTTTGAAGACTGTTGATATCCCACCTCTCTCTTTCAAATAATGCCTTCTGTATTCAATTCTTCTATGGATTTCATTTCCGACTTTAATACGTTTTTTGAAATATTTATATGTTTTCAAAATTGTTGCAAATACTTGATTTTGTTGGTTATATCCCATAATTGACGTTTTAGTAAGTTTAATCCCTGTGTTTTGGCGTTTTAGCTTTACTCGCAAGTGTATACACAACAAAAAGAGTCGTCCATTATCTTATTTATATTTTTAATATTTCTTTAACGTAACTACACTTTAGCCAAACCACCTAAATGCTTAGAAGGATTTTTTATAATTAAAATATCCTTATTATTATTGAGCTATTATTACTACTACGAAATTAAAATTAACAACAAAATTGTGACGACAATAACAAAAATAGTTTAAATATTTTATTAAACTGTTTTTAGGCCTAATATTAATATTTTTCGGAGAAGAAAAGAAGTTTTTTAACGTTTACACGTTACTATATATGGTTGAACCTATGTTAGCAAATTAAGCTTAGCAGTAAAAACTGTGGAACATTTAGACGAAAGAGTACTTCAGAATTAACTAAGACTTCCAAGAAACAAGTTTGGAACATGAATTGAACAATGAAAACGTACCCCCAAAAAATATAGAAACATCAGTCAACATTAACTATGCATACTGTGACTTAATCTACGAAAATTATAGCGACACTCTGTAAAAGTATCCAAATTGCTAAACATTTTAAGAACAATTTCAAGAAATCTTGAAGGAAGTATGAAAAGAGACGAAAAGCAGCTGCAAGCGATGGCTGTAGCTTTCCCACATTGCTGCTTGGCTCGGAATGGTGGGTATAATGTCAGATAGGTTTGCGGGTGGTCAGAAACGAAATTTCTTTGAGAAATACAAGGAGAATCAATGCAGGATAATGTCTATAACAATGAATGCAAATAACATTGGAGGTTGACGGTTTTGCAAGTAGAACTCATAATCGCAAAAGAGACAAAGGAAACAACAATGATCATATTTCCCATTGATTCAAATAGAACAGTGAAAAAATTAATGGAGGTGTGAATTAGGAAGTTCGCCCGTGTAGTTAGGCTAGTGTCAAGTTGAAAGGAAAATATGACTATATTTGGTTAACTAGATGACTTGAAAATAATGAACACAATAAAGGACATTTTTTAGAGGATAACTTGAAGGACAATTGGTTTCCCTTTACTAGTTTTATAAAGCAGTTAAAAGAGACTATAAGACAGGTGGAATTGAGACAGAATGGAAGGCAAAGAAGGAGCGAAAGACAAGTATCAAACTGTGACAGCAAGCTGTCCAACCTACTTATAGTACATGCTGAGCATTAGATACAGTTTAATGTTTGTTATGTTGACGATAGAGACCTAAGTGTGCTACATTTTTGTAAGGTGTAAACAATTTGCCTCCGGTTCAAAAACGGCTTAAACCCTGCCATTTAATAAAACAAGATTTACTTGAAACGTAAAGAGATAACGCGCAGAAGCCGCTGACACATAATGGTAACCCAATAATTTATTCATAAGAAAGTGACACAGTACGGCACGGCATATGATTCATGGACGGACACAATAGCGGTATCGTAGGTGTGATTTCCTCGTCGTACTTGTTGTTGTTACCTAGACCTGGTTATGCACTGGAGACTTCCCAATACATCAATTACACTTGTCATTGACACCACAAGTTAATCCTCTTTACGCTGCCTCTGTTGTAGCTCTAATGTTGCAAAACGAGTAACTTTGTCGCTACTGTATTATGTGGCCAGTACGAGGGTCAGTTGTAAAGTTCTCGGAAATTTATAGCTTAGCGGTAGAACAAACGTTTGTCGTGTTACATACTTTATGTAAACATCTGTTAATATGCAAATATATCTGCTAATTTATTTATTGATTATAAGCTGTTCGAGTTTACGTGGCACATGTATTTTGAAATACAGACAAAATTAATTTTGTGCTGTGATTGAATTCTTTGGTAAAAAAGTCTACCGCCAATGACAAAAAGGTAAATGTCTTCTTCTTCTTCTTCTTCTTCTTCTTCTTCTTCTTCTTCTTCTTCTTCTTCTTCTTCTTCTTCTTCTTCTTCTTCTTCTTCTTCTTCTTCTTCTTCTTCTTCTTCTTCTTCTCCACGTCAAGGTATAGGCTTACAGCCTGTTTTACCTTCACTCAAGCCATCTCTTCCTTGGTCTACCTACATCTCGTTCCGTTGAGATCCGTCTGGCTTTTCGTGAAGATTTTGAGTATGTTTTAGTTTCCTTAGTAGAGGTTACCAACCTCTAACTAAGTAGTTAGGTGGTGGAGCCTAAAGGTACATGTATTATGAGATATTGTGGCTTGAAAACAAAGGTTTTTGACACTAAAGTTCGAACGTAGTCGTATAAGCATTGGAGGTGATCTCCGCAGTGGACGTCCAAAAAGTGCAGTAATATCAGACGTCGCTAAAAAACTTCATACACGGTACGGGGAGACCTCGGCGATTGACAGTGATGACATTGCTGAGATCATAGACATCGTACATGAGGTGTGTATCATATTTTAACTCAAAAGCATGATGAGAAAAAACATTATGCGAGGGGAATGCCGCATTTTGAGTTGTAGCACTTTCTGGGCGTCCAAGGCGAGGATCGTCTCTAATGCTCGTACGACCGCGTTTAAACTCGAGTACACACTTAGAAATATCTCCTAACACATTTACCATTTTGTTGTGAATTTTTACTGCCGCTAGGCGATTTTCAATAAAGAATTTTGACCGATTTTCGATTTTGTACATTTTTCAAAACAAGCGTGACTTGTAAATTTTTAACAGCTGATAAACAGTGAATAAATTGACAGATAGATTTGGAAATTAAGAGCTGTCTTCTTGAAATATGGATACTACAACAAACGAAAAAATTTAGTTCTACCACTAAGCTAAAGATGTCGCTCCGCAAAACTTTACTACTGGCCCTAGTACTGGCCGACATAATACAATAGCGGCAAAGTTACTCGTTTTGCAATATTAGAGCTACAAGAGCGGCAGAATAAAGAGGATTAACTTGTGACCCTCGTAAATTGTCTGTTACTCGTATGTGTTCGTACATACGAGTGTTTGCTGTATGCATTTTAAAACATTCAACTTTCAGATTGATCTCATATTTTATTGTCTGTCTGTGTAACACAAAGAACATGTTACAATATAATGATTATTAATTAATTTAATGGACACGACTAACTAGCGTTATACAAAAGTCAGAATTGTTCACTGCAAATCTTCTTCTAAATACTGTACCGTAAATCTCAGATGCACTGCTACAGAGCAGCGACTTTCAGAGCACCTATTAATATTTAGTATTGTTGAAACTACTGAAAGCTTCTTAAAAAGATTAGCGAGCGTCCTTTTAAAACTTTATACATTTTGTACTTGCATTACAATGCACTTTTTTTAATTAGTGTGTCTGTTTGCAACTCGTCTGTCACACAACGGTTTAACGCTGGTAGTGTTTAAGTTTGCTGGTAGGTTTAATATTCCTTGAACACGTCTTTCAAACGGATCCCTTTAACAACTTTGAAACGTGTCTACTGCATAAGAGGCTTTACCGTGTCATCTGAAAGTCAGAATGATAATATTTAGCTTGGCTATATGTTCTGAAACGGAATAATATATTGTGTATGCAAATGCGTTGAATAGCACTATGAATTAGAGTCGATCAACAAAGATGATAAAATATAATCTCAACAAAGTAAGTGCAAACGTTGGTTTTAAAATAAATAAAAGAAAAGATATAAATGTTTTATATCAACATTTATACACCAATATTCAACACTTATATTTCTATAAATATGAAAAAAAATATTTGATACTTGTACACCAGATGGAGACCTAAACATTGGTGGTAACGTTCTGGCAACTCCGAATGGATACTTTGAAGTAGTTGGGTAAAAAATAACAAAAATGTAGGACACAACACAGAAATAAGATTTTATCATACGGATAAGATCAAGGTTGACTGTGTTTGTAAATACGAATAAAGTGATGAAGGATACCAAACTGTCTTCCTGGCTAAAGATAACGTTTTAATCAATGACATACTGCTAGTAACGTGGATTTTCAACATAAAACGAAAATCACATATCATGATTGCGTGAAAGAATTATCCTGAGTATAACGAACTGACAAAGGAAAACACTTAAATGGGTACACAGACAAACCAGAGTAATTTAAGAAAAAAAAAAATGGGTGTATCGTGTGACACACACACCAGAAGTGAGAACTTCAGCGTCGAGTGGCGAGTGAACTGAGCCAACGTGTAAAAGGTTGCTCGTATGTATTTGGAGTAAGAAACATTTTGCTATAAAGAATTAGGATTCAAATAATGGTGAATGGGTAATTAAATGAGACGAGAGAATATTAGTGTGTATATGTATAAATAAATAGAATCATATCACACGTCATATTATTTTCAGTACAAATACGTATACAAACAAATATGTAAGAAATCATTTTTTTCATTGTAACAATATGGTTCACTCAACATTTAGTTGAAAAGAAGAATTTGAAATGCGCAACATAATAATTAAATGTTTTACAAAAAAAATATATATATATAAAAAGATTATTGTGCTAAGTTGACTATAATCACCAAAACTTGTTTGGTGCTGCCCTCTGGTGTCGGACCTGAAGTAAACGCCAATCATTTTGTGATCAGATGTGATCAAACGCCGAAGAAATTAATTAAAGAATAAAATGTTTTTTAATATTTACCTTATTCTTGTAATAATATTTAAACATTTAGAATATGCTCATATTCTTTAAAATATTACCCTATTGTTATATTATTCTTTAAAATATTATTCTTAAAATATTAATCTGACTCTTTGCTTAGAGGACACATATTTGAGGCAGTGAGGAAATTTTGGGTAGTTATGTGAGGAAAAGAAGTTTAATTGACCTGGCAACACTGCTTCTTCGTTTCAGCTATTCATGATGCGCTGAATCAGTTTACTGCCCTAGGAGCACGAGATGTATCGGAGTGAGCTGGGCACCGTAGTGCAGTATATGAAGTTCGAATTTCAAAACATTAAGATGGGAAAGACTGCTTAGGGATGGTCGTTTGTGGTAGGTTGTTAAAAAGCTTCTTCTTTATGTCCTAACGTTTCGACGGCTCCAGCAGCCGTCATCGTCAGACTTTGGACAAATAGAAAGATTGGATAGATGTCCCAAGTTAAATATATATAAACATTAGAAAAATTTTGATTTGATTTTTGATTTAAATATTAGAAAAACTTTGATAATTTTGATGTATTTTGATATTAGATTTTTTTCAATTATGGGATATATTACAAAAATCAGGATTTGTCGAATACTTTTTTAGTAATATAGAATTGTAGTACACACAATTATACAATAAACATTAAAAATTCGAAACACTCGGATTTGGGTTACAATTCCTTGTAGTCAGACATCTTACTGGATTTTCACAATTTTTAAAAAAACTTTAAAAGATTTATTTTTCGGACCAAGAGTTCCAAAATTTTGAAATTTCTAAAACCGACCACTAAGATGTTAGTTAAAACTCTCTGTAATTTGATATCCTGCTTGAATTTTTGCGATTTTATCAACCGTTGCACCAATTTTTAAGCCTGACGTTCAAAAATCTTGAAATTTAAGAAAATGAACATTATATTCAGATTGTGAATAAAATTCCATTTAATTTGATATTCCACATGAGCTTTTGCGGTTTTTTTCACAATTTTGACCGCCCACATTTTTGCCTCCCATCCCCCTATTTTTTGGAGGGATCAATATAAAAAACAATGTGGTTCTGTAACCATATGCTTGTTGGGACATGCACGAGGGGTTTTACGAATATCTGTTAATGAACCCTTAAATTATCGTGAGGCATAATACGCCAACAAACAGACAGATAGACAGAAAAAATGTCAAACGGTCGAGTCAAGACTGAGAACTCGCCGAAAAGCCAGAAAGTTTTAATAAATAGCGTGGATTACTCGTACCGTGAAAGCGTACGAAACTACTAGTCTAATTAACAGTTGATAAACTTATAACAATGTTAGGAACTTTTAATACACGATAAAATATATCCCTAACGTCAAAATAAGTTTTAATAATGTCAGTTAGTTATTGGATATTACGATGTAAACACTGTTTCAGTATTTCAGTGCCCACTTCACTCAACGAAGAAAGCATAATTAATAAACAGGTGAATATATTTAAACTCGGGACGAGCAAGAACGAGACGTCTGAGTGCGGTATCTTTAGACCGCACGATGCACACAATTGTTAGTAGACGAACCGAAGTATCAAATTAGCTTATTACGGGTGTAAGTGAATTAGTGAACAAAAGCAAAATGAGTTAGATATTGAAAGCAAATTTAAGAAATCTTTTTTTCTTGCGTTGAAGTTATTTCTCAAGTTACATTTTCATTTTCTTCAAAATAAAAATGAATGACGTTCTAGTGTAAAGGTGGTACGAATTTTACTGCCATCAGAAATGGAGTAGTCAGAAAATACGATTTAAGATCTTATAAAGTAAAATGTAGAATTATAATGCAAATTAAAATAGACAGTGAATACTCCATAGACTGAATTAAAATAGAGTCTTAACATCTAGGAAGAGTAAAAAGGAACAAACAGATTGCGTAATCTATTTAACTAAATACTGAGAATTACGGTTAACTGAAAACAGCCTCAAGTGTGTGAGATACTTCTACCGGTAGTAGACGCGTACACAAAGACTAGTGTATGAGTGTGCACGCTCGCGCGGGTGTGCGTCCGTTAATACGTTTGACTAGCCCGGGGTGTTTGCAATACCGTCTAGCAGAGACGAGACGTTATTTTCTCGCAAACTTAATATTTTCCAACGTGCGGAAAATATTTCTGCTTTTGTTGGTTTTAATTTCTATAAGCAAAGGAAATGAAAAACAAACGCAACGGTGACGGGGACGCAGTAACTTCCCCTCGTTCGTGATTAGGCCACACCGTTGTTCTGCGCTGTACCACGTTTCCTTGGTCTCGTTTCTCTTTCGCTCAATTATGCCAACGTTTTAATGAAAAACTGTGCAATAAGAAAAGGTGTAATTTAGAATATAATGAAAAATAAAGGAATCTTACAAGAAATAAGAAATAGTATCGTTCAATACAAAGAGACTAAATGAGAACATATTAATCAGAATATGAAACTTCAGTAAATGGGGAGGTCGGAGGAGTCGACGGGTGCTGACCGTGAATTATTTTTGCAATCAACATCCTCTATGTTCGATAAATATAAATTAGTAGCATTTATTAGTATACTTGAATTTGTTTATGTTAGGATACTTTTAAATAATAAACTGCATTTCAGTTTGATGTAATTACATATGAAAGTTAAATATACATTAGCAATATAATGTTTAAAAAGCTTAACATTTATTTAAAAAAAAACATTGTAGTATTTTATGACAAAGATTACATGCACAAGAAATTTTTATTCAAGAGGTTGGTTGGTTCAAATGTTAATTTCAGTTACTAAACTTTAAATATAATAACGATAATAATATTTTTGTAAATATTAAAGGAATAAGAAAACAGACAAAAACTGCAGTAAATTATACGAAATTACATCTTCAAAAAGTCAATTTTTATCGCTGAGCGCTGGTTTCTTTTCCTCATCGAACTGTTCCTATTCTGGGCGCGTAATTTATTTCGTAGTCAATATCGATCATTGCGTACAAGAACTGAGATCGACTCACACGCTCTACCTGATGTTTCCGACTTGCGATTCTGTGCGTGTCTGTGTCAGTCTCGCTTTAACGTTCCTACGACCGGTATTTGGTCATGACTCTCTCATCAACACATGGCCAGAATACGAGCAGTTTAAGAGACCAGGATTCACACATCGCCCCCCACCCTCGACTGTCAACAAGTATTTTACTGTTCTACGTTGCACCTGTTTTCTTTTAGTCCTTTCTTACTAAAGGGACCTGGTTGCTCCTTCAGATTTTCATCAGAGCTTAGCTAATTCGTAAAAAAAATGAGTCTCATTTTTTTCAACAGTTTACCATTGTCCGAACCCACCAGAGGAGTAAACATATTAAAACACAAAATTTTACATTACGTGGGGTTAATAATAAAGTACGTAAAATTCATGTAATTTTTCTCGTAACCTAACACCCCACAATCCCCCCTTTTTTTAAGCCGCTTAGGACTCAAAATTACAACAAACCAATAGTTTTGTGTACTTGATTTATAGAATCAATTTTTTATATTTCTTATGAATATTTCGATAGTCGCGGAACTACTGTAGTTTGTTATTTCATTTCAGCAGACGTCTAAGTAGAGAACTTTATTTTTCCATAATTCCCTCTCCCCGATTTTGATTTTCTAATACATGACGTCTTACAAGACTATACGCTATACGAGAAGTTTTAATTTAAAGTCTTTGTGTGAGTTTAATGACAACGATTTAGTTTCAGTTTGAAATTTAACTAAGACAGTGATGAAAATCATGGAAATTGATTGAACGACCAACTTTTGTAATCCGATAAGATTTAGATTATTAGTTTTTACCAGTTAGTAAACATATCGATCAAACTGTGCTCGATGTGAAATCTATGCTGTACTGATAGTGAGAAGAACAATCACAGAATGCTGTTGTTTCTTTCAATAAGTGGCGAAGCGAAGTTTACGTTATGTGCTTAAGACGACTAGGTCTGCTTGCCCATCCTCATTGTTGGTGACAAATAACACAGCGTTACTGTCTGGCATGCCTGGGCTATACATGAAACACACGCGCACACACACACACACACAACTAGTCCCTCTACATCGCACGTGATTATTAGATGGCTGATTTCTCTCTGGCTGTGGTGGAAAGCCAGTTGTATCACCGCCAGTGGGACCAACAGGCCGCAAACCTAATGCTTGAAGGGAGGAAGAAGAAAAAGAAGAAGCAGGGCTTGCAATTTACAATAACTACAAATAATTTATTATTACAACAATGATTAAAATGCAATAACGTATAACAGTAAATAATACAGAAATAATATTGTACTGATTACGTAAAGGAAAGAGTGATCTTCGGGTAACTCTTAACCTCAGTTGCAACTCCGTGGTTTCAATACTGCTTACTACGTCGCTGTTTACATTCGCTCCTGCTCCCGTTCCCGCTTGAGTGGCAGTGTTGACATAGGGGTATAACCACTCAGTTCGGGACTTTGTATGCTCGTGCGCTCTCTACTCTAGGCCAGCTGGTACTTTGTCTATCCTTATGAGTTTGCCGCCATTGCCGGTCACGTTATCAGCAAGTCAAAAAGAATGTAACTTTTTTATTGAATTTATTTTATCGATGATTTGTTTGTAAAACAATTTAGTGGTAAGAAGTCACGGGTTGTAATGTAGTATATACTGTGTGACCAACACCTGCACTGAGTTTCTGGAACTATAGAATTACGAATAAGGCAATTAGCTAGCTACATAGTAAGGTAGGCCTAAATTGCTTACGCATCGACAGAAGTTAATTCACGTCACTGCTTTCAGTTAACATTGAAGTGACACCCTTTCTTATGTAAATATGAATATTTTAAAATTACATATTGAATTCACAATCACTTATTTATGATAATAAACTCAACATTCTAGTTGCAATAATTTGCAATAGTATAAATAATTTGCAACTAATGGTATTATAATTAGACGTTCTAACGGTACTCCACTTGTAATATTTAACAGAAGGTTTCATTCAACGTACACGTATGAATATCCAGGTACAATATTGCGAAAGACGAATAACCAGAAAATGTGGAAATGTATTTTTAGTTTAAACGTTTGCTTGAGATTAAATCTGAAAAAGACGAGCACAATATTTAATGGGGCAACACCAGGTGAGATTCAAAATTGATGGTAAAGGCCTGACAGCTATGAATGGTGTGTATTATTTGGATAAAATAGTAACAAATTGTGATGCTTAACGTTGCTAGTGCAAT
Source organism: Magicicada septendecula (assembly GCA_034769895.1). NCBI lineage: Eukaryota > Metazoa > Arthropoda > Insecta > Hemiptera > Cicadidae > Magicicada > Magicicada septendecula. The sequence continues at coordinate 333,432,725 of CM068370.1, forward strand.
AAAATGATGTGGAGAGCCTTTGAAAAGATGAGCGATATTATGAAATTCAACAATCTTTGTGTTTAAACAGCGGAAGATTAATCAGTAGAAACAGGTTACAATTAAATGCATACGGGAACTAAACACACACCGTTAGATCGTCTAATTATGATACCATTAGTTGAAAATTGTTTACACACACACACATATATAGTTGTATCGTATAGTTGATTTACAGAATTAAGAAAATAAAGTGGACGTACATATGAGGTTGTATTTGGAGAAAACCTGTGAAAGCCTATGGAAGGGTGTAATCAAGGCTAATAGGCTGAAGCTGAAGCTAATGTAAGGAAACGACAATGTAGAGCCATGAAAGAATGAGTTGGTCAGTACTGTTGTACAGTTAACTTTACTAGATTTGCTATAGAGATAAATACTTACATATTTTCTATATTTGAGGAGATACTGCTAAACACCGAATACAATCGTCGCCATGTTCATGCAATTGTGTTAGTTTTATTACATACTACCTTAAATCTAAATCGAAATTATATACACACACACACACACATTTTGTTTTTTAAGCTCGAGCATTTTTGATTTTAGCGAATGAACAACATACAAATAAGTGAATCATATCCAGTTACGACTTAGGTGAATAGATAATATTAACTATTACCATTTTTGTCAAATGTTATTGCTGAATCGCCAATTTTTTCGTACTGGACGAGGAATTTAGGTATGTCTACCGTTATGTCCAAAACGACAACGGTCACCGCGTTCTCCTCCTGCACGAGACTGTCCGTAATGGCGGAGACGCCGAAACGTCTCGTCCAATACGATGTAATTAGCGGATAAACAATAATTTACGACAAAATTGAAACTGCAAAAACTGCTTACAAAATTACCCTGGCTAAAAATGAGCAATTAGCTATGACCTGTACTTAATGCATTGTGCTGCAGGGTCGACCCCGTTGACCTGCTCCGCTTCAGTTTTAAAAGTCAGACTCTTGAAGTCGTTAGATTCTCCTACCAGCAATTAAGGCTATACTGAACGCCTACAGGTACCGTGTATGCTGTAGCAAACACTGTATACTACACAGAAATTTAAACGCAGAACTTTTAACTTTAGATTTTCATCTGCCTATTTATCGTAATGAGCAATTAAGAAAATATATTAGATTGTATTGAAGTGAAACGACTTTCTCTGGTAGCTGTCTGGAAGGAAATTTATTATCTACCTACCAACTCGAAACGCTTGATAACACAAAAACGGATCAGTTGAACTGATATAGAAAACGAGAGATAATAGGACTGTCAAGCAACTGCTACGATAGAGATAGAGAAGAAGGAAATAGAGGGGAACCAAAGGATGAATAAAATAAGACAAAATGTTAGAAGCATTTCATGTTTGAAGCTTGATTGTTAGAACAAAATCAATGGGTGAAGAGGTATTTTCAAGTGTATTGTTGCGGTTGCGGTTGAAGGCTGGCTGCCGGAGTAGAACGTAGAACGCTGTGAAACCTACTTAAGAAGATTAGTCTGAGTTGACTTTTAAATCTTGTTTTATCTCCCCATACACTATCAACCTTGTTAGTTACAGCCAGATTACTTTACCCTTAACCATTCCCACCGTAACATATATTTAAAACATACTCTTACCTTTCACTAATCACAGTCAGTCATCAACACTGGTTACACCGTACACACGCTTCACGTTTCCTCCGAACAAACACATTCCACTCTCTACTAACTCACTCACTTCACACCTAAAACTAACACAAAAGTTTGTGTTACATACTGTTACAAATTATTCCTAAATTCACGATAATTAATCAAACAGGTTTAATTATAACGGATATCTCTGCAAACTCTTTCCATACTGAGTGCCTTATAGTTTTCCAAAACATTGACAAAAAAGTATTATGATGTTACATTTTACGTACAAAATTTACACAGATGGCAAGTGATAATACTTACTGGAGACAACAGTGAATACATTCATAACACGTGCAAAGTTTTAAAGTAACGTACAATACATCCTTGTAATCCGGAAGTATACGAGAAGCGGCAACTGCTATGTGTCGCTTCTGTAGGCAATCATTTGTTTCAGACTAGTATTGTCAGATCAAGAGTTGCTAAACTTTCTCTGTAACTACTGCACATGTGTGTCTTGTTGTAAACTCAGGATGTTCCTCACTACTTACTTGTACAGGCATGTGGTTGGATAACAACTACAATAATATAATGTAGTATTTTGTACATTTTAGTCATAATTAGCTATAATATAGTAAGAATATAATAGACAATATATAATAGGCATATATATATATATAAATGATAATTATAGGCTAAGTATTTATTTAACAAGTGTAAAAAGTAACAAGAATATACTTGATTTCATCATCATCATCATCATCGCCACTTCACGGATTAGGCTACATTACCTTTTCCGGAAACCATCTCGTCCTCGGACGTCCCACACTACGATACCCTGTGGGTTTATAATTTAGGGCAAGTTTGGGAAGGCGATCTTGCTGTATTCTTCCCAAATGGTTACACCAGTTGGTCTTGTATTCCGTAATTCATACCCTGTAATTTAAAAATTAGTAATTCTCGCCTTATCTGTGCATTATTTATTCTGTCTCGTAACGTACACCTTTTGACCAACATAAGAAATTTCTCTTGATGTAACCTTCCCTGTGTCTCTCTGTGAAAGTACCCATGTCTCACTCCCATACAGCGCGACCGGCACAACCACAGTCTTATAAAACGTACACTTAGTGTCTTTCCAGGTTTTGTATTCTGAGGATCTAAGTTTATTTTCGACATCACAATTAACTGCGGTAGATATTTCGCATCCAAGGTAATTAAAACTGGATACCTGCTCTAAGATGTTTCCATTTACCTCTATCTTCGTCCTTACTTGATTTTTGTAAAGAAACTATACCTACTTTGAGGATTTGAAATCATCGTCAGCAATTCAAATCTAAAGTTGATTAGCAGTTGCTGGTAGATATATTTTATTTTACTAATTGTATTTATTGTTAAAAACAGCTCATACTTATGGAGAGGAATAGACCTATATTATGCATAAGTTCATAATATTTTTGTCATATTTAACTATTATTGTTAAATTTAATTTAATTTAAAATGTTGAGAATGTTATGTAAGTTTTATTCGTGTTTGTTTTTATTCGTGTTTATGGAATAGGCGGGAAATATGGAATACGGTTGTTTCAGCTCTTTTGAAAATTTGTTGTTCTTATAATATTCTGGAAGTACTACAGGAAGCAACTAGGAAGAGGTAGTGTCATTATGACGCAACAGACCGACTGGTGTTGTTGCGAAAGAAGCTTGGCTTGTTTGTTTTGGTGTTTACAGAAACTTTGCAGGTAAGTGTTAACAATGCAGTTTGCATTTCTTGGACAGGTGCTATCGACTCTAGTCAACTTAATCTCTTAGTTTAAAGTGTAGTTTTGTTTACCTTTGGGTTATAACAGTCATTCTAGTGTATTATAACCTAATAAGAATAATTCTTTACCAAGATGGCGAGTCGGACAATACGGAATACGACTACTCTATATTGCCCATATATTTTATCAGTATTCCATAATACCCGTACGTATTTTTTACATTCATCTTAATTTAACACTCTCAATTAAAACACCACTTCAGGATGTTGTAAAATGTTTATAGGCAAATGTTAATGGGTATATTACCATAATATATTAAATATCAATCTCAATCTCATGACAAAATAACTAAAATTAGTGGGCTGTATCACTCAGTGCTTAAGCAGCTCAAGTTGTTTCATCTGTCTAAATAGCAGAAGACAGAAGGATCTATAATTCCTATTTTGGAAAGATTATAATTATAAAACAGGTAACCGATTACATAAAACAGTTAAGAAAACATTAAAATTCAGAAGGTTTTTTCATATTTTCTTTACAGACATCCCGAAGAGGAGAGACCGGCCAACCATAAGAAAACAGTGGGACCCACAAAATATGAAGTTGGTTGTACACGAGGTCCGCGACAAGTAAATGGAATTCCTAAAGGCTGCTAAAACTTTTTGCGCGGCCAGATCTACTCTATTTCGGCTAGCTGCTGAGACGTCTAGTGAACCTAATGTGCGACATCAAAGTCACTGGTCGGAAACCAGTATTCAGCCGAGAACTAGAAGCAGAATTGGTAAGGTATCTTTATAAGTGGAATCATTATATTATGGTGTTACACGACTAGGTGTAGGAAGGATGGGGTACCAAATGGCCATACGAAACCACATTATACATCCTTTTGGAAGAGGCCAAGCTGGTAAGGATTGGTAAATAGATTTTTAAACAGACACAAACATGTGTCATCAGTATTTAAACCAACTACAACATCATATCCAAGATTTAGAGGCTTTCGTAAAGGCAAAGTACTAAAATGTTTTGATTTGCTAGGTCTTTATAAAAAGTTTAATTTTTTGGTTAATCGCTTGTTTAATGTGGATGAAACGGGGCTTTCTGTAGTTCAAAGAGGCAAACGTCGGGTAGGAGCCTTTACTGCTGCAGAAAGAGGTTTTCTGATCACTTTCGTTGCATACATGAGTGCAGCTGGTGATTCTGTGCCACCATGGAAAGGTCAGCCATGCGTATGTGACTATGATAAAGACAACGTGGTATATGAAAAGAATTCAACAATATGTACGTGTTACTAATGTCACAGGTAGAAGGTGAAGTTAGACCTGCACGGACAGCCAAGGAAGTTATTCAGTTTATTATGAAATTGCACTTCAATGAATCCTTTCCCAACCTGTGTCTCATTCTACAGTATTTTCTTAACAATTTGTTTGTCTGTGACCTCATGTGAAAGAAGTTTCTCAAACTGAAATTAAAAAAAAACATCGTAGATCAAGGATGCGTGAGAAACATGGCGATTTTGTTTACAAAAAGAAACACTTCCTTGAATTATATAACAGATAAATTAGGTAAAATAAAGACTTAAAAACATATTCATAATGTAATTTCTATGTAACTTAATTTATTTGAAACTTTAACTTTTTATCGTTTTTGTATGTCTTTTTGTTTATGTTTCGTTAAAACCTATAAATAGTGAGTTTAATATTTTGATATGAAGACCTAGGCCTACTACTAAAATCTATGAAATTTGTACATATACAATAATAAAACCGTATCTGGGGACCCAAAATGGAAGGCCACCGCGGGCCTTGGTTAGCCTTTGTCTCATCAAATATGGTTATAAGCAGACGTATTATGAACGATGAGTAATGTGAAGAATTATTTCCTTGCACAGCAGTAAGTTGCAGATAGAAAAATATTAACATTTATGTGTATTGTTGTAATTGTTAATAACAATACTTCTTCCGTTTCTAGGCAATTGATCAAAAGTTATGGAATTTATTTAGTTTAATTTAAAGCGGCAACGATCACGAGTGTCCTATCGATGTCTCTGCAGATAAATTCATCTCGTGGCCTGTTTACCCATTGTGAAATACTCTAGGTACATGGGAGGTTTATTATTTTGACTGTCGCAATTACGACACGGGCATCACACTCACACACACCTGTTTGGCGGACACATGCTGGCGCGCAGTTTGCGTGTTGGGGCTAATGCAAGCGCGCGCCTTGCATTGACTCCAGCATGCATTCTCGCGCTCATGCAGCTGTCGCCAACGCGTACAGACTCACACCGCACCGCTTGAGCCGACACATGTCCTGCGTTGCAGTCTGCGTGTTGGAGATAGTGCGAGCGCGCGCGGCTTGCATTGACTCCAGCATGCATTCTGGTACGCGCATGCATGTGCGCTCGCGGTGCACGCACATGCCTTGTTGTTTTAATCGTGGCAATCATAGTAGCAAAGTTTTCCAATCTGGGGTATGCTCACAGTGGGCAAATACAGCCAGGGACGAATTTACTGCAGAGACACAGAAGATCAAAATATGTTAATGTTTGCAATTGACATAACAAAAAATAATTCTCAGTACGATATGTCATGCTTAATAGATATTTTAATAAAAACAAGTTTCACTGTAACGGATGCTTACATTGTAACGCCTATGTTGAATGCCGGTTTTAATAATTATTGGCAAAAAAATCACTTGCACTGATAACATCAGGAGGGAACCGCAACGCAAATCATGGAATGACAGAATCCGGGAATAAATGACGGCCATGAGAGAAAGGAGTCTGTACGATGCGATAGCCTATGGTAGAAGAATTTGTAAAAGACGATTGATGATTGAGTAGATACCGTTTTGTTATTTTAGGGCTATAATTAACTTATTATATTATTTATGTACTGTACATATTTAACCCAAATACAAATACGTAAGATGAAATGCAATTGTTTACCTTATACAATACCCTGTTATAATTAATAGATTGCAGGTCTACACATGGGGCGCCCATTAACATGCGAATACAGTTTAGACTGTAATCGTGTCTTATTTACTGTCTTCATCATTAAAGCTATTTCGGAAGACAGACGACGGTGGCTTCCATCAATTCACTTAGCTTCGTTAGTATTTTTCCCAGAAAAAGTATGAGCGATTTACTTATGAAAGTATCACCTTCATATCTGGGTGCAAACAAATTTGTTCACTCAATGGTGTAAAGATTATTAATCCTACTAAATCTACACAAGATTCGCCTGGTATTAGACTGGTATACAAGCCACAGACGAAATATTTATATCATAAATATGGGAAGAGTTAACCACGTTAAGATAATTTTCTTACTACCTCACACCACACACAAACTCCAAGAATTAGATAAATCTTTCATGTAGAACAGTTACTACTTCATGCCATACTTTCATGATTCACTGGTTTTACAGAGCCAGTGATGAGATCCCAATGTGTTTGAGACATAACATTAGAGTTCTTAGCCAGTACGATATAGTGAACCAGGACGTCTAACTGCCAGGACGAAAGTCTGAAAATACAGACTGGTGAAATTGCAGTCAATGGTTTTAGTGTTACTGGTACTTGCCCTGCCAACAGACAAATCTTGATTTCGTTTCTGCTCGTATGCTGCACTTTTACCCAATTATATAGACGCTGAGGAAAGAGACGAAGTCGCTTCAATTCATGAAGACAGAGAATCTTTGAACGCCACTCAACACACCGCAGTACGGGTAGCCTAAAATAACCACTGTTTCACCATAGACTCCAGATGAGTCTGGAGATTTCTCTCAACGAATCCAATAGTAAACGTCCTTCAAAAACTGATAAAAAGAAAATTACATAACCTCGCCTGTAAGGAAACAAGAAAAATATTTTAAGAAAAATATTGTAACAGTACAAGATGGTAACAGTAGTAGTAACTCAGAGAACTTGACATTCTTTTCTGATGAATCGTCAGACTGGAACTTAGAAACGCAGGTGATGAAAACACGCCTGTTGACCACAGTTTTGAATGTCTGTTTTGTGACGGTAAGTTCTCCGATAATGCTAACGGTAATGCTAACAATGCCTTATGTGCTCTTTATGGGTGCATAGTGATTGTGCAGTGTCGAAATGTAAATCCTTGCATATCTGACTTTTACATACATTTTTTTTTTACAAATTAAGACTCAGAAAATTTGCTGATATTACTCTTATTATTTTTTATTTTGTGTGGTAAAATTTGTTAGTTTTACAGTTTTTAGCAAACATTGGTCTTTACAAACATTAAAAGTTTTCCATGTCAAATACGTCACTTTCTATGTTAAACATAGTTTACAATGATATTAATAATCCTGATGTAAACATTTACATCTTTTATAACGGTGGATTTTGATCTACATATAATTTTTGGGTTTTTTCCACAATTGTTAAAGACACTTTTGTTACATTCGTTCTTCTTCTTCTTCTTCTCCTTCTTCTTCTTCCCCAACAAGGATTAGGCTTTGGTGACCTGTTCTGGCTTCACGGATTTACTCCCATCTTTTCTTTAGGATTTACTCTTTTTCTCCTACCTGGCTTGTATCTACTTGCCATTTAAAGCTAAAGTAAGGGAAAAGATCTTTCTGTCTTTCAAAATGCTGGTTAATATATGGTTTTTCCTTACGGTAATTACAAAACGATCAGTGATAATCGTACTTTTATCTGTTTTAGTAAATACAGACTGTAGAAATAATCTTTTTACAACACCCCTTCGTTTATCGTTATATACATCTTTTTATTTTGAAAAGTTTAATAATTTTAACTAACTATGGATACTCTCGCCTTGGTTTACATATATTAAAATTAACGCCTTGTGTTTAAGAAGCAAATTTAAAATTTGTGTATCGTTCCTACATTTTATTGCAGTGTTAATAATTCCGAGTTGAGTGTTGAACATTCCAAACTATGATCTAATGTTGATTAAAATGTTACTGAATTCCAACAAGAATTCTTTAAAAAACTCAAGTCTGCTAACGACACTTATATTACATACAGACTAATTCTAATGGACATAATCAGTTATACATTTACAGCGATTGTGCCAAACATGGTTAAACTGACAAGAAGTTGAAAACGCTTAGCGACGGGCAAAATCATATTCATTAGGCCGACGTAGTTTGGCGGGTAATGAGTTGCGGAAACACTCCGACACGCCGATGACAGCCATTTACATGTAATTTCCTCTAAACAAGCGTTCACCCCAACTCTCCCTGTGAGACGTCAAACATTCCACCCGCTAGCTGGAACGCGGAATGTCTTCTATTCACAGAGTTCACTTTGACGGCTGCTCTGAAAACATTTTACTTTACGTTATGATTAAATATCTGAAATTACGTTGAAGTGTTAAACACGAAAACCAAATAAATTAAAATTACATTTAATTGAAAACGAAAATGTTAAATTGTTTATAAATAAACAATTTTGGATAAACGACGTCGGCGAACCGGCAACTGTTCCCTTTCTTGTTTTTTATACGTGTTAATGGAAACGATAAATAATCTGCGGGTGGTAGACCAAATGCACACCTCCACGGGAGGGAGCTTCAGCAGTTACGACGAGAGCCCAGACTTAAATAAATATCTCAACCGCAAAACAAGTATGTATAAAACAGAATATTTTAAATCAGTAGTAGAAGTCAGAAATATTTTTGATGGCAGAGATTACAAAATGTAAATTTATGTTTTTAAGTTCCGTAATTTCAAAAGCGACGCGGCAGAACAAACACAAATAGGTCATGAACAGATTGGGATGAAGTCGAGGACAGCTAAATTATGTTCTGTGTGACAAATGTTTCATTAGAAAATCAAAATGAGAATGTTAAACACTGTTGTATGCAACGTTATATACAACGCTGACATATGGAGCAGAAATCGCGTGTTAAAAATTTTGATGAGAAATTTTAGAATAAACACATGGACAGAATTACCAGCTAGAAAATTGAAAAACGAGTGACGTATAGAAAGACACCCAACAATATAAAGAAGAAAAGCGATTAATATTTGGAGTGCAAGAAGAGCAAATTCGGGCGAAAAGGGAGACTCGAACAAATTGAAGTCCCGTTGTTACAACATTTTATAACAATTTTGTTATGTAGTTTAAAAACTGCAAAAACACCATCAATGCATTTTGGACTTTCGTTTCATGTTGTCCTTGAATTGGTATTCATCCTACTCTGTCTATACTTCAGCTGTGCACTCTGTGCTTTTCTCAGTCACGTTTTCAAAATTTGTTTACAAATAGATTGAGATAGGGAATTCCAAATGAATATTCCATCGGATTAATGTACTGTCGGATTATGTATATATATATATATATATTACTATATATATATATATGTATATATATATATTACTATATATATTACTATATATATATATAAATAATATATTAATATATATTTATATATAAATATTTATAATAATAATAGTATGTTTTTCTTTTTTTAATCTAATAAAACAAAAAGAAAAACATACTATTATATATATATATATATACATATATATATATATTTATTATATATGAATATATAAATGTGATAATACAGTAATATTAACATTAATATTTTTAATTTAACTTTAAATATACTGTATAAAATCATAAATATTAAAAAACCGGGATTACTCAAATGAGTGAATATTGTTGTAAAAGCTCTGTTTACAAAGGTTTGATGCCATGATGTATAAATTAATGTAAAAATATAATAGTATATTTCAAAAAATTCACCAGCCATGAATTCTTATTTTTATTGTGAGGAAACATCGATTAAAAATAATACATTTTTGAGTGAATATTGCTTTAAAGGGATTGCTTGACATTTTGGAAAACTATGCTATTAATAAATAAGTAAAAGGAGGAGTTTTATTCTAGCTTGTAAATTAAATATTTAATTATATTACATGCATAACTTTAAATTGATTGAAAACTATCTAAATGATAATTATCCATAGCGCAGTATTAAGTATTATTAATTATTAATTTTAGAGATAATAATTTTATTTATAGAGGACAAAATTCGTGCCAGCAGTTGCGGTTACACGATTCTCTAAATTTAATTATATTAGTTTCAGTTAAAAAATAAATTAATAGTAAGGTTTTTAAATTTTGGTGAAATAATGTATAAATATGTGTTTACTTTTATGTCTGATAAACTTTTATCTAAAACTAGGATTAGATACCCTATTATTGAAAGTGTAAATAAAATAACTAGATTATTAATAGTTATGATCTTTAAATTCAAAGAATTTGGCGGTAATTTATCTAATCAGAGGAATCTGTTTTGTAATCGATAACCCACGATAGATTTCACTTTATATAAGTTTGTATACCTCTGTCAAGAATGCTTTATCAGAATAATTTTCATTTATTTTATTAATAAAATGTCAGGTCAAGGTGCAGTTAATTTTAAAGAAAGAATGGATTACATTATTATAAAAATGAATTGTTTTCTATAATGAAAATCATGAAATTGGATTTGAAAGTAAATTTATTAAATATAGTTTTTTGAATTTAGGTTCTAAATTATGTACATATCGCCCGTCACTCCCACTATAAAGTGGGATAAGTCGTAACAAAGTAGCTGTACTGGAAAGTGTGGCTAGAGTGCAAATTAAAGCTTAAGGCATATTATTTACACTAATAAAAATTATTGATTTATCAATATAATTTGAATAATAATTTAAATTTATAATTAATTTATTGAGATTATTTTAAGTAAAAATAATTATTTAGTTTTAGTACTATTTATGGAAAAAATATTTTTAATTGAACTGTGAAGATCAAACAATAAATATAAATAAGTAAAATTATAATTTGTACCTTTTGTATCAGGGTTAATTAATTATATATAAAAATTTATTTTTCCCGAATTATAGTGATTTAAAGTTATTTGTTAATTATTGTAATATAAATATTAATAAAATAATTTTAGTGATGAAACTTCTCTCGAACTATAATATTTCTTTCTGGTTTCTTAAGAATTAAATTTAATTTAAAATAAATATTATAACTTATATTTTAATATAAAGTTTTATATTTATTTAATTATATTAAGGATAAGCTAAATATAACTTCTATAATATTTTAGATTTTAATTAATTAAATAGGCTTGCAATTAGCCTTTTTATATGAGTAAGTTAAATTTTATTTTTTATTTTAATACATTTAATATATTTTAGGTATATATTAAGAAAATTAAATTAATAAAAATATTTTTATTAAAATGATTAAATTAGTAAATTATGATAAGTTGTATTTAAGAACTAGGCAAATATAATTTTCACCTGTTTACCAAAAACATGTCCTTTAGAAAAATATTAAAGGTCTATTCTGCCCAATGAAATTTTAATGGCCGCGGTAAGTTGACCGTGCAAAGGTAGCATAATAATTAGTCTTTTAATTAAAGGCTTGTATGAATGAATGGATGAAAAATTTTCTTTTTTAATTAAAATAGATTGAATTTAGAGTTTAAGTAAAAAATCTTAGATAAATAAGTGGGACGAGAAGACCCTATAGAATTTTAAATAAATTTGTTTTACTAGAATTTAGAATTAACAACTGAAAAAATTATTTTATTTTTTGTTGGGGTGACATTATAATAAATAAAACTTTAAATGAACTTTTCATAAATTAATGCTTAATTGATCCAATTTTTTGATTATAAGATTAAATTACCTTAGGGATAACAGCGTTATTAATTTGGAGAGTTCATATCGATAAATTAGATTGCGACCTCGATGTTGGATTAAGAAAAGAGTTTAGAGCAAAATCTAAATATTCTGGGTCTGTTCGACCTTTAATTTCTTACATGATCTGCGTTCAAATCGGCGTGAGCCAGGTTGGTTTCTATCTACTAATATATTTTTGATATTAGTACGAAAGGACCATGTCAAATAATTTAATTTATTCTATTTTAGCAAAAAGTGCATTAAATTTAGAATTTAATTATGTAATAATATTACATGTAGAAAATGTTTATAATTACTGTTTTAATTACTGCTTTGTTTATTTTGATTGGTGTTGCATTTTTAACTTTGATGGAGCGTAAGATTTTAAGATATATTCAAATTCGTAAGGGTCCAAATAAAGTAGGATTTATCGGTATTTTACAACCATTTTCAGATGCTATTAAGTTATTCTTAAAAGAGAGAAATATACCAATGTTATCCAATTATTTAATTTATATAATTAGACCTGTGTTAGGCTTATTTAATTCTTTACTATTGTGAGTCATTTATCCATACTTAATCAATTGTGTTTCGTTCAATATGGGTATAATATTTTTTTTTTGTTGTACAAGAATAGGGGTTTATAGTTTAATGATTACAGGCTGATCATCAAATTCTAATTACGCTATATTGGGTTGTATTCGATCAATTGCTCAAACTATTTCATATGAAGTCAGTCTCGTATTAATTATTTTGTGCCCTATTGTAATGATTGAGAGTTTTAATTTAATTGAATTTTATTTTTTTCAACAATTTATATGATTAGTATTTCTGTTTTTTCCTTTGAGAATTTGTTGAATTTCATCATCAATAGCTGAAACTAATCGATCACCATTTGATTTTTCTGAAGGGGAATCAGAATTAGTTTCTGGATTTAATGTTGAGTATAGAGGTGTAGGATTTGCATTTATTTTTTTAGCTGAATATGCTAGAATTATTTTTATGAGTATAATATTTTGTTTAATATTTCTAGGTAGAAAAATTAATTCTTTAGTTTTTCCTATTCAACTAACATTAATTTCATTTTTATTTATTTGAGTTCGAGGTACTTTACCTCGTTATCGTTATGATAAATTATTATATATTTAGCATGAAAATCATATTTACCAGTAAGTTTAAATTTATTGATTTTTTTTTCATGATTAAATCTATTATTTAGTTCATTAAAAATTGTCTTAATATTAAGTTAATAGAACTTAATTTTCTTTTCTTTACTTTCAAAGTAAATGCTTTATTTATAAGCTAATTAACTATTTAATTAATTTATCTCAAAAAGATTTAATTATAGGGTCTAAAACAAAATATATAAAATAAATTGTTGTTAAAAGTATCCCGATCTTGATATATGGGTATTCAACAGGACAAGCTCCAATCCAAGTTAATAAAACTAAAACAATGAATAAGTATCAAAATAAAATCTGATTAATAGGGTAATTTAATAGTCCTATAAATTTTGAATTGTTTATGAAGGGAACAAAAATTAAAATAAAAATTGATATGAATAATGCAATTACTCCTCCTAATTTATTAGGAATAGATCGTAGGATTGCATATGCAAATAAGAAGTATCATTCTGGTTGAATATGTTTTGGAGTAACTAATGGGTTTGCTGGAGTAAAATTATCAGGGTCACTTAATTTATATGGTTCAAGTATCATATAACAAAAAAAAATAATTAAAATTAATAAAAATCCTAGTACATCTTTAATAGAAAAATAAGGATGGAATGGAATTTTATCATTATTTGAATCAATTCCAAGTGGATTGTTTGACCCCATAACATGCAAGAAAATAAGGTGTACAATTGTTAATGCTAAAACAACAAATGGTATAATAAAATGGAAAGAATAAAATCGAGTTAATGTTGCATTATCAACAGCAAATCCTCCTCAAATTCAATTTACCAAAGTTGTCCCAAGATATGGAATTGCTGACAATAAATTTGTAATGACTGTTGCTCCTCAAAATGATATTTGTCCCCATGGAAGGACATAACCTATAAAAGCAGTAGCTATTAAAGTTAATAAAATGATCACTCCTACAGCTCAAGTTTCAAAATTTTTATATGAACCATAATATAGTCCTCGCCCAACATGCAAATAAACACAAATAAAAAACAATGAAGCTCCATTTGCGTGTGAAATTCGTAATATTCATCCATGATTAATATCACGACAAATATGTCTTAATCTATTAAATGCACTTGCTACATCTGCATTATAATGTATTGACAAAAATAATCCAGTTAAAATTTGAACAACTAAACATATTCCTAGCAGCGATCCATAATTTCATCAATATGATAAATTCGTAGCTGCCGGTAAATCAATTAGTGAATTATTTATTATTTTAATTAGTGGGTGTATATGTCGAGTGATGTTTAACATTCGTTAAAATTTTCTCCGTAAAGGAGACAATTTAATTCTAATAATATTCACAACAACAATCAATGTAAATAGAAGATAAATAACTAACATAATAGTTATTATTCCTGACGGAAATATATATAATTTTTTAATTATAAATCTATCAAATAAATTATTCATTTCCAATAATTTATTAACTCTATCTATCTTAAATCTAATAGTATTTATAGTTATGATCAAAATTCAAATAATTATGTTTAATATTAATAATTTTATTGAAAAATAAAATTTTTCATTTGAAGCAATTCTTGATATATATATAAATAAAATTAATATTCCTCCAATAAAAACAAGAAATAAGATATAAGAAAAAAATAAGAATTTATATAAAATATACAAATAATTCTGGTTAGTATTGTTTGTATTAATAAAATAGATCCTATTGATAATGGGTGCTTCATAAAAATAAAATTTATTGATAATAGAATTGTAATTGATATCATAATTTTCATACAGAAGATAATTTAATAAAAATGTAAGCTTTGGGTGCTTAAAATGATTCTTTACTCTCTTCTGAAGTTTTAAAATTATTAATTTATCTTAGATTTACAAGATCTAAATTTTTTTTTAAACTATTAAAACGAATGAATTTGTCATTACCTTTATTGTATTTAATTATATTTATATCGGGCATTATCTCATTATGTTTAAATCGAAAACATATCATAATAAGTTTATTAAGATTAGAATTAATAATTTTAAGATTATTTTGTATATTTTCTGCATTTCTATCAATTGAATTAAATGATATATATATATTAATAGTTTTGCTAACATTTAGTGTTTGTGAAGGAGTTGTAGGATTATCAAGATTGATTAATATGATTCGATCACATGGTAATGATCAACTATTATCAATATCTTTAAAAACATGTTAAAATTAATTTTATTTTCATTATTTTTAACCCCTTTATTATTTAACATATGGTTATTAAGAAATATATTAATTCTTTTAGTGCTATTTATCATCTTATTCTTTAGAAAAGATTTAATTATGCTAAGATATAACATACATATAGATAATATTTCATATAGATTAATTATTCTTACAATTTGAATTACCTTCTTAATAATTAATTCTAGTCCTTTATATAAATATAATAATATAAATTTATTTTTGTTTATAGTGTTATTATTAATAACATTATTAATTTTATCATTTTGTTCATACAATATTATAATATTTTATATCTTTTTTGAAACTAGTTTGATCCCTACCATAATTATTATCATAGGATGGGGGTATCAACCTGAACGAGTGAATGCTAGATATTATTTATTGTTTTATACTTTATTCGCATCTCTCCCCATATTAGTTTCAATTATATATATGTATAGAAATAATATAACTAATATTATAATGTTAATGAGATCAGATAATAGGTTTATTTACTTGGGGATAACATTAGCATTCATAATTAAGGTTCCGTTATTTATATGTCATTTTTGATTACCAAAAGCTCATGTCGAAGCACCTGTTTCTGGTTCTATAATTTTGGCTGGAATTCTTTTAAAATTAGGAACTTATGGCTTAATTCGTGTTATATATATTATACCAGTAATATTTATCAATTATAGATTCATCTGGATTTCTATTTCATTAATAGGGGGAATTATGATTAGATTATCTTGTATAATGCAAATTGATATAAAATCTATAATTGCATACTCTTCTGTAGCTCACATAAGATTAGTTATTGGAGGAATTATAACAATAAATATATGAGGTATAGTCGGAGCATATTTCATAATAATTGGACATGGTTTATGTTCATCTGCTTTATTTTGCTTAGCAAATATTTCTTATGAACGTTCGGGAAGACGTAGAATCCTAATTAATAAAGGAATATTAAGATTTATGCCTTCAATAACTCTCATATGATTTTTAATATCTTCTAGAAATATTTCATGTCCTCCAACAATTAGTCTAGCAGGAGAAATTATAATTTTAAATAGATTAATGTCTTGAAATCCATTGTGTATAGTTTTCCTATCTTTTTCTTCATTTTTATCAGCTTGTTATAGTTTATATCTATACTCTCATACCCAACATGGAATAATTTTCTCGGGTTGTTACTCTTTTAATTCTGGGAACGTACGTGAATTTTTTTTAATTATAATACATTGAATTCCATTAAATTTAATTATTTTGAAATTAACATTATTGATATAATTCAATTAGTTTAAAATAAAACATTAAATTGTGGATTTAAAAATATAAATTTATATTGGATCATTACTAAAAATAAACTTAATACATATATTTTCTTAATTTTATTGATTTTAAGATTAATAATATTAATTTTATCAATAAATATGATTATTTTTGATTATGCAATTATAATAGAATGACTGATTGTTACAATTAATTCATGTAATATTTATATAACATTAATTTTTGATTTTATATCAACTTTATTTCTTTCAACTGTTATATTTATTTCATCAATGGTTATATTATATAGAGGTATATATATGATAAATGATAAATATATTAATCGATTTATTTATATTATTATAATATTTGTAATGTCAATAGTATTATTAATTATTAGACCTAATATAGTAAGCATTCTCATTGGATGAGATGGATTAGGATTAGTATCATATTGTTTAGTTGTTTATTATCAAAATTTAAATTCTAGAAATGCTGGGATACTAACGGCATTAATAAATCGTATTGGAGATGTTATAATCCTTTTATTAATTGCATGAATAATAAATTTTGGATCTTGAAATTTTATATCTTTTATTAATAAGATAATAATGAGTCCAATAATTATACTAGTTGTTATTGCAGGATTTACAAAAAGAGCTCAAATTCCTTTTTCTTCATGACTTCCAGCAGCTATGGCTGCTCCAACTCCAGTATCGGCCCTTGTTCACTCATCAACATTAGTTACTGCAGGAGTATATTTAATTATTCGATTCAGAAATTTAATTATATCATTCAATCTAATTCAAGTATTTTTAATGTTATCATTACTAACAATAATTATATCAGGTCTAGCTGCAAATTTTGAATTTGACTTAAAAAAAATTATTGCATTATCAACTTTAAGACAATTAGGAATTATAATATCAATTTTAATATTTGGTTATCCAATATTATCCTTTTTTCATCTTATTATTCATGCTTTATTTAAGGCGTCACTTTTTTTATGTGCTGGAGTATTGATTCATAGATTAATGAATAATCAAGATATTCGCATAATGGGCTGTATAAGTTATAATATACCAATAACTAGAACATTCATAAATATTGCAAATTTATCATTATGTGGGATACCCTTTATGAGAGGGTTTTATTCAAAAGATTTAATTATAGAAATAATATGCTCCAGAAATACTAACTTTTTAATTTTATTATTGATATATGTTGGAATTGGAATAACATCTTTCTATTCTGCCCGATTAACATATTTTTCAATAAGCATAAATTTTAGTTATTATAATTTTAGTTCACAAAACGAGTCATTTAATAGTATATTAAAGAGAATCATGGTTTTATCTATTTATTCAATTTTATCAGGGTCTATATTTAGATGAATAATATTTAATAATCCTGTAAGAATTATTCTCCCCATCGAGGGAAAACTAATAGCAATGGCTCTATCTTTTCTAGGGTTATTAATTGGATATGAAATATCCATGTTTTCATCCATAGTAAAAAAATTTACAAGAGAGTTCATAAATTCCATATGATTTTTAAAACAACTATCAACCTTTCATACTCAATTTCTTTTTTTAAAAAATTCACTTATATTTCAAAAATCAATTGATTTGGGATGAGGAGAAAAAATTGGGCCCCAAGGAATGATTGAATTGATAAAATTAATTATAATATTTAATATTAATATAAGAAAAAATAATTTCAAGATTCAAATAATAACATTTATTGCTTGATTTCTAATTATGATATATTTAAATAGCTTAAACATTAGAGCATAATATTGAAGATATTAAGGTAATAAATATTTTTAAATATTTATAAGGATTTTCCTCTCTTTTCAATGAAAATGAAATGTTTTATAAACTTTATAAATAAGGAAAAAACGGAGTTTAACCGCTTTAAAAGCTAGTTAGCAGCTGCTTTTATTCTTATTTCCTTTTAATTGGAAATTATATGTTCAATAACTTTATTAACAATAAAGTGCCTTATTTTTGGCTTCAATTAATAAACAAAGGAATAAAGATTCTTTTTTTAGGTCGAAACTAAATGTATTTATTACTTCATTGCTTTTAAGAATGGCTAATATGAGCACCTATTGATTGCAATCCAATAATTATAATTAAATACATTCCCATTAAATTCAATTTAACATACTATTTTTTCATTCATGATATAAGCCTAATATTAAAAATAATAAAAATAACAATATCACTAAATAAATTTCAATAATATTAATAGTTGTTATTACAATAACTATGGGTATAATAATCACTAATTCAACATCAAAAATAAGGAAGATGACTGCAATTATAAAGAAATGTCTTGAAAAAGGAATTCGAGATGACTCAAAAGGATCAAATCCACACTCAAATGGAGATGATTTTTCACGATCAATTATTGATTTAGTTGACACAAAATATAAAAGAGTTATTAAAGTAAATAAAATTAATAATATCATAATACAATAACTTACAACATTGAAAATTATTCTATTTAAAAATTAATCCTTTTAATTGGAAGTTAAATATACTTATATACTAATAGAATATTTATCTACCCCATCAGTAAATTGATATATATAAAAATAGTCAAACAATATCAACAAAATGTCAATATCAAGCAGCTGCTTCAAAACCAAAATGATGAGTTCTAGAGAAATGAAATTTCAATTGACGTAATAAACAAATTATAATGAACGTTCTTCCAATAATAACATGAATTCCATGAAACCCTGTTGATACAAAAAATGTTGATCCGTATACAGAATCTGAAATACAAAACGATGATTCAAAATATTCATATACCTGAAGAATAGTAAAATATATACCTAATATTAAAGTTAATAAAATACCATAAACAGATTCATTATATTTACTTTCTATTATGGAATGATGAGCTCACGTAATTGTTACTCCAGAACACAATAAAATTATAGTATTTAATAGAGGAATTTGTATTGGGTTAAAAGGCATAATTCCAGAAGGAGGTCAATTTATACCAATTTCTATGACAGGTCTTAATCTTCTATGAAAAAATCCCCAAAAGAAAGAAATAAAAAAGAAAATTTCTGACACAATAAATAAAATTATTCCTAATTTTAGACCTCTCACTACAACTATTGTGTGAAATCCTATAAACGTCCCTTCACGCGAAATGTCACGTCATCATTGAATTATAGTTAAAATTAAAATTAAAAATCCAAAAGATAATAAAATAAAATTTTGTATATGAAATATTATTACTATACCAGAAACAAAAGTTAGAGCCCCAATTGACCCCGTTAGAGGTCATGGTCTAGAATCAACTAAATGATACGGATGATTATTCATTAAGATACTTCTCTATAATACAGAGTTCTTAAAACTGTAAAAACATAAGATTGAATTATACAAACTGCTGATTCAAATAATATCAATAATATCTGAATTAAAATAATTAGATTTATATAAATTTCTAAATTAGTTGATCTATTTCCTAATAATGTTATTAGTAAATGACCAGCAATCATATTTGCTGTTAGACGAACAGCCAAGGACCCTGGTCGAATTAAATTTCTGACAGTTTCAATACATACCATGAAAGGTATTAAAATTATTGGAGTTCCTATTGGAACTAAATGACAAAACATATGATTTGTATTGTTAATAAATCCAAATAAAATAAAAGTCAATCAAAGAGGAAGAGCTAAACTAAGAGAAAATACTAGATGTCTTGATCTAGTGAAAATATATGGAAACAATCCAAGAAAGTTATTGAATAGAATAAAAATAAATAAAGAACAAAATAATAATGATCTACCAAAAGATCCTGAACTTATTAATAAATTTAATTCAAAACTTATTGTATTTAAAACTTTATTTATAAAAATTACATAACGACTAGGAATATATCATAACCCTATAGGCATGAATAATAATAAAATTAAAGAACTTAATCAATTTAATGAAAATAACCCTGTTGATGGATCAAAAGTTGAAAATAAATTTGTTATCATAATCAGTTATATAAATTATTAAAATTATTAGTCAAATTTATCTTTGGAATTTTCATAAAAGAAAAATAAATAAAAGTTATAATTAAAGTAACAATTAATAAAAAAAAGAAAAACAAAAAACATCAATTTATTGGAGATATTTGTGGGATAGAAAAATACCATTCTTAGTTTCTTGAATCTGACAGATTGATGTTTTTATAATAAACTAACTTTTCATCATTAAAAGTAGTCGTTAGTTACTATAAATTGGTTTAAGAGACCATCACTTACTTTCAGTCACTTAATGAATAGCTTATTAATCAATTAATAAAACAATTTATATCAACTCTTTCAATAACAATAGGTATAAATCTATGATTTGCTCCACAAATTTCAGAACATTGACCAAATGATATACCAGGTCGATTAATAAATATTCTTGCTTGGTTTAATCGACCAGGCACGGCATCCACTTTAATTCTCATAGATGGTATAGCTCATGAATGAATAACATCAAATGATGAAATCAATAATCGAATTTGAGTACTAAAAGGTAAAATCGTTCGATTATCTACTTCTAATAAACGGAATTCTCTAATTAATATATCATTTTGAGATTTTATATAAGAATCAAATTCAATATTTAAAAAATCTGAATATTCATATGATCAATATCATTGATGACCAATAATTTTTAAAGTTATTAAAGGTTTATTAATTTCATCCAATAAGTATAATAATCGTAAGGATGGGAATGCAATAAAAGTTAATGTTAAGGCTGGTAGAAGTGTTCAAAAAAATTCAATTAATTGTCCTTCTAATAAAAGTCGATTAACAATATTATTAAATATGATAACTGTTATTATATAAGTAACAATTGAAGTGATAATAATTAAAATAGTTAAAGTATGATCATGAAAAAATATTAACTGTTCTATTAATGGTGATATAGCGTCCTGCATATTAATATAAGATCAATTAGAAATTTCTAACAAAAGTTATTTATATATGAATCTTAAATTCATCGCACTTCATCTGCCATATTGGAATTGAACTAATAATGGAATCTCACTATATGAGTGCTCAGACAGAGGAAGTTTATGTAACCATTCAATAGAAGAATTTATATTAATTGAATATAAAATCAATCGATGTGAAATAAATCTTTCTCAAATAATAAACAATAAAAATAAAATTCCAATAAATGAAATTCTTCTTCCAATAGAAGATACAATGTTTCATGATATAAATGCATCAGGATAATCTGAATATCGACGTGGTATACCTCTCAATCCTAAAAAATGTTGGGGAAAAAAGGTTAAATTTACCCCTATAAACATAATCAAAAAATGAATTTTTAATCAATTAGAATTTAAAGATAATCCAGTAAATAAAGGATATCAATGAATAAATCTTCCTAAAATTGCAAATACTGCACCTATTGATAGCACATAATGAAAATGAGCTACAACATAATATGTATCATGTAATACAATATCAATTGATGAATTAGCCAAAATCACCCCAGTCAACCCACCAATAGTAAAAAGAAAAACAAAACCTACTGCTCATAAAATTGAAGGTCTTATCTTGATTTTAACTCCTCTCAGAGTTGCTAATCATCTAAAAACTTTAATTCCAGTTGGAACAGCAATAATTATTGTGGCAGAAGTAAAATAAGCCCGTGTATCAACATCCATACCAACTGTAAATATATGATGTGCTCAAACAACAAATCCTAAAATACCAATTGATATTATAGCATAAATTATTCCTAGTGATCCAAAAGATTCAATTTTTTCTCTCTCTTGAGTGATAATGTGAGAAATTAGTCCAAATCCAGGCAAAATTAAAATATATACTTCAGGATGTCCAAAAAATCAAAATAAATGTTGGTATAAAATTGGATCTCCTCCACCTGAAGGATCAAAAAAAGAAGTATTCAAATTTCGATCAGTTAATAATATTGTAATTGCACCAGCTAAAACTGGTAATGAAAGCAATAATAAAAAAAGCAGTAATTAATATTACTGCCCACACAAATAAAGGTAACCGATCCATGTATATTCCCACTGATCGTATATTAAAAATTGTTCTAATAAAATTAACTGCACCTAGGATTGAGCTAGCTCCAGCCAAATGTAAAGAAAAAATAGTTAAATCAACACAAGATCCTGAGTGTGCAACGCCTCTTGACAACGGAGGATAAACTGTCCAACCAGTACCTGCACCTCTATCAACCATTCTACCAATTAATAATAATGTCAATGAAGGTGGTAATAATCAAAAACTTATATTATTTATTCGAGGGAAAGCCATATCAGGAGCACCAATTATCAAAGGAACCAATCAATTCCCAAATCCTCCAATCATAACTGGCATCACTATAAAAAAAATTATAACGAAAGCATGAGCAGTAACAATCACATTATAAATTTGATCATCTCCAATAAAAGATCCAGGAATGCCTAATTCAACACGAATAAGAACTCTTAAAGTTGTACCTACTATTCCCGATCAAATCCCAAAAATGAAATATAATGTTCCAATGTCTTTATGATTAGTTGAGAAAAATCACTTATTCATAACTAATCATTGATTTATTCCCAATTGAGATGACTGAATTAGGTAATAAACTGTAAATTTATTTATGGATATGCTTTCCTCTCAATAATCTAATCTAATCTAATATTTCTTCCCTATTCTCTTATTTTTTTCTTCAATCTAGTCTTATATTTAATAATAATATTAAATTGCAAATTTAAAGGTGATTAAAATAAATCTAAGGCTTACAAGAAATTATATTTTTAACTTTGAAGGATAATAGTTTTATTAACTTAAAACCTTACTAATTCATAACATTAAATAAGGTTACAACTATAAATCCAATCAATAAAGAATTTACTATAAATAATGTATTATTTAATCTAAAAGTTGACAACTTTAAAGATATATTGTTTATCATTAACCCTGTCATTACAACTCGCAAATAATAAAATAACACTAATAAAGCAGTTATTACTAAAATTAAACATAAAAAATACATTTTATTAACCAAAAGACAATAAATTATCATAAATTTTGGGAAAAACCCTAAAAATGGTGGTAATCCACCTATTGACATAAAAATAATTATTAACATTAATGATTTAACCCTATTGTTAAACAAAATAAAAATTTGATTTAAATAATTTATATTATTTATTCAAAACAGATAACAAGTCAAAAATAAAGAGAGGGAATAAATTAAAAAATATACCAGCCATATATAATTTATTAATATAACCCCTCTAAAAATTCAACTTAAATTGTAAATTGATGAATATGCTAAAATTTTTCGAATTGATGAATAACACAGCCCCCCTAATGAGCCTCAAATACATGATAAAACAATAAATAAAATCAATCTTATATCTAAATAACTCAATAAAATAATGGGAATAATCCTCTGAACGGTTATAATTAAAAAAGACACTAGTCAAGACAACCCATCAATTACTGAAACATATCAATAATGGAATGGAGGAGATCCAATTTTAATTATTAAACTAATTATAATAAAATATTTTACTTGAAATAATATTCCTAAAATAACAACAAACAGGAATAATAGTCTTGAACCCATTCTCTGAATAATAAAATATTTAATTATTGACTCAGATGAGTAAACTCTTATTTTATTTATTATAAAAGGCAAAAATGATACCATATTTATTTCGACTCCTATTCAACAACCCAGCCAATTGTTTGAACAAATCACTAATATAATACCAAAAAATAAGAATGCCACAAATACTATATAAGAAGAATTTTTTTTAATTAAAAAGAGGATAATTTTCCATAAATGAGGTATGAACCCATTAGCTTAATTTTAGCTTATCTTTTATATGTTGTAGTTTATGAAGAACATTAATTTTTGATATTAAAAGACAGTTTAATTCTGTTAACATAATAAGAGTATAATATTACATAATTTATTCTATCAAAATAACCCTTTTTCACTCAGGCATCTTATTTTTTTTATTTTTTTTTTTTATATATGGCTTATAATATCTGGTGTACGGTTTATTATACAATAGACTTACAGCCAATACTAGATTCGCAACTTTATATACTCTTTCCTTCATTTTTTCCTATCTCTATTTATTGATTAAAATAAAATTACGGAACTGAATAACTAGTAACAGTTAAAGAGTTAGTTAAAATACAATAATTACATCAATTTTTGTACACCCACATTTTGCAAATCCGGTTAATAAAATATATGCTTACAGTATATTTATAGTTAAATTAAAAATATTAATGTTAACACTACTGTATTACCATATTTATATATTCATATATAATAAATATATATACATATGTATATATATATATAATAGTATGTTTTTCTTTTTTTTTTTATTGAAGTATAAAAAAAAAGAAAAACATACTATTATTATTATAAATATTTATATATAAATATATATTAATATATTATTTATATATAAATATATATATATATGTATATATAATGATATATATATATAGTGATATATATATATATATTACTATATATATATATATATATATTACTATATATTACTATATATATATATATAAATAATATATTAATATATATTTATATATAAATATTTATAATAATAATAGTATGTTTTTCTTTTTTTTAATCTAATAAAAAAAAAGAAAAACATACTATTATATATATATATATATATATACATATATATATATTTATTATATATGAATATATAAATGTGATAATACAGTAATATTAACATTAATATTTTTAATTTAACTTTAAATATACTGTATAAAATCATAAATATTAAAAAACCGGGATTACTCAAATGAGTGAATATTGTTGTAAAAGCTCTGTTTACAAAGGTTTGATGCCATGATTTATAAATTAATGTAAAAATATAATAGTATATTTCAAAAAATTCACCAGCCATGAATTCTTATTTTTATTGTGAGGAAACATCGATTAAAAATAATACATTTTTGAGTGAATATTGCTTTAAAGGGATTGTTTGACATTTTGGAAAACTATGCTATTAATAAATAAGTAAAAGGAGGAGTTTTATTCTAGCTTGTAAATTAAATATTTAATTATATTACATGCATAACTTTAAATTGATTGAAAACTATCTAAATGATAATTATCCATAGCGCAGTATTAAGTATTATTAATTATTAATTTTAGAGATAATAATTTTATTTATAGAGGACAAAATTCGTGCCAGCAGTTGCGGTTACACGATTCTCTAAATTTAATTATATTAGTTTCAGTTAAAAAATAAATTAATAGTAAGGTTTTTAAATTTTGGTGAAATAATGTATAAATATGTGTTTACTTTTATGTCTGATAAACTTTTATCTAAAACTAGGATAAGATACCCTATTATTGAAAGTGTAAATGTACTGTTCCTTGTAACACTGTTGTTACTAAGAGCTGTCCCTAAAGGGGGTGTTTCGGGGGGTTAGGTCGAGAGTATTTTGAAGGTTGATTATATTAATTTACAAATATTGTAATTCCTTTTATATCTACAGCTGTGTATAAGCCACAGAGCTGGCTTGGAAATACAACTAAGTTAAGTGATTATGGAATTTTGCTGAAATTTCTTGTAGCTCTGGAGAAGATTGATCCCCTGACCCCCTTCTTAGTTCCGCCACCGCCTTGGTGTATCATGTGGTCCTAACACTGACTCGCTACCCAATACACAACTGTGGACTACGACCAGGTTGACGTAAAAAGGGAAATAAAAGCAGTTAAAGTATATTTTAACAAGTACCCTTTGCCGAGCATATTTTAATACACAATTTAGATGCTTGTGTTTGACACATAAACAGCACATTCCAGAATGTTCCACTCCCGACGAGTACGTTTTATTTTGCCAAGATTATTTTAATAAGACTTCAATGGTTTTGACCGACTGTATTCGTGTAGATCAACTCTATCCCTTGTCAGTTCAGTTGTGATTACGGTTTAAGTGTTTGGCTGGATGGACGGTGTGAAGTGGATCATTTGTCTGAGTTCTTTACTGCACTTTAGTAAAGTTACGTTTTGTGATTATTATCGTTTACTCTGAACAATGCTATGGGATATTATACATACACGAAGAATTGTTGAATTAAGTGTGATCTGTAAAAAAAAATCAAGAAAATTCAACGATTTTTTAATGATTCTAGTGACAACTTAATATTGTATACTGAAGTTAAAGTGCTTGCAGATAAAGGGCGCCACATAACAGTAGCAAAATTTATTTTAATTTTTCTTTCGTCACTTATAATCTCTCAGTGTTATAAGTCTTACGTCGGTTTACGACAAGTTAGCAAATTTACATTTTATGCACTTGAAATATTCCCGTAAGATCAGTAAATATTTTACCATAATAAAGTAAGAGTTCCTATGAACGTCGCAGCATTCTTTCCTTTATCCAGCTTCTCTATTTGTCCCTATTCTCCTTCAATTTCCTTTTCCTATTCACATCGTCTCTTCAACATCTTTTTTTCACGGTTCTCTTTTTTTCTTACAAAGAGACTTCAAGCAGTTTGTAATTGGTCTTACATACCCCTACCACATTATTCTTTCCCTCTACACAATAAATGTCTCTATTCCTATCCGGGCTGGGATCTCCAAAACATTCTGACACAAGTAAACAACAAAAGATGCGTGCTTAGGGCCGGATGAAAAACAAAAATATAATAAATAGACATTTTATGTGAACAGTTAACAAAGCCGTGTTTTTGGCTACTTGGATGTAAAAATAGTTTATTCCCAAGAATGTCCATTACTGACATATGTTTGGAAACGGTGGTTTCTTCATAGAAAACTTTGAGATTAAAAAAAAACTACTTGGAATTGAATATAACGTCATAAAACAACTGATATAATTCAGATCTTAAAGAAGTAGGCCTATTCATTTTTTGAGCTCCTGTAAGCCAGCTTCCATAAAGACTTCTTCTTCTTCTTCTTCTTCTATAGGCATACCCTGTTAAATTTTAGCTTATCGAAGATGCGTCTGATGATGAAGACTATTAACTCGGTAACTATCTCTTTGGCGGTCTCCCTCTATCCCTTTTTCCTTGAGGTTTCTTGTCACTTCTTATTCTTAACAATCTCTTATTCTTTCCACACACTCATTCAGTTGTCACCTTCTATCCTAGATGAATTTATTTTTATACGTAGTATTTACATTTTCAAACACTGTGGTTTTGCATATGCATTCTATGAGGGTCATTAATGTCCCTCAGTGTAGACATCTCCTTTGCGTTTCAACCCTTTTTCAGATGTATGTATATAGGCCTAATATAATTAATTAGGTTTACTACGATTCTATATACTTTCACTTTATTTTGCACTAGCTTCATTTTGTTTCAGTTTGTCCAGCATATATCAATTAAATAGGTGATTAGTCGTGAAGCCTTAAATGTTAGCTTCACACTTCCTTAACAGACTTTGTTCACTACTTATATAGTTTTTCAGATATGTAAGTGACATTGTGACACTCTCTTCTATTTCCACCTCGTAACAATACCAAATAAAAAAAAAGTTTTATTGTATTCGTATAAATCCATAAATTGTCTCTTTCCTATTAACCCGGTATAAAACAAAACTGGATACTAACCGACAGGTTTCAAATATTTATTACTTTTAAAACATTTTAGCAAAGACAGGTATAATAGTCCTACATCTCTCACACACAGACATATGATGAATCTAATTCTGAGTCAAGCTGCTTTGTGTGTGAGAACATAATTCAGCTCCAACTGTTACTAGTAATAAGTGTTCACCGTAAATAACATATCATAACCGTCCGATACGCCGGAGATAATAATTACTTTACACGTGTACACTAACGGTTGCACTTAATTAATAACGGAATTAAAATGTGTGTTTCTCCGACTGTTGTGCATAATTATGCAAATTGAACTAGTTTAGAATAATGTCCACATCCGTGAACACCTGCAGGTGTAAATTAGAAAAATATTACACTGCTGGGAACATATATCACTTTTCTCCATGGGTGTCCTACTTCAGATACTTGAGTTTGTAAGGTAATTGTTCGTAATTGTTGCCTTCCGGTACGACCGTAGGTCTACATTAAAAACAAACCCTGCACGGATTTAAAAGTTAAATGTTTAAATATTAACTAAAATTTAATTAAAAATTGATTAATTTTAAATATTTAGGAAGGAGGGAATAGAGGCTTTTGAGAAAAGTTAAATAATATCTTTCCTGATTATAACTTTATATGCGCAATGACCATAGAACGTTACTGATCTTGTTTCAGACCTTGTTGTCGCATCTCATTTGTAATACCCCACATCCATCTCTTCGTTAGTTTCCCATGATTCTCCTTCTCGGTCTTTCCATTGTAGGATCTGTTTGGGTACACGTTCGTCCATCGTTTTTTGTAAATTGTAATACCATTGTAATCCAGAGTTAATTTGGGAAAGATGGCTATATCTACATTAAATGGAATCCTGTGGAATAAGCAAATTACAGCAGAAACTAAAACTAAAATATTTAAAACCATTGTTAGAAGTATTAGTAGTATCGTGACTTACGGCTCATGATAGTAGCCATAAACATGAGCCATAAACGACTCATGTTTATTAGTAGACCAGACGGCTCAAGTTTGGACTACTAATAAACACTCAAGAACAAAATTAATGATAGCAAAGATGGACTTTTGGAGACGTTCGGCAGAAGTATCCAGACGTGAGGAAATTAGAAATGATGTCATTAAGGACAGAATGAATATGAAAAATTTAATTGTTGATTTTATCCAAACAAAAAAATTACAGTGGTATGGACGCACGAAAAGAATGGTACAGGAAAGATTGCCAAGGAGAGTTATGGTATGGACCACACCAGGAAGATGGAAAAGAGGAAGACCATTTATCACCTGAATAGAAAAAATTCAGACTATATTGAGGGAACGAGAAACTGAAGATCTTTGGATGGACAAGCAGCAGTGGAAGATGAGAATTCAATCACTTATGTAAGCTTTGGTTCAGGAAAATGTGTAAACATTGTAAAGCCGGAATAATAATAATAATAATAATAGCATCTCAATCGATTCGTTGTTATCTCATTTGTTAATGTGTGTTGAGCGTTTATTTTATTTCCCTTAAACTGATGTTTAGTATTCACTTAGTTTTTGATTTTTCTGCAGTTCGTTGCTAAAAGTGCATCTCCGTTGCGTTAAGACAAAATCTAGTTGCCAAGCAAATCAGCTGCGAAAATCTGTATTTGTAGTGTATGGTACGGAACACGATGTAACTAAACACTTCAGTGGAACTTCAGTAGCACTCAGTGGAAAGACGTGTACTTTGTGCTGACGAATCCGGTTTTATCAAGGGATCTATACTGGATTAGATTTATTCGTCCCGCGCTCAAAATCGACAGTAAAGGGCTCTACACACGATCCGGCAAGCGGAGAGGCCAGTTTCAAAGCGCGCGGCCTCAAAGCAAACCCTTAATGAGGGGTACGCTCACTCGCTCAGGTCTGCCTTAAGGCTTACCTCGAGGCGGAATTTAATCTTTAATAATCGAGGATTCACGGCGTTAACAGATGATGCTTAGCTGCTGTTGGTTTGTTGTTACCATAATTTTGGTTGATACACACCTTCCGCACCAGTTCCTGTTATCATCGTTACTTTCACTTTTTTCAGTTCCTTTCAGTAACTGAACCGTAATTTGTTAAATTTTTTCTAAATAACAGGTTTTTTATTTTTTTTCAGAAGGCTCAATTTCATTTAATTTTGCTATTAATAGTCCGAATTCACCTTTCCTTCTTGGCCGAACACGTCACAAGCATACATTTTCTATAATCATTTTGCACAGAAACTATGACTTAATAAGAGAACAAAAATGAAAGAAACAGGGATAAAAACTTGGAATAGGGACCACTAAAAAGGTACAAGAGTTTGCAAGGGTTAACCTATAAGACTGAAGCGCCTCAAGGCCGGCCGGGCTGGTACATACGCACCGGCTGGCCAGTTGGAGGGGACGACGAGAAGGCAGGAGGAACGAATTTTCGATTTTACTCTGGCAGCAGCCTTGAGACCAATCTCGGTACACACGTTCCGGCCTACGTCAAGGTCACGCGCCTTGAGGCAGGCTTCTCCGGTTTGGCGGAGCGTGTGTAGCGCCTTTAAGTTTGTCAAGTGTTTTGTCTAGTTTAAGTACGCATATTCGTAACACAGTACTTATAACACAATATTCGTTTAGCTTTGCATTACTGGATTACAGAATTAGATGTAAAGAAGGAATCTAGAGGAAAGCGACAACCACAGTTCATAATATGGTGAAACTATCATATATTGCAACAATACATACGGTATATTTGCATATTTGCCCAGGGCGGGATGTTTGTAAATATTTAGCACAGAAAATATATGATGAACAGTTTTTAACAATATTATGCAAGCTAAGGATTGTCAGAAAGCGTACACCTGCCCCACAAGTGAATACAGCGCTTGTGTGTTTGTGTGTGTGAACGCAAGATACGACAGACAAAGTCTATGATGGGGTTATGCGTACGAATTGTTGGTTTGTCTGTAATCAGGTTTTAACCGGATAAAATAAACTAATTAATACATTTTAAATCTGTGAACAAAGACTTACCCCAATTATAAAAACACCATTACATTTTTAACGAATATAGTGATGTAAAAGTATTGCAGAAATTTGCAATAATAAAGACGCTAGGTAATTTAATGTTAATTACTAGTGTAATTAAATAGTAATTAATAAGTGTGTTATATGTGAGTGACCATAAAAAATTACGCAAACTATAATGTCGCTCGTGCTACGAGTATGTTTACGTAATCGCGAATATGAACCAAAAAGTGATTTGTAATTAAAAGGACGCTTTGCACGAAGTGACAATATCTAACAGGTCGAAAACAGTCCTGGACTTGTCAGATCGCCGTCTAGTATAAATACCACCGGCAATTTTGGGGCGCTCTCAGAGAGACTCAAGATATCTTCACTCAACGTCACGCTGCTGGTCTGCTGACCGATCGAACATCTTTACCACACACACCAAGACTTATGGAGGAACTCTGGACCGTCACAAACAGCAAACCGTAGACATAGAGAACACGGCATCAGCATAATCATCATCATTAAATTCTCAGGATTCAGGACACACACGCAACGGTAACGTCGGCAGTACGCAGGTGATGAATAAAAAATTATATTTTTTTTGTGTGAAAAGAACTCTCAAAAATAAACTTATATATGAACAGTAAAGACTTAAAGTTTTAAATATAATCACTGTACATAAATTTAAATGGTAGTTAAAGAAAATAATTTAATTTAACAAGAAAATTTAAAAATACTAATCTTTTTTTGTATGTTAAAATTTGGGTGTGTCAGTAGAAATAAATAATAAGTTGGAAGTAAATGTTATATTTTTTATTTTGTTCATAGCAACAATTAATTTTATTATTGACATTGAATATTATTTTTGTTTGTAAATGAGTTGCTATTATTTAAAATTTGAGTCAAAGTCAGACACACTGAAATAAAAGGTTTACATAATTTGTTTAACATGTCTGTTTAGCTAGTAAGATTATATGGTTGTTTATTTTATATGTCATGAACAGCATAGAAGGTTACATTGTATTTGTGTAAACTTATAAAAAAATGTTTTTATTTCTCTAAGATTCGAATTTTTTAATATTTGCATATTTTCTATTAATATTAATAAATCATAGAATGATTATTTTGAAATGGTTTTAATTAATTATTTCATGTCATCAACATCTCACTGCTCTTTGAAAATTATTTTTTTATTGTGCAACTACACATACTTGACGCAACGAGAATAAAAATTCCTGCGACCTGGCTGGTGAGATACACTTCATAGTTGCGTTGAGTACATGGTAATGTATTTGTGTATAATACTTGTAACGTTGCAATATATAAGTAGATATAAAATGAGAGCACGAGCTCACTTACATCAAAATCACAATTTCTAAACTGTACTAAGAATTTTCAACATCTTACCTGAAAATACCTTAAAAAACCATCGAAAATTCATAGCCTAAAAATTCAGATCTTTGCCAAACATTCTTTGGACGTTGCCAAAAATGAATTACAAAATTTACATAGCTTTTTATATTAAAAGCTCTCTTTACTTTAGTATTTTTAAAAATACACATTTTCAGAACTCTCTTTACCATAATTTTCGTACAAAATATCGTATAGTCCATAATTATCGTATTGTAAAAAACAAGCTAAAAATCACATTCTTAAAGTAATTTTTAGAGCTCTCTTCACCTACATATTTTTAGGAACACGTGAAACATATTTTCGAAAATCATTAAAATATGTGCGTACGCATGTTGTGTATGAAATAGAAAATATTTGCATGTGAGCATTTTGCATATGAAAATATTAAAGTCGTCTTTGCATATATGAGCAAGTGGTCAGTAAATAATAACAGTTTCACAACAAACACAATAAATTCGCTGTATTTGTTTGCGCTTCCAGACAAAGAGTGTATTCGTACGTATTCAGTTAAATCCAGTTGATTCTCTCGTTCAAGCTGTTGCTTGACAAGGCGTTTTCGTGTGAGAAAACTGCTCGTACTACATGACGTATAGCATCCGTCAAAGAACTGTTCAAATTTCAAATGGCAATAAAATAAAAGAGCTGAAAACGCTAGAATGTTTGAATGTTTTTAAAATACAGGATTGATAGCGCTTGTCACTAAGTGAAAAAACGTTTTCCCTGTACAGTTGGAACTGTAAGTAGCCTCTCGTCAGTCTTCCATCATAATTTGCCTACGGTAATGTAACTATTTTTTTCTTTTGTTTCGCTTGAACTGTTCTTTGTTTATTCGACTTGCGACTAGTAGTATCTCAGATCGTAAAGTAGTAACTTTCCTTGCTTTTCTATCTATCCACCACCCGTTTCAAAACCTTTCTCTATTGTCCATCCCGCCCAAAAAGTCCTGTGAGGGTCATGGAAACTATAATCTTTCTAAATCCTTCCACTCTCGTCGACTTAGTCTTTCCTCTCATTATTCTGTCTTTAGATTTAAATTTTAGCACTTCTGGATAATTTTCTCCGATGCATAGTGGATAATATAGTAAAAGCATTTGAACAGCGGGTAGATGAGGTGAAACCGTCTCCGTCCCCCATCCGCAGAGTTTTTTGGCGACCGTTTGTAGTGTATAATCTATTTTATGAATTACCGCTAACCACAATACAACGTAAAGTTCAGATAACGCGCTTAGATGTTGAAAACACGTTTATTTCATGCGAGTTTTACTTTGTTTAGAAACGTTTAGCATTTGCCATCAGCCATACACGCCTGAAAGAAGCCAAAACGCCTGTTTAAGTTTGTTTCTTGTAAATTTTGTCACAATCCGTCGTTCAGTAACGTAGAGAGGAAGCGACTAAACCTGAAATAGAGGTAGCATCTGTTCCTGATATCGCGACTATAAATTCCTCTCTGGTAATTACGGAAGGCACTGTCCGCAAGCATAACAGTTCATTGCTCTCAGCGGACACATGTTGCTTATCCGCTGTTAGCCATAACAATGGTGGTCACAGTGAATGTGATTGTACACGTTTTGTGTGTGCCACGTTTTAGGTTCATGATTGTCACTTTGAATTTGTTAAGTTTAAGTGATAGACTATATTATTTATACCTATAGACTATATTATATTATATTATATATTATATATAGACGATAGACTATATTTTCAACATTTATACCTCAATGTTGTTAGTTTGTTAGATTCAAAAGCTCGTACAGTAGAATCAAGGAACAATATTTATCGGGAACAACGACCTCCACTGGAAACTGGAAACTAGGCACCTGAACAAAAGACCAGGTATCTAGGAAAAAATCTAAAGGATTAGGAAGAAAAATTAGAAAATATTAATATACCAAAAATAGTTGAAGGCATCCAACTGTAACACAATGCGTTCATAGTGCAAAAACTCAAAAAGCGATAATCCCTCGCGTTCGTGTAAAGCAGTAATGTTTACGTGTCAAGTGTTGATGCAGAGTAATACGTAACAGTGCATTTAATATGCTTAGAATGGAGCTAAGAAACGGAAATGACGCTCTCCGTAGATATAAATTAAGTAGTACTCTCCCTCTCCACCTCTCTCTCTCCCTACAGATGTCTACGATTTTGGATCTCTGGTGCCTAATGACCTTCGTATTTGTCCTTCCATCCCTCAGGGGACAAACTCAAATGTACTAAATTTTTTCACTTAATTAAAATGTTAGCAAAGCTAATGGGTGGGTCAGAGATGGTTCCATCAGATATGGTGGACAGCTTTATGAATGACACTACGTTAACAAATAGTCCCGGACCGGGGATTACATGTGGTGAGGTTACACGTATGTGGCGGGGTTACACTCTTCAAAAATAGTACTCAAGCCCTAAGTCGATGCTGCGACATGGAGAATGACAAATGCACTGATCCATGCTGTCTTTTATTGTGAGCGGGTATTGGTGTTGCTTAAAGGCACGAGGTGGAAACTGTGAAGTCAAATCAGAGGTTCCGTAGATGAGGCAAAGGCTCCTCATCTAGGAGGGAAGAATTCCTAGTCTAGGAATAAAAACTCTTGGTCTTCCAGGTTAGCGGTGGGGCGGTTGTCCAGCTCCTCCTTAATCAAAAAAAGGTTAAACAGTAAATAAACCAATAACAAGACGATTGGAATTACAAAGTGAGAACTTATAAAAGGTCGTAGTTCTGTAAGGATTTGAAATTTTACAAGTTTCAGAACGGCAGAAAAAATAAGCAGAGAATAATGCCAGTGGATTTCTTAAGAAGGACAGCGGAAATATTGAGACGGGAGAGAGTGAGAAATACAAGGATAAAAGGAATGATGAATACTGATTAAAATACAATTGAGGAAATATTGAAAAATCAAGTGATTTTGAGTATGGGTATGCCTCTTCAAATATGAGAAAACAATCTAGAGTTTCTTAGAAAAGACATCACCGGTAACGAACCACGGTGATCCGCCTACAATCCATAAACGAAGAAGCAGAGTGTGGTGTGAGTTTGCTCAAACATGTCGAGGGCGAAGAAAGTTCGCTTCCAAAAACCACGAGTGAAAAGAATGATGCTACTTTTTGAATCTCTAAGGGAATGATCCACAAAGAATTTGTTCCTTAAGACCAAACAGTGAATGTAGGTGTAACGGTTTGGCTGTTGAAGAGCGTCACACGGGTGCGTCCGTATTTACACGCAAACAAAAATTGGTTCTTGCTGCACGATAACGCGCCTTCTCACAATAGAGCAGTGATTGGCACAAAAAGTTACTATGCAACATCACCCCCCGTATTTCCCGGACTTGAAATCAGCGGTTTATTTTTTGTTTCCAAAGCTAAAATTGGAGCTGAAAGGACAGCGATTTGAGAATATAAATCAGCAGATTTACAGCACGCTTTGGAGCGACTGGCGGACGACGCCAACTATGTATAGATTTAGAAGGACCATATGTAGAATAATTAGCGACAAGAATTTTGTTTCAATACTTTCTGTTTTATTTATGAGCAACATAGGGTCCTAGAAGTTTTTAGCCAAGATTTGTAGAATAAGATAGGTAAGACTACCTAAAAATGTTTACTTACTACCTTGTAGGCTGAAGAAGAAGAGGAAGATCGTGGAGGCAGGGAACAGAGAACGCAGCGATGCAAAAGGGTACTAAAGTGCTCTGGGGACTAATGTGCGGAATGCGTTAGCAACTGTAGAAACCAAGCGGTAAATACTAAATACATATTTATACACATGATTATGATACGTTACAGAATAAACAGAACAGAGGTAAAACACATTGCGTTAACATAAACTGACTGTATAAAATAATTTATATCTGCATTAGAATATGCTAAATAAATATGGACGAGGAATTGAATAAAATATTAAATTCGAATGAGACAGACCGCATAAACTCCGCCTATTATCAATCAAACAAGTCATTATGAAGAAATAATTTTTGGGGTTATTAAATTTTGTTTCCCTCACCGTAACTGAGGGCTGAGGTATTTTCTCATAAAATCACCTTAAATGTCGCAGTGGCAGGAACACGAAACCTATTTCACTAGATATTACGGTTTACAAAAGAATTCAGCCATTGGTGATATTACGTGCAGGTCGATGGTGGGTGGTGGTCCCAAGTCTGTATACATAGCGTCGAAACTGTTTACGCTGCGCCCATTGTTATATGACAACAAAATCAATATCACATAACTTCCACGGTGGCACTGGCGTCTCTCTCGCGCTCCCCACCCCCTCAGTACACCGCTCTCCTGTTTACCAACTCTCGTCTTTTTACAGTGTAATCGTTTATTTAGATCCACTCACGAGAAATAAAACAAATTCTAATGGCTTTATAGAGGAACTAACGTTAAAATTTTACTGACTCCCAGCAGTTAATATAATAGAAACAAGAAGAATGTTAGAAGCAACAGTACCATTCAAAATATATCTCATTCCTTGCCTTCATTTCTTTCTTCATTTTCCTCATTTCGTTTAGTACATAAAATTGAAACAAAAGTTTACTTAAAATAAGTTTTTTTATTTTGGTAATAATAAATCGCAAGTAACTATTTAGCACGACTGTCATTGTTAAATTAATGCCGGTCCCATGATTGGTACTTGGCTATTAACTTAGAGATACCGGGTTCGATTCCCGGACGCGTTATAAGCGTGTTTCCATGTAGAAATGATTATCTAAGGTAACAGGGTAACAATAGTGGTGCTGGTCTCCATCGCCTCTCTTCTAAACTGTAAGGTTTATACATCTAGCCTTCCCTGCCTAACTCCTAAACCATTGTTTCAATGGAACGGAAATGGAGTTTATTAATTATTTTCTAAGAAATGAACTCATTTTATGCCTTTTAACAAACTACCACTATTTTTTGTGGTGGAGGTAGAGAGGGTAAGAATCCATTACAAGGAACACTAGTGCTGCTATAGTAACCGAGGCGAATTTGTGACCTTACCTTTACTATAATTTAATCTATTTAACTTACATAAATTACAATTATACTGTATAATTCAATCTCCTTGTACCTAAAGTGTTGTTAATGCACTTGCATAATCTAAGATACACAAATTATTATTCTTATGACTGTGACTATTAGCAGATTATTTATATTACAGGGTGAGGCACAGTGGTTTGACAAAAATACGTTTTGTAATAATGTTTGATCACTGGCTGTACACAAAATTTTCAAATACCTGTATCGATGTTTCGACCAAATTTATTAGGGGAAGCGCGCCAATATTAGGCTGATTTAGCGCCCTAAACCGAATATGTATATTTCTCAATTTTGTGGTGTGCGATATCTTGGAAACGGTTGAAATATATGTGGTGTGTACTAACCCCAAAGTTCTGTTGTAACAATGGCATTTATATTTTCTGACGTGTAGTTTATGCAGTGTCAGTTTATTTGATTTCATAAATTTCAGAACTTTCAAAAAAGTACTTTGGTACTTTTACTGAATTTGTTAGTAATTTTTCTCGTTTTTTATAAACTTGTTCTAAAGAACACAAGAATATAAAATTTGCATTTTTTTTGTTATTATAGTAATTTTTGTATTAAGATTAAATACACATTTTATGGGCTTCCTCAAACCGATATACTGTACTTGAAATTTTTTGGTTGAAATAGCCAATTTTTTGGTTTGTGTCTGGAAAATATTAGACTACAGTTATCGCTTAAGGGGGACCTTATACCCTATCTCGCCCATTTTTTGCGTTTTTATGTACCTTTTTCTCAGAAACTATGAAAGATATGGAGCTGACGTTTTTGCAGGTTACTTTTAAGACCTTTTTGTACATATGGAAGCAGAATTATACTTTGGAGTTATTTCTAAAACAGTTTTGATTTTTTTTTAACGTCCAAAAAATTTGCTTTTATGAGTTTTTAATATTTAATTTTTTTTATAAGACGTGTTTAATCGTAATTCTTGTTCCACATAAGTAATCTTATGAAATTTAGCTACAGTAAAAATTTCAAGCCTCTATCTTTTATAGTTCATGAGAGAAAGGTACATATTTGAAATAAAAACACTATTTTTCAGGAAACTCGTTTAAGTTAAAGGAGATATTTTTAATGCATTCCTGATAAAATAGTGGGCAAGTAACACTTCAGAACAGTCCAGCTCCATAATCTTTGTGTTTTTCCTTTTCTTCTTTTTTCTTTCTTTCATGTTTCATTTCTTCCTTCTTCTTTTTTCATCTACATTGAATCAGAGGCGTAGATGGGGGGGGAGCAAGGGGCAGCCGCCCCGGGCGGCATAGCCAGGAGGGCGGCAAAGTGGGCATAGAATTGAAAAAATTTTTTTCAGTTTATAAAAGTACAAACAACTTGTTTCTTTGATATGAGTATTCCTTTCATAAAAGAAGCATAACCAGCCAGCTTGCTGTTGTCATACCTTGCGTAATAAACAGTATTAGTCAATTTGTACTCAAGAACTGCAATTACGGCTCATTATGACCACAAATTACGCTGTAACAGAGGCTCTTTGTCCCTCTCTGCACAATACAGTATTTTATTCTCCATGTTCATTATGCCTGAGTAGGTGACGGATGTTTAGTCTATGCGGTTTCTTATCTCGGTGTTTTAAACAGTGCATGCTTCCCGGTTCGACGCAGCGAACGTGTTGATTATCACTTGTTTATGAGTATCTTGAGTGTGCGGTTTGTTTTTGGTTTATGCGTCTTGGGTACAAACAGTAGTCTTGTGCGTACTGGGTATATCTATAATACTTCACGTGTATGTCACCATACTAATATTGCTATTGAAAATCAATTTTTTAAAAATTTTATTTGAAGCTGATATGAAACGAAGCAAACTCAGTGGCGCCTAGTTCTGGAAGAGGAGGGAAAAAGATTAATAGCTACAACAAGTTCCAAAGAGTTTATGAAGAAAATCAAACCATGAGTGTCAAAATATTACAATTAACAAGTAATCAACTTGTGATCATGGAATGGATGTTGTTAGCGACGAGGCTGTTGATAATACAGTAAAGTTAACGACATGAATACTTCAAACTGTGAAAGTGTCAAAGTACAGTTACAAGATTCAGTTGGTTCTAGTACCATGGTTGATATTGCATCGTGCAGTCTTGAAGTTACAGGCGATGAAGGACAGAACATTACTAGCAACAATGTAGACCGTGTTCTCGGTGCTGCTCTACAAGATATGGGAGTTTGGCCAAGCGAGATATCTCAATCCTTCCGAGATATAATGGTGAATAGAAGAACATGTCA
Organism: Magicicada septendecula; assembly: GCA_034769895.1. Taxonomy (NCBI): domain Eukaryota; kingdom Metazoa; phylum Arthropoda; class Insecta; order Hemiptera; family Cicadidae; genus Magicicada; species Magicicada septendecula. The sequence continues at coordinate 333,472,710 of CM068370.1, forward strand.
GTTGCAGAACAAGGACAGACATTTTCCTGAAGATGAAGATGGACGATCCTTAAACAAGTACTGGTTTGATAAAACCTTGCAAAATGGCGAAAAGATAAATCGCACTTGGATGTGTTTTCCTTCATCTAAAAAATCTCTATTTTGTTTTTATTGCACTTTATATTCAGGATCATGGAAATAGTCCTGCTCATCGGTCTGCGTTTTTGGAATGGAAGGAATTGGAACTTTGTTTAAACAGAGGGGGACTTATTGATGATCTACTTCAGGAACAAACGAGTAAAGAAGCTAAGACATGGAAAGAAATCGTCGAACGGGTCATTGCCCCAGTACAACTTCTTGCACAACAAAATCTGGTACTGAGAGGACATAGAGAGTCAATTACTAACGATCCAAATCCTGGAAACCTTCTGGCTTTGTTAAAATAGTTGGCTAACTTTGACCCTGTCATGAGATCTCATTCGGATTCAGTCTCTCATAAATCCGGGTGTATATTGTATCTTCCGCCAACTGTCAAAATAAAATAATAAACCTGTTAGGAGAAAGAATGCGCAAACATATTATTACTGCATGTAAGAATGCGGAGTACTTTAGTATTATATTTGACACAACATCAGATGCTGAACATGTAGAACAAAAGTCTCAAATTATAAGATATTATAATCAAGCAACAATGGCTGGTATCCATTCAGGAGTTCAAAAGAGAATATTAGATTCGAATCCACTAGCTGTGTTTGTTCCCTGTGACAACCATTCACTTAACTTGTTTGGAGTTCATGCAGCTCATGTAAATGTTCAGGCAGTGACAGTTTTTGGGACAGTAGAACGTCTATCACCTTCTTTTCCTGTTTCACTCATAGACGGAGTGTTCTTAAAGACTTCGTAAATATTACACTAAAAGGACAATGTGATACCAGGTGGAGGTCAAAAGCAGATGCGGTGAAAGCAATATCCACTCAGGTGGATGAAGTGATCACTGAACTGGAGAAACTGAGGGATACACCGACTGAAACAATCGATACGAGGAAAGATGCAGCATTAATAACATTATGCAACATTTTAAAACTTTTGGTACGATGTTTTAAGACTGTAAGGTGATTTTAAAAGTATTTTTCATGCTGATTTCAAATCTGGTTTTAGTTTTTCTGTATCACGTAAGGTTTTTATACAATTCAATTTCGACGTTTTAAAAAATCGAATTTTGTGAACAGGGAAAATTATTATTATTTGATTGTGATTTCAAAATTGTTTACGTTTTAATCCTGCATAAAATCACAACACATGGCGATGCAGTAGACAATGGTATACACTCATTTAAAAATGTTATAATTATTACGAAAACACAACACATATATGACAATTTAATTCCTCTTCTTCGCTGAATTCACTGCTTCAAGATCTTTCTGACGTGGGTTGAAACTTCTCTTCCGTGATTGTCTCCCTTAACCAGTGCCGTATCTGTTTAGCATAAAACAGTAGTCGGCCATCATGTTGGCATTCCACCTTCCCTGGTATCTCTTTTCCATGTCCTTGATATCCTGGTGGAAACGTTCGCCTTGTTCTTCACTGACATCGCCGAGGTTGCAGGGAAAAAGTCAACATGTGAGTGTAGGAAGTGAAGCTTTACACTCATGTTACATCCTAATTTCATGAAACTCTGCAACATTCTTTTAACCATGGTTTTGTACTCTGGATATTTGTGGTTGCCCAAAAAGTTGACAACAACTTCTTTAAACGAAACCCAGGCCCTTTTTTCCACGGGATTCATTGTACTTTCAAACAAATTGTCTTTCATTAATTTTCTTATCTGCGGTCCCACGAAGATCCCTTCTTTAATTTTCTCATAAGATACTTTCGAAAATCTTGTTACCAAGTACTGGAAACAGTCACCATCTTTTGGAAGAGCTTTAGTGAACTGTTTCATTAATCCGAGTTTGATGTGCAGAGGAGGTAATAGTATCTTGCTTCGTTGAACAAGTGGTACATTTATTATGTTCTGTGAACCGGGTTGGAGGGTTTTTCTTTTGGGCCAGTCTGTCTTCTTCCAATGTTTGTCTCTGGCTCGACTATCCCATTCACAAATGAAACAAGGCATTTTGTGTAGCCGGATTGTTGACCAAGTAACATACCTACTACTTTTAAATCCCCACAAATTGTCCAAGAATGTTTTTCATAATTCACGTATTTTAGCAGAACTTTGAGATTTACATACGTCTCCTTGAGATGAACTGAATGTGCAATGGGTACTGAATTCTGAAAATACCAACAATTGGTGGTTTTAGAAATAAATTAAAACTGGTGTTTATCCAAACTAAAACTGTATTTTTATAGCATGCCATTCCATATATAATTACAGTTTCGTGTATCTTATCTATGGCAATTACTTGGAAATTGCTACGTAACTGACCTTTAGCGCCTCTTCTTTTTTTAGCTCACTAGTAGGCCTAACATTAAAATACATTTATTATGTAAAGATAAGCCCTATTAATTTAAAATACATAAATTTTTATGCGATAAATGTTCAGAAGTAAACGTTCCAATTGCTCTAATACTTGGTCTTTATTTTCCAATGCTATTATAACTGTAAAGGCTGACACGGTAGAAACTCTAACCGTTACAATTTTCTTGGTGTAGTAGACATTGTATGAAAAGCTTTGATTAATGCGTTTGCTTCCCGCCGTAGTTGTGTCCTGCTATGGCGACGGCAAACCAGCCACTGGTGTCCATACCTAGTAACACCTCTAAATATAGTAGTTTGGAACCGTAGTTAATCTGTTGGTCCCCTGTAATTCAATCCGTCAACTGCTCAGCGTTACGTATAAACCGGAGACACTGGAAAAGTTTATAAAACGTTTCGCTCTTACATTCTTCACTCTTATTTACTTATGTCTTATACAATTTTATTACTGACTATTGTAAATGTGTGTGTGTATGTGTGTGTCTCTAGCGGGACAGACACTACAAAAAAATCACACATTACAAATAAATAAAAAGGATAATTCATAAGTTTTTATAGGAACCGCGAAAGTTAAAAAGACTAGAACTTGTCGTTTGAAAGCAGTATGAACACCAAATAAAGAAAAAATACACTGATAAATAAACAACAATTGATCTTACCTTAAATCCGTCAGGCAGAATCAATAGCCAAAACAAATGACAATAATCGGAAAGCGGAAATCTAAAGAGCGTGTTCTCGCGCCCATGCACCACACACACATGCGCGCACGTGCGCGCGACACTATATATATATATACTTTTCAAAATATAGAATCATTTTAGGAAAGTATAAAATGGGAATTCAGAATATATTATTTCTTATACCAAATTTTCAATACTTTTCGGTACTACATTTAATAAAGGAAAGTTTCAATAGAATAACCATTAAGTAAACAAGAAACATTACAGTATATCTACCAGCACGGATACTTTTATATATATATATATATATATATATATATATATATATATATTGCAACGATACAGCCATACGCTGTATTAGGCATTAATTTAAATAAATATAAAATTTGTAGAATTTGTATAAGTTACGGTTAAATCACAGGTCTGAGATTGTAAAAATATTTCATTGTTAGATTAGGGGAACAATTAACCTGTTCCGACACGCAGTGAACACCTGCTCAATTGTATGTTTGTTACACGTGTATCTTGTGTGTGTTAGTGATGCATGCAAAGACAGGAATCTCAGCAACCCGCCCCAAGTAATTAATAAAATGACTATTTTAATTCACTGTGCGAAAACTAATTAGTGTATGATCAAACCAAAAGCACCAAAGTGTGTGTAAAATTTATAGTTATCTCCAGTGAAAAGATGACGTTAATAGAACACGTTATGCGAAGTCAGTGCAAAATAAACGTGCTAAAAAATACGCAAATTACCCTAAGACGCTCAAATTAATATAGTGAGTGCTTAATCGAAATAGCTATGATTTGTGCTATCTCGATACCGTGCAAAACATTGCTATTTGCTAATAATTGCAAATAGATGAAAAGGTTCGAGAGTGGGGGCTGTCACGAGATATGCAGGTATCGACAGGACGATTTTGGAGCCAACTGGCGCGGAATCTCGAGAGGGTATAAATTAAGGGTTCGACCAAAAACCCTTCTCTTCATTTCAAGACACAGTTGCAGCCGGACATGCTGTCCGTCGGCAAAACAGTTTATTTTTATTTCTATTATAAGTCGCAGTAACGAAAGAAATAACGTTCGTTAAATTCACGACAATATTCCGGAAAAAGTAAATACTGAAATCATAAGTCTACCAAGAGTATACACACTGCTGGAGAGCGACGCTGGACTCTAGACGTATCCAGGACCATGCCAGGACAGGAGGAATGGAAAACTAACTCTGGACAACGCTGAACCCCGGACAACAAGTCGTAAGATCATCAGAACTCGAGGTGACATGCGTAATGCATTTTAAATGATTTAAAAAAAAAGAAAAAGAGCTCATAAAGACTATATCAAAAGACAGTAAATTAAAATAAAGAAAAATTTATACTTAGTAATAATATTTTAAAATGTAGATAAATGTTTAGTCGTAAGAATGAGCGATCGCATATAAAAAGAATTAATAAATGAAAGAGAATTTAAAGTAGAGAGAGTAGAGTTATTATCAAAGTAAATAGTAAATTGATTTGATATTTGAATCATAGAAAAATTAATTTAAAGTTGAATATTGAAACAAATGCCAGTCTACAAGCAATTAATATAATTTTAAATTGAATTTTAAACATTGGTAGTAGCGAGTAGAGGTCAGATCTGAGTTAAGAAAATTTATTTCATAAAAACATTTTAATTTTATATTTAATTAATAAACCAATTTATTAACATGTCTAGATATAAGATTATTAACATGTTTAGATATAAGAGCTACTCATTTAGATAAAATATAAAAAGCTACTCATCTGAGACACATAATGAACGCATTAGTTTAGGATGAATAATATTTTATTGTCTATGTTTTGTGTATATTTATAGTGTTGTATGTTATGTTTTTCAGCGAGCAACGAAACGGATTTATATTGTAATTTGTGTTCTTATATGCTTCTGAATGTATTTTCAGGTCATAATTTACATTTGTGTATCAGAAGTCTATTTGAATAATGTATAATAAATAAACATTTTATTCGTTAAGTATTTTATGCGTTCATTATTGTCACAACCTTAGTAACAAAACACACTAACGTTAATTGAATTGTTTTATAATAAATTTTCTTATATTGTTTTATAACGACAAACATAGAGTCAGTAATTATGCTAATCAATAATGAATACACTCAATTATCAGAATAATTAATAAGTTTACGTAATTAGATCAATTCGACACATTTTAATCTAATTGAATAATTTACAATTTGCATAAATTGGCATAATTACACCATATATTTTAAAATTGTTGCGTGTATTGTATTGTAATAACGCAACTGGCGCCCACCCAAAATAAACAGGTATAATTGTAATATCAGTAGATAAAAATAAATAAATAAATAATAAGTAAACCATAAATAAATAAAGGCTCGCATACGGTTCACTAATAATAATAAATTATAAATAAATATTTTTTTTAATAATTCAACATGACGACTCCAGCAAATTTGGACATGGAAGCATTTCAGACCATGATGCGTGCTTGGGTCGATGAATTAAGCACAAAACAGACAGAAAATTTAAGTGCTAGAATAGATGAATTAAAAGAATTTAATAAGAACCAAACAGAAAGTTTAGAAAATAAATTAGAACAACAGACTGAAAATTTTCAACAGGACACCATAAAAATAACGAACAAAGTGAAAGAATTAACAGAAAAGGTTGGTGATACCAACTCACATATTGAGACTATCACAGAAAATGTATGTGAAAGAATTGTTAAGCAAACGGAACAAATATGTGAGATGATGGTTTCTGAACAAACAATTGTAATTGAAAGTAAGAGAGAACAGACTTTCATAATTACTGATGATAATTCTAAAACAATAATTAACTCTAAAGAAGAATGTAAAATACATTCAATTAAACAAACGTACCGTGTCAGCGAAAAATCCAAAGTAGTGGTTACACTCACACACTAATAAAACAATTCAAAAAGTAACACGATTGAAACAAATCACACGCGACAAAGGTACTCACAGTAATTATCGATTGAACGATAATCATAATGATAAGCACAATAAATATAAAAACTATAAAGGTTATCATAAACAACGAATGAAAAACCGTCGCGCATAGCTGGTCAGGTAAGTTCACTCAAACGAACTAATGAGAGAGAGAGAAACGTTCGTCAGGAGAGGGGAAGCAGAAGAGAATGCATGTTGCCGACGGCTAAGAGGAAAAAAGTTTTAACATCAGGTGACTCCACGGTCAAACCGGACGTCGCAGTAATACAATGGAATGAGGACGTTGTTTACAGGAGGGTGAGCACAATTGTAAGCACGGCGGTGAGTACAAGTCAAAGGAACAATGCTGAACTAAGGGGAGTGTAAATTGAACCACACTCAATACCCAATGGGAATGAATAATTATTTCCAAAAGAAAAATGTTACTGTTAATTATTATTAATAAGAAAAGGAGTTAATTAATAAGAAATAATATGTGTAAAAAGATGAAAGAATTAATAATAGAAAGACAGATATATGTGTAAGTAATGGTAAGGAATGTTAGTATTCAAAGTAAAGAATGGCACGAAATAATATGTGTAAAGAAATATTTAAGAAATGATTGTAAAGGAATGTTATTATCGATGTTGTTATTAATATGAAGAAAGGATTAGAGAGGAGAAATCAATGTTAATTGTCAGAAAGGCTGATCAAGCGAAATCTTCATACCTTAGTGGAAAGGCAAGGACACAGAAGATAGCGATAGTGAAAGTCAAGGGCAGAGATTATTTAGAGCTCCAAATACTATGACTAAAACATCGAGTAGAGTTACAAGTGCTACACGTAAAATAAAAAAAAACAAATAGGTCGATGGGACCAGATTAAAGTAGAACGATGAAAAAAAAATTTAGCTACGTATGAATAATGAGAGAAGAGAGTGAGAGTGGGACAATGCCACTGAACTGATACAAGGTCAACGCACCGATTAGCTGATATACTGGGCGGTGAATATTGCATACCACCACGGCGAGTGTTAGACTGACTTACTCATTATTATGTGTTGTTTAACTGGTGTAAACGTAAGTTAAGATAGTATAACATGATTGTATTTGTCTAGAACAAATAGACAAAAATTTAATAAATAAATATTTATTAAATTTTTTTTCTTAGGCAGAGGAATAATGCAACGATACAGCCATACGCTGTATTAGGCATTAATTTAAATAAATATAAAATTTGTAGAATTTGTATAAGTTACGGTTAAATCACAGGTCTGAGATTGTAAAAATATTTCATTGTTAGATTAGGGGAGCAATTAACCTGTTCCGACACGCAGTGAACACCTGCTCAATTGTATGTGTGTTACACGTGTATCTTGTGTGTGTTAGTTATGCATGCAAAGACAGGAATCTCAGCAACCCGCCCCAAGTAATTAATAAAATGACTATTTTAATTCACTGTGCGAAAACTAATTAGTGTATGATCAAACCAAAAGCACCAAAGTGTGTGTAAAATTTATAGTTATCCCCAGTGAAAAGATGACGTTAATAGAACACGTTATGCGAAGTCAGTGCAAAATAAACGTGCTAAAAAATACGCAAATTACCCTAAGACGCTCAAATTAATATAGCGAGTGCTTAATCGAAATATCTATGATTTGTGCTATCTCGATACCGTGCAAAACATTGCTATTTGCTAATAATTGCAAATAGATGAAAAGGTTCGAGAGTGGGGGCTGTCACGAGATATGCAGGTATCGACAGGACGATTTTGGAGCCAACTGGCGCGGAATCTCGAGAGGGTATAAATTAAGGGTTCGACCAAAAACCCTTCTCTTCATTTCAAGACACAGTTGCAGCCGGACATGCTGTCCGTCGGCAAAACAGTTTATTTTTATTTCTATTACAAGTCGCAGTAACGAAAGAAATAACGTTCGTTAAATTCACGACAATATTCCGGAAAAAGTAAATACTGAAATCATAAGTCTACCAAGAGTATACACACTGCTGGAGAGCGACGCTGGACTCTAGATGTATCCAGGACCACGCCAGGACAGGAGGAATGGAAAACTAACTCTGGACAACGCTGGACCCCGGACAAGTCGTAAGATCATCAGAACTCGAGGTGACATGCGTAATGCATTTTAAATGATTTAAAAAAAAAGAAAAAGAGCTCATAAAGACTATATCAAAAGACAGTAAATTAAAATAAAGAAAAATTTATACTTAGTAATAATATTTTAAAATGTAGATAAATGTTTAGTCGTAAGAATGAGCGATCGCATATAAAAAGAATTAATAAATGAAAGAGAATTTAAAGTAGAGAGAGTAGAGTTATTATCAAAGTAAATAGTAAATTGATTTGATATTTGAATCATAGAAAAGATTAATTTAAAGTTGAATAATAAAACAAATGCCAGTCTACAAGCAATTAATATAATTTTAAATTGAATTTTAAACATTGGTAGTAGCGAGTAGAGGTCAGATCTGAGTTAAGAAAATTTATTTCATAAAAACATTTTAATTTTATATTTAATTAATAAACCAATTTATTAACATGTCTAGATATAAGATTATTAACATGTTTAGATATAAGAGATTTTTTTTAAATATATGTAATGTTGCATATCATAAGATATTGACCGACAATTATTAATGATGATTATGAATATTTATAATATTGAGGAAATAATAAATATGATTTTTAAATACTGATAAATAGAATACTCTTGTTATAGTTACACCTGGTATCATTATACAACCTGCATAATTTCCAGTATATCGAAATTACATGTAAATTCGTTATATAATTTTGTCGCTTCCAATGTGAGGCTTGATATATGTAATTGTATCGTTGTATAATTTTGTCGCCCTTGACGTGAGGAACGACACGCCTACATTTATGTATATGTATTGTTGTAATATATATTGCAACAGAACACAGGATGATAAGCTATGTTGTTTGTATCTAAGCACATGGATGACGAACATTTTCATGTTTAATTTGGTTTTATGTAATATTTTGTCTTTTAGCCGTAAGTTTCGTATTTAGAAATGGATAAGCATGTAGGGTATACCAAATTCTTCATAAAAATGTGTTCTTTATTGTCATGTATTTTTTGAGTGAATTTGTGCGCGTGTGATAATGTGTGATCGCTATATCTTCCGCGGTAATTAACTGATCGACGTGAAACTTTGACAATGGATTATTTATGTAAATAGCTTCAATTTGAGTTTACTCTGAGGTTCATAACTATTTTAGAAATATGGTTTTTTAAGTTGGGAAAAACTCAATTCGAAACGCTTATCATTAATAGGGTAATAAAAATTGTAGAAAAATTCAATGCAAGCTAGTGCGGCTTTATACAAACTGTTTCAGGAAAACTTTGTATCTTTTGCAATCATCTAACATGTGACCTCAAATTAACCAATCGGAAGACACTAATTTCAGTAATATTCGTACTCTGTAGAGTAAGGATCGACACAGTTCTTCTGTAGCAAGGTGAAGTTGTGCTCGGCGTTCCAGAGTTTTTCTCGTACAAACATAGAAAAATCTAACTTAAAATAAACCTTGTTATTCTTTACGAAGTTCAGCATAAAGAACCGAGTGGGTTAATTATTTAAGTAAAATTATAGTATATTATAGTGCTTTTTCGTGTTAGTTTAAGATATCCGCATAGGGAAATTAAAGATACTTCAAGCTTTCTTGGAAGGTGCACGACTAATACACCGCATTCAACTAATACCCATATTCTCCCTGAGATTGATAAAATTTAACGTATCAATTAACAATAAACTGTTCGAGTAAAAACAATAATCATTGTGAGTAACAATTTGTGAAGAGTCTAATTGATGTTAACAGTTAGACATAATCATCAACGAGACTGATCGAAATATCGCCGCTGGAGCAACCCGCCGTAGAAGAGGACGACAAGACGAAGAGGACGCCAGGACGCCAGGACGAAGAGGACGCCAGGAAGGAGTGTCACGCTGAAGAATAGGACGCCAGGACGGAAGCGACGATAGGAAGAGGAGGATCGCACGTACGGAGGACATATCATCAACCAAGTAAAATCGATATATTATCGAACAATATAAACTATTATTCCCAATATAAATGCATGACAATTTGTAATAAGTTACAATATACCTCTTAAAAATTGTGTATAATAAATAATTTTTCATCTCCTCCATAATAGACGTGTTGGTAATTTTTACACACTCCCAATATCCTTATTAGTTACAATTAAATTTGAACCGTTTTAATATATATGTGTGTGTGTGTGTGTGTGTGTGTGTGTGTGTGTGTGTGTGTGTGTGTGTCATTATGTTTCTACAGTTCTGAGAGAAATTTAGGGCTACCTTTTACTTAGAATTTACTTTTTTATCCTGTTTAAATAAAACATTTAGGAATACCGATTCGTGTACGTAATAGTGCACATTTACTTGATGGTGAGTTATATTCACTACGAAGTAATTCAAGTATCTATCTTGCCTGCCACCTACATAAATATAATGCTAATAAAATGAACAGATAATGTAGAATATATACTAAGTGTTATTATTATCATTATCGTTGTTAAAATAATTAATATTATTATTATTATTATTAGTAGTAGTAGTAGTAGTAGTAGTAGTAGTAGTAGTAGTAGTAGTAGCAGCAGCCGGCACATATCAGACACCACACACACAGCTCAGCACGCTTATGGCCAATTTAGGAAGGCCCATTGCAAGCAAGAGGTGTTTGTTGATGGCGGTCACGGGATCCATCCTGCTGTATGGTTGAGAAATCTGTGGCGATGCACTAAAGATGTAGAAATACAGGAAATGGAAGGCGTTTGCAGAGAAGAAGAGCCCTCAGAGCAGCATGCTCTTATCGGACAGTGTCAGAGCCAGTGTCGTCCTGGTGATATCGGGAGTGGTTCCTATAGACCTTTTGGCTGAAGATCGAAAGCATCTCTTCAGGATAAGATACGAAATTGGAAGCGATGCGGCAAATAATGAAGCCAGAGAACTCCCTGTTCACAAGAAATTCACAAGAGAGAGGATGACAGTCGAGATAAGAGCTCGGGGGTTTACCCCCGAGGGTTTAATTGAGATTATGTTTTGTGACAAGGAGGAATGGGACCGCATTTCTGTTTAAATTCAGGCATTCATTCGGTTCTAAAATTAAAGTCAGGTCCAACTTGCACCCAACGGGCAAAAGCAAATAAGGGACAACTAGAAGGAGCCCAACAAGGGCGCTATGGGCTCCATCCTGAAGGAATACGCTAAGTGGAAGTTCCATGATGGATATCAATGTCTCAATTAGAGGTGGGGTTTTTAGTGGGCGAGAGTCCCATACACCAGTGGACAAACGGCTGGAAGAAGGAGAAGAGACAACTGTTCCTTGTTTTGCTTGCTGTTGTTATTTATTATTATTATTGTTATATTACCATGATACCAAGCAATTACTATTTCAGGTATGTTACGCTGACAATATATTACAGTAAGAACTCGCAAAACATAGGAATTCAAACGTGTGTACTATTTAATAATATACTGTTGTATAACAACTATTTATTATATAATACGCGTACATGGTATGAACGTCATTTAACATACAATACTATGTTCACATAAAAAATGTTACACTAAAATTTTATTTAATGACTACCAGTTAGTTTTGTTTTGGACATGAGCAAATAATATTTCTTCAAAAGGTACTACTAAATATACCAATTCGCCTGACTTACATTACTTATTTGCATATGAAAATAATTAAAATTCATAATTAATTGGGTATGAAAAACAACAACTAGTCTATCGGTTATTGACGCTACATTCATTTTAAAACCGGTCAGTGCATTATTATTTTCTGGTAGGCAACAAGGATTTTTCACAGCCAAGATATTTTACCTTAAAAGTGAATATTTTACCTTAGAGTAATTCGTAGTGTTCAGTAAATTTCATACATGCACTCTACAAGAAAATTTCAAACTGAAAAAGGAATAAAAATTTAAGAATGGAAAACTTGGCTTTCTTTATTTCGTCACCGAACCCAGCGCAAGGAGTATAATTGTTTACTTCTTTTTCTTCTTCTTCTTACTACTAAAACAAGGGTACAAAATGTAGTGTCCGACAAATATTGCTTCCGCTTGATCTACAGTATTTACGTTTTCAGTGGCCTCTAAACCTTGAATTCAGGGAGCTCAACTAAAATTTGTTGTAAGCTCTTAATATTTATTTAATAAAAGGAATTGCATTCCGTGATTTTGTTGTTTTAATTGTCTACTTCAAAAAATATAAAACGATTAAGTTAATTAAAGCAGAATTATTAATCATTAATATGTAAACATACTATCTCTCTCTCTCCCTCCTTTCTCACTTACGCGCAATAGTTTAGTACTAAAATTATTCTTCATTTAATCTGAGACAATACTATTTAGAATTCCTAATTATTTAATTGCGGAATAAAAAAAAATTCCACACAGAAGGTAAGTATAAAATACTCATAAACGAGAGTACATTTTACATTTCAGATTATTATGTAACTCCCTAAAAATAATTAAAAAAAAACAATACAATAGGACTAAGTCAAGCTGATAGATATCATGATTTTCACTCCTTTAACTTGTAACTGTAACTTATAAATAAGAAAACATTTTTTTGTCAAGCCGATAATGTTTTAAATCTTGTTTCCGCCTAAAAGTTAAAAAGTTGTTCAACTATACTGTATATATTCATATAGTATGTAAGCCATACAGGAAACATATACTTCCCTTATTTATTGCTGATTTGTCCTTCACATGAAAAGTGTTCATCTTTTACTGTTGCAGAAAAATCTTTTACTTCGAGAAAAATAAAACCGAGATGTTTCGAATTGTAGTCCTTTTTAGGGGTTTCAGTATCTTAATAATAGTTAAAATGAAAACAGCCAACTGGTTTCCTATACTTATTATGTACTCGCAGCATGAAAATATTGAAAGTAGTGTATCTGCCATATGGGAGAGACACGTTTGACATATTCGGCCTATGCTGAGAAATCCTACATTTTATTTTTCAAAATATTGACAGTACCTAACATAAATGTAGATTTTAAGTATTTTTTTACTCTATAACAAATACAATACGCCTAATAAAGCAATGTTAACTGATATACACGTATAAAATAGAACAATGACATCTTGCAAAACATCTAAAATAATGTGCGTTATAGCGAACACTGCCTGCAACATTATAATTACGTATTTCGTAATGGCGTGTAATTACCATACTCAGCCGATGACACATGGGTACACACCATTATTGGACCCAAAAACCACGTATATAAACGTTTCACCAATCGACCAGTGGTATAAAGAAGGCTGAAAGACCAGTTGGCAGAGGGAGTCACCAGATAAAAATCAGTGATCGGCATTGAAAGTTTCATACCTCGAGTGAAACCGCTTGCACACATATTATTATTACTCTATTTATTATTCTACAGCTCATGTTCAGTAGATCGTAAAATACGAAAGAAAATACAATATTAGCCGATATTCAACAGGAATCCATCTGAATGTGAACTCTGGGCATTTTACGTAGCAAAGATTACGTTTGATTCATTTATTGTTTCAGCGACGAGCAGGAAATAAATAGAGTACGTGCTGCTTGTCACGTACTGCTAAGTTATGTGCAAAACAAATCTTACAGAATTTTTTCGTACGGGAGAGCATTTCAGAAGCCTTTCGATTAATGTAGACACATCTGGAAATTTCGAGTCTTTATCAAACAAAATAAATTTGTTTGAGCTACAGGGGACCATTAGGGTAACTTTCAAATGAACACGCCTGAAGTTCTACAAGATGATGGCCCTCCCCACACTTCTCTATGGGTCTGAGAACTGGGTTTTACCGAAGTCCCAGGCCAGTCGTACTCTTAAAGATCGCAAAAGAATTGTCGATGTACGGCAGGAAATGAATATTATAAGTACACTCGATAGGATTGCCTAACATCGGCTGAAATTATTGGAATATCTTAACCGAATGGATGACTGTCGTATCCTTAAACAGCTGTTGAATTATACGTCAAGGGAACAGAGAGGTGTGGGGCGTCCGAAAAAGCGTTGGAGTGAACTTCTCCCCTAGTCTGTCTGCTTGGGAGCGGAACAAACCATTTTAGGTTTAATCCTTGATGAATGATAATGTATTATCATTTGCTATGCATACAATTATTGGATAATTGTATAAGTGGAAGAAGTACCGTTACACGAGTGTTAATAAACATTTTGACTAGAGATATATCTGGTGTCTATTTGTTATTCCTTAAAGTTAAAATCACAATAAATGTGATCTTCAAAACCATATTAATTTCAATTTTGTGCTAAACAGCTATTTACAGTATCACGTTTATTTATAAGCGTCTGTGTTTAAACTAAAATCTGTAGCCCATATGCATCAACTGTAACTATTTGTTTCTTTATGCCAGTTTTGTAACTATTTGTAGATTTTCGATTAGCTTAAAATATTAGTATCTAATCAAATAGTAACGTGTTACGGAAGCAACGTGTTCGATTCCATAGAACTACGTAGCTAACAAAAAGACTAATAGATGATGTGTGATGCAAAAAGATAAAAAATAGATTAAAAATCAATATTACGTAAAAGTAGAATTTACCAACGTGTAAAATGCTTTCAGAGAAATACCGCGTTCTGGTCGCACTGCCAATATAAAAGAGCAATAAATACGGCTCCGATTAGTCAAAAAAACAAAACAAGTGAAGATATATTGAATAGAAAGGCAGGAGTAGCGCTGGGATTCCATAAACAATGACGTAGCGTCACAATGTGGGGAGATTTCTCCACTCACTGAGCGGGGTGTGTGGTGTGTTGGAACGTTAAACCGAATTCCCCTTTCTCACAACGCGTTCTGGCTAAAAACAACAAAATCCGCTTTACGGAAAGAAATTAAAAGCCCATTACCAATTAGATAAATACTTTTAGCCATGAACGGCAATAGCAAATAGACTGGAACGTTACAAGCTGAGATTAAATTGGTCGGAAACGAGTTTATATTATTTACAGGATAACTGTAGACAATATTACTTTTATAAGCGATTATTTTGGAAATAACTACAACGCCAAACTTAGCGTTTTTCGGCTTACCGAATTAATCGCAAAGTTGTTCGTGGGACAAATAAATAAACCCAATATTTTGGTTTTGTGCCACAAGTTTTGAAACAAAATATTATCATGAACAAAATAAATTATCGGTAACGATAAATTTATAAATGTGAGTTTATCGAACTTTAAAACGAATAATTCATAATGTTATATTTATTGATGTGCTTGTATATTAAACATTATTAATGCTGGTACTTTAAAACGGCTGAAATGAGATTTCTCTGGCACGTTGTAGGTTATACTCTCCATGATCATAGAAGAAACACAGATATACGGCAGGAACTGAATATTATGAGTATACTCGACAGGATCGCCCAGTATCGGCTGAATTGGTGGGAACATCTTTGCCAAATGGATGACTGCCGCATCCCCAAACAACTATGGGATTATAAGCCGAGGGGACGGAGAGGTGTGGGACGTCCGAGAAAGCGCTGGAGTGACCAGCTCTAATCTTTGCCTATCTGAGACTAGAACAAACCATCCTTGGTTTAATCCGTGAAGATGATGTTGATGATGATGACTTGAAAACATTTATTTAATTATATTAATTATTAATTATTTTTTTATATTTTGAATAAGTATTCCAAATTTATAACAAACGCGAATCTACAACAATCATCAGTAGCACAGTCTACCCACTGCTGTTCAAATGGCCGCTCAGTTATTTTCCTCCGAAGCAAATCTTGTCCCATTTCGCTGTATTTCACTTTTTAACTGGTTTGAAATGTTACCTTTCAGAGGACCTTCTCGTGATCTCTTGACCTTCAATCTAGCAATCCCATGACTATTTTCAGTTTCCTCATATTTTGGCTCTACCATCATTTTGGCTCTGTACATTATCTATTTTAGTATGTTCGCATATCCACTGGAGAATCCTTAGTCCAAAGCGTTGACAGTAGACTACTGTCGGCGCCTCATATATTTATGATGTGTAAAGCGACATTACTGACTGATATGATGAACAGTCCCTAAATTGATTCAGTAATTCCTGCATGTTGTTGACAAGCATTTCATTAAAAAGTGACGTTAAAACAAAAATTCTGAGCTTACGTGAAATACAATATTAACAAGCAAGTAAAGTTAAAGACTGACTATCACTTGAATACAAACTTACTGCTTACTTAGGATATACCAGTATAATTAGTCCATCGACTGCACACTTACCTGAAAAGGAAAACGAACGCCATTAGTTCAACATAACAATACATCCTTATCAAACAATTTTAGTAGAGAAGAAACACGAGAATAGGAACACACAATTACATGGTGATGATGATAATAATAATAATAATAATAATAATAATAATAATAATAATAATAAGAAGAAGAAGAAGAAGAAGAAGAAGAAGAAGAAGAAGAAGAAGAAGAAGAAGAAGAACAACAACAACAACAACAACAACAACAACAACAACGACGACGACGACGACGACGACGACGACGACGACAACAACAACAACAACAACAACAACAACAACAACAACAACAACAACAACAACAATAATAATCTTCTAAACGGAATTTTATAGTTGATACAATAATACTTATATGCTTAACGGGTCATGTTTAATAAGGCAGGTGAAATTAGATTCACGCAATTGAATAAAAGCTTTGTTTATTAAAGAACGTGTTACACGTTTAAACGTTTATGCTTGTTTACAACGAAATGTTTAATTTGTTTACAATGTTTAAGAATTCGTTTAACTGTTAAAGAAAAGGCGTTTAACTGTTTATAATCCGTCTTCACTTTTAAAAATTACTATATAAAAACTTACGTTTATTTATTTTGTTACTAACGAAACGAAAACACATTAAGAATATATGGTGTTTTACAAACAGATCGTGATGCGTACGAATTCGGATCGCGGGCGCCCGTCACAGCACACAGAGGGAGCGACAGCAACACACTCCGATCAGCGGACTCCCCAGCACACACTTCTGGAACGCTTAACAGGTCAATTTAATAAATAATGAGGTAATAATAACAAATAGCATCTGTCGTAGGTTAATTGTAAAAACGTCTTATAGGAAATGGAGCCGTCATTTTGCAAAGAGCCAGGCTAATGAGAAACTTATGTAGCATTTTCTAATGAGCCTGATATTTTTTAGGCTTATTGTAATGAGCCGATACAGCTTTAGACTAATTAGAAGGTGAACAATTGTTTGCACAATCAGTCTAGTTCTATGCAGCCTTATTATTGCAATAAGCTCAAGGTAGTGAAGGCTGATTAAAAAGTGTACAGATAAGAAGAGTTTTTTCTTTCACAGATTAATTCAGTGAACTTCCAGATTTATGAACTGAAAAGAGGTAACTTAAAAAAATTGCAGAATAAGGTAATTATTTTTGTTTATTGGCTTAAGTAATTATTATTATTAAAAATTGATGATACAAGATAATTGTTATTTCTCATATAAAACCTTCGTTGATTTAAAAAAAAAGCAATAAAATAATAGGTACTCTGTTAATATTCTGACTACTCGCCTGGATATTAGACCGTGGTCTAATGGTGCCGCTTGAAACACACGTTTCGGCCCTACCGATGGGCGCCATCTTCAGCGCTACAATTTGTAAGGCAACTGGTACGCTGTTCACCAGTACTAATAGCCCGGCGACGCCGGTCGTGAATGCCTAAGGTACCAAAATAATTAGTGGTTCAGTTCGAAAAAGTCAGTTCACAGTCTACACACTAGTATTAATTGTTTAATCATTTAAGAAAGAGAAAATTGTCAATGAAAAATAAATTAAACTGGAAAATTAGAAAATTAACGGGTAAATCCTTATTCATTAGATATTTTTAAATTTCATACGTGCCCTACTGAAAACAAATTAGACTAGCCATTAGATTATGAATAATGTTGTTACAGTTACCAGTAAATCTGTAGCTCATATCTTGCACACCAACATTTAATTATTTATGTCCACGTGGTGATGTCTCGTGATACTTCGATCAGCACAGTTGATTTGACTTCTTACGGACGCCCTTTCTCGTTTGACACTGTAATTTTGGTAGGGAACACTTGCAACTGCTACACCACTGGCCCACAAACTTCGATTCATTCGCCACAACTTCACCAAACAGATACATATTTTTCTGGGCTGTCTTCAAGGATTTGTACGCAAGAAATTTGAAGTCACATCTAGCGAAACATGTCTTAATAATATCACTTCTTGTTCCTATTTGGTACACATCATTTTTCACATTAAGAATTTTTCCAATTAAATTTTGGTGGTCTAAAGGCCAACGGTTTATCTTCAGAACATTTAATAAACTATAATCTCCAGCTGAAACCGGTTTCAGATTTTTTCCAGTAGTTGTTCAATATTTTTTCTGCTCGTCTTTTCTTACCTTCGCGTGCTTTTTGATGTTCCTTTCTTACTTTTTTCTTGTTTTTTTTTGTAGATGTCACATTTAAAAACTGCGTTTATCTCCTCATAGGTTCAGCCAACGCACTGGCAAGAAGTTGTGTGAATCGTCATACAGCACGAAGAGAACGATACGTATGTTGTTTCCTTCAGATTGCTTGAACAAACAGGACACATCTCTTTCTCCAAGTTAACGACTTGAATTTCTACTCTTTCCGTGCAGCCCTATCTAATCCGGTCCAAATCTTGCAATCAGGTGTTCCTAATATTGTTGGAGGAATGTTCGTTGAGCTTAATGCTAATGTTAGTTGTGGTCCGAAAGGCTTCCATTACGGACTTCGTCCTATAACTATGTTTTGAGGAGTTTTTGCCACTATACAAAATGGCACCCTATTACTCAATCCGTACTTCAATTGTCGCTCATCCAAGCACGTAACATATTTTCAGTATCCTGGTTGCAACGCTCTACAATCCCCTGTGATTGTGGTCTTCCATATTGTGGTCTTCTCGAACTATTTTGCAACCCAGACACACAGCTGAAAGTTCCTGGATGACATTAGCTGTGAATATTCACGGCCGTTGTCGCTTTGTACAATGCAAGGCGCACCAAAGTGTAAAACTGCGTTCAGCAATTCTTTGTTTTCACACAGGGCTAAGAGCACAAAATTTTGTTGCATGATCTTGGTTATTCATTATCCATTTATAGTCTCCACAGGGAGTCGATCGAAAATCTACCAAATCAACCAGGGGCGTATTTACGGGGAGGACGAACGGGTCCAGACCTCCCAGAGCGTCAAAAAGTTGACGAATTTTGTTAATCTCTTAAATTTTACGCTATTTTTTTAAGCTGTGTACGTTAATATAACAGTAGCTCTTTTTTAAATATACAGACAGGTTTATTACACAGCATTAAGATATAATACGTTTTAAATATGAAATATATGGAAAATCAGTTCAGCCAAAAAGTATATTTTAACAATATATCAATAACTCGTATTTTTATCGTGTTTTTACCGTTTACTTTAATGGGTCTGATTTCAGGATGTTATCACGCATTTTTCAGTCACATTAAATGTAGTAATGTTGATTAGGCTTAACTTGTTTTTACTTTTGTATGAAGCCGGATTCCCTCAAAGCCAAATTCTAGATACGCTACTGAAATTAACTTGACCTCGAAGATTAAAACGTTTTGTAGTAATTGGCCGCACAACGATAGTAAAGTGTTGTTGAGATCTCTTCGTATTACACGTTCTACAAAACGTTACAAAATTTCGATAGCGGATCTGGGAACATAAACTTTACTTTCCAAAGCAATTTATTTTGTCTCTTCCACCGTGTCCAGTGGCGCTGTAATACTGAAGGAGTGTGTCAAAACATTCTTCAACAGAAATTATTAGTCTACTATAACAGAATCGTCATTACGTTTCCTTTTAATTAAAACTCTTCTTTCGCCTAAACCACTGTGTCGTATTTTCTAGTTAATCTATATTGTCTATTAGTCTTCTTCTTGTCGGGATTATTTCAATCTAAAATTTCATGGATCGGGTCTTGTATGGTTGCAATAGTACATGGGTTTTAACCACTTCTTCACTCTTGCTACTGTATTATTTCATGTTTTCATTAAAGTTTACTTTTATATTATAAAGTTCGTCTTGAGGGTAACTTCCCATAAGTTTACGAAACCTCCATTTGTTTTAAAAGTCGTTCGATTTCAACGAACACCCACAACAAGACGAAAAAAACGTAAGCTGTTACGAAAAAGAACGCTTTATCGAACGCAGATACACGTTGAGACGATTAAATCGCTACTGAGCAGTTTAGAAGAAACAGGGAGAAAGGGAACTACTTTCTGTCGTTTATGACCGCATATGTTTCAACAGGTTTGTGATGACTGAGCCGCGCTGCTGTTACTCCTGCATTAGAGAAGGCTCATTGCAATACGCTTGGATGGCACCAGGCTGTTTGAGAGTACTATTGTACATTTTCTAATGAGCCTACAGCTGTATCGGTTCATTACAATAAGCTTCAAAATTATCAGGCTGTTTAGGAAATGCTGGATAAGATTGCAATTAGCCTGGCTCATTGCAATGTGACGGATTTTCCAATTAGCCTACGGCACATCAACACGTCAAGATAACATAGCCTATAAATATTAAAAACTTATAAAAGCTAGAGAACAGCAGCGTAAAAACAACAGCCAGAATTAACAGCCGATCAAAATAATATTATCTTGGCAAAGTGGTAAACGTAATAAAACAATAAGTAATGCAATGCCGAACCGGTGTTGAATACTTAATGACTAATGTCGTGACGATTCGTAAACTAATGTGACGTCAAAATAACTATAGATACCACTGCATTCCCGACCTTGCTTTAAGTATCGAAACGATTCTAGCGACGTCAAGATTTTTGTCCGGTGACCTTAACGCGACCTATATAACGCTGTGACAGCGACAAGAGTCAAAGAGTCATTTTTTAGAGACTCAGTAATTTAGATTTGCAGTCAGTGTTAAATGTTTTGTTTACCTGTTTCTGACTGCGATTTAGTGTACTTGATAACTTTAAAGACTGTTTATTGTTTAATTGTGTTGATTGTGTAATCACCAAATGTTTTTTGGTGTTGCTTTCTAGTGGCGGATCTGAAGTTAATGCTAATATAACGTGATACACTATAATAAAAGAAATGACCGTAGTGCTACGCTCTGGTGGCGGCCGTGAAGTAAACGCCAAACATTTTGTCATCATTTATGGCGTCATCGTGTCATGTCCCCGGATGACTTATAGTGTAAGTGCCGTAATCAGAACTCCAAAGCAGTCTTATCACGTAGGGAAACGGTAAACAGAAGTGATGAAACGGTAAACAGTAACGGTAAACGGTAAACGGTAAACGGTAAACGGTAAACAGATAAGATGAAACGGTATGTCTTATCAGATGTGATGAAACGGTAAACAGATTAATTAAAGAAAAAAATTATTTTCAGTATTTACGTTATTATTGTAATAGTATTTAAACATTTAGAATATGCTCACATTCTTTAAAACATTACGCTTTGCTTAAAGCACACATATTTGTGGTAGTGGGAACAGTTTGGGTAGCTATGTGAGGTTGACTGACCTGGCAACACTGCTTTCTTGTTTCAGCTATTTCGTGACGCGTTGAATCAGTTTACTGCACGAAATATGAAGTTCTCACTTCAGTAAAACTTAGATATACAGGTGTCGTTAACGTCAACTTCCAAGATTAGGCTCCACAATCCGAACCGCCTACACTGCTTCTACCCAAAGGTGTATACTGGAAAACTAACTTCGACAGCCCGCCGTCTGCCATATGATCATGCCATCGCGTACGATAAACGTAAAAATGAAAATACCATAAAAGTGTGATGGCAGTAACTTAGTATAGTGTAGTGTAACATAAAAGTGTCATAAAATTAACATCCACAGCATCACTCGTTTGGAAATTGTAGTCAAACTTTTCATCTATTCTTCTTCTTCATTAAGTCAAGGGCAAGTAATAAATCACTTCCTCTCGCTTTTCCTTCTCCATCATACTTTCTCATAACTTTTGCTTCATCAACTATTCTCCTCTCTTTCCTGTCTCTCACTTTCATTCCACTTTGTGAGGTGTTAACTCTCGTAACCTTCCGACTCCCAGATTACATCTTATTAACGAGGATCGCTTCCCCTCCCCATCCCCTTTACCGTCCTCATTAAAACAGATTTCACATCATCTTGTCTGTGCAAATACCCCCAACTTAGCGTCAGTGTTTTGATATTCCTCTCAATTTTTTTTTGCTTTACTTTCTATGCAACCTCCTGATTTATGATACCTTCCTTTCCCGACCTTTCTCAGCTCATATGTCGCCCTTATTTTTAATAAACACTGTTACGACGGTCTCACGGATCGTCGTTTTGTACAGTGGAAACAGAATAAATGACACCAATGAAGTCACTAATTACAAGTTTAATTAGAAACAAACAACAGTTAGAAATCAATCAAAGCACTCCTATATAATAATTCAAGTTACATTTGTCCAACACACAACAATCAATGTCACGTTATTCCAGTTTCCCACTAATTAATACAATAATCACTTTCGACTATACCGCGACAATCATCTCGAACCGCTCTTGTAATGCCAGGTCTGACTAAACTTGGCCCCGCTTCGAACTCGGCGCCTTGCATTGTAGTGACACAGTGGGCCTGGATGCCTGTAGAATAGTCGAGAAACGTGTGGAAGGGCATGTAGAGGTAACGCACATAGCCGCGAACACTACCGTGCGTGTGATCACGCAAAGATGCGGTATTGTCTATTTCCTCAGCGTAGGAATACCAATAATTAATTGGTAATCACTAGTAGATATAAAAATTACTATTAAATCTTTATACGACTTCACGTGAGCAACTTTGCATGTAATTTTTAATCACCTACAGTTTGTTATCTCCTAGTAGTTTAATAAATCACACATTCAAAAGGAGTGTGATGCTTTGTTTGAGATTAAATCGAGTTTACTTTCAGTTTTGTGTCGCGGAGCAAGCGTGTTTGTCTAGATAAGCCATTTATTTATACGGAGGGGGATGAGCCGTATAAATATGGCGGGTGTATTGTCCACAATGTGTTACACACTGATAACCTGACGAGATAAAACACGTACTCCGCCACTATATTCGGTAACGAGGCGTGAACAGATACGCTACACAAACGTATGCTTTACCACCCACCCTTTGGCTGTAGTTATATAACCTTAAGCTTTACCCACACTCTCGGCACCCACTTTGTATGCAAACATAGCATAAAGGACTACGGTTGTTCAATGGACGGATTGGATTGTACAAAAAGTGAATTCTAACGATTACAATAGAGTATCGATTATCGGAAAGTCAATAACCCTGCACGTTGCTAGTAGAATTACTTTAAATTGTATCTGTAGCTTACCACTATATTAATTTTTTGATTGATACATAACGTAAATAAGTAGTATGTATTTAGAACTGTAAGTGAATATTATTAAAAGAACAATGGACTGACAAACACAGATATGATATTGAACTTGTACGTTAATAAACTTAATGTGCTGATAATAACACGCTGTATTTTTATCTTCACTCATTCCTATCATTTATACTTTAAACTATTAAAGAATTGTACAACTTTTCATAATCACCCCCAAAAGCCAACTCGCCGCTACCCTACAATTGCTTGCTGGATCCACCACTGTTTAAATCCGAAATCCACTGCTGCATGCAGTACCGCAGAACTGACTAGCCTATACGCAATATCCGTTACCATTAAACGTCTCACCCATAGACTGATAGGAGCAGTGTCACTGCTTTACGGCAAACATCAATATTGAGTACGACTGACTGTGTACTGTGCAAAGAGGAATTAGAACAGGCTGAATGTTGTTACGCGTGTACTTGCAAAAGATTTAAGATTCCATACATTCCAAAGTAAACACGCTTGGTAAGAGACCCATTGTGAGTCGTTGGAAATTTAAATTAAACAATTAAGGTTACGTGCTGAGAGCAACCCGGTATTTGTATGACCTGGTTTTGCCGTTATTGTCACATGTGAAAGGATCACACACACACACACACACACACACACACACACACACACACACACACACACACACACACACACACACACACACACACACACACACACACACACACACACACACACACACACACACACACACACACACACACACACACACACACACACACACACACAAGGTATGCAGATGAGGCAGTGCGCTGCCTTGTATGTAAACCCTACCCACCCACCGACTTACTACAACAGTCTGTTAAGAATCTTATTGTTGTCGTTATTGTTATTGTTATTACTGTCGTTGTGTGTTGTAATCCGCGGAATCAGTGTTAGCTGTTCACAATTCCGCGCTTACCTCGTTTTATCGCCGAGGTCGTTTATTTGACATTTCCGAACAAGCTGTGTTAATTCCGGTCTAAGACGGAAACTGTGACTCTCGTATTATTGTGAAGCTTTATAATGTTTGGTAGTGTGTTAGTTTAGCAGACAGAATGAGACTACCCTCTATACAAAGAGAACGATCACTCTTGGGGAAACCATGAACACAAAAATACATTAAACAAAAAACTCAACCATATGATGCAGTTACAATGAAATTGGGCCGACTTTGTCAACATTTACGGACGATAAACGGGCAAAATGAACAGCTGAATCCAGGATGCAGAATGGTCCTAGCCGGGATACGTGTAGAAAAAACGTTGTCAAAAAAATAGTCTGATGACATAAAATGAACCGTAAAAAATTGGGTTCAGACCGCAGTAAACGAGAGTAAATTTTAAATTTTACAGGCATGTTTTTGTTGCCACTAGTCTGTTAGCAAGTGACTAGAGGGGGGAATTTATGTGTCAACGACACTTACGGTCAGGATTGTGCTGGTGTCCACATAATTTCGCACACTAAGATCGCTTTCACGTAACAGTACTTTGTAATGTTAGTCTCGTTGCTGAATAGCAAGTTCTTGTTCCATTCGAATATTAGTCTTTAACTGAAACTAATTTATACGCGGAACGTGTTTATCCCGCGAGACCGGCGCGTCTCCTGTGTACCACGTAATGTAATCATTACAGGTACTGTGACTTCGCTGGTCACGAGGGATTACAACACGTCACGACAGGTCTCGGTGTCCGTCCGTCCGAGGAGGATTCTCTGGGGACTCACACAAGTAACACGTCCCCATGGTATTTGTTTACAAGACTTTGAGGATTTTACATTTTACACTGAATCCTTATAAGTTGAATTATGTTACAAGCGATGCATTAATCAACTGAGAACGAACCAAAAACATATTTCAAGAAATAGGTTATTTTTATATACGACTCTGACAAATCATCATCATTATCATCCCATCATCTTCGCTTCAAAGATTAGACCTAGTCGACCTGTTTCAGAACCCATTTCCTCCTCGGTCCTCAGAGATATCCCTCCACCTATTACGCTCGTATCTCGAGACTTATATAGACATACATTCTTAGAGAACACGGAAAAGTATCGCCATAGTTAATAAGATTGGCCTAAAAAATACAAGATTTCGACCACTACATTATGAGAAATGATGTTACAGTTTGGTGGTTACAGATGGAATCCCTTACTCTCATACCGACAGGATTAACGGAAGATAACTTGTTTCATGAAAGTGCGTTAAAGTCAGAGTTAAAGTTAACGGGCATTGATATAGTTGTTTAATTTAACGGAAGATTAAATTAGGTACCGTTACCTACCGTAACGGTTTAGGTACCGTTAGGGACCGTTAGGTGATTAACGGTCGTTAAATCAGGTACAGTTAGCCTCAAAATTTGTAATGCGGTTCTATTATCTATTTTCAAGTAGTCACTTTAACATAAACAAGGGAACACAGAAAATGTGTAGCCACAGTTAATAAAATTGGCCTAAAAAATACAACATTTTGACTACTTATATAATATATTTCGATTACTACTACTAGTCATATAATAAAACAATATAAAATAATTAAATGCATAATGAAGTTAAATTACATTTGTATAATTGAATAAATACAATAAATTTACAACAATAACAACAACAACAGTAATAATAATAATAAAATTGTTTATTATTTAATACTGTAACTAATATAATATGATCAAGATGTTTTTCCGTTACGTGGACAACTTACTTGGAACGTGTCCAATTAAGGGTAAAAACATATTAATCGTATATTAACCTGGATGCTATTAAGTACTTTACACATCAGTAAAATAACTATAGTAAAACGTGTTTATATTATTTATTACTATGTAAAATAAAATATAATACTACTTTTTAAATAAAATACTTTTTTATTTTTTCAGTTTTTTGGTCAGAAAATTTAGTTTAAATGTTCTGTAATATGACTATTGTAAAAAAAAAATGTAAGGACAAAACAGAATATATGATAATTTATGAAACCGTTTTATGTATTCTTGAAAATTTCTTTTTATTTTTTTTGCAAGTAAAAACAAACTAATCGGAACAAATGGAAACTACAGAAAGGAAACGGAAAGTAAAATTTAAGAAATACATGTGACAAAGATATTAGAAAGCGACTCTGTAGACCGATATATAATTTTTGAACTTAACGTGATATTCACTTTCTTTCGTTAATCAGAAGCAACGTTGCAATTATCATGTGTTCGTGCTTCACGAAAGCGTTAACTGGTGAGAAAATAAGTGTCACGTTGATTATATGGTTATCAATATAAGGACCGTTAAACATCTTAACGCTAGTTACCAAAAATTAGGAAGGAAAGTAACTAAAGTTCTTGTAACGGAGAATTTCAAGCAGCCAGACGAACTGCTTGGAATGTAAGTGGGTTATAATTTATATTGTAATATAACAATATACTTTCAATATGTGATAACAAATTTTAGTGTAATACGTATTAATATTCTAATTTGTATTTTAAGCCAATTCATGATTATTTCTTTGCTTTTTTATAGCTAGTTTTTGTTCTCCTGTTTAATTGTACAGGTTGTCAGCGTCAAAGCATTGTGATTATTAAATTATCAACAATGATGGGTGTTTTAAACAATATAATTAATAATAATCTGATCTGACTTAGACGGCAGTCAAACCGGAATATAGTAAAGGACTCTCGGAAATTGAAAAGAAAGAAATGAACTTTCTAAGGGAAATACTGGGACCCAGAAACATATCAGCAAATGCGTTTATATTATAGGCTATTTGAAACCAAAGCGAGGGCCGTATGAAGAGTTTAAGAAGTTATCTTCTACGATAAAGGAAATACGAATGGTTGTCTATGAGCATCTTAGACGGATTGAGCAGGAAATATAGCAAACAAGACCTATAGCAAGGTACCTTCTTTGAAATAGTCACAAGTACCATGAGTGAAAAAAGTCCATTAGGAAGAGAAAAATTTAGAGTCAAGAAGTAAGATGGGTTCAGAAGAAAAATTGCAGAGGTACCGTTACCAAAAACCAAATACCAGAAACCAAATAGAACCAAGAGGGTGTCATCGGAAGAAGAACGAGTATGAGTGAGCCAGAGAATTAAGGAATACAGGAGGAGAAAAAACTCCAGAAAGTGAAAGAAGTTGTGTACTCTCAAGCCATAGGTAGCCGAGACAATAAATGGAAGAAGAACTTAGGAAGAGGTAGTGTCAGCAATAAATGTAAAGCAGAACAACATATTGTCGTTTAAACATTTTGTGCTTATCTGTGAAAGTCATTTTTTTTTCTTGAATAATCGATTTTTCCTTTGGCGACTTGGGGTTCTGCAGTTAGGAAGTTGAGAAATGCTGGCGCATTTATATTAACTTTTTGTCGTTTGTTTTTACAAAAAATAAAATAATTCCTTATACCGTCAGTTACAGTGTTTTATTTCAACCAACATTATTCGCTTTATAGATTTCGAAACGGCTTAGCTTCAGATATCACAAACACTGGGTTAGTTAATCATACTTGCCACGGTAAAACGCGGTCGTATGAAAAGCGCATAGAATTTCAAAACACGAATTGAAGCTCATTGAAACGTAAATACAAAGGAGTAGTAAGTAAAGTAAAAATTTAAACAAAGACTATGCGTCTTGGTTGTTACGAATATATTTAATTATTTTCTAAAACATATCAGACTGCCGTTTCGCTGTAGTATCGTTATTAAACAGCGCGTTTGATCGGTGACACAGTCGAATGCAATACCGTTTGAAACAGACAAAAACAAAACGCCGGAGCGCTGATGGACGCAATCTACTTTTAATTAATTCCAGAGCCATTCATTCCCTCTACAGTCAGTATTACGCCGAAATGAATTTGAAATTAATACTTAATGTTTTTTGCTGTGCTGCATGTAACTGGGGCGCGGAATCGGGAGCTGTGGAATAACATTGGGAGAAGCTAAAATCATAAGTCTGGTTATATTGACTTATTACGTCCATACATTTCCTACTGTATGCAAATTTGTCTGCTTAGTGTATGTTGTGTATGAGTGTTTTGTACATTTTGATTTAAATTATTCCACTGAAGACCGTGGACCTTTAAGCACGAGGGTTGAGAAGTAAGCCAGCAGTTCTACCATTACGTGGAAAATACTGTAACTAGCCGTGGTTACAAATAATTATTTTCTTTGTTTCGTATACAAAAATAAAAAATATTTTTAATTTAATTTTAAATTAAATTTTCAAAAAAAAATTTATGTTGGGTTTATTGTTTAAATATTTAATAAATAATTCTTGTAATGTGGTCGTGTTGAAATTTTAAATTCCTTTAAGTTATTTTTTGCTATTATATCACTTGTGGTTTGCTGTAAGTAAATTCAGCGTTAATTGGATTGTCTCGTTCACTAATCGATTTGCGATTATTCTTCTTTCTCCCATATATTACTTTCACTGGAGTAATGGCTGCCTTTCTTGCAGCTGATGTTGTTCACTAAACCCTATTTATAGTTTAGAAATAAATTTAATACCAAAAATGTTGAATTACAATTTTTATTAGCAATTATTGAAAAAAGATCGATCAAAAATCGATTAGGTTATATTGTTCGACTCTTTCACAGGGTGAATCGATTATTGTTACATATGTTGTTTGATATAAATATTTTCAAGCTTCTTTAAACGGTTATGTTATATAGTCAGAGAAGGGGCAAGGCTCGAAAGTATAACATTACAATAAAATATCTTAATAGCTAATAATTACAAAGTTAGTTATGATATATAATGTTTATTAAGTAAAAAATCAGACCAATTGGCTGTGGCAACGAATCTTATTCCTTGTAGGCGCTTTGCATGCTGGGAACCATCATGGCCGCTCGCCTCGTTGACTAAGTAAAACGAGAATGTTGTTACTGGATTTTCTTGAAATAAAGATGCCTTCACAGCTCCTTCCTCGTATCCGCAATATTGAATAATGTTTCTGGTGTTGTTGGATTATCTTTCGTTCACTGTTCTGTTGTTCACTCGAGAAAATGTGCGTTTATATTTAAGATATGTGTGATGTAAAAGTTCGTTTCAGTTGTCTGGAAATTATTAGTGTTAGTGGTTCAAATTGTTATTTCACTAGTTTGTGTGGTGTATTCACTGGTTTCTATGTGTGTAGTTGTTATTTTTCACTGCATTTATCGTTTAAAAGTGTTCTGTCCAAAATCTCAAAAATTTATAGTAGGCTATGTTTTAACTGTTATCCGCCATTAATCGTTCCGGTATACTGTTATTAGCACGAGCTTAATTCACCCGTACTCTTCGAATATTAATTAAGAACTGATTTACTTCCTTCGTTTCTAAAATCTCTTAGCCGATTTAATATCAGAAAAGTATTGTTCAAGTTTTATCCACTTCCGATGCATTCAATTAAAGTACATTATATCATAGAATATATTTTGGTTATTAATTAATTTCATGTAATAGCAAATACATAATCGGTTTCTTTAACTCCTTCTGCTTAATTTGATATATAATAATCCATCTTTATAAAGTTTTTTATCAAAATTGCTTTATTTCTGTCATTTTGGAAAAGTAGGCTCAATATTCTGTTTCCTGTCCTTGTCCAAAATTTAGCCATTTTATGTGTTATAATTATGATGATAATAAATCTCAGATTTACATAAATGTTTATCTTTCATTAATCTCTTGCAAATTTATCAATTGATCATTCTTTTAAATATAATTAATGAATTTCTGATTCCCCCTCTGAAATGGTTAGGTATTATATTTGCAAATTTTTTGAATAATTTTATACATCTTTTTATATTATTCCTTTAAAGTACAGTTTTAGTTATAGTATTTGGTGATGGATTCACCTTATATAAATCTCATTAGTTTACTTGGTTTTATTGAACTTAATTACTCAATTATAATGTTATTGGAATTTCCTATTTGACCTAGAGTTTTTGGTTTTACATATACTGTTTTTTTAATAATACTATGTCTATACCCCTTCTGACTTTCTGAAGTTAATATAATATTAAATACAATCTCCTTAAATAACTATTGGAACATGTAGCATTGTATTCATGCTTATAATACAAACACAATATTTAAAATTAACTATTGGTCTTTAAAGTCAGACATTTTAGTTTGAACTATTACTAATAACACATAACAAACATTTTATAAAAATAGTATGGTATTCATACTAATACATTTTAGTCTGTATAAACACTGTAAGACATAATAAACATAAATATAATAATAATAAATCCTTATTCTATACGCCACCTTGAAATATGGTGTTCATAGGCTTTAACACAAACATAAATAGCCATTTAATTTTATTTTTCCTAAATTTAATTTGTTTACAGTCCTTTCTGTTTATATATTATTATTACATTTTAATCCCCTGTCACTGTATTTATTCCCCACCTGCTCTCTTTATCAGTCACATTTTAAAGAATGTTTTTTGATAAAAAGTGGCATCTTCTTTGAAACATGAGTAATGTTTTCATAAGAATACCTGATAACATTTTATATTTGTATTTATAGCAAACATTAAAGTTGTTTAATTGTACTTGTTGAAGTATCAGTTACACTTTACTTGAAGTTTATTTATTATATTGAAATAACTTACACTGGTTCACTTATAACTTTGGTTCTCATTTACACTCGAGTTTTATAATACTCCAAAACCAAAATCTTAATTATAAGGGATAATGAAGATTTGTTTATTTCATTACTCAATAACTTTAGTGGGTGCACTTCTACTTACAACCCTAAACACTTTTGTGTATTACTATTTTACATTTTTGTATGAATTTTGGGGTGTTATACTTTCTTGGGTGACATTTAATCTTTTTCGGGGTTTGTTATTCCTGTAATAGGTTTTCCTTGGGTATATCTTGTAGTTCTTCCCATTCTACATTTTCTTCTCTTCACAATTCTTCCATCTTGGGTTCTCCAAGGTAATCTGGTTTTATGGTTCGTTGGTTTGTTCGGGGTATCTTCTTTACCTGCTCCTATCCTACCTGGGTATTATCCTGATTTTCTTTTAGTTTTTGTAGAATTTATTTCTCTTGATACATTTTTGTTGCATTATGATGATTAATTTTTATTTTTTCCTTTTATGGTGGTATTTTACTTAATTAATACTCGACATTTAATTATTTTCATTTGAATTTTCTTTTTATTTAATGTAATTTATATTAAATTATGATCAGATTGGAATTATGATTTAGTGGATTATCTGTCATGCTACAGATTGCCCTCCTCCAGAAGTGATTAGTTCAGACTATACCTTGTTTGTCTGAAATAATTGCTTATGATAATTATTATATTTTTATTATTCTTGACTTCCTTCCCTTTCTAATTTTTTCTTCTAAATATTCGAGCTTACATATATTTTATTCTTAATTGATCTTCTTTGATAGTAATAGTTATCTGAGTTTCATATTTATTATTTTATTTTCATTTTCTTAACTTGGTTATTTATCCCTGGGATATTTATTCCCTATCATTCCTTAACACATGAGCTGAGGCAATTCAGAGAGGCACTGTAGGCTACATACTCTGCTGGCCATACTTCACTTCTATTTGAGTACAGAGGCAAATCATCTCTGCTCAAAAAACATATTAATACTGCTGGACTTATCTACAGACACTTATTAATAAAAATTATCTAAGAATAGTCCATTTTATGACTATTTAAAAAAATATCTTTGGATACTTCACTTCGTACATTGCGCAGATCTGTTAATATTCCTATCTTAGTTATTCTTCTGACTTGTTAGCCTTATTGTTATCTTATTTTTTATTATGGTGGGAAGCTCTTTTATTTATATAATTATCATTATTTATCAAATATACAGTTTTTGTTATTAATTCTCTATTCTTCTTCAGTTGTTATTGCAATCTGTTTATGGTCATTGGCAGCATATATTTTATGATATTTTTTGTTTGTTTCTCAGTTCTCATTAATTCCACTAGTTCCATGTTCTAGCACTTTCTTCTAATTGTCTTTATTACACGCGACATTTATTTTACGATCATACTCATTTGTGATTTATTTAATTACATTTATATATTTTGTTCTTTTTCACAAATTACTTTGCTCTGATTTTTTATTCAAATGAATTCTTTAATTATCATATTAATGTGGTCATTGTTTCTCCTTGTATTACTTCAAAGTTTTATTATTTTTATTTCCATACAAGTTTTTTCATTTAATTGTATCCGTCGTTCTTACTTCCTTTTCTTTAATTCCATAGAATGTTTTTATAAATAATTGGTTGTAATTTGATATTACTATATATTGTTTAGAATTTATTTGGTTTATTCTAAATTCTCCTTTTAATTTTGACAATTTTATTTCAAAATTCTCGTCTTTATATCTCAAATTTATATTCACAAATAGTTTGTTTGTAAGGTGAACTTACACAATATTTTTAGCATTTTTCGGTTTTACCAAATTCCTTCTTTTATTCCAAAATAGTTTTCATAAATACTGGTAGTAATGTGTGCTTACTATATTTTTTGAATTTAGTTGTTTAAATTTCAAAATTCTCTTTAATTATATTTCAAAAGTACCTTCATAAATCATTGGTAGTAAGTTGTTCTTACTTTGTTTTTTGAATTTAGTTGTTTTTAAATTCTACTCCTCACAATATTTCTTCATGGAAGCCTGGTTATATACACCTTTGATTCTACCAGAACCCATCTCTTTTATTTCATAAGTATTATTGTTTTTGTCCATGGAGACTATATAGGGTTCAGTGTATAGTAGTAACAACTTCTTTGCTATTCCTTCCAGTGTGCTGGGTAATTCCCGATTTTTTAATAATATTTTTTCTCCATTTGTATAGGTTATTATTTTACCACTATTCTTTTGATATTTGTTTCGCCGTTTCTCCTGGTCTTCGGCCACCTTGTTGTAAAATTTAATCTTGTCGAAAGTATAAACATTATCTCTTGGGAACTCTAGTATTTCTGCGATCTCTCGTGGGGGTTGTTTCTCGTACATGGCGGAGTATGGGGTAATTCCAATGGCTGGGTGGTATGCCAAGTTGAGGAATTCTTCTGTGGCTTCTAGATAGTCTTGCCACCTCCTCTGCTGATTGTGACAATAGGTGCGTAATATCCTCCCCAGTTCTCGTAACACCCTCTCTGCCGGATTACTACTCGGGTGGTAGACCGAGGTTTTGTAAGTACGAACACCCATAGGTAGTAGGGTATCCCGCCATTTTTTCCCCTTAAACTGGGTTCCATGATCTGTAATGATCGAAACTGGTTTTCCGACGTTTGGGAAGTACTAGTCGGTTAATATTCCCAGAATTTTATTTGTAGTTGCCCGATTAGCTGGGTATAGCTTAATGAACTTAGTGAAGTGGTCCATCACGATTATCAGGTACTTATACCTGTGACGACCGCCACTGCGGGGAAATGGTCCGCAGATGTCCAAGAATACCTTTTCCAACTTTGCCTGTGATGTTATAGGAATCATTTGGCCTTCCTTTTTCTCATTATTGGATTTAACTAGTTGGCAAATGTGACAACCTCTGATATACATCCGGACCTTCCAGTTGACGTTTTTCATGTGGCAGCTCTCCTCCAGAGCCTTTATCACCTTTAAGGCGCCCATATGCCCATATCGTGTATGATAATTAATTATTATCTCCTTTTCGATATGGGTTGGAATGATTACCTTCCATGTCTCGCGAACAATATATCTTTATTTAGCTGATAATATTGGGCGATAGTTACGTCCCCTGCTTCTAATCGAGTCTTAATATTTCTTAACTTCGGGTCTGCTTGTTGGTGGGTGCTCAGGTTTGTTAGTAATGTGGCTAGATCGGCTCTGGTGCTAAGAATGTGGTATATTTTGAGTACACTTTCTTTCTCCCCCTCGAATGTTTGCTTTTCCACGTCAATACGTGATAAGACATCTGCAACGACATTCTTCTTTCCTGGGATGTACTCCCACTTAAGGTTGTATTCTTGAAGTACAAGTATCCACCTGGTCAGCCTTCCGTGACTCAATTTGCACCTCCTCAGGAACGATATGGATTTATGGTCTGTCCGGACGGTGACGGGGTAACCTAGGATGTAGGTGCGGAATTTGCCACACGCGAATACGACACTTAACAGTTCCTTCTCAGTGACGTGGTAGTTCTTTTCGCACTGGTTTAAAGCTCTCCTTGCGAAGCAAATCACTAGATGTTCGCCCTCCTCATCCTCTTGATATAGCGTCGTTCCGAGGCTAATGTCACTGGCATCACAAATTAGGAAGAAAGGTTTTTTAAAATCTGGGTGGCGAAGTCTTATGGGTTCCAAAAACTTGTCCTTAATTAGTTGTAAGGTCTCGTTCTGCTCTTTACCCCAGATCCATTTATTTTTAGATGACAGTTGCGGTTGAAATCTGGCGGTCAATTCAGAATACTTTTCCTGGAACTTGCGGTAATAATTACAGAGTCCCAGGAATGACTGTAATTGCCTTCTATTCTTTGGTGCCGGAAAATTCTGTATCGCTTCTACCTTTTCGGCCGACGGTGAGATTCCTTGGTCATTTAGGTTAAAACCTAAGAACTGAATTTCCTTGGCAATGAAATGAGATTTTTCCAGTTTGAGCGTGATGTTATTTGCAGCCAATTTCTCCAGTACATGTTCCACACTGTAGCAGTGTTCCTCCCATGTTTCTGAGGTAACAAGCAAATCATCTACATACACGGTGGTGAATTGTACTGCTTCCTGGCCAAGTATCTGGTCCATGCAGTTCACAAAGACGGCGACCGAATTCACGAATCCGAAGGGCAGTCTCTTAAACTGGTAATTACGCCCTTCGAATATGAATGCCAGATACTGGCGACTCTGTGGGTGTAATTCCACCTGCCAGTAGCCGCGCACCGTGTCCCAGGTACTAAAGTGCTTGGTACCGTGGAAACGTTTTAAAATCTCTTCTGTCTCACCGGGCGAGGTCCTGTCATTAACGATCATCTTATTTATTTCTCGCGCATCTAGGCAAAGACGGACTTGTCCGTTTTTCTTAGGAATAGCCACGATAGGACTGGTGTTGGGGATTGGCTACTCTCTATTATGTCACGGTTAATCATTTTATTTATTTCAGCTCTTACAGCTTCCTTTCGTGAATGCGCGATGAGGTATGACTTCCGGTTAAAATCCACCGTATCTCTAAATTGCAGCGTACACTGGTAGTTTTTTACCTTACCAGGCTCGTCAGAAAATACTGAGCGATATCGTTCATATATGTTTATCAATTGATTCGCTTGGTGTATCGGCAACCTTTCTTTATTAATTCCGCCCCGGAAATCCCTGATTTCCTGGATCTTTTGGGACCATAAATCCTCATTCGAATTATCGTATGTTATTTGTGTAATCATAGAAGTATTGGTGATATGATTTATTTTACGGATTTGTTGGTGGATATCGCTTGGAATTACTGTATCGCTACCGACCAAGTCAGCCATCCAGGTTTGTCCGTTTGTAAATAGTGATATCTTCTCCGTGCGTAAATCAATTATGGCGGAGTTCCGCCTGAGCACATCGCACCCCACTAATATGTTAAACGGTAACCCGGTCGCAACTAAGAATATCATGTCGATTGCTATACCACAGCTAATCACGTTGGTCGAAACTTGTCTTCTTATCGTCTTGTTTTGGCGGCCGGTGGCACCTAGTAAAACAATATTATTTAACGGCAATGTCGGCAATACTCTTCCACATTCCCTTTGGATTCTCTCCAACTCTGTTGTATTTATTATTGATACATTCGAACCAGTATCGATCATTAATTTTGCGGGGACTCCTTCTACTTCCGCATTGATATGTATAATTTCATTGTTTATTTTATTGAGGCTAGTGTCGTCCTGCTCCAATAGCTCGTGTCGAATGTTTTTCAAGTAGTTGCAACCTATTATTGTTATACTATTTGTATCAGTTGCTCCTTGCAACTCGTTTAGATACCAAGGAGATAGGAGCAGTGAAGGGTCAAGGTGATTTATTACTGCCTCCTCCCGTTTAAATGTTCTATTTCATTATTTGTATTAGTCGCACTGACTGATGCATCAGTCGGGAGACCTTGAGTGGGTCCTTGCCGCTCTGTGCGATGATCCAACGGTTGATCTCGGCTTGTTAGCCGTTCTGTATTTTCTAGACTGGTACTCCGTCTAGTCTGCCTATACCTTGGATCGTCTCGTTCTCGGCTCCTCCGCCGATCCTCATACTCGTGGTAGCTGTTACGTCGCTGATGGCTGTTACGTCGCTGTTACGTATCTTCTTTGGCGACCGTCTTCAACCCTTATGAAGTTCACACTGGGTCGGGAAAACCTATTATTACCATTATTCTGGTTCGGTGGATACCCTCGATTTTGGTTATAATAACGTTCCGTGTTATTATAATTGGGGTTTGGGTAATACTGGTTTCTATTACCCTGGTAACCGTTATTCGTTCGATTGTTATTTTGGTTAGTAGGAATGTTGTTATTATTATTATTATTATTATTATTGTTGTTGTTGTTATTTGGTGGATTGGTACGGTTATCTGTTAGCCATTACCGTTGTTGTTATTCCCGTTGTTGGTGTACTGCTGGTTCCTGGGTTCTGGCCGATCATTCCTCCTCCGGCTTTGTCTGTAATATTCCTCATTCTCGTAATTTTCGAGCAGTTCGGTCATAGCCTGTATCGTCTTGATTTGGCTGCCTCTCCTGGCTCGAATTACCTCTTAATCGTAATGATACGATAATTTGTTGATGAGGCACTCTTCTAGTATGACTCGTTCCAAATGTTTAGCCATACATATCTTGCCGAGGAAGTATGCAGTCATTGAGCTACCGATCTGTGGTTTGTATCGGCCGTGACATATGTTGTCACGCATTAAATTCTGGGTAGTTTCAGACCAGTATTTTGCTTTAAACAAGCTTTTGAACTGCTGGTAATCCTCGATTTCGCTCCGGTTGGCCATTCACCAATGATCTGTCATTTCCCGGAATGATTCATCTAACAGCTCCCGGTTGTTGACCCATCTGTTGCCCCTATGTTTGGCAATATACTCCTCTATTCGGGCCAAGAACTCCATGGGCTTTCTTTTATACTGCCGAAAGTTTAACCACTCTCGATTCTCATTTGTGGGGAAATGTGTGAAGTTATTTGGTCGGTTTCGGATCATTTCCATCTCTTCCTGGCTCTGCCGCACTTGACCGGTGATATTCGTCATGGCTACCTCCATTCCGTCACACCTCTCCGTAACTTGGTTACGCACCTTACTTAGTTCCTCCTGTGTTTCCTTCCGGTTTTCTTCCAATTTCATTTGATGTTGTTCTTCGATCTTGGTCATCTTGGTATTTACTACTTCCTTGACTTCCTGTACTTCGCACTCAGTTTGGCGACATCTTTCATCAACTTCTCTGATTTGTTGGTTTATTATTATTGTTTCTTCTTCCAATTTTTTATTCATAGATCTCTTATTGTCATTAATTTTCGTGCTCAACTCTTCCTTTGCCAACTCTATTCTCTCGTCTACTTTGTTCATGTTTTCCTGGTTGACTTCCCTTAATTCTTCTCTTAGTAGTTGGTTATCCTCTCTCAATTCTTCCAACTTATCTCCCATTTTCTCTTCCATCTTCTTATTGTTTTCATCTATCTTCTTACTTAATTCTTCCTTTGTGGGTTGGTTGACCTTCCTCAATTCTTCCTTTAACAGTTGGTTGTCACCTTCCATCTTCTTACTATTTTCCTCCATCTTCTCTTCCATCTTCTTACTGGTTTCCTCAATTCTCTTATTGGTGTTTTCAATTTTACTACCTAATTCTTCCTTTAACAGTTGGTTGTCGCTTCCCATCTTCTTACTGTTTTCTTCCATCTTCTCTTCCATCTTCTTTAATCCTTTCTTCGTGGATTCTATGTTCTTATTTATTTCACTTAAATCTTCCTTCAAGGACTGTTTGTCTTCCTTCCTTTCTTTACTCATTTGTAGGAACATTTCAATCACTTTGTCCATTTTACTATCTTCGGTTGCCTTGGCTTTCTCTACTTCTTTTTCCTGGAGATTGACCTTCTCCGGTTGTGTTGGTATTTCCGGTTGTTTTTCTAGTGGTGCGGGTTGTTTAGGTTCCACTGGGGGTAATAACACTTCTATAGCTTCCACGGGTGTTGCCTCCTTGTCTCCCATATCGATTTCCTTTTCGGCCTCTGTCGCCCTTTTCTTAGAAGTCGCACGACGATGCATGTTGTATCTTTCCTTGACTGTATAACCGCTGCCAAGCTTAATTAGTAATTGGGCAAGTTACTTTAGCCTTTCAATCACCAATTAAAGCCCTTCAGTTGGACGCCAATTTGTAACTAGCCGTGGTTACAAATAATTATATTCTTTGTTACGTATACAAAAATAAAAAATATTTTTAATTTAATT
The DNA here is from genome assembly GCA_034769895.1 of Magicicada septendecula. Classification (NCBI taxonomy): domain Eukaryota; kingdom Metazoa; phylum Arthropoda; class Insecta; order Hemiptera; family Cicadidae; genus Magicicada; species Magicicada septendecula. Next base: position 333,511,674 of record CM068370.1, read on the forward strand.
TTAAATTAAATTTTCAAAAAAAAATTTTATGTTGGGTTTATTGTTTAAATATTTAATAAATAATTCTTGTAATGTGGTCGTGTTGAAATTTTAAATTACTTTAAGTTATTTTTTGCTATTATATCACTTGTGGTTTGCTGTAAGTAAATTCAGCGTTAATTGGATTGTCTCGTTCACTAATCGATTTGCGATTATTCTTCTTTCTCCCATATATTACTTTCACTGGAGTAATGGCTGCCTTTCTTGCAGCTGATGTTGTTCAGTAAATCCTATTTATAGTTTAGAAATAAATTTAATACCAAAAATGTTGAATTACAATTTTTTTTAGCAATTATTGAAAAAAGATCGATCAAAAATCGATTAGGTTATATTGTTCGACTCTTTCACAGGGTGAATCGATTATTGTTACATATGTTGTTTGATATAAATATTTTCAAGCTTCTTTAAACGGTTATGTTATATAGTCAGAGAAGGGGCAAGGCTCGAAAGTATAACATTACAATAAAAAATCTTAATAGCTAATAATTACAAAGTTAGTTATGATATATAATGTTTATTAAGTAAAAAATCAGACCAATTGGCTGTGGCAACGAATCTTATTCCTTGTAGGCGCTTTGCATGCTGGGAACCATCATGGCCGCTCGCCTCGTTGACTAAGTAAAACGAGAATGTTGTTACTGGATTTTCTTGAAATAAAGATGCCTTCACAGCTCCTTCCTCGTATCCGCAATATTGAATAATGTTTCTGGCGTTGTTGGATTATCTTTCGTTCACTGTTCTGTTGTTCACTCGAGAAAATGTGCGTTTATATTTAAGATATGGGTGATGTAAAAGTTCGTTTCAGTTGTCTGGAAATTATTAGTGTTAGTGGTTCGAATTGTTATTTCACTAGTTTGTGTGGTGTCTTCACTGGTTTCTATGTGTGTAGTTGTTATTTTTCACTGCATTTATCGTTTAAAAGTGTTCTGTCCAAAATCTCAAAAATTTATAGTAGGCTATGTTTTAACTGTTATCCGCCATTAATCGTTCCGGTATACTGTTATTAGCACGAGCTTAATTCACCCGTACTCTTCGAATATTAATTAAGAACTGATTTACTTCCTTCGTTTCTAAAATCTCTTAGCCGATTTAATATTAGAAAAGTATTGTTTAAGTTTTATCCACTTCCGATGCATTCAATTAAAGTACATTATATCATAGAATATATTTTGGTTATTAATTAATTTCATGTAATAGCAAATACATAATCGGTTTCTTTAACTCCTTCTGCTTAATTTGATATATAATAATCCATCTTTATAAAGTTTTTTATCAAAATTGCTTTATTTCTGTCATTTTGGAAAAGTAGGCTCAATATTCTGTTTCCTGTCCTTGTCCAAAATTTAGCCATTTTATGTGTTATAATTATGATGATAATAAATCTCAGATTTACATAAATGTTTATCTTTCATTAATCTCTTGCAAATTTATCAATTGATCATTCTTTTAAATATAATTAATGAATTTCTGATTCCCCCTCTGAAATGGTTAGGTATTATATTTGCAAATTTTTTGAATAATTTTATACATCTTTTTATATTATTCCTTTAAAGTACAGTTTTAGTTATAGTATTTGGTGATGGATTCACCTTATATAAATCTCATTAGTTTACTTGGTTTTATTGAACTTAATTACTCAATTATAATGTTATTGGAATTTCCTATTTGACCTAGAGTTTTTGGTTTTACATATACTGTTTTTTTAATAATACTATGTCTATACCCCTTCTGACTTTCTGAAGTTAATATAATATTAAATACAATCTCCTTAAATAACTATTGGAACATGTAGCATTGTATTCATGCTTATAATACAAACACAATATTTAAAATTAACTATTGGTCTTTAAAGTCAGACATTTTAGTTTGAACTATTACTAATAACACATAACAAACATTTTATAAAAATAGTATGGTATTCATACTAATACATTTTAGTCTGTATAAACACTGTAAGACATAATAAACATAAATATAATAATAATAAATCCTTATTCTATACGCCACCTTGAAATATGGTGTTCATAGGCTTTAACACAAACATAAATAGCCATTTAATTTTATTTTTCCTAAATTTAATTTGTTTACAGTCCTTTCTGTTTATATATTATTATTACATTTTAATCCCCTGTCACTGTATTTATTCCCCACCTGCTCTCTTTATCAGTCACATTTTAAAGAATGTTTTTTGATAAAAAGTGGCATCTTCTTTGAAACATGAGTAATGTTTTCATAAGAATACCTGATAACATTTTATATTTGTATTTATAGCAAACATTAAAGTTGTTTAATTGTACTTGTTGAAGTATCAGTTACACTTTACTTGAAGTTTATTTATTATATTGAAATAACTTGCACTGGTTCACTTATAACTTTGGTTCTCATTTACACTCGAGTTTTATAATACTCCAAAACCAAAATCTTAATTATAAGGGATAATGAAGATTTGTTTATTTCATTACTCAATAACTTTAGTGGGTGCACTTCTACTTACAACCCTAAACACTTTTGTGTATTACTATTTTACATTTTTGTATGAATTTTGGGGTGTTATACTTTCTTGGGTGACATTTAATATTTTTCGGGGTTTGTTATTCCTGTAATAGGTTTTCCTTGGGTATATCTTGTAGTTCTTCCCATTCTACATTTTCTTCTCTTCACAATTCTTCCATCTTGGGTTCTCCAAGGTAATCTGGTTTTATGGTTCGTTGGTTTGTTCGGGGTATCTTCTTTACCTGCTCCTATCCTACCTGGGTATTATCCTGATTTTCTTTTAGTTTTTGTAGAATTTATTTCTCTTGATACATTTTTGTTGCATTATGATGATTAATTTTTATTTTTTCCTTTTATGGTGGTATTTTACTTCGACATTTAATTATTTTCATTTGAATTTTCTTTTTATTTAATGTAATTTATATTAAATTATGATCAGATTGGAATTATGATTTAGTGGATTATCTGTCATGCTACAATACGCATGTTTTCTTTTACTGTCACCCAAGTTCTCAGACAAGAATATCTTTAAAACAGCCGGATATATTATAATTATGAAAAACAAATTTATCTTTAAGCGATTCTTATTACCAATCGAATACAAATTAACAAAATCGTCCATGAAAGTTAAATTTCCAACACAGTTTATAGTGAGATCTTGGCGGAACCAGTTAAACAACTGAGAAGACGTGTCAGTTTGTAATGAAAATTGATAAACTGAGGCAAGAATTAAAAAATCACCAAGTCAAGAACTCGGAAACTGTAATTCAATAAACTTCGCGGAATTTGTATGTGATATAGCGCAAACGTATGCTTTATGGAGCGAGAATCTACCATTTACGACTAAAAATAGTAATCTAGTATGTTTGACAAAGTTCATCGTGGCAGAATATTCTGATACGTTATTTAGGAAGAACTTTCTTCTTCTTATTCTTCTGATAGTTCCTATCCGTTTCGGATGTTGGATATCCAAGAACTTTTCTCTGTAGTATGCAGGCCCGGATTTCCCACTAGGCACACTAGGCACGTGCTTAGGGGCGGCAGGCTCAGGGGGGCGGCACAAGGTGAAAAATTAGTTATTAAAATTGCATGTTTTCGGTTTTTTAATTACAGGATTTTTATAGGGCACTTGCATTATGGCCAAATTGAAGAAAATTGTTTTGAAATAACCATTAAACAACCTTTAAAATAAACCTATAAAAATAATGTAGGCCTACGTATATTACTTGTTATAAAACTAATCCATGTGTTACTATAGTGTACACGTAAATAAATATTAATAAAAGTTAAAGAAATATAGTTTTTTCACAATGCAATCACATTTCGCTTTTAGATTTAAGATCAAATGAGATATTTGCAATAGAGATAGTTGAAATGACTATTTGTAGCAACTTTTTTTCAGCAGTCAAGGAGAATTGAATATGTAGAATTTAGGCCTACTAGTGGGGGGGGGGGGCGCTAACAATAGTGCCTAGGGGCGGCAGGACACCTAAATCCTGGCCTGGTAGTATGGACTGCAATAACTTCTCATGTTCATTTCTCATGAGATGTCCCAGATACTGAAGCTTTCTTATCTTCACTGAGTTAATAACTTCCCTGTCTTTCTTCATCTTTCAGAACAAAAGATATTCTAAAGTTGTTCTAAAGGAACAACTTTATTATGAAATTTTTCACATTAAGTGATTTTTCAATGTAGTCTGCGTGTTACATTTAGATTACATGTGAAAATTTCCTTGTATTATTCTTTTGAATTTTCCCATTGAATTATCCGGAAATTCAGTAATGCGTTTATACAGAAAAAATGTTGACTTTGGTATTCCAAATAATCGACACTCGACTGTAATTTCGACCCTTTCACTAGGCAGTAATAAAACAAATTAAAGGATAACGAATACCTCAACGCAAATAGAGATTTAATGCGAAAGTCTCGAGAGCTCGAGAGTAAAACTCACAAAATATATGTATTACCACTTTTGTGCAGATGCCTATATACCATATTTCGACCTCTACCCTCTCTTATCTCTCCAATCATCTTCTCCAGCATATTTATCAAAATAAGAATTACTTATACAAAACAAAAGTAAATACAACATTAATGATACCACAGCCAAACAATATTGGTGAATGAAAAAACAAGATTACAAGAAAACATATAGAGACACAAGAATTTGCAGCCTCACGTGGCTGGCTGAAACGAACCATCTTTCGCCGACCGTCAGCATACAAACTGTACACAACATTATTTTCTAAAATAATTGTAACAAACTAAATCAGAACAGGATATGCCTGTTCATTTGAAGACAGCCGGACAAAGAATAAAGCTAGGCACAAGTGAAATTCTGAAAAAATATTGGTTGTTTCCGCAATTCTGTGTGGTTAGTAATGCTGCCTCTGCACAGAGAAAAAAGCAAAAAAAAAAAAAAAAAACTGAATATAACATTCGTCAGCACAGTAACAACTGTCTGACAAACGAACAGACAATAAGCGACGTTGTGAAGAAAGAGTTACAAACATTTAGCATGAAATAACTTAAACAGAATAACATATAAATACCAGTTGTAAAGAACGGAAGCAACAAAAACGTTTCTACTAAGCAAGATGATATAAAGCAAAGTGGAAACGTGGGACAATCTCGAAAAGATGAGTATCGTAACTGGCATCGTTGGTGCGAAAGCGTTAAAGCAAAGCAAACACTACAACTATTCCCTCGCAAAGTTATCCGATTTTCCACTCTTCTTACTTATGCCCTTCTGAAAAGCCGTTTGAAGACTTCTAAATGGCACGTTCGGTGATCACAGATACTTTAGGATAATATTTGTATAAAAGCAAGAAGATAATTCAGATATCTAAGTGGAGCCTCCTGAAATGAATACATCAGAAGGAAAAGAAAGCGTAGAAACAATTACAGAAACATATTATAGAAACAGTGTTTAAAAATTCATTGTTGTGCGAATTTGAAACGTAGAGATTCGTTGGAGAAGTAAGAAAAAAAAATTGAACTCGAGTAAGATGGACGCAATAAGGCGAGCCATGGCTGCGAATGTCTGTGAATTGACTAAGATGAGAAGTGACGAAGTTAGACGTCGGACGGGTATAGAGTTTATAGATCTGGCGATAGATTTTTAACAGTGGCTGTGAGATGCAAAGTAGACAGACATCCTGTTGCGAGGCTAACAAAATTTTCACTCATTTCGCATATACACAGATCAGACCTGTATAGTGTTTCATAGGTGGTTCACAAGGCTGGCGAGAACATTACAAGCATACAAGACGTTGTGAAGCCACAGGCGACAGAAAGAGAAAGATAGATAGATAGATAGATAGATAGAGATAGAGAGAGAGAGAGACAGAGGATGCGGATAGGAGTCAAATAAACATGGGAAGTAAATATTAGTGTAGCAAATATTATGCCGTCTGAAATAAGTGGTTTCTGCAAGAGTTGTCCGACAGCGTATCTAACTGCTGATTGTCGTTGACCTCATTCTACAGCACAGTGAGAAGTTATTAACGGGAAATCTACGATTCGGTAATTCGGTAATTCGGTAATATTCATCAGCCAGACGCGAATCTCATCTCTGTAATCCAGTATTTTCAATCAAAGCGAGTAATCGTGTAGCGTAGTATCATCAATGTTTCTGTAATTACTGACAGTAGCTGTCTGATAAGTTTCTTATCGTTCTAGCGAATCACTTTTTTTGTATCAGAATTCTTCAGAAGTAACTGCACTGCAGTACATCCACATTAAACTTCAGTATTCGTTCATATATTCCACGTACGTTTAATTACATGCATGCCACGTATCTCTTTAAATGCAGATATACACGAGACTGAAATGTATAAACGACACTACAACGAATATTCTAGGCTCAAACTCGAGAAAGTATAATGCGACTTATATAAGTGGGAATGAGTATTAAAACTATAGTGTTTCTCGGAAATAAAACGGCACATAAGTATATGGGAAAAATGGTTAAATATAAGAAGAATTTGGTCAGAAAAGAAGACTGAAAGCGCGGATATGAGCGTAAATCAAAAACTGATTTTAAAACATGTAATATGGAAACCGAGAACGGAAACACACGTGAGAATTTAAGACAACTGACATACTGTACCATTATTACAATAGAGTTGTGTATCTTCAAATACTATCAGCTCTACAATACACTAATTTATATAGTCTACTGTATATTATTCTGTAGTATAAACATATACACACACACACATACACATGTGTGTGTGTGTGTGTGTGTGTGTGTTTTATATATATGGAGTTTTATATATATTGCAAAATTACAAATATTATAAATACAATTCTGTGTTAATACGGAACGCAATTGTATTGTGTAAAACCACCGGCTAGGTAGTAGGATTTTGATGGCATGTAATAACTAATTAAATATTGAAAAATAAATCATAGATTTATTAACTATTATTTAAAAACATAATTAAATTTTTTGTAATCAAAAACATGAATTTAGATTATTTCCTTTTGATTAAGAAACTATAATAAAAACGTATTTTACATCTTATGTATCTATCACACAAGAATGATATACAAACATCAAAACATAAAGACATATATAAAAACAATTATTAAACTATTTAAATTGCTTGGGTATCTGACATGAGTATCATATTTAGATCACCAATTTATTACCATAGCTAATCATATACGAACGTATTATTGTATTTATTAAATAAAAATTGAAAGGTTAAATATTAATAATCCAATAAAAGTAATATATTTACTTTAAATAAAACGAATTATTATTTACAATAGTGCATCCATTTTAAATTAAATAGACAAATTATTTGCCACATAAAACGAGAAATAACACATTACTTATTTCAATTTGAATATTTTCACTATCTACATTTTATTGTTTTTTTTTTTTGTTAGATCATAATACTGTTTATATATAAGTTCACTGTTTTAAAATAATTGTTCATTTTTCACCTGCCTATCTGTTGCGTTACCGCTGTTGCGTGTGTGCGTGTGTCCGGCTCCTGGACGTTGATGATGATGATATACTTATTCTCCCCACATAGATTGCTTGTCTGTGCTACTGCTGTATTATGATGATGATAGTCCTGCCTCAATCGTTGTATGTGCTGTTTACGGCTTCATGATGATGTTGATGATGACGAGTCTATGTCGCCAGACAGACCGACATAGTGTCCCAGTGAGTAAATTATTACCGTCTGACCCTTGTTCACAATTGTCAGAAGTACTTATAATCTGGTATAACTCGACATTTCAGGTATGTAAAAATTCCGTTTTCAACTTGTTCAACTTGGTCTAAACATCCATAGAGTCTGTTTTCCACACATCACGTTTTTAAATGTTTTCCACAAACAGCATATTTGATGTACACTTCGTAATAAAATCACTTCAACATACATGTCGACGAGATTGTCTTCCAATGGAATTATCTGATTCACGATTCACGATACGTATTTTGTAACTTGCGAATTTCATTAAATAACCTTATTTAATTATTCTCATTCATTCACGTCTGAACCAGTGTTCACTAATACACGTAAAATACATATGTGCACAGAGACATTACACCATTCGTAGTTTAAATCCTGTTACAGCCGGCAGATCACACACCTACGCCAAACACACACACACATACAGCTTAAAATCGACAGGTATTCACAACGACAGGCTACGGACTGTTTATCGCTTGTCTATTCATGCTTACACCATTTACACCATTTTAAATTACTTCTAACAGTTTCTATATTAACTATACAAAAAAATTACCCTGGGTAAATATGCAGATATGTGTCGTTATAATATACAGGCATACGAATATATATGGCGAATGCTATAAAACCATCCGTTTTACAGATGACATTGGAGTTTTAGGAAACAACAAGGAAGAACTAAAGAATGATGCAATTCACAAAGTAAACAAGATGCACAAAGATAAATGCGACATGACAATAAACAATGAAAAATATAGTTGTCGTGAAATGTTTCAGATATGGACAACAGAACGCTGGACGGAGTAAGGAATCTAATGCAAGTTGATAACTTTAAAAATCATGAGAGCTGCATTATATCGGATGGGAGATGTCCCAAATATGTAAAAAGTAGATCTGCACATGCAGAAGGAGCACTTTTCAAGAAAAGATCTCTTTTAACGTCCAGAATCAGGAAGAAATGTCCTCTTCTTTGGAAACCAGGAAGAAATTCTCGAAAGTTTCATTTGGAGCATAAGGATCAGAGACTTGGGCCCTGAGACAATTGGAAAGGAGCTTTTAGCTGTTGAGATGCGGTGCTGGAGGAAGATATCAAGAATACCGTGGACATAAATAGTAACTAATGATGAGGTGCTAAATAGAAGGGATGAAAGATTCTGTTTAAAACCATTGGCGAAAGGGGAAGTACGGGAAAATAGTCACCTACTACGTCATTAAAACTGGTTTACCACCCTGATCTAAGGAATGAATAAGGGGAGTAGGCCTAATGGGAGAGGAAGACCCAGACAGGAATAAGGTAAGGTAAGTACGGAAATAAATTTCTTAATTCCGCAAAAGAATACAAAACAAGTGGGAACAGGTAAACACGAGAAACAAAATCAAATGGAAAAATACTTGAGGTGTTAAGAAAGAGGCAATATTTCAAATGTTTTATATTTTTAAAAATAAATTTCGACTTCAAAAAATATTTATATATGTATTGGAAGGCACAAAAGAATGAAACTCAGTATCGCCAATAATAGCCTTACCGAAGTCAAAGATTGTCATAAATAATCTTTTTGTGAGGAACTTCAAACTGCAAGACTGCGTTAAACGGAAATAAGTAAGAAATATTGTCGAGTACGTTGAACGAAACGATGCCATTGTCTGGTTATAGTTCCTATCTGTCTACGCATTGAGATGGCTCTCACACTTGTTCTCCTTGAGTGTCACCTCTTTACCGAGTACTTGAGGCGTAAGTGATTCAGATTCAAGTACAAATGGTCAGAGGGGCCGTGCGCCAGTGTTTCAGTGATTTAATGCTCGATACGTCATGTTGGTGACACTGAATCAATACCTGCGTTCTTGAATCGATATCCAGGCTAAACAAATATATTGTGCGCGCGTATGTGTGTATTATTATTATTCAATAATAGATTACTTCTGTAAGCGTATTTAAACTTGCATCACTATATATAAAAACGTGACGCACGTTTCACATAATTAATCTGTGTCATCAGAGATTTCAGTGTGAATTTTGAAATAATATTTCGTTTTAACTTTGATAAAAATTAAAATACGATTGCAGAAGTAATCTATCGTTAAATAATAACATAGGAGTACTGCAAGAAAGTTGAATCACAAGAGTTCCGTAAAAATAATACATATGTAGTGTGTGTATTAGATTAGACAACTTCGTGGACACATTCACGTATACGCTTCATTTTCTCCTGTTATCCTGTCATTGTTTAGTTTCTTCGCCCAACGCAGAGATATCTTGAGAAATAATAGTGATTACTATTATGCCTTGTTAAAAAGCTGTAAAAAGTGCTGTCTTTTTCCTGTTACGTGTACACAAAGCACTTTCACTTTATACTCGTATAGGCACCGTGTATCGCAGGCATGGAAATTGACGGTAAAATTGTTACAAGAGCGTGGAATTTATTTCGGTATTTACTAATTAACCTCTTGTGGACGGTCATGGAACAAAACCAGGCCAAGAGGCGCACGATTTTACTCTCAATGACGAAACGACAACAATTAAGATATTTCACACTTGTGTGTGTGTGTGTGTGTGTGTACATTACCGCGTGACTAACGGCTCCCATCGTCCGGTTACGGCTTCAACTCGTTACAATCAGCTGTTCGTATCGCAGAACAGCCGTCTGTCATTCAACAGCTGATTCATTCCCCACGCACTGGGAGGAGTCGATCTTGTCAGTAGAACAAGGTTATAAAAAAAAACTAAATTTTAGTCGCGAAATGGTTTTTACCGCTGCCCAGTGCCAATTAGTTTGCCAGTAAATTTCGCTGTAATAATAAAGTAGCTGGCAAATGCGAAACAAATTATATATTTTGAGACCGTGAAACGAAACAGGTCTCTTTTGCTAGGTATTTTATGGCTGTAAGCTTGATTATTAGGTCTATTTAAAAAAATCTGTTATGTCTGTAGAAACTGATTAAAAATTCCTTATCAGCTTGGGTTACCTATAATTAATGAAACTTCAATTAATTTATAGCCTATTACGTCTGTTGAACTACTTTTTAGTAAGTTAGGGTCTCAGATTTAGTTCACGTATGACTGTAACTAGGTAGTGTAATTTTGTTGAAGCAAAATTTAATTTAATTATAGCAGACACTATTTTGTAGTTTTCACTTCAATTTTCTTTGTTTTTTTTCCATTTCAACAAAGATATCCTGCTTTCGGAGTAGTGACTCCAAAATCAAACCATCGAATTACGAGACACAATGTAGGCCACCTTCATAATAGATAAAGTGACTACCTACTCTCAGAGGCGGATTGCTGACTGAGGCACGTACGAAATTGCTTATAAATTCTAATCTAGTTAGAGCTCGTCCCCGACTGCACTATTATTCTGTGTTTGACGGACGTTAGACCCTTGTAAGAAAATAATAAGACGTTTCCTAAAGGCTTGTAGCAGCCCTCTTGATTATTTGGTTATTTTTTCGCACGTAAGTCTACAGGACGAAGGTAAACACGAATTTCGGTATCGATAAGCTCATTGTCATTGACTTAAACGTATTATAAGTTTAAACGGTTGCTTTAGAAATTATGAATGTAGAAATAAAACAAACACAACCGATATGAAATAATATATGTATCAGTATCCTAAAAAATTATGTAGAGCAAAGAAGTGATTTCTTCTTTTAATTTACGAGCATCATACCATTTTTTGTGATATGGCATTTTTTTATATTCGTTAATATGCATTTAAAGAATTTTGTGGAGAAGTAAACGGACGTTTATTTGGAGGTTTGTGGTCGTAACTCTCTCTACTCGACAGATATGAATCTGTGGTGTAGAAAGAGAAGGAAGAAACTTATGTACAAACAAGGAAATCATAACCTCCATACTGGTCATGTGATAATGTTCGTATGTCCACTCTCTCCTACCTTACGTGTCAGTACAGTATCAGTCATTTCTGAATAAATTATTGTTCACATTTTACTCAACACACATATGTGCGGGTAAAAGTAATATTTCATTTGTAATAACAAAATAAGACGAGATAAACTCAAAAACTGTTCCCGTACTCTAGGTAATCCAGCAGATGTACACGCACGTGTGAGTTGACTCCCAAATTAATGTGGAAAACTAAATGTGTAATAAGGGAAATTGAGCATATACTTTCGTCCAGAAATATTATATTGTAATTATAATTACACTCTCCAAACGGATAGTTTTGGACAAATTGTATTGATTGTTATTGGACCACGCGTTTTTACAATTCAACGTACTAACTTTATAGATACCTACGAATCGAGTAGACTACTAAGTAGTCTTAATGTCGCTCCATCATTCAATTGCATATGCCTGAGTTGCTTTTCTGACCACTTGCAGGTTACGGTCATGTGGACCAAACGCTTCAAAGCAACAGGGTAGCAATTCATACGACACACGTTCCCCTGTCACTTACGTTTGCTTGTTACCAGGACACTTCGAATGATTAAGTCACGCCACTGGTCTCGAACACGACGTAGGTTCGTGCGCGGGTCCCAACGTCTTTTTATATGCGACCTAAGAAACGTTCTCTCTTCACATGAAAGTGACAGTAACCAGGGGAAAACGAATAATAATAATATTAATTACATATTATTAGCAAGATGTCAATAACTATAGAGGAGTGTCCCTCCTTTCAATTGCTTATAAAATTTTCTCGAAGATTCTTCTAAACAGAATAGAAGATACGCTTGACAAACAGCTGGGCGAATACCAAGGAGGGTTTAGAAAAGGACGTTCCTGTGTTGAGCAGATCTTCAACTTAAAATCAATAATCCGTCATAGAATGGTGAGCAGCAAGAAAATTGTGGTGTCCTTTATAGACTTCAAAAAGGCATTTGATTCAGTAGACAGAGAGACCTTGGAAAGGATCATAAGAGAATTTGGAATCAAAACAAAACTAGCAAATATAGTAAAAGAGACCCTAACAAACACAACATCCAGGGTGAAGTTCATGGGAGAGCTCTCTCGTCCATTCGAAATTAAGACAGGAGTGAGACAGGGCGATGGCTTATCGCCACTCCTATTCAACTGTGTCCTAGAGAAGATCGTGAGAATTTGGAACTTGGAACTGGAGAGTCGAGGAATAAACCCAATATGCCTTGGAAGAAAGTCGGGAGGAATTAAAGTCAACTGCCTGGCGTTTGCAGATGACTTTGCGGTACTATCAGAAAACCCAGAAGAAGCAACCGTACAAATCAATCTCTTGGAAAAGATAGCCAGCCAAACAGGACTAAGGATCTCAGTTGAAAAGACCAAATTTATGACAAATGACAAACATGGACCAAAATTCCTTGAAACGGAGATAGGACGAATTGAAAGAGTCAAAAAGTTCAAGTACCTGGGTGAGACTATACAGGAGAATGGGTTAGAAAAAGCAGCTGTTGGAGATCGAATTCTAAAAATGGAAAGAGCATATGGATTAACAAAAAAATATCTACAACAAGAAATGCATCTCCTGGAATGCCAAAATAAGGCATTACAACACCGTCGTAAAAACGGAATGTCTCTACGCCAGTGAATGCCTCTCGATGAATTATAACCTCGACAAACTAGAAGTCCTGGAAAGGAGAATTCTAAGAAAAATCATGGGTGCAGTTCGGACTGAAGATGGATGGAAGCTGCGAAGCAATAGGGAAGTCTACAAGAACGTGGAAAGAATCTCGGAGACTATGCGGAGGAGGAGGCTGACATTTCTCGGACATCTATACAGAATGGACAAAAATCGATTAACCAAACAAATATTCGACTACCTCTGGAAGAAGAAGACCACTACAACGTGGATTAAGGAAGTTAGAAAAGATTTAGAAAAGTCGAATATCACAGAGTCCCAAATGTTAGAAAGAAGTGAATTTAGGAGTACAGTGAAAAATCTGGAATTGTTTCAAGATGCAGGAAGACCTAATAGAGGCTTCAAAGAAACTCTTAACAGTTGTAATTAATTGTTTACCAGTATTTAATTTTCGGTCTACCCGTATAGGCGATTCTGCACCACTTAAACCAGACCCTACAGTGACAACGACATGACGAGCCGGCTTCACTGAAAGTGAGAACGCTAACTGTGGCAACGTTGAGGCAACGTGGACAGTATCTCTGTTCTAAGAACATATTATCACATCACAGCTCTTCACATGTAAGCGTTAGGAGCGCGCGAACTATAGGGTACATCTTACTAAGCACTAACAATTTCATATACGAGTAATAAAATTCCAGGTCCCTCTTAGACAACAAACCGCCTCTCTATATTGACAAAGGTTCCAAACCGATCACTACATTTTAATGTTTAGCAGTATTTGTTAAGAACGTCATAAAATCAGCAACGAGACGAAACAACCTTGCTTCTCGGGATTAATGTACTATAATGGCTATGTACGAGTTCATTAGCATATTTGGCAGTACGAAGCGTAGAGGGCGTGTCTCGCCCCCCTGTTGTGGTCTACATCCTTCACCGTACGTTATAAACAATCGTACAGGTCAAACCTGTCTTACACGTCACTACCTCATCACTCACTGTTGTTCTTTTCCACCGAGTTGTGTTTACGCGGTTATCTCATAGTCAAGCAACGCACACTCGTACTCAAAGTCAATTACTGTCATTTTGTTGAGGACGTATGTGTTAACAGATACGAGAAATTTTTACTAAGCTTACCTTGGGCTATCAATTGTATATAGATCAATCCGTTCTTTTGTAAGGTGAAAATTTTGCAGATTTGTGTCGGATTGTTATTTGTTTTCTCCATACTTATAGTCTTTTCCTAAGACTTTCCTAACACTAATTAAAATTCTAAAATGGATTTAGATGACTAAAACGACTGTCCTCAACAGTGACCACAAAACAGCAATCACTGGAAATTTTTCCACAAGTAGTAGAAACGTGTAACAACGAATAAACATGGAAACCGTATACTGACAGAATGCGGACGACAGACTCCCACGAGAGACTTTTGTATGATGCAACGATTTATTAGGAAGACATCGTAACAGATGCCTTGACGATAGACATTGGACCAGATAACGCTTCCCCTATCTACCCTATCTAAAGTTAGTACTTGACAGAGTATACTAACGCTTCGCTTAGTATTCGACAGAAGAAGAAGTTTGAGATGTTTGTCAAGTTACTGTAAATACAGTAAACACTTATTAGAATCAGACTGAGATGTCTTGAGACTTCAGATTAATTCCGTTATGCGTTGAATTCGGTAATAATACGAAGGCATAAAATGCCTCAGTTAAGTGGCACCTACTGCGGAATGACAATATTTATGTTTAAAACTTTCGAAGTCTAAAAAAAAAAAAAAAAAAAAAAAAAAAAAAAATAGCGTTTCTTTTGCCGAAAGGAGGAGAAGAGGGAAAATTAAATCTGTTACAGACATTTATTTATCAGTGTAACATAACAGAATTTTAAATTGGCAATTTGAATTTATGTGATAAATTCGGTATTTATGTCAATTAGTGCGTTAAAAAAAATATACAGTAGTAATTAAAAAATAAGTTTCTGTTTGTAGAAGGTTTTTGTACACGATTGTTGGAACCCTTTCTCAAACGTTCTGTCCCCCTACTCAGTATTACTTGTAATGTCGATTAAGACAACAGAAAAATTGTTAAACATGTTTCGAGTTCGATAAGTTAATTTAATTATGAAACTTTAATTATGTCATTAATGTAGTCCCAATGATTTGCATCATATACTGATAATCAATCATAGTCAATCTAAAAAGAAAACGGGGTCACAAATTATTTCCCACGCGTCTTGGAATGTTTTAAGTAACTTATATTTACTTACGGAAAGAGGCTTTAAATGAAACGTAATTTTTGTTAGATAGAAGGCCACATGATATAGAATAAGGTCGCTTGAGTCATATTCCAGTTCGACGCACCAAACAAACGTGTTTTTGTACAAATGCAATTGTCATGATTTCTTCCTTGGAAACTTTAGACGATTATTTTTTCTGAAGGTACTGTGGTCACGATGCGGAAAGAGAGGTTTGTGTCGCCTTCCGAAAACGGATAAATTATGTTAACAATTTTTTAAAAAGCGTACGTCGTCAGAGCAGGCGATTAGTGTCGTAACTGATTAGTGCTGTAGCGGTACATAATTAAGTAGGCTACATATGACTGGGTAACTGTTGCATTCCAGTGATGATGGATCGTGTCGGATTAACGGTCAGAACCTACTTGAATACTAGCTTTTGCTGTGTATTTTCAGTGACTCTTAGTTTCTAAATGCTTTCAAACTGGTAAAACTTTATTTTATCAATAATTTGCTTGTCCTTCCTGCTGACAGTGTCATTAACAGTAATATATTACATTAAATATAGGTATTACAGTAATTGTGAAACTGAGAATAAAAAGCAAGGCAGCGGAAGATGGACAAGTTAAGTCACTCATAAGCTAAGTATGAGTAATTTATTTGAGTTTCCTTGTTACTAATCGTGATACATTTAAATTGTGTTTCCTTTTTATCTTTTGAGTTTCCTTGTTACTAATCGTGATACATTTAAATTGTGTTTCCTTTTTATCTTAAGTACTATAGTGAACTAAAGAATGACAACTAATAACAAACGAACAACAAACACAATCCGACACAGAAAAAACAGATCTCTTTTAATTATAAATGTATTCTGATACGCTATAGTTCCCAGTAAAAAGATTTGAAACTTCGTGTTTCATTCAGAAAAAGTCTCAGGACGGACGTACTAAATTCCAGGAAAAGTTTCAGGATGGGCATTCTTGAGAACCAGTGGAATTTCCTAGCATCCACTGTCCTCGCTTTTATCATTGGAACAATTGTACGAGTAATTGTATCCGAGTTTCCTTGTTACTATTCTTGATAATTTTAAATTGTTTTTTCCTTTATATATTATAACAAACAACAAACACAATTCGAACACTGAAAAACAGATCTCTTTTAAATATATTAATGGATTCTGAAACGCTATAGTTACCAATAAAACGGTTTGAAACTTTGAAAAAGAGTTTCACGTAGAAATAGTGTCAGGACGGGCATACTAAACTAAAAGATGAGCGTTCCTGAGAACAAGTAGAATTTCTTAGCATGCACTGTTCTCGTTATTATGACTGAAACAATTGTGGGTGTAATTTTATTTGAGTTTCCTTGATACTGTTTCTGATACTATCATATTGTTTTTCTTCTGTATTTTTTTCTTAAGTACTAAAGCGGAGAAAGAAGACAATCAACAACCAGCAACAAATTTCTACTCAATCAAACACAGGAAAAGAGATTTCTTATAACATCCAAAACATCCAAAACATTTTAAAAAATATAAAAATTATGATGCAAAGGATTATTACTGCTGAAAAAATGAATAAACCTGGGGAGAAAGTAAAAAAAAATACTAGTACTTTTAGAATCTCATTATTATTAAAAATAAAATCAAAATTACAAGTGCTTTGTATTATTCGGCTTACATAAATCTGCACCAGTATCGATAAAAATCTAGAGTCACTATGCAAAGAAGGTTGAAAAACTATCTTAAACACGTTTCACCAAATTAGGACGAATATGTAAAGTATAATTTTTCGAACAGAAACAACACCTCCTCCTACGTTGTTACAGCCGGAAGTCGAGCCTTGGCGTTGTCTATCCTGACCCTCCACCTCTCTCTATCAGTAGCAAAGGACTTCCATCCTCGCACTCCCAACATCCACAGCGACAGTGTCTTCCCATCTTTTCCTTGGATAGCCTTTTGGTCTTTTGCCATACCTACTCCCCATAAGGACTGTTTTAGGTGTTCGTTTATCATCCATTCTTACGACATGGCCAGACCATTGCAGCCTCCTCAGTTTTACGTATATTTATTCCATTGTTTCGTTGAAGTGACAATATATTTCATCATTATGTTTATACATGGGGCCCAGGATCCGTCTCAGGAGCTTCCTTTCAAATATCTTCAGGCGTTCAATTGCTCTTTGTGTTAATATCCAAGTTTCACCGCCATAGCATAGGATGAGTCGTATGACTGTTTTGTATATGCAAATTTTTGCCTGCTTATGAATAACTCTTGACTTAAAGGTATTCAACAATAATAAACGCGAAGTATTGTTTCATACGGTCAACCCGGTTTCTTTCACATTTGCCCGACTTAAGCAACAACACTGTTGCAAAATTCTTCTACAGACTTAGTGATTACCACTCCATGATCGTTTAATCGGAAGTTACAGTTCTGCATCTAAGCCCTCTACCGCTTTCTGTCTACTATCACGCACAAGGACTGTCTTTTCCATGTTTAACTTAATCATAATTTTTCGCAAGCAGCACGTAGGCCTACTAACATCTTAGTCATATATAGCGCTGCGACTCTATCTTGGGGTCCGTGTAGAGTGAAAGTTTTGTATCCATTTCAAAAACGGTTTAATGCGGATCCCAATCCAGCAAAGGGCAGAGAATAGTACCATGTGTAGCAGAAATTTAGCTCTGTTCAACCTTAAAGTCATAAAATGGGAAAATTATTAGCAGTTGCATAAACTAACCATTCTACTGTACAAGCATGGGAACATACACAAAGTCAAAACTACGTTGTACTTTTACATATACGAATGTAAAAGGGATATGACTTTTGGTGAAATGCAGTGTATAACGTAATCACAGCCGGGGCCAGACGACGTAAATATGGTGTGTAAATTAAAATCAACCGTACAAGAAGACAAAACTAATGAGGAGACAGAGCCTGTAACGAGACGCTGGGTTGCGCCAGGGAACATTAGACCCTCCTGTCGCTATGTACGTCTGTATGCTACAACACAACCATTCCATTACTACTATTAACAACTTTTGCAATAAAGTAGTACGACTCTACAATAACTATACTTTGTACATACTTGATGTGATTGACGTTGCATACGAACGTAACGTACCAAAATATTTATAAACTGAAGAAGAAGAAGAAGAAGAAGAAGAAGAAGAAGAAGAAGAAGAAGAAGATGATGATGATGATGATGATGATGATGATGATGATGATGATGATGATGATGATGATGATGATGATGATGATGATGGGTATATCTTTATTGTGGCTACGTTGAGAATCTAATGAATGTTAGCACTTCTACGACAGTAGAGTTCCTCGTTTGTAAAAATGTACACGTTACACGCGTGCATTAGACATAGCGCATAGCAATCGTTTTTAAATGACTTAAAAGAAATTACTTTAGAGTTAAAGTATGAGTCTCTCCACAATGTTAATTGAACGAGCGAAAGATTCTCAGTTTTAGCTTCATCGTTTGGCATTTGTCTGTCTGTCTATCTGTCTGTTTGAGCTAAGTGTCACGATAAATTTTGAACACATCAACCGATTTTAATAAAACTGGGCACGCATGACCATACTTTTACCCTACAGAACTCCATTGTTTTTTAGATCGATTCACCAAGTTTTCCCCATACGGGAGGCAAAAGTGTGAGGGGTCAACATTATGAAAACAGCACAAAAGTCAAATTAAAAGGAATTTTAACCACAATCTAAATTTAGTGTCATTTTTGAAAATTCCGAAATTTTAGGATACCAGGGCTGAAAAAAGACATCAAAAATTTGAAAAATTGTGTCAGACTAAAAGCAATTGTAACCCAAATCCGAATGTTTAGAATTTTTAGTGTTTATTATAAGATTATGTGCTCTAGAATTGTTACATTACTAAAGAATTAGTACAATAATAGGGATTTTTGTAATTTTTTGCATAACTGAACAAAATTTAATATCGAAATTTATATAATAACAAATGTACATCTCTGGGAGCAGACTAGTAAAATATCGCTGTCGGAGATACGAAAGAACCGTACGGCTTGGGCCATATTACAAAAGCACGATATTCTGAATATAATACTCAATCGTGGTGACAACGCCAAAGAGGTATTCCCGAATTACGAACGATCTCCACCACAGAGATCCAGAAAAATAAATCCCAAGATATAGTGCGCTGAAGATGTAGAGAGTCAGAGAAACGAACGATGAATGCCAGAAGGACGACTAGAGGAGAAGAAGCGGAGTAGAAGGTAGTCGAATAATAGAGAAAGCATGGTGGGAACTGCCATAAACGTAAGCTCACTTTTAAAAAACTTACGGTTTTTCAGAACGAATTATTAATTCTTTTTATTCGCATGAAAGACAGAAAAGATTTATAAAAATTCAGTTCTCCTACGTTTGAATAACGTATTGTGAATTTAAACTTTAGCATTTCCAATGAAAATAGCAGTTAGAGGTCTATGGCAAACGGCAATATTTGTAGATGTGATGATTTTATAAAAAGTAAAGCCGTTCTACTTATTAATTTAAAAAAATAATATTTAATTATACGGTAACAAATAATGAAATTGTTTGTAATTTAAACAGATTTATGACTCATAGTTATGTATAATTGCTTCTTGACGTAAGCAAATACGTTGTATTTCTGTATAATTTACGTTACAACTAACTACTCAGAAATACAGTAGGCCTACACAGATTGTGGCAAAAGATCCGGTTTGTTTGTTTTTTGGGAAAATTTCCGTAACAACACTACTCATTGACAAAACATTCTGGCATCACTTAGTCTTCATCATGCCTCACCGTTTGCAAAGCTCATCGAATGAACCGGATTCGACCGTGCTACAGCTGTTAAGGTATTTTACAAAAAATGGCGACTGTGCTGCCATTGCTGACAGGCTTTACTTTAATTTCAGGAGCCATAGTCCTACCCCAGCTGAACATGCAATCACCGTGTGGGTGAAGAATTTTGAAGCTACGAAAAGTACACTGAATCAAAATCCTACAGATATGCAAGAAAAAAATACAAAGGCTATAATTTAATTATAAAGCTCCACGTTTGGATGCGCCAAATATAACTTGAATTTTTAACAACTACACCACTTTGTTGGCGACAAATATAATAATCTCTTAAGGGCTCTTATTTTTGATGTCGATTATAACGATTTATTTTATTTATGATTTAATTTTTTAATATCTGTTACTAAATACGTTTACTCATTATTATGTAATTCATTAATTCGGTTGGGCGCCAGAGTATGAGTATCCCAAGGTTTATTAAGAAAGAAAAACTCGTTCAGTTCAGATAACAATATATTATATTATTCCATTTTCTTACAACTAAGGCATTTGACATTTTATCATAACATTATGATATGTAACAGAACATTATTGATACGTTTAATATACTTTTACTACTAGCTTCAACGTATCATGATTCTTTACTATTACTATTATTCTGTATTCTTTAGTTAACAAGCTGCAGTATTATATTCTATTCATCTGACATCTATATATCACTCATATCAAATTGCTATTACTACGATATTCAATTCATTCCCTTAATTATACAGTGATTACTAATAATACCTTTCTAGTATGTCATATTACATAAATTGCATTGTTAGTATCTGAACTCGCGTGGGTTTTTTGAAAATGAGATGAGTTATACTATGGTAGATATTAATTTTTTTATGTTTATATATTTGAATTCTGAATTGTTAAGATTTTTAGATGTTACTTGTTTGCAGGATTCCAGACTTTGATTAGCTGCTCTACGTCGCTTATTACACTTCACTTTCACTACACATACTTGATTAGGACTTCTTAAACTTGAATACACGCTCGCGTTGTACTTACGTCACGCACATAAATAAATATATTTTTAACTCAACTTCTCACGCACATCTGAAATATCTTCCAAACACGTACTTTACGCGCACTTATGACATATTCTTCCTTCACGTACTTCACACGCACTAAATAAATACTCTTCTTGATACTTTAACGTGTTACTTCGCGATTTTAATTAGTGACCTAATTTATACGTTTAAATAACAAACTATTATGACGTTCCGCTAGATTACTAAAAGTTTGTATAGAGCTACGCAGGTTTCGCGTGCTCGTCTTGGAATTTACTTAAAAGAACTCCTCGTCTTCGCTTTCGTTTCTCTTTTTATAGTTTTGCTATTGATTCCATCACCACATTTCTGGTTGAAGACACCTTCATTGGCCAGAGTTTGAAATATTCCCCGGTGAATTTGAAATTCTCCATTCCTGTCTCGTTATTTTCACGCGCGCAGAACTGACGCTTTTTCTTATTGGTTAAACAGTGCGGGCTCGTTATTTTTTACCGCGTGGTCGCTTAGCTGTTAAAAACGACGCTACTTTCTAAAATCGTAATAAATATTGGGCTGTCATCTTTTGTCTCCTGAAGGACATCGACTGGCTTTTTCTAACGGTACATGTCGGTTTTTTGCTGTTTTCATACACAAAACAATTTATGCGTTTATGACATACTAGGTACAACCGTCTATTGTATTTTTATTTCGCTGGCGACAGACTGTCGGCACACAAGCCTCGCCCTGTTCATTCTTTACTCTATGTATTACTTACATTTATGTGTATTACAATTGCATATCTTATCATACCTCTATAACTATGATTAATAATTGAAGTTTTTATCTATATATTACATATATTGCATTAATTTATAACGTTCCTCAGTAACGTTACAAGGCACAGTGTGAAACATTCTTCAACAGTGTAACAAATTTTTTCAGAAGTGGGGATCTCAAGTCAAAATGTGCATATCATCTTATGGAACGAATTAAGACCTACCGGCGTAGTACCGTATTTATTTCTCTACAGATGTCCGGCGTAGTACCGTACTTTTGGTCACAGTGCCATTCAGTGTCCGTACCGTGACGCCGTGTAGTGTCGCCAAGATATTTTACAGGTTTCATTGACGCGCTGTGGTATGATATACGTGTATTGACATCAAGTATATTAGACAAGTATATTTTTATGTTACTAGACAAATGTAAATAAAAGAAAACCTAATGAATTTGTTCGTATTTTTTTTTATTTGGACATTCAAAAAAGACAGGAGACAAAATGAAAGCAGATGTGAAGTAGTTTTTATTAATTAGTGTATTATTTACACACCACTAATGGAAATCTGACCAAATTGTACTGATATGTATAGGCGACGTCAATGTCTCTGATATAAGTGAATAAGCCTTTAACATTACAAACATACAAGATAGAGACTGGACAGCAGACAAATGATAATGGTTATGGACATCGAATGAATCTGTGGGCTTCTGGCTACAACGCAAGACACAAAAGTTTTCTTACTTTAGTGTGGGTGAGTGGCGGGGTCACTTCCATTTTTAGTGGTTTTGTAAACAAACTGAAATTTCGTTACCAGTTAAAGGATAATCCTCAACTGCATCAAAGATCAGAGTTTCTAATTGACAAAGCAAAGAGTCATAAAGTTACATTGCGGTGTAGGGTCTGTTCAGCGAGAAAAACCGGTCCATAGTCGTTCGAGAATGAGCAAGGGCAAGCGATACGGAACATCTCACAGGTGTGGCGACATGCTAGACATTGGTCACACCTCAATTTGGATACTATTTTGGTGTCCAAGTCCGTAGCGCAAGACGGCACCGTCTCCTTGTACGAGAGAATTTCAATGGAAGCAGTACAACAATTTTTCGAAACCGCACCATGTCATATCCACGAATAGTGACATTTTGTGCTCCCTCCCAGATTACTAGATTGCTAGTTTGTGATTATTTTCCTTCGATATCTTAAACACCAGGTGTACGCAGTGCACCCACACGCCATTACTGAGCCAAAAACATTACCCGTAAAGAAATCGGAAACATTCCGATGGAAATGTTGGAATGTGCAATGAACGATTTCTGCGCCAGAATTTGTGACTGTAAACATCAACGTTGTGGTCACAGGATATAACATTTAAAACGCGACCATGATTGTGCATGTTTCACAAATGGCAGTGTATAAGGGTGCATTATACGTGTTAATAATTTTTTTTATAAATGAAAGAATTTCAAGTTTTGTTAGTTACCTCATCCTTAATTCAGACGTACTGTACATGAACTGAATAATGTTTATTGTATTGAGTGATATGCGTGATAACTTGAAACACATATACACAATGGTTTGAGTACTCAACCCACTGAAGAAGAGAAACAACATCTTGAAACGTTTGGGAAGTGACAATAGTAAGTTCATAAGTGAAAGTATATATATATTATTATATACACAATATTTCTAGCAGTAAATGGGTTTAGATCAGGCTGATCAACAGTGAATGCAATCCACATAGAGCAAAAAATAACATAAAAATATTTCAAATTAGGCATTAAGCTACAGATACTTTTTATAGACTTCCAGCAAGTTTTTGCTGAAGAGCAAACTTTTGACACGCTGAAAAGAGACAGGGCGACAAGACACGTGACATTATTGGGAAGTTACACCTATGCCGAGGGAGTTAAGAGAATGATTGAAGTGATACTAAGACTCAAGAGAAAAGGAGGCCACGTAGCAGGGAATAACATAAGAAGTGAAGACGAGTAAGGCAAGGTGACGGGTCGCCAAAGAGAATTGTTTTTCTGGAGGGTATAATGAGAGACTGTGGAATATAAGGCACGATAGAACAGAAGGTGATGCAAATTGTACCATTCGAGGAAGTGATTTCGCTAATGAAAAGAGATATGTAGAGATGATAATGAAGGTAGGAAGACAGCTGCATGATAGGGGTTTAGACATAAACAAAAATAAAACACAGTTTATGAGAGTGAGAAGGGAGAGTGGAAAGGAGATAGGATAGACAGGAGATAGGCTATCGTAGATTTGATGAAGTGAAAGATTTTAAATGAAGGACAATGATAAGCAATCACTAAAGAGAAGATTAGGAATTATGAAGAGCATTTACATTAGACATCATGAGAAGTGAGTAAGAAGTAAGAGAAATAACAGTGCAAGTAAAATGACAAGTAAGTAAGAGTGCAAGTAAGAGTAAAAAAGAGTAAGTCATGGAAACGTACGCAGTCGAGAGAATGGAGAACTCACCAAAGTAAAACAGAAAAGATTGAGAATTGAGAGAAGAGTGGTAAGAGGAATGTATGGGCAAATGCACAGGCCAGAAGCCAAATAACTTAAACAAACTATGTAGGTTACATAGTAAAGATCACAGCGAAACAGATACAAAAGAAGGCCAATGGTAGGGTAGTAGGATCATATCACAGATGGCATCAAGAGGGTTGGCGTGAGGAGGGGTAAGGTGAAAGATAAGTCGGGTGGGAGGAGGACACTAGTGGAAAAGGCCAAGAGGAATGGAAAAGTGTGGTAAGTGACAATGAAGTGATAGTAACTATACTGAGGGTGAGACGCCAGAAGACGTCAAATGAGCGGCTATATTCCAGAAAGGATGACGACGACGATAATGACGATGATGATGATTTTAGCTTTAGAATTTAATAAATACTTTTATATTCGGTTAAATAATAATTTTGTTCGAAAACATAAATTGTAATAATGTACATATTCATCTTCTAATTAAACAATTATTTAGCTTCTGAAAATGATCATTCACAGGCTATCGAAGAAACGATGCAAGTTGAGATGTTAAATACATCCTTCCGTAATAAGCTCGAACGTAACTAAAGAAGTAAAATAACTAAATAATATATAAATAAATACATATATATACACACTCGTACATGTGCGTCTTTTAAGTATTTATAAGTACTATATATTTATGTAGGCGTAGGTAAGAGGTAAGCATGTTGCGCGGGTATACATTACTTATCAAAGGGCAGGGTGCATTCTGTTTACTCTATAATGGCATTTTAAAGAACAGTATTTATGTTTTTCCAAGCAGATCTCAGCGTCTGGAGAGCGAAGTAATTTGCTATTGGCCGTAAGTGCAGTTTATGTGACGACAGGAGCCAGTAAGCCGATAGGATAAATAACTTCCACTGACAGGTTCATTAGCTCACGAGTTTGTTGGAAACAACACACACTTCTCGCTTGTCATATACGCTTATAGTATTCGCGCTTATCGATAAATCGGCTTTACGTCGACAATCGATTATTTATTCAGTGATACGTATCGCCTCGGACCGGCCGCGTTAAGTACCGACCAAGGCGGACGGAGAAGGACGTTTATGCAGCACAACTGCCTTCGTATCGATTAATGGGCCAACGTCGATTGCGAACCGTCGACTTGTTGACATACGGCTCTCTGCGTCCGCCATTTATTATTTAACGTAATGTGTTAGTGTTTTGATTCACTTGTTTGCACACATTGCCTACATAGTGAGAACCGGTTTTGATTAGCACAACCACTCGACTGGTGACGACAAGTGTTGAGAGAGAAGTATATAGCCTATACGATGGCAAACTACTGCCGGTTGTAAATAATCGCCGCGATACTCGGATACTAATTGAAAACCGCAAGGATAAGTTGACAAGGTAATGTCCGCGCAGAGGACAAAACCTGAATAAGAAGAGACTACAGCGTAACGAGCTTAAACTGTTTCATTGTATTCAATGAAATAGAGAGCAATTACCGAGAAAGACTCGAGTGCCTTTCACAATGACGTTTGTATGACAACTGAATACTGGCAACGACGTGCTTCTAGTCTCTCAAAGTAATGAATATTGACATCGAATTTCTCTGCTTGTCTCATCTTTCTCCACGTGTTCTACACACCGGGCTGTATACTTATACTTTTGCAAATTTTCTTGTTCCTTTGTTACTCTTCGTGTATTTGGACGCAGTGTCATTTTTAAAATGCATAATTATAAACAATTGAAGGTGTGAATTCTATATCAGGGCAAGTCCACCAACCAACATTCTGGTGGAGTAAAACCAACGGTTGGAGTTAAAAAAACGTAATTTTTACTTATTTTACTTAAAACTGTTTATAATCTTTTGAAGTTACCTGTGTTTGAGCTGATTTGGATATTCTACGGATGTCTGCTGATTTGGAAATAATAAAGTATTATATTATCGACATTTTTATTAAATTTATTTCTAGAATAATACTTGATTAACAAACAATTCTAATTAAATGTACACCAATACAGTGTCCCAAACATCACTATCAGAATCACCATTTATAGATTCTTCAGTATGTCCATGTTTTAGTGTTAAGTTTTCAAAGTACGGATCGAGAAAGGTAAACCTAAGGTATTAAGTTTTGGATCGAGTAATACGAAATGCTTCTTTATGTATTAACATTTTGCAGGTTTTAGTGGTGTTTTATTATTGAAGGCTGAATATTTTGGATTGTCTCAAGTGACCAATTTTTCCAATTTTTGAACTGTTTGAACTTGAGCCGTTTTAGAAATTCAACATACGACTCCCAAAGTCATGTTGATGGTTGTCAAAACAGCACTTTTCACAGACTTGAGGTATTCTGTATATCACAATAACTGAATAAAAACCACCACATGAATGAGACTTCTGTGTTGTTTTGAATGTTACTAAACAGATCTGAGAGTGCTGGAAACGGTGATACCAAAAGTAAATCGTGTAGTGACGTAAAGTGGACTTGTACTGTTTTGGAATTCACGGCTTCAACTTCATATAGTTTGATTTAGCCCTTCTTTGGCGTCGATTGACGTGTCTGTTACGTTGATGTTATCGAATAGCAACGTGTAGAGTCATATTCATATACCACTGAAACAATACAATTCTGAAACGGCGAATCAAAAGTGAACTAAGTCTTTCTCTCGCCGCTCGTGATAATTATGTTCGCCATTGTCATCGTAAAGTGAGAAGACAACTGTCAATGAACGAGATTTAACAGGGCCGAATCGTTCGACTTAGTACTCGCACAGAGTTACGACAAGCGCATGAGAATAAGACTTGTGTGGTTTACCGATTGTCAGAGGAAGGGGAATGGCCCCAACTTTATCATTTAACTTTATTGAATTCCCATCATTTCTTAATCTAAATTTTACTTAAGTTCGACTCAAACTTATTGTACAAACTTCTTCTCCACCTTCTTCTCCTCCTCCTCCTCGTTGTTCTTTTAATCCCCTATATAATACCATCTTTTTACAAGTTTCCACGCCATTTTTTCTTAGGTCTTCTAACTTCCCTCCTGCTAGACGGCTTGTTGTCTCTGGCAATCTTAACTACTCGCTCCTGGTCCATTCCGGTCATATGTCCATACTACTACATCCATCCGTCTTCTGTCCGTTGTGCATTTTATTATACCTTTTATTGCACAAATCTTTCACTTATATTCTCATTGCTTATTCTCTCCCGTTTTGCTTCACCTACACCTTTTTTTAGAATTCTCATTTCTATCATTTACACCTGCCTTTTTGTTGTAGACGTTTCTGATGCAGCCTCTTGACACACGTCAATACAGGTCTTATCGTGGTCCTGTAAATTATGACTTTTGTGTCCTGTGTATTACCTTTGTTGAAAGAGGCTAGCTACTTTTCACCGGAAAAATATTCACAGAACCATTACAAGGCTACGGAGGAGAATGGAGACGCTGATTGACAACGGAAGGGAACGAGAGTACAGTCAACGGAAAAAATAAAACTGTGACAGATAAAAACTTAGAATATCCGTTCACAGAATAACAGACACCAAGAAATAATAATGGAGCTGAACAGATGTATAGAACTGGTGTATTATATGTTATATCTGAAACTAAAAAAAGATAAAAAGAACAGTCCAGTGTAACGACTACATACATCTTATTCTCCAGTGGGAGATCGAAATGAAGAGCGCATTATATTAATACAAAACGATTGCACGACTTAAAAGAAAAAAATTATATTATTGGTTGACTGAGCAAGCTGGGTACAATAAGGAGAGAGAAACAATTATCACATCGTCAGCTACATTTCAAGTACAGATCGGCTGGAATTCTGACAATACACTTCTTCAGGCAAATTCCAATTACGTATTAGACAAGAGTACAATTTAACACAGCTCTTATTAGTTACAGCACGTGAGAAACGGTTTAATTAACTCCAGAATAATCCGTTTGATAATGTAACAGCAAAGCGCTTCAGGAACTAATAAATCATAAAATGTTTTACCGTAATTTTATTTCACCGACTACTACGCCGTGAGAAAATTTCAAACTTGAAACATATGCTCGATACCTCAAACGAGCGCGCACATGATATGTATTTGTGTGTGTGTGTGTGTGTGTGTGTGTGTGTGTGTGTGTGATAGTTCTAAGATTTTCGTTCATTTGATATGATGTGACTTTTCCCGGGCTGCGGCCATCGATATGTGTTACTGTTTTCTGCATCTCGCAGAATGTGTCATGGTATTTTTCGGCGGATCCATCTTTGCCATCTTCATGCAAATTCTCCTCGACGAAATGCCATATGTCATAGAGGTAGAATGTGTCGAAGCGTTGCAGAGAACACCAAAGACAACACGGGACTCAAACCGGAAAACGGCACATCAACTATACAGGGTTCCCATGAAGAAAGCAAGATTCAATATTTTAATCAAAATCATTACTTTTTTAAAAAATACAGATATTTTAATTTTTGTACTAAGTGTGTTTACTGCGGTTAATTGTGGATCACAGTTTGAGACAAATATTCCTCACGATTTTATTGGCACACTCTTCCTCTTTCGATGAAATTTTCTATCACTTTCCACATAACTGTGTCTCAGTTGCTCCAAATTCGAACACGTCGAATCTGCGACTTGTCGTCAGGAATTATTTGTGATTTTTGACAGAATCATCATATTTCGAAGCTCCCAACGAGAAAATTCGCTTAGTGCCAGATACGAATTCTAGTCGCCGCTGGATGAGATGAGGCAGCCTCACATCAACACATCCTCTTCCGACGGCTATGTTTACAAAAGAGACCACGGGAACGCTCGGGCAATTGATTATCCACAATCCAACCTGTTTCTGCGGATTTCTTAAACATTCTTTGTACTGTTGACTGATGTCGTCCGAAAATTCCTCGCAGTTGGCAAACACGTCTCCACGCAACATTCTGCATACTTGTAATGCGTTTTCACAATATCGGCCTTTTGATCCTTTGTGTAACACACCACAACAATTAAAAGCAATATTAACGTATGACAGAAGCGGAATTTTCAATATTGCCAACTTAACAGAGCGATAATTGATCGCAGTTCAAATCTTTCGACACCCGATAATAATTTCACATTGAATTTCACGACGTTTGGTGACTGAATACGCGCGAAGGACAAGAACACTTCCACCTACAGAGCGCGAAGCCTACGTATTACAATAAATGGTTTCCATACCAGTGGGTTCCGTACATAGAAGCGGTTGTAAGACAAGCTCACAACATGCACACGGTAGGCGTACGGTTTCATTAATTACAAAGGTAACCTAGTTGTGCAAATACGCGTATCGCGGGAAGTAAATGTCACACCTGGCAAACTCATTCACCGGTTCGCCTTGTCAATGCATCGCGTTGTCATGTAGGCCTACTACTTCCACTGCTGTACATCTTCTACGCGACGTCTAATTGCGGTGCGTGTCGATTTAACGCTTTACGTTCTCGCAAAAATTTCGAAGTCAGCTGGGTCAACCAAAGGAAGGTGAATAAAAATTATTTAGTGAAAAGGAGATGGATTTTTTATTTCGAGATTCAGGAATGCACCGGAAAGAGAAATAATGAAGCCAACGCATAGGATAATATCTGAGATAAAAATAACACACTTCAGATGAATCGAACGTTTAAAAAGAGTAGGGAAGAATGTCAATCGAAACAGGTCCTGCAACGGAAGACGTCAGGAAGAAGAGTTACAAGTGAAATACAAGAACGAGGCCTTGAACAAGAAAAGTATCTGTCCAGCTAAACATGGTCGCTCTCCTCCATATCCACATTTTCGCCACTCGTAACATTTGCAAGGATCTACGATTCACACCCATGGTCAATACACTATATAAATGTTTTCACCAACTTCTTTTTTGTTTCAGTACTTAGGTGATTGTTGGTTAAGAACTTCCTTCCAGCTTCTACCGGCTATCCTGTTAGCTAAAGGTATTGTTTTCATAACTTTTACAATACATGCCTTGTTACGTGTAAAGATGCTTTTGATCTTTTGATGTTTGGTTCATGAGGAACTGTGACCACCACAGGTGGTCTTGAATGGGTTTCGTAATTGATAAAATCTAAAGTTTGCAAATAGGCACAGGGACAGTGCACGTCAACATGAAAATCATCCAACTAGTTGAAATCGCTGACACGGTGCGGCCATCAAAAACAAAAAGGAAACCATTGACCGGTATAAAAAATTATCAAGTGCAAACCATTAAAGCAGAATACTGCTGTGAACTACTTAGAGGTGGATTTAATATTTACAAATGAATCTAGAAGTTCAAATGAGAATTTTTTATTCATAGATCAAGCAGAAGTTTAGGCTCTCTCAGTATAATTATTAATTACATTATTACAAAATAGTTATATAAATTGTTGACTGCGAATGTTTGTTTAATATAAAAGACCTGTCGAATCGACTATTTATGACCCATCTGGTTTGGTCTGGAAGTGACAGTTCCTCTGTAAGAACTGAAACTAAAATTCTGGCCTCATTTGTTGTTATCAAGACAGCAACCACAATAACCTTCTCTTAGCAATTAACTACTATATGCTGTAAGCTGTAATTAGTTACAATTCTCAGTCACTACTGTCTATCTTCTTAACGCTGATTGAAGCTTTCAACCTTCCTGTCGTCCTCAAAGTCAGTTTCATGAATAAACAAATCATTTTCAGTGGACGGTCTGTCTGTAACACTGACAGACGACTAGCGCAAACTAGACCAATCAATAAGCAGCAATAACCAAACGGAACAATAGAGCATGACAACTGTATTAGCACCCAATTCCTAACACTTCGCACTGATTACTGCCATTGCGTTTAGTTCAGAATATAATCAATTATTTTGTATAAACAATTATCTATTTCCAAGAGAACCTTTTCGTCATACTTCTTTTCGTTTATTGTTATATTGGAGTGTTAGTGGTCTCAAATATTTCTACTAGTACTTTTATACAAACCACTATGTTCTCTTTGGTATTGACGAGCGCTTTCGGCAGTCATTTACCAACCAATGACCTGGTAAACGACCTGAAGTTGGCTTGACTGCCGAAAGCGCTCGTCAATACCAAAGACAACATAGTGGTTTGTATAAAATTACTAGTAGAAAAATTCTTTTTCGTTGTTGCCAAAAACTCACTTTCTAAGGTACTGTGGTCACAGATTCCGATAAAGAAGACACCTTATTTTCTTTTACAGTCTATCCTGCCACGTGTTGGATGTAAACATCCCCCTCCAGTTTTCTGTATTCTGTATTCGCCAACTCACATAGAGAGCCTAACGCTTTAATCCCAATATATCTTCTTTGTACCAAACTGAGCCCCTTAATGTCCAGAAATAGACTATTTAAAGATCAAGGCAGGGAAAGAAACAATAAGAAGACGGAGAGTGCGAAGAACAACCAAATAAAATGTTCTTGGGGATACAAGAGAGGAACGAGAGGACAGGTGATTTGAAGTGACTTCGATGTTCCTCGTGGATGAATCCAGAAATAAAACAACACGAAATATTAATCATCTTCACATCACAGCATGAGCCTGTTCTGCCTCCAACCATCTCTTCCCAGGTCTACCCACATACCTGTGTCCTATAAAAATCAAAAGTCCTATACACGCACGAAATATCAATTAGAAATTAATTTCTGACAAATGTTAATTCAAAAATACGACGGGCATACACCTTACAAATTTAAGTGTGAAGCTAAGCACTTAGATGCAACGGTAATTTAGTAGCTTTATGTAGTTATTTAATAAAAAGGGCAATAAAGACATAACAAAAAACATCAATACATTAAGAAGGAATCACACTGTCTTGAGGTAAAGTAGTCTGATTCATTCACAGATTTAAGAAGCAGAACTTGGATGAACTGTAAGGGAAAACATAATGGTATAATATATATAACAGTTAGCTGTAGATGTGTGATGTGGAAAGAACACAAAGTAATATTTTAATAGATGATAAACGAGGTTACCGGATGTCTTCGAATAAGTCAAGTGGTTTACGAATAGTCAGATCCCATGTTTTTCTACTTCGAATAGTCTACCCATTCAATGTTTTACTGCTGATCACAAACGCGATCGTCGTCCTTCACTTCTTCAATGGTTTTTTCACTTCTTTATTTCTTTACTTCTCAACTTCGTCACTTCCTCACTTCTTCACTTCTCATTGATTCATTCATTCACTTCTTCACTTCTTCAGTTCACTACCATCATTTGATGTTAATCAAGATTTTACGTTTAGTTTATGAATGTGTGTCCCAACAACGTTCGGTTCTTGCGGTGTCTGTCAATGTTTTACGTTTGCATTGAACCCTCTTGTCCAGTAAAGTCTGTGTATATATATAACAGGTACCTATTTTACGGCGAACAAATAAATAATTTATTTTATGGAGAAAATATAAAAATAACAGTACCATTTGATCCACCATAAAAAAATAGATACAAGGAAAATGCGGTTGATGGAATGACAGTAAATAGGTTACCAACCACCATGCTTGGGAATTCATATATTTAAAATGCTTGTGGCTGCGTGATTACGAAATACTTATTTAAGTGTTTATATACGAGCTCGTACTTATAAATATTACGCATTCGTTTGTAAAGTCAAGTGTTAGGCCTTACATGCCCGAGTAAAACATCTAGATGGATGATTACGCGGCGGTCCAGTAGCAGGATTTGATCCTAGGGTAAATAAAAATTAAGAAATATAATATAAATATAATGAGAAGTAACAATCAGAGCGTTGCTGTGCTGCCGATGTGGTGAGATTGAGTCAAGGTCACGGGTCGATTTGCTCGTCCACCCGCACGTACGTGGACAAATAATACGTACGTCTTCTCTGGCATACCCGGGCCTAGAGGTGGGCCGATATACCTATAACAGATGTTTTGGAACGATATTTTTGTGGAACGGATGTAACAGTGACTGAAAAGTTGAAATACCTGTTATTCACGGCCTCGCTGTTCCGAGTCGAGGGACGTCCCTATGCAACTAAAGA
Source organism: Magicicada septendecula (assembly GCA_034769895.1). Taxonomy (NCBI): domain Eukaryota; kingdom Metazoa; phylum Arthropoda; class Insecta; order Hemiptera; family Cicadidae; genus Magicicada; species Magicicada septendecula. The sequence continues at coordinate 333,545,280 of CM068370.1, forward strand.
ATACACAAGTAACAAGTATACGCCAAATACTAGGCGTATCACTGGTACACAATGAACAACAAGTAAACGAGTATTACAAATACTTGGTGTATGCCGCGTATCACTGGTACACAAGGAACAACAAGTAAACGAGTAGGCCTATTACAAATACTAGGCGTTTCACGAGGAACACTAGGTACACAAGGAACAACTAGTATTTTAGGAACAACTAGTATCTGGAGTATTTCGAGTACGAACTAGTACGAAGCCACTTTTTGGTCCTGAATACTTCATTCTGCGCAAAGAGGCGAAGCTGTTTTTAATAAATTAACAAAATGCATACTGATGTTACGTTTATTCTCGTGTGTTATGCAGATATATAATACAGATTATAATAAATTATATATTATACTAGCCACCAACTTGTTAAATTTTGAAAAACAAATTATATTGTGTTATAACCTACAGAGTGGCTGATAATAGTTGATAGGCCACTAAGAGCAGATATCTAATGACATTTTTACCGCAAACTGTTTAGGTTATGTTTTTATAAGGGTAATCGGTTTAAATCATGTTTATTCTCATTCACTCTTGTAGCTTACTGCTATGTTTTTATTATGTTTTTGATGTTTTTTTCACATTATTTGTTGGGCTATATACATTATACTTTTGTTAATGTGATTTTAACTTCACTGTACATCTCACGTAAATGATGAGATTGTTGTAACGGACATTTATGCACTTTATCTAGTCCTGTTAATTAAATCAGATCTGATAAGGCTACCCTTAAAACAAGGTGTTTTCGTAAATTTGTTTCTTTTATCTAAACTGCTGATTTTGAATTTTTGTATCTATCACTTTACTTATCATTTGACTAGTAGTAGTTTCCACTTAGTAAAGAAATAAAAATAAACTCCATAACAGATAACACATTTAGGTGTAAATGGACAAACTGCAGCCTAAGATAAATACACGATCTGATGAAGAAAAGAATTTACTAAACTTATTAGAAGGCCATCAATAAAACAAGGTAATAAGAAGAGAAAGCTACAAGTTTATCTGAATTTCTTGGAGACTGTAAAACATTCATGATTGATTTATGATATAGTTGGAAGTTTCCATTATTTGCCCAACTTGTGCTTTTGCCAGGACCTATCAGTTGCACAGTTGATCTACTAGCAGTGGTTCCCAACTCCCAACCTTTCCGGTCACGCGTACCACTTCGGTCTTCCGCGTTCTTTTCGAGTACCACCTGATAAGAAAATAAAATAAGAGCAGATAACTAATTAAATTTTTATCGCAAACTGTTTAGGTTGTGTTTTTATAAGGGTAATCGGTTTAAATCATATTTATTCTCATTCACTCTCGTAGCTTGCTGTTATGTTTTTATTATTTGTTTCTGATGTTTTTTCACATTATTTGTTGTGCTATTACGTGCACTCTAAATTTCATTGCTTGAGTTTCGCAACTGATTTGTCTAACCAATATTAGTTTCTTGGATTTTGTTGTCTATGACGTGTCCGTTGATGAACTAAATATAAGTATATCACTATCGGCTCGGAACACAAAGTTTTTTATTGGTAAAAATGAAATTCGTCAGAGGCTCCGACGAAGCTTATAATAAGCGAAAACTGGTTCAGGCTATAAAGTAAAACTTTTACATTTATACCAATAAAAAATTTTGTGTTCCGAGTCGATAGCGATATACTTATATTTAGTCAATGTTAGTTTGTTTACTCGTAGTAACAAACTATTCCCAAAAGCAGATAGGCCTATAAATTCTCTTCCTTATTTTTATTAACCTTGTTTCTTATTTTCTTTAAACAGTAACAGTTTAGTAAAGTCACAGTGTAAAGAACACTGTTAATACTTTTAGTTTCAATTTATTTCTTATAACAAATTATGTAATATAGGTTATGTTATATCTTCAAATAAATACACTGCAAGTAGGTTTATTAATATATTAATAGGTTTATCTAGGTGAAAATAAACCTACTTGGAGTGTATTTATTTGAAGATATTACATAGGAGACCTGCAGCAGGAAACTCGAGTTACTTACAAAGAAATAATATAGGTTATATATAATAAGTATATATTAACAGGTATTTGTACCTGTTAATTTTTGGAAACGGTATTTTCGTACCTGTTATTTTAAAATACTAGTTACAAAACGCAGTACTAACCGAAATTGTAAAGAAAGACCACAGATAAAAGTAAGGATTATGTGGATTGGTCTAGATAATATTGTGATTTTTTCAGAAGAATATTACCACAATATAATATAACATACAGTTGCAAAGTTCTGTATGTTATGCTTGTAGCATAGCTAGCAGAAGAGAAATATCTACTCATCTCTCTTGTACTAGCTATGCTTGTAGTTAAAACGCATCTGAGACGACACTAGCGCTCCTAGTGGTGAGCTAGAATTAAAACGGACGACAGAATGTTAACACATAAATGTGTTTATGGTCCCTCGAAAAAGTGGCCACCTTCCTTCTGTAACTTAAAGTTTAAACTAAACACAAGACTATATTTATTTATGTATTATATATTCTACGAAAAATAGGCAACCCAATAAATAGTACTTATCAAATTTAAAGAAGGCATGTTCGCGAATTAATATTATGTATGATTAGGGCCAAAAATAACAAGTGTTGAAATAATAAGTCACTAATAGGCACATAATTTACAGCAAAATACAACAATGATCAGAAACAACTCTTCAGAAAAATTTATGAACGCATATGATGAGGTTAAGCATCATACCAGAACTGCATGTTAAATATATATTCATTTAATATCGTGTGTATTGATTTAAATAAAAATATTCAGCAGTTACACGCTACGCGAAAATAAAATACAAAATAATTAAAACACATCCACAGCATAAAACGCGTTAAACTTTATTAGTGTAGTGTACACTTGTGCCGGAGGAAGGAATGTATGTATTGAGAGTTTTGTTTTGTACATTCGGTTGTTTTTTCAGAAACATTTTTTGTTTTCAGATATTTTTGCTTTCGAATCTAAGTGCAGTGTCGTGTTGAAACTTCAAAAGCGCGATTTTTTTTTTTTAAGTTTTATGGTAGCCTGTGAACAGAGAGAGACATTAAACAATTACGTTCTTTAGTTGTTACTAAATTTGGAACACTACAAACATATCCTTTCCACCTACTGGATACTTTGTTTTCATCTACTGAATGTAATTTAATAATATAGTTTAAAAAATAAAAACACCCCCTTTACACGCGTTTAACATCCACACACACGCACAAACAGTTTTGCTCTGTTAGCTGACCGCTTCGTGACTGTATGTTTTTTTACACTGTAATATGACTATATTTACTACTAAGGGTAGATAAAAACAGATAGCATTGAACTGAGACGTTTTTGTATTTACATTAGGCCTACCACAAAAACATGAAGGTGAATATAAATTTTTTCTTGTTCTTCTCCCTTCAAGCATTAGGCCTCCAGTCTGTTGCATCCCTAGCCGTGGTACTAATCACGTTCCACCACGGCCAGAGAGGAATCAGCCACATAGTATTCACGTGCGGTGGCGACCCGAACGGTGGAGGGGGATTTGTGTGTGTGTGTGTGTGTGTGCGCGCGCGCGTGTGTGTGTGTCTTTGTTACTAATCTAACACATCCATGTCTGAAAAGACCGCTGTATTATGTTCCTAGCGATAGGTGTGGGCAGGCAGACAGAGTCATAAACTTGATTCGATTCTACGACTGCAGCACAGACGTTGCGATTGTGAGTCGCAAGAGAAAGCGCTGTTCCGGCCAGCGCCATATTATACATATATATAATATGTATGTGTGTATGGACGTACATATGTGAACATTAAAAAGAAAATTTTATCAAGAAATATACTTTGCAAATATCGCACATTAATTAAACGGTAGGTAAGGAGGTTGGACACACTATAACTATCAAACGGTAGGTAAGGATGTGGACACACTATAACTATCACACGGTGGGTAAGGATGTTGGACACACTATAACACGGTAGGTAAGGATGCTGGACACACTATAAACGGTAGGTAAGGATGTTGGACACACTATAACTATAAAATGGTAGGTAAGGATGTTGGACACACTATAACACGGTAGGTAAGGATGCTGGACACACTATAAGACGGTAGGTAAGGATGTTGGACACACTATAACAATTTTTTAATTACGTTTTAAATACTGTTTCCAGGCGTATTTGCGATAATATGAACAATGGTCATTTTAAACAACAGCAACAAAAATCCTTTTTTTCTAGTTTATGACTACATATATGAAGATCATGTACTGAGACTAAGTGTGAACTGTAGATGACGATACTGATCTTAGAGCTACGAAACTACATCAGGAAGAATTGCAAAGAGAAGGAATGTTCATATGAATGATGAGACACTTCTCAAAGCTCGTGAAAAATTGTTTTTGTATATAACCATAATTGAAGCCTTTTAAAACAAAGCGCCGTTTGGAATGCTGAATTCTGCAGCCGTTTTCAGTCTACGAAATAGTTACATCAATTTAACACCGGAAAACAGATTTTACAAAGTACTGGTTCTATTATAGAGTTTGTTGGGTATTAATAGATGAAGGTCTAATTCGTAGCTAGAACCGTTGCAGACTTCAGTAGCCGAAACAACGATTTAAAATGCTTTAATAACGTTTCCAACAACGGTTTAAAATTGAGAAGAATGGTATCTATTTGTTTATATTTATACATGGCGAGAGCCGTTTGAGTTAAAATTAGAAAATCCGGCGCCATAAAAATCACGAGCAAACTTTTAGTTTTCTTATAGATGTTCCAGTTCTGGATTTCTGAAACGCCATTTGGCAATAAATGGAAATCAGGCCGTGACTCAACAAGATGTGTACATTTTTAACTCTATTCCGAGAGAAGATTTATTTAGCCATGCAATGAGGATGCAAATGAGAGCCCTGTAAGATAGAACTATGAGGTACTGTACAGTAGGCCTACATATCGTATGAGATATGAGGAGAGAGGAAGAAACGCACATTGTGTGGTTACGGAGTGATGACGTTAAGAAAACTCCACTGAGCCTATTGGTAGTGGAACAGTGGAGGCCGTTACATAGCAGCGACTCGCTCTGTACAAGATCGATAACGAATTACAGAAAATATTGTCTAGAAATACATAAAAAATCGTAAAGACAAGACTTTCTCCTTCATAAATCATGACAAGTGTAAATGTTTCTGTGTCAATGAATGCGGTGCGTGAAGTGACAGACATAGGGTTCGCGTGAATGCCAACGCGCGCATTACGTTTTATCTTTCTGGCAATTTGACAATACCAGCAGATCTAATCTGTTAAATCTCTTTCCACGACGCTGATAATAATGGGAGCCGGCGCGCGAGCCTTACTTGCCACGTAACCTTAGACGAGAGCGACCTTTGCGGACGGCCGACCTTAACCAAAATAATAAAATCAAATATGCAAATACGTTTTTTCTTCATTGTGTTTAATTTAGGTTAGCGAAAATGCATGTACGAACACACACACACACACACACACACACACACACACACACACACACACCTACACACACACCACACACATTGTGCGAGTGTACAAAGCGATTCTTTGAAACGCCTGTTTTATGAATACTTAATGAAAAGGTTTGAAAAATGTGTCGTGTTTACGAAAAATTACTGCATACGCGTGTCCATGTCCGTTCTGAATGCACATTAATTATAGTTTATAATTCGACAGGTGAATTTGTGTGTGTGTGTGTGTGTGTGTGTGTGTGTGTGTGTGTTCTACTCCACGGTGAATGACACCCAAACTCTTGTACATTTATGTCTCAAACTTTCAGTAATACATCGATTTTGTTCTTCAACCTACTTTTTCGCAGGCATCATTTTAGTTGTTTTTTCTTTGTAATTATTTCGGATCCAGCAAGCAATTTTTTTTTGGGGTGGGACAATTGACTGGCGGGGGGATTATGGAAAGTTGGACCGTTCTTTGAAATCTAAAGTATAGACGATTGGAATGAGTGAAGATACAAATACAATTTGTTATCATGAACACAATAAGTTACTGACGTACAAGCATAAAATCATATCTAAGATTGTCAGGTCATTGTTCTTTTAATAAATTCACTTACAGTTTATAGTAAGTACACATTACTCATTTATGATATGTATCAAAGATTAACATGTTGATAAGGTACAGTTACAATTTAAAGTAATTGGAGAGTAAAACCATGAACCTACATAAAATGATATGAATATTTTATCATATTCACAATCATAAAACGACCAAAAAAGTTCGTCCAAAGTGGCAATGGGGGGGGGGATTTCCTCCGTTTCCCCTTCCGTGGTGTTCCGCACCTGCTTCAGTCTACCTTAGTTTTCGTGTCAGTTTTTATATTGGATACATAAACTGGTCGTCGATCAGCACTGTCAGATCTTCATCTGTGAAAAATAAAATGTCCAGTCCAGTAGAGACGAGATGTTCGTGATGTAATACGCAGTATTTAGGCCTACTGCGATAATCAGTAATTGTGAGAGTGTTAATTGACCAGAATCAACACAAATTAACGGGCAACATTCAGTAAACAACAGCATGACCTAGACGTGTAATTACAGCCAGAAAATAATGCCGACATCTCTTCTGGGCGTCGCTTCATTACCGTAATTGCGTTAAATGGAGTAGTCATTTCCTGGCCTTGACCATCAAATCGTCCGATATTAGAAGTCGTTAGCTGATTCAAACTTCCACTGTTGTTTCTCATTGTCACTTACAAATTCAAGTCATATGATCCTTCAGGAATTTGATCTTTCACAGCATTTTGATGCCGTAATCCCGGGATCCCCAAGACCTAGCTTCTGCTACTACACCCGTGCTGTCTTCAACGGTAGGTCTTTTTTAAACAACATTCTCCAGGCGTTCTGACACGGAGTCCAAACCACTTTTAGCGTCTCTTTTAAATTTCGCCTATGACCATCTCATTTATTCCTTTGCACCTCAAAACGTGAATGGGTTGGCATGTGGACAGCTTACGTGACTTCCGTTGTTTTTCTTCATGACAACTGCAATTTATATGATTTTATTATATGGTTTATATAACAGAGCCTTGGACTTCCTGCATATTGCTTTCCTTCAATATAGGGAAATATTTACGTCTTTTTTACAGTTTATATAAAATTTACGCGCACGCGCATTAACACACAATTATATGATAATTATTACTGATATTATATAATAATAATATTGTAATAATAATATAATAATAATAATAAACTTTATTTGGCAGGAAAATGGAAATTAAGCCGTCGCTCTAGAGAAAGTGAAAATCTGTAACTTTATCCGGAGAGAAGAGAGAGCTCGATACACACAAATGTACATTACTTTAAGTGTCATTTATTGTAGAGTAGAACACACTCACGCACACACACACACACACACACACATTCACCCCCCATAAATTATAAACTTGTAGTAATTATTGTATTATAATATTGTAGCTCATAGTAAATATTACAATATAATATATTGAATAATATTAATATAATACAGTATGATATAATATTATTATAGTTTATGTAACCCAAAAATATTATATAATAATATTAATAATTATTATTATTGTATTGTTGTTATTACATAATATACAAGTTATTGAAATGCGTTTATCATGTACTGATTACTGTGGTTTTGATGAGTTTAATCCTGCATTTCAAGGTAGCATGACACTAAACCAGTTATGGTTCTCCGAACAACTCATTTCAATACACAAACAGTAATTATTTTTAACGCAAGTAGGCCTACTGAGATCGATCTACTGTAACAGTAAGTGCAAGTGATTGTGAAGAGCGATGGCAGGAATAACGTTGAACCGACCAATCAAAGCACTGCATACACACTGAATAGCAAACTGTTTCTGGTGCGATGTTCGTTCGGCGTGCGGATGGGCACGGTCTCGTCTAAGTCAATGCGCTCCTTTTTAAACTTTGTACGATGTGCATTGTGTGCGGTGTATAAATATTTTTCAATTTTGTATTTACGATTGAATTATATTTATTACTTAATATTGTATATTAAATTCATACGTACGAGTTGATTATATATATTATTATTATTATTACTACAAAGAGTTTCTCCGTGGTATAGTGGCTATCCTTTTCGTCTCCCTTGGAAGAGTTTTGCGGTTCCAGTCTCGAGGTGGACTGTGTGGTGGTGACCAATCAGCATCATGAAACTAACTTCGAATTTATCATCTCCTGGCAGTGAAATTAAGAAACATGCGCACTAAATTATAAGAAGTTAACACGAATATTTGTCATAAACAGAAGTATGAACAAAAGCCGTATCACTTGACAAACCTGCAGTTGATATACCTTTTTTTTGTTAAACATTGCCTCTGAACTGACGTATTATGAAGTTGGAAGCCTAGACACTTCATCAACCTCAAAAATAGATGGCACAGATTCATTACAATAGCTCGAGTTCTGTGTACAAGTGCTTGACGTTTAAATTATTGGCTTTTTAAAGGATTGACATTTACGTTTAAGCAACTAAGTTTTAAACAATCTAACTATTTGAACGTTTAAACACTGTTGAATCAGTTGACTTTCAGAATATACACGTAGAAAATTTGAAGGTTTAATTCACAAAAATAAAGCATATTCACAGCGTGAAAAAGCATATGAGTAGTCACTAGAATTAGTCGGTTACAAAATTCCGTTCTGTTGCTGAACGATTTTCTGGTCGCTGCAGTCGCTCTGTGGGATCGATCACCTACTGCAAAAAGTTACGTTACGTCACGATGCTGGGCGAACATCGCATCTCAGGACTCGGTTCTGCGAACACGTGATGTTCAGATGACACATGAGATGCCACAAATGTCCTCGCGCCAGATACTACAACATTAGCCACTGCACCGCAGAATACATTACCAAAGTAAACCAATAAATACAATCTAAAACCTCTTCTTGAACACTGAATCGAGAAAATTGGAAAACAAAACTTATTACCTGCGCTAAGGGTCGGGTCGATACACGATGCCGTAAACAACGCAGCTGGAAATCTGGGCAGCTTACAAAAGAGTTATAAATGACAAACGCTCGTTTCAGACGTAATTTATTTCGACTCAGTTTCTATCTCTGTTGCTACTGCAATGTAATTCAATCTAGCACGACTTTACACCTATACATTACGCACGGACATGGTTCTTCGTGGTCGCATTTATCTGCTTTATGGAATCGCGTGTGCACTTGTAAGTACCCGTTCTTATACACTAATATTTCTGTGCTGTGTGTAAGTGTATACTTTTATATACATATAAATGCAATGAGACATTCTAGATCGCAACAGTATATGATGCAAGTCGGTTGATACAATCGAATTTAACGGTAAACTATATATATATTATGTACTATAAATGTAGTAGGTTTTTTATTTATATTTTAATTCATACAAATTTTATTTCAAAAAGGGTTGAAATAAATAAAATAGGTACAAAAATTACAATAAAAACTTTGTCTGTTTCTCTATCCCCCTCTCTCTTACTCCTCTCGTCTGCGATTTCTAGATTTGTTCACAGCACTCAGTACAAATTTTCGTCTACAAATGTTACGAAAACAATTCAGTAAATTAGTACAGACACAAGGGCTAGCCTTCCTAAAGTTTAATAAATAGATTGAGTCTTGCTTTACATCGTGTCCATTTCTTTGAGCCTCAAGATTCTATCATTTTCCGCGAGTAGTTACAGGGCTATTTTCTAATCCTTCAACTGCTCCTGGAACCGTAGCTGGCTGTGTATATGAGGTGCTGCTTATTCTGAGAAAGAAAGCTCTGATTAGTACAGGAATCTCTTTTTACTTGGCAGAAATGATTTGGTTGTCCTTTCTAAATGGTGCTGATGTTATAGCAGAAAATATACGTACACTATAAATAAATAATTTGTGATGTTATTCAATTTATTTCTTCTGCAAGTAGTGTAATTTCGTATTTTCATTCTAACACTTTTAGGTTGAAGAAACAAATTGAATAACATCACAAATTATATAATTGCTGCAAGAAACTTCGAGTTACCTATATAGAAAACTAAATAAAATATAAAATTACTTTTTATAATTTAATAAAATGGATTATAAAATGTAAGTATGACTAAAGTAAATCAAATACAAGTACTGAAATTAACCCGTAGGTACGACACAGAAGTAAGATAACATGCCTAGTAGGGCTCGTGTACCGCTCCCAACTGACGAAATCATTAGGGTTGGTGGATTCAGAGCTCGTTAGTGTAAGATATCGTTATACCGATTCAAAGAGTTAATTAGGTCCAAATGTGACTCGTGGGTTTGCAGGATATGTCCTGATCACTACGCCATCCGGACTCAACGTAAAGACGACAAAGTATTCAATAAAATACAAATAAATGTTTGCATCGCTATCGACGTTTCAAGTGGTAAAGGTACGTAGAGCAAACACGCACACACGCGCACACACACACACACACAGAGTTGAAATGTCTTAAGGTATACACAGAGTGGGCTATATGTTGTTTGACAAAACTGGATTTAAAAAAATAATTTCTAGGATGAAAGGTTTCGTGAAGTTTGCTCATTAACTATAGGCATTTTAAAATATTTGTGTCGACGACAAAATGTTCTGTCTTTATCAGTAGGCCTACATATACAAGCAACAAGAAATAATTAATACACATACAGTGAATGAATATGTCATTGTGTGAATGTGTTAGTATACGTTACATAAATAATAATTTTTCCGGTGAAGGGTTTGTCAGGATCGGACAAAAAATATAACACAAATTTTAACTTATTTGTGTCGGCGTTTCGAAAATGTTTATTGATATCGTAAGCATCTTTGTATGAATACAAAAGGAATGTCAAACACAACAGAAGAATTATTTGAGTGATCGTGTTTGTGTATGTGAGTGCGTGCCCGCGTGCGTGTGTGCGTATGTGTGTATTCTTGTATATGTGAAGGAGTTGAGACAGTTTGATAAGATCATCAAATGTTTTCTTTAAATACCACGAGAACATTAAAATATCACAGAACTTAATATATACAATATTACAATTTAAATTATTCATAAAGTAACGGTATTTGTTCCTAATTATAAAGCCAGTAATCAAAAATTAAATTTTAGAATTGGTACAGAAAACGTTTAATACCTGTCAGCATATAGCATAGTAAAATATATTATAGCTAAATACAGATTATAGGGATGTTCAATTATCTAATTATTAAAAGTTATTTTTATCATATTTCACTCACTACTTGTATTTAAAATACCGTCATTAATTTAGAGGATTCTAAATTACACAATAACTGTAGAACTTTACGAACTTACATTAGAGGCAGATTATGTAAATTCTCGCGCGCACTCACATACACAAACACGTTCACTCAAATAATTGTTCTATTGTGTTTGACATTTCTTTTGTATTCATACACAGGTCCTTATGATGACAATGAACATTGTCGAAACCTCGGAACAAATAAGTTAAAATTTGTGTTATATTTTTGACTGATCCTCACAAACTCTTCACCGGAAAAATTATTATTTATGTAACGTATACTAACACATTCACGCAATGACACTACGAATAACAATACACAATAACTACGATACTACGGTCACTACGAATTTAAGGATTTAACACAGAATACTATTAACTAATACAACAAGTATTATTATTCCATATTAATAAGATACAATAGACTAGTAATATTCCATACATATTAACTCTTATTAAGTGTGGATTAATTATAATCTCTTATTCCGTATACAGGTCCTTATAATGACAATAAGTTTTGTCGAATTATAGACACAAATATTCTAAAATTATGTTTTGTTAATGACCGAAACGGCGTAAAAGCTCGCAGTTGTTAGCTGCGCAAAGATTCGTGCGTATTCGGTTAACTTCGGACTTCGCAGCAGTGGTGGAAGTGCGCTCTACTCTAATTCCGGGATCACTTTCTTTTCCGATTATGGTACCAATATATTCAATTATTATAGCGTTACTGTTTATGTAAGACTATATCACTAGTGTGGTTCTTGAGCTGCAGAAATCACTCACTATTTTCAACGAAGTACATTTATTGTTACATAAATTTCGATATTAGATTATTCTTCAGTTATAAAAAAATTACAAAAATCCTTATTTCTCTACAATTTTTTTAGCAATATAACAACTGTAGAGCATACAATCGTACAATAAACATTAAAAATTCGAAACATTCAAATTTGCGTTACAATTCATTTTAGCCTAGCACCCCGCGGGATTTTCACAATTTTTCCAAATTTGTTATTTCTTCTTCAAGGCTTGAGGTTTCAAAAGTTTGAAATTTCCAAAATTAAAGATATATTCACATGTTAGCTAAAATTCTTTTTAGTTTGACAACTCACATGTATTTTATAGACTTTCACCAACTTTTAGGGCCTGACATAGTTAAAAAAACACATTGAGTGACGTGGATCTGAAAAGCAAACCTAACAAAAATCTACGGGTAACAATGCTTTGTATACAGTCTGCTAGATGACTGGCCGAGTGCACTACCAATTGAAAGACACCGTGGGTCGGTGAAATGGTTATGAATAACCAGCTGAAGTCAATGAAGTTTAGAGTGCTGCATTTTGCGAGCGACTCATTTCCCTATACTCTCTCCCGCGACCGGTATCACCGTTACAGCCTCTTACGACTTTTTCTAAGCTGGCGGACATGCTAACCCTGCCTTCCAAACCGAAAGGTCTATACGGGCTTCCTCGTTCTAGTCGCTATGAATCGCTGCACGGTTCAGAACAAACAAAGATAGCCTTCCATCCATCCGCCAAAAATAAAAAAGGAGGTTCGCATTCCAAAAAGTGCAAGTTCGCTACCCAGGTAACGCAAAGCGACAGGCAGTCATCGGGCTACCACGGACACTGCGACCACAACCTGACCCATACTAACTTGTGAATTTCAGGTTACTGTCGCCAGTAAGGTCAAATCAGCCGCTGAAAAAGGGCAGCCGCAGATGTAGCAGAAACGTCAGGCTAATGAAGCATCTGACATAGGACTACGGACGTAAACCTAGAAAGCCAAAATAAAAATCAAAGAATTCCTGTATTTATGGTTTCACGAGCCAGTAAGACACAGAAAACCAAGGGGACGAGGGAGCATCAATTATTCCTTTCGAAGCCAGAATACTACGACATTCACACGCTAACACTCAACTTTAATACAGAAAATCCAGAACAAAAAATACGCGGTCTGCCGGTTCGCAAAGAAAAACTGAACAGATTATCCCCCCAAAATTACCAAATCTGTTTATACGCAAGAGAAAACACAATAGTTTCGTTAAAATAAAGACGGAGCTACTATATATGTAATAGGTACGAGGTAGGGAGAAGGCTATATAGGTAGAAGTGATTATAAGCTTTACGATGATGTGGTACAATAACGAAGCGTTTAACACCGTATATATACAGGAGGCAGTAACTTCGCGCGCCACTCCTTCCACTGCATAATCTACGTTATACGATACGCTTAGCGATGCAAATTGTGCACCGTCTTTTATATAGCAGAAACTTACTGCCAACAGGTGTTACTCCGCCTACTTCGGTACGGATGAGAATCTTTCTATCTACTATATTACAAATTGTAGAGTTCATAAAGTGTTGTGATGTTATATTCGGTACCACGTTTTTTTGCATATCTTTATAAGACAGTGAGACAATTTTTTCATTCTAACATTCATCGTGTATCTCAACTAATTCATTTCAATGCGAATGTTGTAACACAGTTTGAACTCAAAAACCAGCCTGGGCATGGGTAGAGTGGGTTTTGGGCGTGTCACTAACGCGCCCTCCCCCCGTAATGTCACACTATAAAATATAATACGAGTCATGTTATTTTATTATCCTTTTAATGAATGTCTAAATATTATTTATAATAAATAGTGATAAGTATTATCTACAGATATGTTGTCTATTACCTCGGAGAGCGTTTGTTGAACCACCTCAAACATAAAATACTGCATACGCCTGTGAAAACCAGACACCTACTCTAGCACGCTGTAACTCTATAAATATTAAAAATAAAAAGAAAAAAAGAGAAATGTTCCATCAGCAAGAGTTTAACACTCTGAGTAGGTTCTCATGAAAACTTCGATGTTAGCAGTTTTAATTATATGGGTGTGGTAATCTTGACCCAAAAGACCTATCCATTCGACCCTCTTGTCATCTAATTATTATCTAAGAGAGAAGCGGAGGGAAAACAAAAAAGTGAGTAAATGAGACAATAATATGAAGTACAGAAGAACCTGAAGATAGTTCCAAGGCGTAAAATGGAGGTACGCGAAATTTTTTGGGATGCTAGTGCTTGGGTCTGTATCAAAGTGTAAGAAAGGCTATTCTAACTAATTAAATAAAAAAACTAAAAAGGGCACTTGTAATACATATAAGGCACATATAATTATTGTTCGGTATTTTGGGCCGTGTAAATTACTACGTAGTCGATATCGATTATCGTGTAGAGAGATAGACTTACGCCACGCCGAATGGTACCGGCAACGCATTCTGTAGCATGCGCTAGTCATGTCTCAAACTACAAAGTGATCTGCATGTTGGGACTGTCTCAAGAACACAAGACCAGGAGCACAAATTCGCTCCCCCCCCCCCCTGGACAGTCAACAAGTACTTGCTCTATTCAGGTAATCCCCTAACTCCCGTCTATCCTTTTATCCTAAAGGGACCTGCTTACTCCTTCAGATTTTCTTTAAGCACAGGGGTATTACGATTGAGGTGAGTTTGCCTCTTTTGTATTCAGTATTTTAATACAGCTTTCAATTCGCTCGAGTCTCACCAGAACATTAAATATTAAAGTACGAAATTTAACATTACGTGGAGTTGAAACGAAATTGTTTAGCCACAGTTAAAGCGTTTCGATTAGCCAACTAACCTATCAATTTGACAATTCCAGTCACTCCTTATTAGGGTTGAGGCTACCTTAAACTCTCGCTCCATTATCCCCTTTTTTCAAACTTTTTTTCAAACGATCCTGAAGATGTGAGTGCCCTTACTCCAGGCCACTTTCTCATTGGTCGACCTTTAGTATCCCCGGTTGAATCTAAACCAAACGATTGAGGATGGTTCAACCAAACATTACCGGCCTACTTCTCACCTCATTCATCGTTCTGGAGGAGATGGAAGTCAGACTATTTTCCTACTTTGCAGATTTGTGAAGCACGTAAAACTCAAGTAATTTTTTCGTAAAAATAATAAAATGTGCTGTATGGTAAAAGGGCACTTGAAAATTGTAACGCTCTTTAGTGATTTCTGTAACGATCTTTAGAACTTTTGTGTTCGTTACTTACTTACTTAAAGCCTCACTTTGGATTCGTCAATTTGTAACGAATTTTATAAATGTTGCGATTACGTTCTTGTAATCAAGCCCCACTGTAGGGATCGTCAATTTGTAACACACTCTATTTGTGTTGCGGGCACTTAAATTATATACGCCGCCTGTTGGAAATGTCAATGAGTAACAAATGTATATGTATTAACTACCTTCAACCACACTGTTGTTGTTGTAATAATGTTACTGTTAATAATATATGTTGAACGGCGAATGATTTTGTAATCTGCCGCTCACTCTCACTATACGTACCGTTTCGATGACGTCACCCACCGTTGCCAACCGTTGTGGTGTCCGCTGTGCTCTGTGAACTTATTTTTTAAATGGAACAGCAATAATAACGACGCAAATATAACAACAAACATATATCCTTATAGAAATCATTTATTCAATAAAACATGGGTTAACTGTTTCTCGTTTCTTTTATGATAATCACAATCGTGGCAAAAAGTATGTGTCTCCTTTACCAGTTTGTACTGTAGTTGTAATTCTTATTGTATTCAGACCAAAATAAAGCGTTGGTTATTATTTCTATTAAAATAGATCATCTCAGGGCGTATATGGTTCGGGGATTACAATTAAACAAAACGTTATTCTATAAATCAAAGTACAAATTTTACAGTTCAAGGATATTACAAAGTTTAGAGTGTAATGTGCACGCATGCAGTTGAATCGTGGCTGCTAGTTATTATAGGTTATGTCCAGTTCATGTGTTTATTAATTATTATTGAAATCAAAGGTTCTTGTGGTGTTTAAAAAAGGTGTCAATCTCAATTCGTGTTATTAGTGAGTGTTCTTAGTGTTGGTGTGATATGGTGTCTGTAGTTTAGTTGCTTAATTTTTAAAAAGTCGTGTATACAAAATTGGGTGTTGATGCATAATATAATAAAATGTCAAAGTCACCAAATCCTCTTCTTTATATGGTTCTTGGTCGAAGATAGGGCCCACGTCTGCTTCGGTCCTTCTCCCTGGTTCTTGATTCTTCTATTTCCAATGCTAGGTGTTCCTCACTTGGTTGTAGTAACTCGTATTAGGTGTATCTATCTGTATTAATATGCCTGGAACGTGTTTTCACAATTTATAGTTAATTACGTAAGACGTTTTGCAAACGCGTCTGTATGCTATGACCGTTGTTAAAGAAGTCTCATTTTATTTATTCGAAATTTCTGGTTGCTATGGGTAAACTTGGAATCTGGTTGGTTGATTCGGATATACATTGTCATGTAATTTCATTATTTCAATGTCAGAATTTGTTCAAAACCTTTAAATTATTATAACTTTTCTGTACTAATTGGGAATTTAAAACTATTATCAACCTTATTTTGGTCTTTACATTTGACACACATAGACACTAAACATGCCTGCCTTTACTTAAGAAATACAGCTGTTACAATTTTGTTATTTGAATTTTTCATAGATAGCTTACAACGAATTATTTTGTTTCTAGATTTGTAGTGTATACTATTTGCTATAAATCTGTACATCCTTCAATATTTGTTTCATAAAATTCCTAACAGTATTATTTAAAATTTACAAAAGTTGGTTTTACCTGGCCTATGTACTGGTGTTATCTTCATCACCATGTTTATAAACATTTTACCTTACTGTCATTTTCCATGACTGATATCTTAGTAAACCTTTAACAGTTAAATTAACTTTTAACAACCATAAAAACTGTTTAACATATAACACTATCTTAACAAAACAAAAGGATATACTATCCTATTAGTTTAATCTCATGCCCACATGGCTATGATTCTACTGAACATTTGAACAAATAAACTGCTTTTTACTTAATCTATACAACTGTTTAACACTTAAATTTATAACCTTAACATAACTTTAACATAGCTTTAATATAACTTTAATATAGGCTTCATCACCACTCAACAGAATATAACTTACTCTTAGTGCTTATTTTAACAATTATAACTTATGCACCGTTCTATAACATTAACTTTACCATCTCATCTGCTTTCTTTATGCTATCATAACACTGCTTATAAACATTTACTATATAAACTTACTATTTAAACATTCATAACAATAACATCCTTAATAACATTAGAGGATTTTTATCCTGAATACAACTATACTATTAAGCTACTATCAATTCTTACTATAATAACAATATTTTGGTTACTCTTCATTTTTACTACTACCTCATTTGTTTATTCTATTTTTTGGTACTTTACACCCTTAAACATAGTCATATTCCTATAGGTTTAAGGAATTGGGAATATAAGCAAATATTCTCCCAATTGTTATCTAGGTATCCTTAATATTAACACTTGACTGGTGATACTTGTTCAAAAAACACTTGGTTTATTATTTTATCACTGGTTAGTATTGCACTGTTTGGATTCTATTTGTCACACTTATAAATAATTAATCTATCTAGTTTTGACTGTTTGATTAATTATTTGTTACCTTCTCATGTAAGTATTATTTCCACTTTTGTCATGTAATCTTACATATAGTATTTTCTTAAAATTGATGTACATTAGTTTATTTATTAATTGTATTGTACTTCAGTATCGTTTTAGAATGGTTTTGTTTTTATATTTATTCTTATTGGTTTTTATGGGTTTTTACATTTTATTGTCCACTCTCACTTTTATAGGCCTATGATTTCTGCTTTATTATTCTTGTGGTTTATCTCTATTTTGGGTTAAACTTGCACTTTGTACCTTTTCACTGTACTTTAGTGTTAATAGTGGTTATTTCATAATATTTATTTCTTTTACTCATTTCACTTTGGTATACCCACCCTTATTAGATTGTCACTTGGTAAATCACTTACTAACTACTATTATGCACTCTTGTTATAAAATGTTACTGTGAATAAATTATTATGCGTTGTTTTCTAGACAACCTTATGATCATTATTTATTACAACTAGTGGTATGGTTCATGTATCTATAATAAGGTTTGTTATATTTTCATTACATCATTCAAATTAATCACTTACTACTATTTCTCTTTACATAGTGTTGTATGTTTTGGCCTATTATCCCTCAATTTGTATTTTGATTACCTTGATGTTATGATACATTGAATGGAACCATTTGTTTCCTTATAGCATTGATACATAATCCGTCAGTCTTTATAATACTTATTTTGTCCTTATTTAAAGTTCATGTCTTAATCGGGGTTGAATGTATTTTGCATCACTTTGCCTGAATCATTAATTTGGGTACGGTCAGTTGTATTACTAGTCAGTCTGAAATATTTATTCGTTCCTCTTCACTATCATCTTGAAAGATATACTTCTTCTTGTTTAGCTTCTTATCCACTGTCTTTAATAAATCGGGTACGATATTAAGTAGTTCCACATGTAATGTTACAAAATTGATGAAAATTGGGTTAAAAAGTTATAAAATTATTTTATAAATTTTTACTTGCTCTATAAATTATGTTAAACTTTTTAAATTCTTTTCTTTATTTTTTAAGGAAACTTATATTAGAATTAAAAATTAAATTTACATGAATTTAATAAGAACTTTAGTTATATTGAATATCCAAAACCACAATTTCTTTACAACTTCGTTAGTATTACAGTATTTACATAAAGTATTGTTTGCTAGCCTATTTATATAAACTTGTAATCTGTGATTGAAGCAGTTACAATTCTGAGGAAATGACTAGTCAGAACAACCACTGTGTAAAAACTATTTGAGATAATCCGAGAAAAGTAATCTTAAAATATTGCGTGCAAAGTAAAGACTAATTTGTATAAAGGACAGCTATGCATATAGGCGCGTTTGTGTGTCAATAAACATAATAGAGTCTTACAATTTGTAATGAGAGAAACGTAAAGTAGAGATGGAAGTCAATGAATCAGCGCCCAATACATATGTAAATACCGGCACTTTAAATGGAGTTGTCGACGAGATAAACTCAGACGGGACCGCGTACGAGATATTAATTGCCATTGCCAGCGAAATAAGTTTCTGTAACAGGCCTGCCGAATCGTCCGCATTAACTGCAAATAATAAGCGTTACTCTGTACCAGTAGTTATTCTCTTATATAAGTACAGTATACGTACTCCGTGTACATAGACTTTGTACGACACGACACAGCACCGGTTATTAACCATTCCTCTTTATGATATCAATCACTTTTTAGCTAATGACTACCTTTTGAAATAAAATAGCCTGTACGACTTGCCAAATTCTCAAGAGCTGAATTTTACAAACTTTTGTGTTGAGTTTTTCAGCAGAAGTAAAAAAAATTGTTTAATATCTGGTTGTTAAATAAATAGGGTAGTAAATGAAAAAGTATAGCACATGTTAAATATTCCTACTACGCTTTATTGATTTAGAAATTGATCAAATCGTTATGCAAAGTAAATAAATCTTATAATTCTATTATTCGTAACTTAATTTTATGTTTACTACTAGCAGGTACTCGCGGCTTCGCACGCGAATATTTGTATATGATTGTTGTGGTAACTGTCGAGTTGGTAAATTGCTAATGGTACATCTATTTAATAATATTCTTATATTGTAAGTTATGAATACCCAAAAAGTGCAAAGCAATAGATCCATCATTCATGTTTCCTGGATACCTACAATCAAAATTTGATTATTTAGTAGATATTTACAAATATGCAGTAACACAGTAACCCAGTTTGAGGATCGACTAATTTCAATGTAAAATGATAACCATCTTCTCCTCTGCAAAACATTAAAGGATCTGTAAAGCATCATAAGCTCGATGTGTTTCTGCAATTCGATGTAGCGTATGATCCCTCGCACGGATTATTATATCGCGTTTATCGCATTCCTGGTTAAACTACTGCCACCTCATTAGTTGTCGGTGCATTGTAGCGACCCCTTTGCTCATCATTATTTTCTTTTCGATCAGCATGAATCACAATATTGTACTGATTATTATTCGCAGATGTTACAAATTCAAACGCACTTTTCAGTTCACTAACATATGGGTTGATTGCGTGAAGTAAATTTTGAAGTTCTGTTACTAATGTCTTATCCAAATTACGAATATGATCCATTCTTGTTTCAGCTTGCTGTAAATAATCACCTATGAAATACACCAGTAGAAATTTTGGTACTTCGTTTTGTGTGGGGAGTAATGATCCCATGAGGTGATATACTTCCCCTTGAATTCTGAAAGTAGACATGAAGCCCCCTTCGACTATTTCATTGACTCCGAATGATGTAATTTGAAAAGCTAAATTGTACGATCATAATGTATTCAAAACATTTTTCGATAAAAGATGTTCTCCATTTAATAATGATTTTAATGGTTCTGGAGGAAGAAGTATGGGATCTAATCGCACTTTTCCTGCAGAACAAAATCCATGTGATTCATTTTTCCACTTTAAAGCTTTGAATGAGGGCAAACCATACTCGGTAACCCTATATCTGTTACATTCGAGTAGTTAATAACTGGATTATAATTGAAACTACTATTTAATTTTGCATTCTATTGTAAAGTAGGACCTCGTGATCTGAGAGTCGCTTGCCTGGTCTTTGTGCCTCTAATCTATTTTCACGATTCGTAGGACTTTCAACCCGTCAGACTTCTTCTAATCCAGATCTTTCTGAAGATTTTCCAGGAGCTGATTGCATTTCGACTCCTTCGACGTCATTTTCAGATGCTCTAAGACGTCTCATTCTTTTCGCAGCAGCAGTAGATCTTCCTAAACGTGATCGTCTTTTTGGCATTGCAAAGCTAAAAAAAGTGGAACTGTATTTATTTTATATATACTAGTAAATCTCTAGGGGGCAATTAATAATTTATACAATACATATTGCACATATTACTTACCTATGACGTAAAATTAACGAAAAAAGGCACTGATACTACATCACTGACACTCATAGAAGTAAGTTAAGTATAATTCTAGAGAATTAATTATCCCTACTGCACATACTGAATATTCAAATGTCGAAGAGTATGGTTTGTCAGAATCAACGTGTACTATATAATCAATGTTAGAATATAATCAAACAATGAATTATTGTATTGTTTATATGAATTCCATATGCTGATAAGAATTCCATATCCCTACTAAAATGTAAATATTCAAATGGACTAATTTATGTCAATATACTTATGTATACACTATTTGTATTATTCTATACGAATAAACATTTCATCTAATTGTGTTACTGCATGTTTGTAAATATCTACTAAATTATCAAATGTACTCCTTTGGGTACTTCTGATCTATGTAGGAACGACAAGAGATTTCTCCGTTAACCTTGGTTTCGAATTCACGTTTGTACACGTAAGATTTCAGAAGATAGAAGTAAGTTGGGAGCAGAATTCTTCTGATTTTGTATAATAATTCTGAGCTACCAAACCTATCCTATACTTTATCAAACGCCTGGCTAATATCCAGGAATGCGGTTATTCTATACTGTTTGTTTTATAATGCTTTACTAATTATATTGGTTACATGGTAGCACGCATTTAAGGAGACCTATGAATTACTTGGACACCATCGGGACTGCTAGGTAAATTCTGGATTGAAGGAAGAATCCGGAATGCCATTAGAGAAAGTTTTGAGACAAACAATATATTACACCTGCCACTCCTACATTTTTACTGTACATAGCTTGGAGGAAAAGGGAACTTGTTTAACCTGACTGATATTTACTGAACAGTACTAAGTAGGCATAAAGGACTTTTATTTTATCACCAGGTTTAATCTTACCTTAATGCACACATATACACATACACGCAAGTGCAGTTACGTTTGTTCGTGAAGTGCGGAAGCAGAAATATATTAATAATGTTGATCGCATTTTGCTAATTAGTAGGCTACGGGTTACATAGGAAGAGTGGATGTGGCACACCGTCTTAAACATTAATTGGATCAGAAATAGAAATAAATTGATTTGCAGCGACACAACACCTAAAGAAGTATCGAACCGAACAGATCGTGTTGACAACCCTCGGTGACAGGCTGCAAACCTGTTCCTGTTTGTGAACGTCAGTGAAGATTAATTGGCATACTTGACTCGATAAATACATAACGCAAGATTTATAGGCATAATGTGACGACACTAGAAGTCCAAACAGTCGCATTTATTTCAAACTATCGCTATTGAGTCAAAGAGGCTTCATTCAACAAGCCTCCTTTTTGACAACCCTGTAACATTCCTTGTACTTGACGGAGACAATGTGTTCTAGTCAGTGGAGTTACTGACAAGACATGCGAGGGGCCCGGTTTAAACGGTCCATTTGAACTTCCTTTTTCAATTTTTCCACTATTTCAAAAAAGGTTTTCTCATTGTGTGGATTTTCTGTGTTTCCAGGTCGAAATTGTGAAGTACATTTGAATTCTTCATAATTTACTTCGTAGCAAACAGTCTCTACTTAAGTGTTATTTTGAACAAAGTTAATTTTCGTTAAGGGCATGCACCATTATTATTTTATGTTAATAACATTTATTTAAAATTATTTTTAATTTCTGCCAAAATTTAACTATTTAAATACAACCTTCTTAGATTAAAAACCCTTTTATGTAGTAGGTACCCAAGAAAAGTTGTTTTCAATAAATTGTCTATATTTATTGACCTACTTTCTGGGTCGTTGGGAAAGCAGGAGGTATTTGATGTATGTAGGGGGGAGGGAGCACCGTCCTGTACTTACTGTATTGGTTCTAGTTCCCCTATTTAAAGATATCAAAATTTTTTTGGTAATAAATTGATGTGTTACAATGTGCTTGCGTACAAGAACACGCAACCAACAGTTATAGCCAACGAAGATCTACTGCAGTTCACCAACTACTGCCCTAACGAGTAGCAGACAAAGTGGAAGAAATGGCGTTAATCGGTCATATTCGGACAGTGATAATAGGCCTACTGCGAAACAAGCTATGCAGTAGTACCCTTAAAAACGCAGAAAAGCTCACAATTTACGTGGCGAAGGATAGTGTTAAGGAACTAGTGGCCGCAAATATACCTTGGGAGCAAGTTCGGTCCGGGATAGACGCGAATAGAGAGAATTCGTGGACGTACTGTGGTCCACACAGGAGTCAGAGAAACAAAGAGAGAGAGAGAGAGAGAGAGAGAGAGAGAGAGAGAGAGAGAGAGAGAGAGAGGGCAGATGTTACAGTCCCAGTTTTATGGACACCCCAACCACGAAGACGACAGCCGATTTATGTACCCGAAATGTTTCTTTGTTAGAAAGCAATATCATCGTATGGTCCGGGACCTATTGAGTCGCCAGATGAGCAGCATCTGGGCCAACTAACCAACCAGGATGACTACCACGAAACGTCAAAAATTTCTAATAGAACACGGCTAATAGTTGGGAAGTGAATATTAATGAAGAAAGTGTCTCGGGGCTTGACAGTTTCTATCATTGTGATAAACATTATCGTCAGCTGCAATAAGGCTGTGTTGTTTTTTTGTTAAATCTTTAACACCTATAACTGCTAGTTTTGGTGTAAAATATAGGGTTTACTTTGATCAGAAGCAGTAACGAACCAATTTTTAAAATACAAATATCCTTACAATAACAACAACTAGTACGCACGTCTGTGGCTACCTTTCTCATACCGGTATCGTTTAGAGTAGAGTGTTTCTAAGGATATAATCATTTAAAGTATTTGTATTATACAACCACGGAAGAATACAAATAGTACAAGGAACCTAGTAAAGCACTAAAGATTCTTAGCAATTATTCACGTTTAAGGTTCTGTAAAAATGTATAAACATATTTTATTAGTAGTATGTTCACGGACCTGTAGATCGCGCTCACTAATCTGAATGAAACGTTTATTATTACATAAATTTTTATATTAAATAATTTTTCAGTTTTTAAAAAACTTTCAAAAAGTTTATTTACTATTTCTTGAGTAACACAACAATTGTAGAGGACAGAATCATACAGTAAACACTAAAAATTCAAAAATTTCCGAGTTGAGTTAAAATCCCTTCAGCCAGATTCCCTGCTGGATTTTTACAATTTTCATCTCTTTTTTTGGCCCTGGGGACCCATATGTAAAAAAATAAACACTATACTCAGTTTTTGTAAAAATTCCCTTTTATTTGATACCTCACATGGTTTTTTTTTATAATTTTGAACCCCCACACATTTCTGCCTCCCGCCCCTCTATTTTTGTGTGAGAATGAATCTAAAAAATAATAGGGTTATGCAGGGCGAAAATATAGAGGCGAAAATACCCATGCCAATCTTACGAGAATTTGTTGATGTGTTCAAAAGTTACCGCGACACATACCCCAAATAGGTAAACAGACTGATAGATAGAAAGACAGACAAATGCCAAACGGCCGAGTTAAAACTGTGAACTCACTTCGTTCGTTCAATTAGAGCAAAAAACAATATTAAGTCGTCCTAGTTATTTCGCATTCCTGTCTGGCTGTATGTCTTCTCTCTAACTCTATCTGTGAAAGTTCAAAGTTCGGATATCTTTGACGAGTTTTAAACGCTTGTAACATATTTGAAAAAATATAAATAGTTTAATAAAATATTTAATTGACGAAGCACTGAGTAAGAGGGTGTCCAGTGGTCCAGTGTGTTCGGCATTATAGTATTACCAGCAATGAAAAATACGATTCGCACGTACTGCAGAATATAATTAAACCCACATTATCCTGTGGTTTCGCTTTAACTCCTGGGGGAAATAATACCGGCAACAAAACCACTCATGTTGGTTGTTATTTATTTAAAGTGCAATTTAACCGAGTAAATAAATACCCTATGTTTATTTAAATTACACTCTACATGACTGTTAACCGTGTGGTCATATATGGAGTGCCTACATACTGTGGGGAGTGCCCACTTTACTTGTAAGCAGAGATTATAATTTACTAGCCATTCGAGACTAATAAAATATAATCTGTTGTAGATGAAATAGTAAACAATTTGGCTACAATGCTTTTCCTTTTATAAAATATTTAATTAATACTCAAATATTTGAGGTATTTGCAGATTCTTAGATAACGGACTGGTCAGCTGATCGAATATACTATAGCTGGTTTTAATACTTTTCTGTTACTGCTATCAGTATAACATAAAACGTTTGGCAAAATATTCTACAGTATGGACGCCTGTCGACATCGGTACGACTAAGCGCAACGCAAGGACGCGCTTCGCTGAACATAGACTGCCCTGTCGACTGGGAGCTTGAAGAACATCTTCTGGCTAATGGCAATCGTGTGGTGATATTTGAGGACACGAAATTCCTATGATCCACATTACATTATTCGACAAGGCTGTATCGACAGACGATCGGGATACATAAGGTCAATATCAGCCTCAATATGAAGCTTGAGTCTGAATAAGGTTTGGATATAGCTCCCTCTGTCAAAACGATAACAGTCGGGATTAAAGCAATGTTAATTTTTATCTCGCTTCAGTGTAATTACGTTGTTTACGTGTTTCTGCACGTACATTAAACAACGACCATACCGACTGGTAAATGACGACGACATGTCCGACCGATCCATTGGAGGTGATAAGGTGCGGTTGATGATTACTAATTGTAGAAACGCGGCAGCAATGTTAATCTCATCTGGCTAACGGTGAAATACGCTTGCAGCACTGAAACAATGTCGAGAAGTGCGGCAATTTAGAACACATTATTATTTCAAAGTCTTTTGGCTGTCATCATTTTGGATGAGGGAGCTATAACCGACGTTCCAAAGATTTCGGATTGCGAGGCCGGACAAGACATCAAATCCAGTGGAAACACGAGAAATCCACGGTCGTGGTCGAGCTCGGAGCCAATCAAAAAGCAGCCCTTCATAGACTTGAATATAAACACAATGATTTGGAGTGTCATTTCGTCAGTTGCCGGAGGAGCAGCACTTGGACCAGCAAAATGCTTACTGAGGATGACTACCGGAGCAGTAGTCGAAACGCCTATTGTTATTAAGTGAGAACCACTGCTCAACTGCGGGAAAATGTGTTAATATTTCCAGACCTAACGCACATTAAATACTGTAGGTTGTTTCTAACGATACAATCCTTTAAATAGTTCTATTGTACTGTATAGTCCACGATTACAGACATTCTCAGGTACTTTGTAAAGCACTTCAAATTTTTGGCAATTATTCAGAGTCGGGCTTCTGTAAACATTCATAAATGTATTTTATTTAAAGCAAAAACTCATACATATATTTTAGTCCGTTCTTGGTATTTAGCATTCCGGTCTGACCATATGTTTTCAGTTTAACCGAATGTTTATATACAGTATAAACACGTGGGTTATTTCCATTCTTATTTTTAATCGGACGTTTATATTTTTGAATTTTATTTTTAACGTTGTTTACTAACAAACGTTTTGTGCAGTTTCATGATATTACTTAGATGCTAGGGTCAATGATAACGCCGAACATTTTAAACTGAATGATTACTGATTTCATTCCGTCAAACCCAGTCTTTTTTTAGATATTTCTCACAGCTTTTGCAATCTAAGCAAGCAATGGGAAGTGTCAACACTTTCAGCGTTTATACGAAAATACGATTTCACCTCTATACGGTATTTTTTTCGCTAGTGTAATTGTAACGCCCTCGTTTAGTGTGATCGTGTTACAAGGTACCTGGTACAGATCTCCTCCTTGGGGGAACCACACCACGCTAAACTCTAAGACCATTTTTTATATTATAAATAACGTTATGCTGATTGATAATTTAATAAATAAAAAAGACTGTAACATGTTAAAACGTTATTATGACTAAAATATGAATCACTAATCGCTTTTTGACAAGAATACATAATGTTCCATTAGCCTATGAATGCGAAAAGGGGACAACAAACGCGATACGAACCGCAGTCGTATAATCAGTAAACTGAGAAGAAATATCTGTGGGCGGAGACAAACAGTAGCATTCACATATAGCTAGCAGGCATATGCGTGTGTGTGTATCTGATGTGTACGCTGAGACGGCAGCCACCGGTCCGGCTAATTACCTACGCCTAATTTATTTATATTATCTGCGCCTCGGTAATTTACAATCTGCGCAACCGTGATATTTACAACGATTATGTGTACCGTAATGAGAGCGCGCACTGCGTTTGACAAACAAATAACCCACCCAGTGCAAGCCGAGTGATTATCGATACCGGTCTCCCTTCCTCACGCCTCTACCACCTTTGTTAAGTTATTCTTCAATCAATTTTACATTCGAATCTTATACAGTGGAAAGTAGCAAGACGTCTTAGGGAGAAATTATAAAAGAATCAAGCATAAAAGTTTAACCGAATGCTAAGAAATAGCTACAATGGCATATAACAATGTAGGTTGCAAAAACGTTAATGAGAATATAAAACTTTACGCAGAATATAGAAATGAAACTATTTCATAACATAGAAATTGATATTTTACCAAAAGAATGAGAAAACTGTATTATTGTAATAAAGAAAATAAGGTGATAACTTATATTAACAAATTAAATAGATAGAAAGATATGCTTTATTTTCATAAAAATGTACAGATTTCATTAATACTGAAGAACAAAATTAACGCGGCTACCAACTCCAGTGTATGGTGCTTGGTGAGTCTGTATCAGATAAAGGGAATAAATACAACATATCCACTAGCAACTTGGGGGTGTTAAATTTACTACCATATTAGCCTTATACAAGTGAACAAACAAAACAAAATTCGACCGGGCTGTTGGGCCGTGGTCGACTGCTTAAATTGTTATCTTTCAAACGTTTGAGCCACACCTCCGGAGGCCATCTTCGGTAGTAAAAAGAAAGAAAACGTCCGCAAGAACAACATGCAGAACGGACCTCGTCAACTGTTTCTTTCTTCTTTTTTTTTACTGAAGATTGCACCCGGATGTGTTGGCGAAACTTTTAGAGACGAAAATTTCCACAATTGACCACGGCTCAACCCGGTATATAATCATTTTAGTAACGCTGACCCCGGCTGTAATAGCCTTCGTAGTAGCCTTCCTTAAATCCTTAAAGAACATAAAGCAAACCGTTCGTGAATCGGGTTTTTAACGCATAATCTTAATTATACAAGTTTAAAACTACAACAAATAATATAGAAATGACATAAGATTTATATTCCAATATTCATACTCAAAAGCTTATTACCAAATCTGTATTATCTGGTTGCCTCAGATGAATTCTACATTTCTAATTTTATAAAATCGTCAAAACTGTCTTTACATAACATCAAGTTTTTAACTTTTCTTGAAAAAAGTAATTTTTGTTTATCTGTTTAATATTATCAGGCAGTAAAACTAGTATTCGAAGAAATAAAAATGAGCGTGGGGACTTATTTAATTTAGGTCTAATGAAATTACCTGTTGTTGGTTCCGAGTTCTACAATATTGACTGGGAACTATTTGTCCAGAACTAGACAAAGTACTCTCAGAACTTTGTAAACGAGTAAGTGACGTAGGGGTAAATTTTATTTTATCTGTGAAAATTTTATTAAAGACTGAATAAAAGGGTGAATAATAAAAGAAAAAATAAATAATAACAATAAGAAAAGTAACGCAGAGAAGGGTTTTTAAAGTTAAGCGCTGAAGAGGGTTAAATAAAATATCGGTATGGAGAATCATACATGACTTCCATGTTCTAAGATTTATATTTAAAATCATTTTCGAAATGAAATAGGCCTACAGTATTTCCACAGAAACTACTACTTCTTTCTTCAACCTTAACCTCAGTACTGTGGTCACTAACGTATACCACCTCAAGTTACCGCACTCGATTTTCACTTATGATGGCAGTCGATAGCACTACCGAAACGTCTGGTTTTGCAGAAAACATTGGACCATGGCCAAACAGCCCGGGAAGGAATTTTAACAAAAAACTATTTCTTTGTTGCCGATAACGTAGTACACATATAAAAAATTATCCCCTCCCCCTTTAACTATCATTTTCATTTATAGAAAATTACCCTCTTTCCTTTCAACTACTCTTTTCATTTATAGATATTTCATCTACCTTTCTACAATGGATTATTATGACCTTCTTTTCAGGATACTTTATTTATCAAAATTAAGTACTTTACTCTTGTTAAAACACAAAACGTTGCAGGTAAACATCCCCTTCCCTTAACCGATCTTCACCAAAATCAATAGACCTTGGAGTCTTCTAAACTTAGGTACATATGCAAAACATTATTTGATTCTGTTTGAATTTACGGCAGTTATCGATCGTCATAGAAAAAATTAATCTTGTTAAAACATAAAATGTTGCAGGTAAACTACCCCTTCCCCTTAACCGATCTTCACCAAAATCAAAAAACCTTCGGTCCTCTACAATTCAGGCATGCATGCAAAATATTATTTGAATCTGTTTGAATTTGCGGCAGTTATCGTTCGCAATAAAAAAAATTCCACACACACACACACACACACACACACACACACACACACACACACACACACACACACACACACACACACACACACACACACACACACACACACACACACACACACACACACACACACACACACACACACACACACACACACACACACACACACACACACACACACACACACACACACACACACACACACGCACGCACACACACACACACACACACACTTTTCGAAAAATGATTTTTCTTCATGTTTTGATGGTTGTACGATCATAATCACCCCTTATCTCGAACACGATTTTTTCGCCATCACCATACTTCCATTTCCTTATGGAACATGGAAGTAAAAAAGGAAAGGTCAAAAATGATAAAGCATGCTGGTAAAAATCATGTTAATCAGTCATGTGAAGCAAATTAAATAATTAATTAGTTATGTAAATAAGAAAATTATTATTTGCAATATGCTTGAGAGCACACAATCGCTTTGTATAACATTGCTAGTCTGTTGGTTGAGAGGTGGTCCTAATTTGTATCCTAGTTTTGAGGTTACACGAGTAAGAAAGGAAAGTGGTATTTTTAGACTGTAGTCTTCGATTGTTTGTTCAGTCAACTCGGTTTACGATAATTACGATGGAGTGCAGTAATTTATTTCTTAACAACTTAAAGGGTTTTCATATTAAACATTTTTTCGTTTCCTATTCGAACCTTCTTATAGACGTGCGTACTGTCCTGGGTGTAATATTTTCATACTTTTTGGTTTGGTAAATTTTGAACTCAAGAAAACAACAAAACATCTTATAAGTGCTTGTTACTCTTTACTACCGAACTCAGCACAGTTTAGAAATGCTCTTCAGCCTCTACCCAGTATGACGGCTTCAACAAAATGCCCGGTCAACTGCGTATTTGCGCACCCATAGCGCGACTTTTAAATGCTTGTATTTGAGAGCTTGTAGTTCTAGTTTTATGAAAATCTTTAATCATTCATGTCTGTAGCAAGACGAGTTTGACGAATATCATTCCATTTACTGCAAAATATTTACAAACACGTACTCACTAAGGAAATGTTTTAAGAAATGTGTGCAAGAGTATTTAATACTATCAGCGTCTGAAGGTGGTGAGAGAAAGTCTGTGCCAGTTTTCGGTTAAAAGTCTTTTTTTATTTACATTGTAATCTAAGAGATTACATTATTTTGTTAAACTGTACGTATGTAAAATGCAACTCTCATGTTTCACAATTCTCTTCTTGAAAATAACAAAACAGAAATTAAAAAATTCTTTTTATTTTAATTTTTTGTAGTTTTACTTACAAAAATCCAAGCCTCCCGCTAAAAAGAAATTCTGGCTCCGCTTAATAATAATAATTATTATAATTATAATTACTGTTACAGAGAGTGAACAATAGAGTCCGGGCGTCGAACAACATTGTAGGACGTTCTAAACGGCATGCGGATCAACTGTTGTTCACTTTTCAATGGAAAGGTAAATTTTTTAATAAAGATTACAGTAAATACAGACAAAATAAGGAGGTAGTGGGTAGGGGATATGATGCCATGATGGATACACGATTATTTTAATAGATGAATGAATTAATAGATGACAGAAGGTAGGACTAGTTATGCTTGGGGTGAAGGAAAAAGTGTAAGCTGAAATACTTGCCAATGAGTAGGAGGAAATTCTGGGGACAAGTAAGGAGTTGTCCTACATCGGTAATAATATAAATCAAGAATGGAGTAACATCATAACTCTCGCAGCATTAGAAGCACTGGGAACTAGACGTAAAAGATATAGAAACCGAGACCTGCGTCTGTGAGATGACGATTTGCACAAATAATAGATGCTAAGAAAGAGCCGCATTTGAGATATCTAGCTTTAAAGGCTGATCAGACAGGGTCTGAATTAAGTTCCGCTGTGCCATTGCCAGAAGAAAAGAAAGAAAATCGAACAAAATACTATCAGGATTTCACCTTTGCTACCGAACAAGGAATGTGATGACGTATGGCATTCCACTGTACGCATCACTGTAATACTACACATTTAAAATACGTTTAACACAGTTTCGGTGTGACTTGACTGTCTCTCACAAGGTATTTCTTGTAGGGAATAAAAAAATTCAGTTAAAGTATTCAATAAATTACACTAACATATAATGTACGAACGTTCAATCTAATACAGGGACAAAATTACAACTAAATACGTCTGAAAAATGTTTTTTGAAGCAGTAATACCCCACCAACACAAGCACTCACTACCATTCAGTAGACCTCCCGCTCCTCAGGCGTCTCGGCAGCAAAACTGGTGTGCGTACAGTAGTTGGGGCAAATATATAAGTGATATAGAGCACGATGTGCAGGGTAGACAGGACAAGGATTACAAAATATACAACAATTAAATGAAACAGAAAGAGATGAATATCAGCAATATCACAGAGAAGGAATGGCGTAGATATTATGAGCTGTGGACCCAGGAGCAACTGGATGAAACAAAATCTGTAGACATCAATGAATGTGTGGATCCAGTAAAAATGGATTAATTCTTAGCTTCTATAAAATACTGTAAAATTAGAAAATCGTCTGGAACTGATTTTATTTCGAGCTTATAAAGTATGTTCCAGCCTTGCTGCATGCTCTTTTATTGAACTTTATGAATCTGCGCTGGACCACTGGTCATATTCCCGAAGACTGGCAGATGGCATAGGTAGACCACATATTCAAGAAAAGAAATCGTAATTACTGTGATACCTATAGAGGGGTCAGACTGACTAACACATCTTACAAGCTGTATGCATCTATTCTTGCAAAGCGATTGAATGCAATAACAAATACTATGCTCTCAGAGATCCAGTATGGTTTCAGGAAGGGCACATGGTTTCAGCTGAACCCATACGAGCAAAAATTACTCTGTTACTTTGGAGCAGGCTAGTAATTTTCAATATCTGGGATGTAATATGCCTTACGATATGGTGAATAATGTGTCACCAGTGATATGGTGAAGAAACTGCACAAGTAGTGCAGTCCCATAATAGTGGGACCATCAGGGGAAATCTAAAATCAATGAGTAAGGGAAGCACGCCTAAAATTCTACAAGGTGATGGGCCCTCCCCACATTTCTATATGGGTCTGAAAATTGGACTTTAACGTAATTCCAGTTCAGTCGTATTCAAACGGCCAAATGAGATTTCTCAGGCACGTGGTTGAATATTCAATTGAAGATCGCATAAGAAAAATGTCGATACACGGCAAGAATTGAATATTATGAGTATACTTGATAGGACAGCCCAATATCGGCTAAAATTGTTGGAACACCTTAATCGAACGGACGACTGCCGCATCTCCAAACATGTATGGAATTATAAGCGGAAAGGACGGCGAGGTGTGGGGCTTCCGAAGAAGCATTACAGTGACCAGCTCTAGTCTATATGTCCTTGGGACCGGAACAAACCATTTTTTTTTTTTTGTTTAATCCTTGCTAAATATGATGACGACGACCAAAGGAGTTACCCACAAATCCTTTAGGATTGACGGCCAGAGAAGAAAAAATATACGGAACAGATGACATAAGAATTCTACATATGTTATTATGATGTTTATAAACAAAGTTAAATTAATGGTTATCTATGTACAGGCGCGCCCGTACGTGTGTCTGCGTAATGTGAATTACATAAAAAGTTTCAATATACCTCAGAAACAATTTTTTTACACAAATATTTGCAGATTACCGTAAAATAAATTTTTCTTGCCTTTCATGCAGCACTTTCGTTAACGAGTTCCATAAAACGATTTGAGAGTCAGAAAACCTATAGGCCTACAACATATTCAGTCTATCCCACGTTCTTCTGTTATAATCAATTATCCAGCATCCGATGCGACGACATAAAACTTGCTGCGTTCGTAATAAATTGTACACGTTTGAAGCAAAAGCAACTGCAGGATTACTTTATACCCAGCGCATCGTAAAACGCAGTGTGAAATTAAAGGAATGAAATCTTAATAAACTGAAACACTGTGTATAATATATGAGGGAATAACGCGTAACAAATTACGGCCATCATCAGCAGCCATTACAGACGGACGAAGAATGCTGCTCGAGTATGCACAAATAAAAGTTCTCGGTAGAACGAGTTTTGCAACGCTACCGTAGATTGTTTTTATTGCATATCCCAGATATAAGAAATTTCATCATAAGAAATTCCACTTGCTGGATATTTGCTTTGTCGAATGCATTCTTGAATATTCCTCGTTGACATAATAACAATTATGTACTTCTGCATAAGCATCCAATTTTATGGTAGTGAACATTAATATAGTTACGGATATAAAAATAAATATGTAAGGTATGAGTACGCGCCCACCCGATTTTATAATTACGGTAGAAAAAATGAAAAAGAAACAGGGAGTGAAGAGATTCTGAGGATTATAAAGTGGCAGAGAATACGAAGGTCTGGTTATAAAAAATAGGCGAGAAGAGACGTGAGTGCTGAAAAATATTATGAAATGGAATTGTAAGGCGAGAAACCCAGAAGAAGGTCGGGAGAAGATAAATGACAGCAAGTAGTAAGGCGAATGAGAAAGTTAAAAGATATTAAAACTTACAACGAAAGAACAGGGCGGCAGAGAGACTGAAAACTAATCGAAAGTGCTATAGAACTGTGCACTAGCGATGCTCAAAATAATGCAGTTTGATAAATTCAGCTAAGTATGTAAGCTGTCTCTTAGATCGCCAATACATCATCAGCAGCAACCCGTTTCTGAGAGCGAGATCATCCTCCAACTTTCAGTCTCCACATTCTCCAATTTTTCCTGTTCTCCCTCTCTGTATAACGTTTACGATTCTCTTTCCCACGTGACTCGGGGGCATCCTCTTCTTTTTTAAGAATTCTATTATCCCTTATTCTACGTACATGTTCATGCCATTTACTGATCAACACATATAGGCCTACTAGGCAAAAACATAAGAACTTAGAACACTTTATAGACATACTGTACTTGGAACTCGAACGATCTGCACGACAGTTTCCATCTTCACATCCATGTCAAACAATCTACAGCAAATGTATACCACATTTTGCAATGTCTCTTAGAACACTATATTTACTACACAAATTGTATCTATAACGGGTTAACGGGTAAAGGCCGGCCAAATAGAATCACGAATGGGCTCATCGTAATTCCGACAGTCGCAGTTGCCTTCATTCAACTCTTCAAGGTAATATAATAATACTTTATCCAGAGCACTTCTCAAATCCAGGTTGCGGCTCAGCTATGTGGACCACAATTTTGCAATATGGCCACACGCTAAAAGATAACAAGTAGGCCCTAGATCTTATTACAAAATACGCCATCAGACAAGAAACAAATAGTTTACCATGGAGACATAAGAAAACAACTACAGTAAACAACAGATGCCTTCACTTCCTCGATGTTGCGATAATTGGGAGATATGATGAGCGCCTGATGACATAAAAACAATATAAATAGGTAAATGGCTGACTTAGCGCCAAGTGCACATGATCTGTGGTAACTTCACTTAATGGTCATCACACAAGTACAGTACTCATTAAGTCTTACAACACATCACACATCACATCCACACTAGGAGTTACGTAAGACGCTAGTGGCTACCATGACGGCAAAACCAAGAAGAAGAGAAACACCACAGCACTCCCATATAGGCTACTAAGGTAGTAGCGACCAGATTAGTCCGGCTGTTAGACCAATAAATTACTCTCACTATCTTCAGACCTCAATGCAGTATCAAGGACAAGATGTAAAAACAAAGGGAAAATACTCTGTTGGATTTCAGTTACAAAAAGGTAATAAAAACATTCTATTCATTAATCTAGTTGTCCAAATGCCTGTTCATCATTTCAGATGGCTAGATATAGTAAAGTAAGTCATTTTAAACCTAACGCATTATAGTAGAAAATGAATGGAATTATTGTGTGGCGAACGAACCTGTAGCTATAAATCAGACGCAATCTCGCACAATGAATACAAACACGGGGTGTAGAAACATAGACAGCAGCAATGCTATTAATACGCTATTCATAGAGTAGTTTTTGCATGTAGTTCGTTACGTAACAAATGCGCTGCATGTCGCTGAGCGTAAACATAGCGTTCGTAACGGCAGAAATATGCTAATTTTATCGTGTTTATTACCAACGTGCGGTCTCTGAGATTCATTGCAGTTGGTACGTATGAATCACCGCACAGCACACACACGCACCAGAGCGCGCGCATACACAACCACTGACATATGACGGTTAATCCCACCCACCTACTGCAGTGGTCAGTCCTGGAATCGGGTTGTTGCAGCCCCCTGTACCTTGTGTAGCACTGACACAAAATACTATCAGTATTGCTTCGGCCCGAGGCGTTCCATTTCAGAGTATTTCATGGCTGTGTTTCTTGCTATTTGGAATCCTTATTTTTCTAAAAACACGACCACCAAAATCTACTTTCTTTTGAGTGTGCCTTTTGAGTTTGTCGTGTGAATTATAAATTGATGGTTTTTAACATTCTATTTTTAGATAATCAGTAATATTCTATATTGCCATTCTTCTATGAGAATTAACTTTTCCTTACATAATTCTCCAAATTCCTGAAACGAGACATGCAAGCATATGTATTAAATATCATTCTACTGGCTTCTGAATTAATATTGTAGCCTACGTATTTCTTCTTTTGTTAGCCGGTTGTGGTTTATTTTACGACTTACATAATTCAGCTCTTCCATATTCCATTATTTCTTATATTTTCTTCATTATTATTGCCTCTTACCTGTCTTTAAGTAATGTCGCCTATCTGAAAAAAAACCTATCTCTTTTGTTTCATTCATTAATTTTAAAAAGTTTGTCCTTTTCTGTAAATAATTTAAGTTTCATAAGTTGCTCTTAATAGGCTTCACCTCAGTAATTACAGAAATATGATTAGCACTCTTGCAGTTTAGATGACCTCAGAACAGAACGTTGGCAATTGCCAGAGGAAAGGCTGTATCTCTTGAGTCATTTGGTCGTAAGGAAAGTATATCACATCCGAAAGAACATACTAAAAAATTTTGGCGGGACGTTCCAGTCCACATACCACTTGCATATTACGTAATATATATTACTTCACCTCTCAAATTTGCATATTAGGTGGTATCTATTCCATAAGCCAGCTTCCCCTTGAGTGGTTACCCTCTTCATTTCTATATCGCTTGACTTATATCCCGTGGCTAAAAAATGGAGACCTCGGAAAAGCATGTAACACCCTATAAAACGTGTCTCAAAGCTGTGCATCGGGAAACACCTGAGCTTACGTGTATGGCTGTACCAACAGACACATCGGCAGCGTCGGACTCAAAGTGGAATGTTACAACACCATCGCTACGTAGACGCATGGGAAGCTTGGCGATTTAAGCCTAAATGTTTCTTGTTCAATTTGAGCAACCAGACGACAAAATCTGTGTAAGTTTATGGTCGATTTAGAGCACAAGAGATTCGAAGAAAAGGTGACTGTGTACGTATCTATTCTGGATATCTCCATATCACCTTCACTTAACGCAACGTCGCTGTTTCATCTGCAATTATTCTGCTATCTCGTTCTCGGGTTTTCTACAGATCTTCCCCCAAGCGATTGTATATCCATACATATTTGCATCTAAGCCTCTCTAGATTTTTTTATTTTATGTTTCGTGCTACAAACAACCAATTAGTCCTTTATATTCTCGTTTCCTTTATGATAACATCTCATTGTGCAATGTTTAATTTGTCGAGAAATTTCATTTCTCGTGCGCGTGTAGTCTACTTCTTTTTACTTGTAGCTCGTTTCAACATAGCAACAAAGGATCAGTCAGCACTTTTTAGAGTCTTATTTTTGTCTTCTTTCGGTGTGTTCTGTTAGTGGATGAGGTCTCCATCTTACTTACTAAAATTCTGCAATATCCGACGTTTCCTCGTGTGAACAAAAGAATGTGGACAATAATCAGTTGTTCGGTCTTTGATGTGCGTAATTTAAAAACATTTTTTGTGCTAGAAATAAATAATTCAAAGCAAAATTTAAAAAATGTTTGTGGATCTGAGCCAGTCAAGCAAGTTGATAATAATTAAATAAATAAATCAAGCGATATCGGACGTGTGCTACAAACATTGTAGAATTTCAAACAACGTGTGCAATATTTCATAACAATTGTAGAATTGTATTATGGTTAACGTACACGCATATTGTAAACACACTGTATTGTTACAGCAACAATAGCTAATAATAACGTGCATAGGTACGAAACAACCTAATCAAGAAATCATTGTCGTGGTATTGGCACTTGGTGATAATGATCAGACAAGCGTTAATCAACAGCTTCTTGTCATTGCAGATGGTCAGTCAAATGTCAATAATAGAATGTAAATGCTTTTTAAATTTAAATGTAAAAATAATTAATTTAAAAAAATATAAATAAAAGATACTGTTACAGTATCGCTCACCTGTGCCTCCTCAATCTTTTGATAACTTGATAAACGAATTATTCCGCCTTTGAGAACTTTGAGGAGTACATAAAACAGGGGAATACATTATTAAACTCCAGATAAACGGATACTTCCAATTTTTTAATTAACAATCTAAGATTCGCTCACACTTCTTCATACGACAGCTGTACTAGTTACAACAACGAACCAGTCGGCACTGCACACGGACAACGATAAAAGCCACTAAGTTATTAAATTACAGTACTCCACAACACAAGTATACGATTAATATTTTTGAATCTCATATAATGTACTGTATACCGCTAAGTAAAAAAAAAAATATATACTTCGCGAAATATTACGCAATTGGTATCGGGCAGTTAGGGCAGTTAGCATAAACACTCTTCGACGTTAGCTGATAATAAGATAATACTTATGGTAAATGAGTACACCTTGAAACGTTCTTTCCCTCAATTGAACCAATTGTGCAGGACATCCAATTTGTAGAAATCTCAAAAGTAGACGGAGGTTGTGGCATCAAGAAGAAAATTCCCACTGCGTTCTAAAATAGCAATTGAGGGCAAAATTTTAGAATAATTATCACAGTTTAATTGTCTAGGTTAAGTTATGAGTAAGATAATGATAAAAATAGAAAATTAAATAGATCAGATGATGTGTAGAGCAATACAAAGAACGCTGATAAATTAAATAAGACCAGATAAAAAATTGATATTTTATAAAGTAATGGAGGTACCCGTTCTTAAATCCATTATAATCTGTACTGGAAGGTAACAGGGAAACGAAAGCGATTAATAAAACAACAGAAATGAGCCCTAAGGCGATTAAAAAGGTTACCGCTGGAAGATGAGAAGCGGAATGACGATATATTGGCATGTTCTGTAAATAACAGAAAAGATAAAAGTAAATGGCAGTTTATGGAACTATTTATAGAATGGAAGATCGGAGGGTAGCCAGATTACAAATCAAGTGGGAGAAGATATGTGAGAAGGCCCGTGTATACATGATCGCCGTGAATACGAAACAGCCTGTTAACCTATGCCATTAAATGAAGACGACTATGACGACAATGAAATATTATTCTCACTCATTGCCTTCGTATACACAGCGGAAATCACTGAATTCGGTGAATTCGACTGTTTGCAGCTATCATTACCACGAATGATATTCAGTCAGGATCGCCACTGTCGCCTTAATGTTGACGTGAAAGTTCCATAACGTTCTAGTTAGTCGGGAAATATATATAAGAACATACAGCGTCAGTGCTACATGTTGTGTCACCTTTGTCGACCAAACAACGCGAGGACGTGACAAGCAACACGTGCGCTACGCATGCTGTTTCTCCCATATCCGCGGCACAATATACGTATAGGCCTACATTAATCGAAATAAATTTTATTCGGTCGATAATAATATTTAATTTCAACCATCACTTATTATTTATATTGCTTGCAGAATTCAACCTGTTAATTTTTTTTTATTTATCTGGAAATATTTGTTCCTTCCATTCTGTTCTTCTATAAATACAAATTACTTATTCACGTCAGTAGGAGGCAGGCAGGTTGCTATCCAACGCGATCTTATTGTGCAGGCATGAGGGTGAGTTGTGGTCATCCCAGTGCTATTAAGCGGCCATGCTCAAAGCCATTCACACCTGTCTAGACGCACGCTATCTTGTTACACCATCACAAGGTGCCAAGAACAAAATATTTCCTTTCCGCACACTCCGTCATCTGTTATCTCTCACGCCTCCCACGGTCTACATCTGCGTCTGTCTCTCTTGCAAACATGCGCGCAGCGTTGTAAGCATACTATGGAGATATTTTTTATTTGTGATACACTGTTTTGGTGTTTACAGCGAAGAGACATCCTGACGCTGAGCTGTATCCCACCTCTTTCCATACAGTAGTCTCCGGTCGCGACGGTTACAAACAAGCTCATCAAATTTCAGAGATTCCCGCCCTTGTCACGGCTTCGAACATCTGCTGACGTTTTCCTAACAGCCATTTCCCGTT
Source organism: Magicicada septendecula (assembly GCA_034769895.1). Lineage (NCBI taxonomy): Eukaryota > Metazoa > Arthropoda > Insecta > Hemiptera > Cicadidae > Magicicada > Magicicada septendecula. The sequence goes on from CM068370.1 coordinate 333,585,431, forward strand.
GTCCTGCCATTGTCCCTTTACGGAGGTCTCTCTCATCGTCATTGCTCTTATGATGTTTTACCACTCTACTTTGGAAGTCTAGTTTTTGTAACCATTGTTCTAAGAAATTCCGGTCATCTGTTTCTTGAACAATATTTCCGTCCGCATTCATTCTTCCTCTTACTTCATCATTCCTTTCTGTTTTGAGACTTCAACTGCAAACATTTTCACTCGCATTTATCTTCCCCCTTTCAATGGCTTTCATTCGTTCTCTATGTTCCCGCTCCAGTTGTTATTATGGAATATTATAGTTGCACTATAAGTACGGTACTTTAGCCGTTTCGTTACTATACGGCTCCGTTAGGCTATACCCTAATAAATCCATATTCCTGCTTGCGTTGTTCTTTCTTGTATTTGTTTTTCATAATATCTTGTGATGTACGATAACATTTAAACACTGTTTCGATGTACGATAACATTGTGTTCCAAGTCGTAGTGAAATAATTATATTTATTTAAATACTTATACACATTACGTTATGTTATAATTTCTCTTTCGGTTAACTCTAGGCCGCTCGTTTCTGCTCATACACACAAATATTTAGCTTTATACATGTTAATTGTTATGCTAAATCTGTCATAAGCTTAATTGACGCAACAGAGATTATAGTTCCAAGTTTTCTGGTTGTATAGAAACCAGTAATTTAAACAAAATGACATAGATATTGTAGATTACGACAAAATACTATTTTGTTGTTTTATGAAACAGGGTAGTATACGTAATTGTTTTTCTATAATGATAACTTACCATAATATCGTGAGTTGCTGTAAGCAGGATCTGGTTTGTATCGCCTCATTTGTAAAAGTTGTGTACTGGGATTGTTGCATGTAATGGTGTTAGACAGAGGGTACGACTTAGTCATTGAGGATGCCTTATCAGAGAACAAGAGAAACGTTAGGTGTTAAGGAAAATAAACACGAGTTGTACAAAAAACAGTGCCATTCATAATAACTGTAATTACAAAAGATTAAGAAAGGGAAACAGATTAAGATAACGGCAATCGCCACACTCTTATGCAATTGCGGAATAATTGAAATGTTTCGTGAAGGAAAATCGTTCCGCGAGTGGTATAATCAATAAACGCATGGAGACCGGAGTTCAGTTAGAAGTACCCAATTAAAATTCCTATAAAGAAAAAGTTAAACATGCTATTTTCAAATAAACAATTGATAGGAACATGCAAACGACACGATTACTGTGTTAGCAGCTTAGAGTTAATGTCCCTTGCAATAAGTAAAAAACCATGGCGTGTTGTTTAGAAAATCGTAAATATGCATATTAGTTGAATTAGTCGCTCTTATCCGAACGGCCCACCATCAACGTTAACCTTTGGCAACGACAAAAGGAATCCGGACGAAATATTAAAATGTTCTTTCCTTTTCCCTCGTGGCCCATACGTATAGACCACCTCTTCAGTTTTACCTCCACGATCCACCTATTTCTTGGACGTCCTACTGTCTTTTCCCTTTGGTGTTGGAGAGCTATTTTTGGTAATATGCACAACCTACTTTCCGTTCGGTGCATATATTTTAGTCATTAATATCCTTTAATCTTCTCTCCGATATTCCGAGCTTTAGCGATATTCCGAGTTCTCGCCTTAAATCTACATTTCAGTTATGATCGTGTCGGATGTAGCCTTCGGCCGGCTTTAGAAATTTCATTTCTGCTGATTGTATTCCTTGTTCACGTACTTTCTTGATAACCTGAGCTTCACTCCACAAAAAAGATGATGTGACAGTTTCATAAAATTTTATTGTGTCCTCTTTTGTACAAAGTTGGTCTGCTGTAAACTTTAAATTGTTTACAGAAAGCGATATTTACATTTTACAAAATTATTTAATTACTCATAATAAATAAATACCATGGTATTTATAGATATTTTTCCATGGGGCAAAGTAGTCTAGCCAGTACAACATTCGAAGAAGTCTGCAATTATAATTTTAAGGGCTGGGCTACAACCGGACTGACGTGAATAATAGCCTAAGTTGTCAAAGTTGAGAAAATGCCGCGGGTAAATACACAGACATTTAATAAAAAATTTGTTCATGTAATTTTACAAAACTATTATAACACACTGCACTTAATACAGAAACTGAATACCGTACCTCACAAAACTAACATTACTAGATGCTGCAGTAAACCTACGCTTAATGGTAAAATCAACAACACTGCCGCAGTGTGGTACATGATATAATGTGGTCTTTGTAATTATATAATGAGCCTCTAGAGGGCACATGAGTTGAAGTGTCGTAAACTTCGTTTTATTTCGCTACTGACTTCAACGGCATTTTTAATTTCGAGATTTTTAAATTCAATGACATTTTTAAAGGTAAATATCGTAAATCAAGACTTGAAAAAATTTTTATAAACACGGTGAAGGGTCTCTTCTCCTTTGTTCTCTCCGACGAAACTTTTATTATAGAATTTTTAAGGCCGGAGCCCAATCTTGGTTTTGTTTCATTTTTCTGTGCCTATCGTTTGCTGTACAAACAAATGTTCCTGCTACAATTGAGGTAGTCCATTTTTGTAAAGATATCTTTGTCCCTCTATCTGGCCGCACTTAAGTCTTGCACTTAATTTTTCACCTACTTTCCTATGCCTAATCGACTCCAAACTTTGCACACTTATGTATTCTCGGCAATAATAAATAAATGTTCACGGACGATCCAGTGGGGAGGGACACAAGCTTGCTCTACACTGGGTTTAAATCGAAAAAAAAAATGAAGATGAGAACCCAAGTGTTAAACGAATGCACATTTTAAAATCGATAATCGGGTACTTTTGATATTATTGCCTTCGAATCAGGAATATTAGTTACAAAGGAACATGGCGAGGCAACGTTTCACATCTGCTTTGAACTTGTTTTACAAGAAACACAATCGTTGTCATGATAACTATAAGCCTACACTGGTACATATTCTCGTATATTAAAAAATATTTTCAACTAATTTCATTTGCGCAGAAACGCATTAGTAGACTACATTCTTACGAGGTTCGCGTGGATCGCGGTCTTAAAACAACAGAATAAATTATTCAACACCAGAGAAATCGATATTCGCAATTTTTATTATCACTTTATGAAACAGTTACACTCTTATGACAATAGTCCTTGTTATAAAATTATTCAATACACTAAACGCAACCAATAATAACTGTCACCAAGTTACAATAAAGTCTACTAGTCCACTTAAAAATATTCGATGTCTCTTACAGAAATAATAAACTATCGCATAATGACACTATGAATCCGGTGTAGACTATAATTGTCAGTTTTTGTGAAGAAATTTAAGAATACCCATAACCTTCGTTAAGGTGAGGATCCGTAAGTTAAGACTAACTTATTGATTTTAACTATCTTTGACCAAGGGCGCGGCTTAGACATAGCGTTTTGTTCTGGTTAAACGGTTACTTTGTCAACGCCTCACTATGGGGCGGAGGTTGTTTAATCACCACTATTCTAAAGCAAATTATTGTGTTATTATAAACTTAAATAATAGCTTCTTTTATCTTGGAAATAGCTTGGAAACAGGGTATGCTGCCTATGTAAGCCGAACGGCCTGCACTATTCTTCAGCAACATATATTGCTATCAATATTCACAGGCCAAGTCTACCAAAGGGCTGATAAACGCATCTTGTTTTTTTATCATACTGCCGGAATTCGAATCCGGACTTTTAGTGCCATACTAACTGGTCTACTAAGCCTCAATTGTTATAAACTATTTTGCATTTCTAAATTAAATTTTGTTGGAGGAGGAAAACTTAGTTTCAGCTATCCGTTTAATCTGTCGCTGAATTTAAAACTATTCAACTAAGCGAAAATTTAGCTCTATTTAGGATATGAGGGCATTAGTTGTCAAAATATTTAAATACGACTTTTTGTGAGACCTAACGTCTGCTTAATTTTCATATTTATCTAGCTGTAAAGATTTCTGACATTTTCATCTGAAATGCAAAACAGACGGAGCAAAGTTCTTACAGTTGGTGAACGTGTCAGAAAGACACGTTTTTGTACGATTCGTCGGGAAACACGCGCTTTCCTACACTAATAGGATTAGCAGCAGAAAATCAAGAACAAGATTAACAACAGTAAGAGGATTGTGTTAGGACTGCCGAGCTTTACCTTAATCAGGCACATCAAGCAATGTCGAGTTTTAGGCTAATAACGTTTACAATATTAATGACAACTACAGAGAGACTTATACGGAGAGGGGTTTGTTTGCTTTTAAAACAGAGTCATGAAAGGAAGGGATGAAATTCTACTGGCTTTTACAAGAGACGTAGAAATTACTGTAGTTTGGCGGAAATCCGTCAACAAGCTGGCCGTTATAATTTGGACGGACCATAATTAGATAATTTAAGGGCATATCAGTAGCAAATGTATTGTTATGTTTACTTTGCATATACGGGATACTGTATTACACGCATCAATCTAGTTGCGTCTGTAATCACTGTCCACACAACTTGTTATAATGCATTTACAACTCGAGTATTACTTTATACATAATAGTATACATAATACATAATAATATTACTTTATGCTACTTCATATAATCGTACGCGTAGAGTGTAGATGCAATATTGAACTGTGCATATAAACTTTGACAAAGGAAATCTGATGACAAGTAACAATGAACATCTGTTATCTATGAGCTTAATAAAATATACATAAACATTTTTTATTAATTTTAATTACCGTATATATATATTTTTTCTTACTTTCATTTACTCACTGGGCGAAATAGGCGGTTCGGACAAAAATAATTCTAAGGGGTAACCCCCTTGATCAGGTTACCCTTTTTGGCTGCGGATGTCACATATGAATATGATACGTACCTTGTCATAAAAATTAATAAGTATTAAGCCGCCTGTGGAGTACTTAAAAACAAATCTAAATTAGAGACGCAAAGTCCGTTTACATAGCCAATACTCTAGCTCTCCCTGGGCTGCTGTACGCGAGTAAAACGTGAACATCTACAAAGACAAAGAAAGAACACAGAATCCAAAAAACGGTGAGGAGACGAAATTCCTTACTAGAGTTAAAGAATATGGCAAAGAGGATGAGATAAGAAATGCAATTGTACGGAATTAGTTATAATGTAGAGTCACTAGTAAGGAATAGTGCAGCCCTATAAAGCGAAATGAGAAGAACACCTGTTCAGATGGGATATGGACATACCTAAAATGTTGGCGTCATGCTAAGCCTGAAAGTCGTAGTATGCCACGTCAACGCTGATGAAGCGGAACAGTCCCTATGACGGCGACTAGGAGAACACAATGTTGACGTCATCGTGAGGTGAAAGTCGTAGTTGCAACATCAACGCTGATGAAGCGGAAAAGGTTCAGTGGCGACGACGAGGAGAACACAATGTTGACGTCATCGTGAGGTGAAAGTCGTAGTATGCAACGTCAACGCTGAGGAAGCGGAACAGTTCCTGTGACGGCGACTAGGAGAACACAATGTTGACGTCATCGTGAGCCTGAAAGTCGTAGTATGCAACGTCAACGCTGATGAAGCGGAACAGGTTCAGTGGCGACGACGAGGAGAACACAATGTTGACGTCTTCGTGAGCTGAAAGTCGTAGTATGCAACGTCAACGGTGAGGAAGCGGAACAGTTCCTGTGACGGCGACTAGGAGAACACAATTTTGACGTCATCGTGAGCCTGAAAGTCGTAGTATGCAACGTCAACGCTGATGAAGCGGAACTGGTTCAGTGGCGACGACGAGGAGAACACAATGTTGACGTCATCGTGAGCTGAAAGTCGTAGTATGCAACGTCAACGGTGAGGAAGCGGAACAGGTTCAGTGGCGACGACGAGGAAAACACAATGTTGACGTCATCGTGAGCTGAAAGTCGTAGTATGCAACGTCAACGGTGAGGAAGCGGAACAGTTCCTGTGACGGCGACTAGGAGAACACAATGTTGACGTCATCGTGAGCCTGAAAGTCGTAGTATGCAACGTCAACGCTGATGAAGCGGAACAGGTTCAGTGGCGACGACTAGGAGAACACAATGTTGACGTCATCGTGAGCTGAAAGTCGTAGTATGCAACGTCAACGCTGAGGAAGCGGAACAGGTTCAGTGGCGACGACGAGGAAAACACAATGTTGACGTCATCGTGAGCTGAAAGTCGTAGTATGCAACTCAACGCTGATGAAGCGGAACAGTTCCTGTGACGGCGACTAGGAGAACACAATGTTGACGTCATTGTGAGCCTGAAAGTCGTAGTATGCAACGTCAACGCTGATGAAGCGGAACAGGTTCAGTGGCGACGACGAGGAGAACACAATGTTGACGTCATCGTGAGCTGAAAGTCGTAGTATGCAACGTCAACGTTGAGGAAGCGGAACAGGTTCAGTGGCGACGACAAGGAGAACAAAATTTTTTGAAAATTAGTTTTTAAATTTCGTCGTAGTCGTCACTTCACGCTGTAGGCTTATAGCCTGTTCCGTCTTCACTGCAGCCATCTCTTCCAGGACCATAGACCTTCTGCAACAGGTTTGTAGTCTACAGCGCGCTTTACTAGCCTCTGGTGGTCCATTCTGTAGACGTGCTCCATCCACTGCTGCTTCCGTTTTTCTATCTTATCATTGACGGAGAATATACCCAGTTCGGCCCTTATATGTTCATTACGCGTTCGATCCCTTAGGCGATAACAAATCACGTGCCTTAGAAAATTCATTTTTAAATTTTATATGTTTTTTATTATTCAATTATGTATAACAGCAATCAGAAATCACAGTACTTTCTGTAAGCTATTTTTCTAACTTAGGAACGTGTTATTATTAGGACCTTAAAGTTGAAATTATCTACTAACAAAAATACGTACGATATTACCTCGTGTTCGAAAATACAAATTCCTCTTTAGTCTTCTCTCACGGATCAAGTGTTATCATCTGTTCTGACCTCTATTTCCTCAATTCTTACAGAATTTCCCTATTTCTCTTTTTCTTCAAGGTTTATGATTTAAAATCTGCATAAGAAGCCTAGTTTCTTCTCTAGTAGTGTACGTTACATCCACTTTAAACTATATTTTTTTAATTCTGTTACTCAAGTAGGATGTATTTAATTTTGTTCTTACGATATGGTTTCTAATCATGTTTGTTGTCGAACATCCTTTAACACATTTGGCAAATCTCGGCTTTTTGCGATTTATAATCTTCACAGTTAACACCCGTGTCTCAGAATCGTACAAGAGAGTCGGTACAGCAGAAACTTTAAGAATAGTATTAGATTTTTCTTCCCTTCTTTGCCAGCGCCCTTTTAATAGTTCCACAAGTCGCCGGAAACGTCGCTTAAATTTCTTTTAATGTATCACCAAATACGTATGTAAAATCATATTCCACTACGTATTTAAAACGGAAGATCGGTTTTAATATTATTTTATCGTTAACTATAGTTTTCGATTTAATGGGATCGTTTCCTGAAAAAAACAATTAGAAAACCGGTTTTCTCGGTTGAAATTCTTTAACTCTATCGAATACAGAATGCTGATCATGCCTGGGAACTGTATAGTAAAAATACAAACAAATCAATCCCAATTATTTTGGATTACGGGCTTTGTACAGATACACTTTGTAACATTTGAGACGTGCCATGTTCAGTTCATCAGCGTTGCAATAATTGTTACAGAATCTTTATCCAATAAAATAAAATTAAAAATAAGAAACTAAAAAGCAGGACAACCATTCAACATCTTCGCTTAATTACAAATATTGTAATTGGAATTTTATCCAAGTTATTGATAAAATTATCGCGCGTCAAGTTATTGAAGGTTTACGGTTAAGGAGAAACGACGTCTATGTGTAAAACTTAAGTACCACATCTGTGTAAAACCTTTTAGTGCCCGTTGAGACATGTATCATAGGTTTACAGCCTCATCACGTTGCTGATATTACACGGATGTGTAAAGTTTTTTTGATATAAGCTGCGTGTATAATTTTTGCATCAATAGAAAACGGCGAGGGTGGCTCTAGTATAGAGGCATTAATACAACCCTGCTGTGTACTCAACAGGAACTGTGTTTACAATCGTAGACTCGAATGATTCCGTATCTAAAAAGATTGTTTTCCTTACACATCCTGTTTTTACGATCCTCTACTCAAAACATTTCATAACATGTCAATGGATTTGTTTTCAAGTAAACTTTTAAGTTTTCTGATATTTGGAGAGACAGTAATAAAATTATAAAATTTCGCATTTAAGTTACTTTTTCACACCTGTAATGTGTACTGAAACTTGGAACTTAGTCGAAAGCAAAATTAGGCTTAAAATAATTACTTGTGCTACAAACGTAATAGACATAGAAAGTAAACATCCTATTACAGTATTTGAGAAATTAATCATTAATAGATTTACTAATGAACCATAGAAGTACGTGAAGCTAATGGACAACTTATCACATCCGTAACACCTAGTCCTTTCCTGGTCCCTTCCCTTTGATAACAATAGATCTCATAGTTACGGGTCAATAATTATGCTACAAGAAGCAAATACAGTAGTTTTGTTTTTTCAGCTGTCTATTAGATTCGAATTTGACAGAATTCGATGTTTTTCAGTTAAGTAAATCAGATAGATTTGCATCAATCGTAACGATGGGATCACCCCAAAACACATTTCTTGGCCCAAGATGAGTAATTGTGGTTTACTGCTTTAGCCCATACGGGATGTCTCTCCATAACGAGCCTACTTCCTCCGTGGTTTAAATAGTCCATAAATGCCTTTAGCTTTCCTTGATTTTAGTGGGTACAGTGATCTAGCTCGATCGCAGTCTCTTGAAGTCTTCAAAAAGGTTGTCCTTGTAATAAGACATTCTTCGATTCTGTCATTAACAGTTCTTTCTTTTATTTGAGTATAAGTTTAAACCTCACTTAATTAAAAAGTAACTGGGAAGGTATAGCTGTCGTTTAAAATCTTCAATTGCTCACAAGCAGTGGTGTTGTGAAAGTGATCGGCCAGTTGGAACTTGTGAGTTTGAGCCTACGGATCGAAGCGATAAGACATATTATTTGTTGTAGTCGTTTATTGAACATAAGCAGGCGTACTTTGTGTAAACCTTTAATCGTGAATTATTGTGTGCGGACATATGTAACTAGTTTATTGCAACATATGTAACTCGTTTACTGCGACATATGTAACTCGTTTATTGAGACATAACTCGTTTATTGCGACAGAGTTAATTTGGTAATATTTAAGGTGTGTACATAAGTATGTTATGGACAATGGTGAAGTTGAAGAATTGTTTGGAAGTTTACTTGCATTGGTATTCAAGTTGAGAGTAACCACTTCTCTAGTGTTCAACTGGTCTTTTGCACTGTTTGCCGTGCGGATCGTAGTAAATATATTATGCATTGTATTTTAAAAAATACGCTCAAAATCTGAAAAGGGCTGTAACAATTAATCCGTATAAATTACGATTTTGATTATACTGTATTATGGATGATAAATAATGTTTTAAGAAATGAAGACTGTGTTATTTAGCTAGATGGAATAGAGAAGCTCCGAATCTCATATTTTATTCAGCTCATATCAAGTATACCCATGACTCATGACTGTCTATTACGTTACCAGAATTCTTATCTTTTCGTATAAATTTAGCAGCCAAATTTTACTAAACAATTATCAGTGGAACTGACAACGCGTGAATGACATCGTCGCACACACAATATAGGTTACAAGTAGAAATTCATTAACAGTCGTAACTCATTGACACGAGACTGGCCGTTAACAATACCCACTTGACATGAATTTCAATAACGATTATCATAATTTAACTGGGCGTTAATAAGCCATCTCGGCTGCGACCTTGGTTCGTATTGGATTTAGAACAACGAAGCAGCAGGAGGCAGAGGCAGAAGGTCACAGCTGACATCGTCTGTGGCCACACCTACGTGTAAGTGCCTGTCTGTCTATGACGTCGATTGGTCACGTCAATGATGGCTCTCTATAACTGTATAGTATACCCTATATCTGCCCTGCCTGCCTCAGACACGCACGTGTACAAGATGGGGCAAAGTAGAATTGAATTCGTCCAAATTATACTACGTCACTACTGAAAACAAATGAAAGTAAAAAGAAAGGTAAAGAGAGTGTAAGGTTGTCATTTTCAGATCGCTTCTTGAGAATTTAAGATTCTGATAATTTTTAAAGAAAAATTTTATCTACGCTTATGAGTAAAAAGAACAAAGTAAGGTACCTTTAGAATCGCGCCTTACAGTTAAGTTTTATTACTAATTACCTACTACTACCTACTAACTTACTAACTAGCCTACATGAATTGAACCAGAAATATGAACACTAACTGTTGGTAAACTGGTTAAAAAATACCATTATAAATTAATAATTAAACTGACTTTCTCCTTGCACAAGTTTGATTAGTAACTAGATTGAAACTTCCTTAAAATAAGATTTACATTAGAAAGGTGCCCTTGTTTGAAAATCAGTTAATGTATTTATTAATAGAATGTAATATTTTAAAATGTAATAAACACCCAATTGTACGGTCTCACAAGTACACTGGGTAGTCTCGTTCAGTAGTCAGAACTTTTTAGCAAAAAGCAATATTGTTTATCGGTATTTCTTGATGCAGGCCAAGCGTTTGACCAGCCAAGGTATTGTAACATCAGGCACTGCTGTAGAAACTCAGAGACAATTTACACCCATCAAATCTTAGCGTGATCAAAGATACTTCCGAGGCTCTATGCAGCAAACACAGTAACAAAATTGTTTCAATAAGTTCCGGCCAAGAAAGCGGCCTGTTCACATCCTATACCTCTTGCAAACTAACATAACCACAACACATTTTGCAGACGACAGTTTTTGTACTAGAACCCAACAGAGGCGTATCTTCATCTTAAAAAAAAAGTAAAATAAATATGTAGACATAAATCTAGAATGAAATGAAATGAAATGAAATCAGCAAATTGATTGCGAAAAATGTCTATCTATTTTAATGAACGACTAACGTGGGGTCCACATAACACTATTGATTTCTGGGCAGCAAACGACGTCTATCGTTCCGAAATAATTGTTGGCGTACAATGTCATATTGAAGCCGGTGTGGAACTATTGATTTCAGCTTTGGAAACGACGTCTACCTCCCCTAGGAGCCTAGACGGCGTCTAGCCTAGCCTTGAGAGATTCAAGGTCAAGGTGTTGCGTGCCATAATTAGTGCTCCGTGGTTTGATAGTAATGAGAACGTCTACCGCGATTCACAAATAACCACTGTTAGTTAAGACAATTTACAGTACAGTGAAAGATATTCAAAACACTAGAAACTCATAGAGAATAGTTAGCAGAAAAGTAGACTAATGTACAGTTTAACGTATAATCTAGAGTGTAGGATGTGAAGTAATACATAAGTCGTCAAAGCTGACACGGAAAGTGTCCAGAATTTGGTAGAGGACCGTTTAATTCTCTACTACTTTTAATACTACATACAATAAGTTTCGGACCCACTAGGGTGTTGAGAATCTAAGCCGTCGCCTTCGGTTCAAGAAAATACATCGCTTCCGAAAGCTAAATACATTTTACAAAATGTGAAAAATGAGAATAATTCATTGTACTGTTTCTTCTCACGCCTGTAATGGAGAAAAATGGGTTAGTAAAAAATTTCAAACGGAATGAGATTATGCCACCAAAGAAGTGGGCTTAAATTTAAATATCTTATCTTTTCAGGCAATATAATTTTTTTCGCCAAGAGTTTAGATATTGCAGCCGACGAGGTAAAAGTCCTGACAGGAACAGTAGCGAAGGCAGGTTACATATTTCTTTTAAAAAGACGGAGCATTTGAACTTCGACACCGAAGATCCAATCTAGACACATTAGAACGACTGAGCTGGAAAGAATACCAAACAAGATCTTACCTCACGTTGCTCACCTTCCAGGAAAATTAGAAAACACAAGTATCGTGGGTGAAAACATCCATAGCAATACAAAGAAAATGTGGAATTAGGGAAGAATACTATTCTTTCCTGATTCCTGAGAAGAAAAGTTGCCGAGGTAAAGGCTCTTTCCAAAGAGAAATCAAGGATAGAAAAGTGTGCTATGGGAAGAAAAAGGAAAGAAATACTACTGAAGGAAGAAAGAACTTAAAAAAATGAAGGGAGTTATTTAATGGCAGCTCATAGAGGGCTGAAACGAAAAAAGGGAAGGAAGGAAATAATTAATGCAAATAAGGAATCGAAACAAATGAAAGTCATTAGACTAGGCCTATATGCGACTTTATTTTGAGTTAAGACTCCGTAAGATTACACGCAAAATAATATAAAGTTATTCCGATCTGCAGTCGTCTACAATTGCCAGTCGGAAAGCGATTATGTGCAGCTATTTGAACAGTGGTTTGAAAAACTTACTTTCTTGGACAGTAATATGACATACACTAATACACATTTTTTCTTTCTGGTTAAAACACGTTCTACTGTTTATTTTGGAAAATGTATTGTACAAATTGAAATAAAGACGCGTTTTGCTACATCTTGCAAAATAAATTGCTCGATCATTAGAAACCAAGAGGTCTGTTTAGAGACTAAACTCAAGTCGTTCAGTAAGCGACTCTGACAACGTTGCAAACTGTACTAGGGAAGTTTGACATTTACCGAGCCGTGCATGGCGCAAAACGACGTGTTTATCTGGGTGAGAACGTGAGAATACAGTACCGTTACAGGCCGTTACTATGGTGACGTGAACGAATTCCTGTAACGTGATTGGTAGAGACTGTTATCTCTCACCACATATATCAAACGTCAGATTCGCTTTACTCAACGGCTTGAGTCTAGTACAAAGTACATTCTCTCTCTCTCTCTCTCTCTCTCTCTCTCTCTCTCTCTCTCTCTCTCTCTCTCTTCTATATATATATATATATTGTAAGTAGACGGGATCGTCGTCTCGTAGAATTTTGTTATAAAGTATTATTTTGTATTAGTATTGGTATTTATTATTAATTTTTTGTTTTAGTGATTTATTCAATCCAATTCAACTTTTTTTGTATTGAATCCAATATAAATAAATCTGTTCACTTACTCTTGAAATTGTTTATTAAATATGTTTAGACTTTTTTATAATTTACTGTAGTTCAATGTCTTGAGTTCGTATTTGAATAGTTTGCGTTGACTTTTCTGCCATTAGCTGAGGTGATTCGATCGGCGCATTCCTGTACTGAAGTTAACATAAGCACAACATTTATATAATACTTACTAGCAGTTGTAGTATGCTAATGATATGAGATAATATTGCTGGCGAGAATCATTAGATTTAAATTCTCGCTCTGGCTCCTGGTACCAACCGTCTCTTGCTGCTCACCTAAGCTGTAATTCTATTCCATTCAATAAATGTCAACACTTTAATTTGTTCGTGAAATAATAGTTATTTATTTAATTCAATTTGAAAGATTGTTGTTACAATTCTAATATTTATTCTCTTTTAATAAAATAATTAAAGTTGAGTATGGACTCTTAAAATTATTAAACTCTCAGGGTGGTAAAACCGTATTTTGAAAATCGATTATGTCTGTTTGTAAATAATTTGGTTATTATGCTTTATCAAATTAGCAGGTTCTTTGAGTCTGCAAGATACACTTCAACAATAAAATGGACTACTGTGATAATGAGTAGGCGGAGACTAAATATATTAGTTGTTGCTTTAACATAACACAAAATATGAACGATTGTTCATTGTTTACAATTGAGGTTAACTACGGTTCATGGTAACCTTACTTATTTGAAATTAATTAATGGATGCTTCTTTGAAGTCATTACTTATTTTGTACAACATTATTATGAATCAGTGATTCAGTGATATTTTTCTGAATGATCTCCAAAATTGGATATAAACAAAAACAGGTAATTCAAATTAATTCACTACTACTAGGGTTCACTCATGTGTGACCTTGAGTTAATGTACTACAATTAAATACAATAATATCTTTAAATTATTAATTGTTAGGGTTCATTGTTCCCTCATTGATTATTCAACGTCTTTTCTTAAACTATTACAATTAATTTCAATCTAGAAAGTTAATATTGTCATTAGCAAAATCTTTCATTTGATTATTGTTTATGTTATTTTTCCAAGTCCCTTTCCTCATGGAAATCGGGTTATTTGTTATTTAATTTGAATAAATTAAATCCGCTATTAGCGTTCTTTAATTGGTTAATGATTTGTTATATAATATAATGATCATTTGCACTGATACTTGCGTATTCTGTTGGGTCGAAGCACCACTAACACAACACTTTTGAATTTTTAATAATTAATTAATATTTTAATTAATGTCTTTTAATTCACATCACACACTGCCTATACGCATGAACTCCGTTATAGAACACTTTGAAATATAGACTTCACTGTCCTTTTGGTCCGACCTAACCTCAACTAAAAGTTTCGAGGTTAGTTGTGCATTATCAGCTGTCGGCTGTCAATTCAGTGTTATGATGGCCGCTCTGCTAACGTGGAGTATCTCTCGATTGCCGGTGATGAACTGATTCTTGTTACCTGGTCGGGATTCGGCACTTCGTACTTTTTAATGAGCTCTGATTGGCTAATTGTCTTTATGTCGTGTACTCTCGGCGAGGTTCGTCAAAACAGAAGCTCAACTTAGCGTCAGTGGCTGGGTTCGAGAGTATGGTTTACTGGTTACACGACCACGCGCAGGGGTTTATAATTTATTAATTTTTCTTATAAGTCAAATATCTTATCTATAATTACCCTGACAATAATTTTATAACTCCCATCGTTTCTATCTTTTGATTACGAGTAATTTGCATACCCTCATCATATAGTTCTGATATGGGGTTGATAAAACCGCACTTGGTACTGCGGTTTTTTTCTCTTCATCTAGCTCGATTGGCGTATAACTTGTTGCTTCGCTATAATTTTCATTTATTGCTTTCTCAAAGAAAGGTAAGTACTCTGCCCATTTGTTGTGTTGATCGTGACAGTAGATTCGTAGATATTTACCTAACCCTTTATTTACTCTTTCCGCAAGATTTCCCTGTGGGTGTCGTACCGATGTGAGTACAGGTTAGATTCCATTTTCACGAAGGGTCGTCTCCCATACCTCGCTTTGGAACTGTACTCCTTGGTCACTAAGTACCTTCTTCATTTTACCATATGTAGGAATGTATTTCTGCAAGAGTATTTTCAAAACAACTTTAGTTGTGGGTCGAATAATTGGATACAGATGGACTGCTTTGGAAAATACATCAATACAAACAAGTATGTGTTTCACTCCCCGACTTGATCTCGGAAGTGGTCCAAGAAAATCCACTGCAATTAGCTCTCCTTTCTGGTCCTTTTGGATACTCTGCATTTCCACATAGGTATGTAGATTCGGTCCTTTTGCTGTTTGACACTCATAACATTTCTTACTTTCGTTTTTAATCTTCCTGAACATATTATTGATGGTGAAATCTTCACGTAGGCTTAAGTAACATTTAAGTGCAGCAGCATGTGCTAAACTTTCGTGTGTTGGTCGAATTAATTTATGCAACATATCATTTGTTAATACCACCTTCCAATCTGGCCTCATTAGTTTATATAAGACTCCATTTTGTACCTTGTAATGGTCTGGTAGGTGATCTCGTAGCTTAAATTCCCTCGTAGCATCATCTAAGTCTTGTTGTTGATTTAGATTCTTCAACATGTGTTTAATATCATTATCAACAGTAAATTTAATAGGTAACAGTTGTAACTCATTATGGTTCTTTTCATAGACCTCTTCATACTTTTCTGTTACGTATCTACTCAATGTGTCGGCTATAACATTATCTTTCCCTTTACAATATTTTATAGTAAAGGAAGACTCACCGATTGCTAGGATCCATCGTAACAATCGAGCGTTGGTTACTTTACATTTTAATAGAAATGGTAACGCTTGATGGTCCGTATGTATTTCGAAATGCGTTCCGTAAATATAGTATCGAAACTGTTTCAGGGCGTATACTATAGCAAGTATCTCCTTCTCAGATGTAGAGTACTGCTTCTCTGCCCCTTTGAATACTCTTCTGGCATATGCAATGACACGGTGTTCTCCTGTAGCATCTTGTTGATATAGTACACTTCCACACGCGTAGTCACTAGCGTCTGCGTAGATAACGAATCTTCCATCTCGCTGTGGATGATGAAGCATTATGTTTTCCATGAATAACTTCTTGACTTGGTCGAAGGCATCTTGATGTTTCTTCTCCCACTTCCATTTGTGATTTTTCCTTGTTAACTCCAGCAATGGTTGGGTTTCCTCTGCATATAGTTGTGAGAATCTTCTATAATATCCTGTGGGTCCCAAAAATGCTCGTAACCCTTTAATGTTCTTCGGTGTAGGGAAATCGGTAATACTGGATATCTTTATGGGTTCGGGTTGAATACCTGAGGATGAAATAATATGACCTAGGAATTGGATTGAGGATTTTATGAAGTCGCACTTGTCTAGGTTAAGGGATATACGGGCTTCCCTAAACTTGTGGAATATAGTGTTAAGATGTTCAATGTGTTCGTCAAGTGTTTTTGATACTACCAGGATATCATCCACGAACACCATGGTGTAAGGCTCCACTTCTGGTCCCAATGCTTTCTCCAGACATTTTACAATTGCAGCCAAACTCGTGCTCAAACCAAAGGGCACTACCTTGTGTTGATAGCATTTATTTTTATATAGGAAGGCGGTGTATTTTCTATCTTCTCTTCTAATTGGAATTTGCCAAAAACTTGACCTTAAATCCAACTTAGTCAAATAACGTGCTCCTACACACTTGGCAAATAACTCGTCCGCAGGTGGTGCACAATCGAATTCACGTAGAATAACGCTATTCAAACTCCTCATGTCCAGGCATACACGTACTTCTCCACTCTTCTTCTTTACTATAACTAGAGGATTAAGAAAGTTGCTGTTCGACCACTCAATGACGTCATTTTCTATCATCCGTCGTATTTCCAGTTCAACTTCTCCCTCGTACTTCCTGGGTATTGGATACTTTCGTCTGACAAATTTTGTAGGGTTTGATACCATAATAGCATGTTCGTAGACTGTGGTCTGCGTCGGTACATCGCTGAATACTTCATTATACTCTTCTATTAATTTACATGACTTCGCTTCTTCCTGAGATGACATTCCTTCTTCGGCTGAATTAGCATGTTGAGTAGGTGCATATCGTATACATGGCTTGAATATGGCAATAGGATTTTCACTTACCTCACCATTTTCTTCATCTTCATTCATAATTAATTCAGACAGAACATTCTTATAATTACATAACATCTTATTGTTATTGATATCAATCCTTGCAATTAAAGTATTTAATAAATCCATTCCAATAATTCCATCATAAATAAGTTTATTCATTATGATCATAGGATATGTTATTTCTAAGTCCTTACAATTTAAAGTTACGTAAGCTTGCTGTCTAACCTTTTCTCTCTTATTCATGGCGGTAATAACATTTATATTACTGACAGGTAAAATAGCCGTTTGTTTAAAATATTTTTTATTTTGTTGTACCCACTTATTACTTAGTACAGTTAATTGGCTACCTGTATCAATTAATATTTTAATTCTACGTCCATTAATTCGTACATTAATTATCGGCCAATTTATTTCTGGTTGATTCGGTGTCACTCTTCTGTCGGTGTCTAATAACTCATTTCTCACATCGCACGGATATATATTGTTTATTGTGTACCCGTACGTCCTGCTTTTCGGTCATTGTGTTGTGTCGCGGGAACAGGATGGTTGAACAGAGCTTTTTCGCGGTTTCGCTTTTATTTCTCCCTCTGCATTCTCTCTCTTGCTCTGCATTGTGGATACGGATCGATCATATGTTTTACTAAATCTTTTCTTCCAATTTGTATCACGCACGTTTCTCTCCGAATGTGGTTCCTTCTGGACGTTTCGTGTGTTATTCACAGCTGTGTGTTGCTTTACACTGTGCGCTGGCGGTGTGAAATTTCGCCTATAATTATCACGGTTTTGCGTATCATCACGTTCTCGTGCTTTATCACTACGTTCGTAAATTATTGTGATAATTAATCCGTGTTTGTTGATTGTGTGGTGAAGTGTTACTCTTGTTAATATTTTGTGATTGAGTGGAAAAGTATTAAGAATTGTTCGATCGTTTTGACACCCTGCGTATATACAGCTAACTGGATATCTCTATGGAAATGGTAAGACAACTTAGACACTATCTTATATTCAGAAAATTTTGGTTTTAAATGTTTTACTCGTTCGATTTGCGCAATTGCGTACTGTTCAATACTCTGTTGTCCTTGTGCGTTGAATTTTCCATACTCGAGTTGATCCCTCACCTGTCGTTGGGTATGCACGTTCCAGTATCTGTTTTCGAATGCCTCACGAAACTGCTGATATGTACTGACGTTATCTCTAATAATAGAGTACTATTGACTGGCTGAATCGTTAAGATATCGCGTGACGAAGTCTATCTTCTCGTCGTCATTTATTGCACTGCCAATCTTCTCTATCTCCTTCTCCACTCTAGCTAGGAATTCCATACTGTTCTCCCATTTACCACCTGAGAACTTAAGTCTGCTCCTTTCGTCCATCGGTGTAGGAAACATTGTCATTTGATTCTGTCGTCTTCTCAACTCACTTCGTTGCTGCTTCATTTCTTCTTGGATTTCCTCTTTCATATGTGATACGTCTCCCGAACGATCTTTCGTAGTTTCTTCAATTCTATTTTCAATGACTACTGTACGTGTTTCTATTTCTCTAAGTTTACTGGTATTTGCTTGCGACATATTATTAACAGTTTTAATTTTATCATCCTGCTCTCGCGTTATAGTAGTTAAAGTATCATTTAAATTATCATTTATTTGTTTATGCGCTTCTTTTATATCTCTTCTCCACTCGAGACGTAATTGTTTTTGTTTATTTTCAATCCTTACGGCTTGCTCATATAAGGCTTGTTTAAAATTATTCTCTAGCGTGTCAATATGTAAGTTGGTATCAACAATTGTTTCGGTTAACTGTGCATTACTGTCGATTATACTTCGTTTTATTTCAAGATTATCGTTCTTCAATTCTTCTAAACTTTCAGTTATTCGTATAGTGTCTTGTTTAGAATTCTCAAACTGTTGTTCTAATCTATTTTCTAAACTTTCTGTTTGTTTGGTATTTATTTCATCTATTTGTTTATTTGTTTGACATTCTCCTCTTTCAACTCTTCTTTAAAATATTCGGTTTGTTTTATGACTAATCCATCCGTCATGGCCAGTATCGAATTTTAAATGCTTCTAGATTCAACCCTCTTGGTCCCGCCATAGTGAATTATTTTGTATTTAAATATTTATTTATAAATTACTATTGGTAAACCGTATGCGCTTTTATTTATTTATTGTTGAACTATTATTTATTTATTTATTTTTATTTACTCCTGTTACAATTACACCTGTTTATTTGGGTGGGCGCCAGTTGCGTTATTACAATACAATACACACAACAATTTTAAAATACTAACATAAAATTAATTAAAATATAATATTAGTTATATCATATAACTCATCAAACATTGGTAATCATAGAGCATACATTAATTATTAAATGTAGGCGTTTCGGGTCCAACGTTCAAGGGCGACATTTTTATAACAATATAAAATTGCAGTTTTAATATACTTTACTTTTGTGGGGCACCAGGTTGGGCGCCATTTTTATACAACGATATAAATGATTGCAAATTTAAATGTATGCGTGTCGTGCCACACGTTGACGTGCGACAAAATTATAACAATACAAACACCGTGTATGTGTAATTGGGGTTCAGGTGTAATTATAATAAGAGTATTGTATTTATGAGTATTTAAAATTCATATTTATTGTTTACTCAATCTTATAAATAATAAACATCATTAATAATCGTCGGTCACGATATTTCTCATTATTAAATGTTTCTCTCTTCTACTATGCAGTGTTACACATATTTAAAAATCCTTTTACATCTAGACATGTTAATAATCTTAATCTAGACATGTTAATAGTTTGATTTACTAATCAAATATAATATTAATATGTAATTTGAATTGAATTCTTTTAATTCAGATCTGACCTCAACTCGCTCAGTCTATACCAATGTTTAAAATTAATTTGAATTTATATTAATTATACTTTTAGACTGGCATTTGTTTTAATATTCAAATTTAAATTATTCTTTTCTATAATGCAAATATCAAATCAATTTAACTATTTATTTTGCTAAACAAAATCTACTCTCTCAACTTTAAATTCCTTTGTTTTTTATTATTTCTTTATATGCGATCGCTCATTCTTACGACTAACATTTATCTACATTTCTAAAATATTATTTCTAATTATAATTTTCTCTTTGTTTCAATTTATTGTCTTTTCATATAGTCTTTATGAGCTCTTTTTAAAATCATTTAAAATGCATTATGCATGTCACCTCGAGTTCTGATGATCTTACGACTTATTGGTGGGGTCCAGCGTTGTCCAGAGTTAGTTTTCCATTCCTTCTGTCCTGGCGTGGTCCTGGATACGTCTAGAGTCCAGCGTCGTTCTCCAGCCGTGTGTGTGGTCCGCTTCAGAGAGTTGTTATCTGCTGCATGGTAGATCTTAAACATCGTCTAACGTCCAGCATCCCTCGTCGCTCTGGTAGCTTCTCCGTAGATACTCTTGGTAGACTTAAACGATCCCGGTACTTTACGTTTTCCGGAATATTGTCACATAATTAACGAACGTTTTATTCTTTCGTTAATGAGACTTGTAATAAAAATAAAACTGTTCTGCCGACGGACAGCATGTCCGACTGCAACTGTGTCTTGAAATGAAGAGAAGGGTTTTCGGTCGAACCCTCAATTTATATCCTCTCGAGATTCCGCGCCAGTTGGCTTCAAAATCGTTCTGTCGATACCTGCATATCGCCTGATAGCCCCCACTCCCGAACCTTTTCATCTATTTGCAATTATTAGCAAATAGCAATGTTTTGCACGGAATCGATATAGCACAAATCATAGCTAATTCGATTAAGCACTCACTGTATTAATTTGAGCGTCATAGGGTAATTTGCGTATTTTTGGCACATTTATTTCGCACTGTCTTCGCGTAGCGTGTCCTATTAACGTCATCTTTTCACTGGGGATAACTATAAAATTTACACACACTTTGGTGCCTTTGGTTTGTTTATACACTAATTAGTTTTCGCACAGTGAATAAAAATAATTATTTTATTAATTACTTGGGGCGGGTAGCTGAGATTCCTGTCTGTACATGCATCACTAACACACACAAGATACACGTGTAACACACATACAATTGAGCAAGTGTTCACTGCCTGTCGGAACAGGTTAATTTCTCCCCTAATCTAACAATGAAATATTTTTACAATCTCAGACCTGTCCATTTACTCTTAACTTATAATAATTCTACAAATTTTATGTTTATTCAAATTAATGCCTAATACAGCGTATGGCTGTATCGTTGCAATATATATATATATATATATATAATTTTTTTTATAAGTAAGTGTTTGACTTTCTTACAGGGTACTTATATTCTCAAATTGTAATAATTACTTCTGCAAGTAGATTTTTTTTTGTAATTATATATATTTACCAAATAAACCGAATATCACAAATTTTTTCGTCTAATTTGTTGTTTATTTCATTAGTTCAAGTCAACGTGTTGCTTGAGTCGATTGTTTCCACCCACTCACCTCATACGTTGGAAATGTCGTGTGAACGAACTTTTAGGTTGTGCCGCAATACCGATACACTGGCAAATTATAGCTACTGTACGGCGATTTATGTAAACGAAAGCCAACGCGGACACGAAATCGTGTCCACTTTATTGTCATCAGTCATGCTAACAATCGATGCGGTACAATGTTAATGTGGAAAACTTTACTAAAGAAAGAAACTTTTTAAACCGCGTCACTTTTCTTCACGTTTGCCTTGTTTTTACTTGTCCAAGAGACGCTGTATTTCATAATTTCTCTTGATAACTTCTCATTTTCTCGTAATCTCACTTTGTCAACAGTAACAGATTATTCGTAGATTGCCCATTACACAAAATACTCTTAAGATATATTCCAGAGTTACAGATACATTTACATAATTACAGGCTCCCAAAACGTTCAGTAATATATTCTTAGAAACACGAGTAAAATTTAAATATGCAATTTTAAACAAAACAGACATTTTATGAAAATATATTTTATCTTTGAAAAAATAATGTATTACTGTAACGTCGCGTCCTTAATGTCCCTAACAATAGGCTATAGCATATGAAGAAACGTACCGCAATCCATGTATTAGAATAATGTTGCACCAGAAATAAAAAAATTATCACAGGCACGCGTTGCGTAAGTAATGGGAAACTTCCAGCGGTATCATGATCCAACACGAAGCCTCCGCGATACTCCAGAAGAACAGAGTAAACAAGTCCAGTATTTTCTCGGTTAGCATATCGTTGTTTACATTATCGGCTTCCTTTATAAATATAGCCAAGCTGTAGCCTGCAAATTGTTTTACAACGATCAGAGTGCGGTATTAATAGAAGTGTTGTGTTAGATTCTTTGTGTTGCGATTTGTTCTTACTTAACTTGGTGACTGTCAATGTTTGTTCTGTAACAGTACTGTGTGCTGGTGATGTGTATACCATTGGTGAATAAGTGTAACATCAATGTGGTTATTTTTATAGGTGTTAATAAAGGTTGTGACTCTCAGCGGCGTATTTACAAGACGGCCTTGGGGGGGGGGGGGGTCCGGTCGAGTCGGCTTCATGCGAAAGAAAAAAATAATTATGAGTAATCAATATTACTATCTTTAAAGTGGCTGAAAAATGTGTGACAACATCCTGAAATCAATCCCATTAAAGTAAACGGTAATAACACAATAATAATAAACGTTTTTGAAACATGTTTTACAAGATAATTATTGACTAAATTCACTTTTCTGTATCTTGTATGTCAAACGTATCCACAAATGCTGTGTAAGAGACCTGTTTGTATGCTGTATTTAAAAAAGTGTTACTACTACATTTGCGTACATAGCTGAAAAAATAATTTAAAAAAACTAAAAATTAAGAGATTAACAAAATTCCTCAACTTTTTTCGACCCTCTGGGGGGTGGGGGGAGTTCGGTCTGTTCGTCCCCCCCCGTAAATACGTCCCTAGCGACTCTCAATTCTTGTGACGTACAATAATGTATTCCACTGCTTTAAGATCTCGATTGAAGATACAATAAAGTCATCTTGAAAGAATGACAGCATTCAACGGTATTTTTTATTAGTACACTAGTAGTGCAAAAGAGGAACTAGGCACTTATGAAATAACACAGTGTACATAAGTTATAACTTCACTGTAATCTAGTGGCTAATTTTCTCCACTCAAGCTTGGCACAGAAGGTTTGTTTGTACCTCCTCTGTTGAGTAAGAAGCGGATTTCCCAGCCACAAACTTAGCAAAAAGTAGCCGTGTGACAAGACCCCAGGTTCATATAAGGATATCACACTAGGGCACAATCGATAACACCATCTTTTTCATTAACATTGATCGACATTATTAAAAATACGATTTTTGTTTAGTTTCGCAGTGATTTATAAGTAAAACGTTTTACTAATTTTACTGGACAAGCGTAAGACAAAATTATACGTGTAATAATTATTTTTATTTTTGAAGTAAATGAGATGGCTGCAAAAGACTAAGTTCCAAATTATGTTTTAAGCTGTAATGTTTTTAAAATTAAAGTAAATATCTCATTAGATGTTAGAAAAGAGAAAACGGTTGAACATTTAAGTTTCGTTTAACTTCATCCTTTAATCATACGACTTCAACAAGGAAAACTAACTAAAATGTTTTTTATGTTTCTATTTGTTTGTTTGACAGTACACATTTATTTAAGGAAGATTCAGTTCATTTTTTATGACGCGATTTGAATTTCTATAAATTGTATCGACCGCAGATGAACTCAACCTAACCTAATCTAATCTAACCTAGCAGTTTCAAATGCAACGAAATAATCCAAACTCTTTGAAATGAGATTCATTGTTAAAAAGGTTACGAAATGAAGCCGCAAGTAAGAAAACCAAGAAGGAGAACAAAAATAACGTAAGAAAGTTAAATTATTAAAAACATGTACGTAATAGTTTAAGGATTCTGGTGTGGAGATAAAATTGAATGAGGTAAGAAGTAGCGGAGGGGTATAGTTGTATCGGAAACGAATACTAACATTAAAGCGTTCTTTAAGAATTTAATAATCAGAAGTTCCCCATGAATATAAATACACCGTTTAGAATCGTGTTTCTGACAAGTGCTCAGCAATTAATCGTTACCCGCTGACTTGATGAGGACAGTATGAGGATACAGATGTTGAGTGGTCTTGTACCCAACACTTATTGTTGTTGTAAACAAGTGGCTTGTTATTATTAGGTTTAACAGACAACTGTTAGCGCAATAGAGTCGCATGTATATTTAATTGGTACAAACCTGTTATTAAAGAACGGTTTGTATCGCGAACACTGCTTCTAGTTTTACCATCCCAATTAGTAAACTTGTCCGACTTCAGCCTTGGACGGTAGCAGTCTCGTGTTCGCATTCTAGTATGAGTAACTAGACAGAAACACAATGCATTTTTTCTCTTTGTAATCATTATTAAACACAATTAATAATATATGTTTGGTGTACTGTATATTGATTAGCGGGGCGCGCTTAGAATGTTAACTGCGAGAAATTTACACGTGGAATTATTAACGAATACTGTAGCCTATACTGCATTATTTATATATATCAGGTTAACTTTTTATAACAGTCTACACTTAGTCCTTACATAGCACGTGGTATTGATGACATAAGAAGGAGTGAAGGCTCGCTTGCCATATCTTTGCTAAGCAACTGACCAGTTTACTTCAATCATCCGTGACCAGTTCTGGGACTGATTTCTGCCAGTTCGTAACTGATTTCTTGGTAAGGAAATATAAAATGTCTATTAAAAAAGTCACTTTTGTAGAATATTGTTGTCGTCGTTGTTGTTATTGTTGTTGTTGTTGTTGTTGTTGTTGGTGTTGTTGGTGTTGTTGTTGTTGTTGTTGTTGTTGTTCTTCTTCTTCTTCTTATTAGTAGTATTATTACTATTAATGTTAAGTTATTGTCTTTCAGGTTTACCACTGGTCATACTATCTTAGTGGGTGTACGTATAGGACAAACTCTAGCACAGTGCTTCTTTTGGCATATTTTAGTGATCGAACAATTCGGCACGTTTCCAGGATGACCAGTTTTCGGAAGTGAAGCTGTTTCGAAAATTGTCATTTAATTGGTGTTTGGATGTCAGTGATTTGTTCCACTCGTCATGCAATCCGTGTGATCTCCGCATTATTCTTGTTGTTATTATCGATATTGTTGTTGTTGTTATTATTATTATTATGCAAGACTTGTGTAAACTCAATTTACGATTAAGAAAGCAGAGCTTTTTTCTATTACGAAAGTAAAGCTCCCTGGAAGTTTTTTCGTCTAGAGGAGCTGTATCTAGACATTAAAGTTTTCCGCCGATTTTGTTCTTCGTGAGTTTAGGAAATACGAATTATGGAATACCAGTTGTACAATGCGTTCTGTCCATAACGAAATTTTATGGCAAATCCTGGCATTATGTACTACCGAAGCCTTGATAACTACGAATGTAACAAAACTGATATACGAAAACTTGTATTTATCCACTTGAAAGGTTGTAGAAGTGAAAGACACTTTCTTAATCGAATAAGTGAACCGAACCGAAGAGTTAATGTAAGGGTGGCTACAAAGCCGCTAGACAAGAGTCGTGGTTTATAGCTCCAGAATGATCCACAACAAGACGACGTCTAGGAATCGCCAGCAGTCATGTTCTCTAGTGTGGTCACCACATCCTGTCTCACATATCCCGTTATGACAGGATCCAATTAAACTGTGGTTCAAAGGAATAGTATTATCTACCATTTTCACATATTTATTATTGTAATAATAATAGTTCTAGACGCTAAACTCGTTTACTCCCTTTAAATGTAAAATTAATAGGAAGAAGACGTGTCTTCTGATTCCACTCAGAATTACTCTCCTTCATTCTTCTGGCAAACTATATTGACGACTACACGCTAAGACGATTCACACACGGCTCCATTTACAAGCTATAATAACTTCAATCTCTCAAGATACGAATGTCTGAAATGTTAAGAAACGAATAAGGATGAAAAAAGGCAACACAGTAAAACATTTATCATCTTTCGTTGTTAAAAAAACAACTCACACCCAAACAGGGAAGAAGAATTCTACACGACTTTTTCTGCCTTTCTGGGTCTAGAAAACCTTAGCAGACAATACTCTTGTTATTTAAAAATATCTCTCGTCTTCATTGCTGTAGAATCTAGTATTATATAACTTTAACTTTTTTGATTTTAAGTGTCAAAAAAACAAAAAAGATTTACCATTGCGACATGCTTTGTCAAACTTTTGTAGTAGGAATTATGTCGTAGGGCTAAATAAATCAAGTTCAGATATTAATATTCACTTTTCTTTATTCACATCTGATAAGAAAATTATAAAAAGATTGTAAATGTTTCTTCTATTTTGTTTTTCCTGTTCCTTTAATTCCACGTTCCAAAATGTCCTAAAACCCGACTTTAGGGTCCTAATGTCTACCTTGCTCTGGGCGAAAATCTGAAGCCCCCGCATTTCTGAAAGGAAACATATGGGAATGAGTATTTTCAACTTTGATTACACGCCTCCAATCTAATCTGGACCCCCCCCCCCAATGGCTGTATTCTTATCCGCATCACCGAAATGCGAATTATATATTCAAATAATTAATAATAAAGCCTTACGAAAGTAAATTATTTTTATAACCGCTGATTTGGGTTCTCTTGATTTCCCAACAGAATTAGTGTTACTTAATCAATACTAGGGATACAAACAGTATAGCGTATCACATGCAAAGAGACAGACGGGGCAAAGTATTACAGAAACGCGATACAAACTGCACTATATATGCTATCGCTGTCTCTCTCTCGCTCTTGCTTTACTCCCTTCTCATCGTTAAGCGGATTTTACATTTGCCATTAGTTTCTGTTGCTGGCAAAACAGGTTCGACACGCAAGCTCGGCGGTATCTAAGAGAAATCAATTAAATGATTACGACGTTGGGACATTCAATGGCATATTATCAAGCAGTCCCTGTCCGAGATATTTAGTATTTAGTGTACGTTTCCAATTTATATTAACTGTGGATCGGTAGGTGAATGCAAACGAGGTTTTACTACGGTCATATCCGCTCAGTGGGAAACGTATTGTAAACACTGGCCACGTATGAATAGAACGCTTAGGCTTTCGTTATGTAAAGTTGATTTCTGACAATAATAATTATTTATTATTATTATTATTATTATATGTATTACTGAATGTATTATTACTTCTGTAACGCATTAATAATAATATATTATTACATTAAAAGTAAGAGTGGAAGGAGAATAAGTTGACAATGTTAGTGCAAGAAAAGCCATTATGTGATTAAAGAATGGAGCAAGCTCCTGGCCCAGGAGGGATTAGTGTGGAAATTCTGATAAGTGTGGTACTGATAAACTTTACAATACGCGTATGTTGATTTGCATAATAAATAAGTATCTGAATGGAGATATGATAGTCAAAGAGTGTAAAGTGACTTTACATAAAACAAAATCTCATCTATTCATAAAAAAATTGAATAAAAATGTCTGTTTAAATTGTAGAGGATTATCATCGACCAGTACATTAAGTCGGATATATGGAATAAATTATTTGAAATGCTTAAGAAGTTGGGGATAGAGTACTGTGATTATAAATTGATATGGAAACTATACAAAGATGAGAGAGCAATAGCGAGATGCAAAACAGCAAAAGAAAAAGCAAGAATTAAAAAAGGTGTTAGGCAAAAATGCAAACTCTCACCAGCACTGTTTAATGCATGTTGCAACGATACAAATTATAACTGCATAGATAGGTTACATTGAAATTATTACAACAGAGTCTATATATATGGAGGTAGGAAAATTAATTCATTAACACATTAAAATTTACTATTGTCTTATTACTTTATAATATAAAACTGTTTATTAAAAATTTGTCTTTCAATAAATGAGTCTATTGGCTTCTTTTACATATATGTTACTTGTGAGTTGAATTCCAACTGTTTGCGTAGACTCCCGGCGCTCCGCACGCTGCTCGTCGGCAACGCTGCGACTCTGCACGTCGACTGAAGATCAA
Source organism: Magicicada septendecula (assembly GCA_034769895.1). Taxonomy (NCBI): domain Eukaryota; kingdom Metazoa; phylum Arthropoda; class Insecta; order Hemiptera; family Cicadidae; genus Magicicada; species Magicicada septendecula. The sequence continues at coordinate 333,613,688 of CM068370.1, forward strand.
CTACGTCTCGGCACATACACACACTGCGATATGATATTGTTATTGTTTATATCTTGAATACCCTAAATCTCAAGGATCAAAACTGGGTAAAAATAGATCGTATATTAAGCTTACACAAATTCCGGCTTCTTGAAGTGTTCTCGCGTAAACTCAAAACACCACGTTAGATATTTTGGCCCTAACCCGGAAAATCTTCCACTTTACGCGTAAAAGCATTAGAGAATGATCTATTTAAAAATATATGAGTTCTGTAAGTGGTATTGGTTACGAAGAACTCGAACCGTGAACCAACTCCTAAGTCTTAACGAAATCGACTTGTCTTGTCACGAAAATCTCGTGACAGCAAGTTCGTCTTTCTATGGCAAGACTTCAGAAGAAACTGAGCGATGTACACTCGACAGAGCATCGACTCAAATAATTTTTAGACCTTTTGATTGGTTGGAAATCTAGCAACGTCATAGATGAGAACACAGATAGACTAAAATGAGGCTTAAACTCTGTCCGATTCTGCAAAGGCCTGTCTAGATTTAATCAACAAATTTCATTACTTTCTTGGAGATAACGAAAATAAAAGAAGACTGATTTCATTAAAAAAACATAATAAAATTAAATTTGTGGAAAATTGAGAATATGGAAAATGTAGCTTATAACCATGAGAATACCCTATCCAAGTTTCAGAACGAAATGTTAATTTTCAACGAAGTTATTAAATAAAATGTAAATCACACGCGCACCCGCGCACCCGCGCACTTACACACAAATATTTCTCATGAAATAAAATAGAATCAAATTGTGAACATTTTGACATAACATACCTTTTTAAACATAGCTTGGTTCAAAACGTATGACTAATTTACAAAGAAAGAACAAAATCAAATTAAAACATGTCTATGGCCGTCAGAAAATGTGTTATAGCATTAGTATTCCACTTATATGAACGTAGATCCTGTGTACTGTTGCACACACACAGTCCTGTTGATGTATACAGGATGGGCTCGACGTAGTCAACGAAAATTGCAAAGAGGGAATAACAATCCAAGGAGAAAGAATAAACATGCTGCGTTTTGCCGATGATAATGCTGTAGTGGCAGAAAATGAACAGGACCTGAGTAAACGTTTACACAGTATGGATAAAATATTGACCGAAGAATATAATATGAAATGAATAGTACTAAAACCAAAGTTATGATTTGTGGAAGGAAAGAAAATTTGAAGCTAAACACTGTACTGAGAAGAGAAACCCTGCAGGATGTGAGCGAATTTACATACTGTACTTGGGCAGTAAAATTACAAAGAATGACCGAAGTGTATTAGCAGGATAAACCAGGCTAAGATTGCTTTTAACGAAAAATGGAGAATACTAGGAACATGTAACATCTCTCTTAAAACAACGAAGCGTTTCCTAACAGACTTGGGAAGAGTGTTAAATGGAGCATTGTCATATATGGTTGCGAGTCGTGGACAATAGGTATGAAGGAAAAAAGGAAACTTGACAGATGTAAGATATAGTGTTATCGCAAGATGCTAAAAACGAAATGGTCTGACAACATTACAAATGATTTTGTATTCAAGAATATAAAGTAAGAAATTTGATATAAAAATTTAATTGACATTAAAATTCTTTTGGTGCAAATTATTGCTATTGGAATGATGTTCTTTGGAAAATGTTTTACCCGAATTTAAAGTGTTGAATTGTTAGTTAAATTGTTAATTGTTAATTATCAGCAATTCTTTAGTGTTTGTAAGACAGTCAAATTAAAATAACAAAAAAAGTAAAATAAATATTTTTATGGTAGAATATTCAATACGAGGTTTATAATAAGCGTTAAGTTACTTAAATGATGATTATTAGATAGTGTGATGATAATATATGCACACTTGTGGCAAGAGGAATACATGTTTAATATTTTTATGTTTTTTTAAATAAAACGAAATGGTAATGTTTTTAAAGTCATCTTTATTATTTCATCTCACGATACTCTCTCCTATGACGAAATTTAATGTTTATATGTGAAGTAGTGTTTGAACGTAATTCAGATCAGCTCAAATCCCCACAGCAGGGTTGGGTATGTAAATGCATTAGAGATACGTTCAGGACACGAACACGCACGCACACCAGAACGTAACGTCGTAATATATGTCTATATATATATGTGTGTGTGGGGGGGTCTTATTACACATAAGTAATTAAATGTCAACAATAACTAATCTTATTAAGATGTAAGTGATTATGCATGTGGAAAAATCATTTAAGTTTTGAGTTCTTTTCCTGTTACACTTTACTATTCTGAATCACAGACAAAAGACAAATCTGTATATGCCTCTGCAACGATAACCGTACAAGTCTACATTATGTTTTTAAAAATAGGTGTAAGGAGAAATGAAATTTTAGCTCAAAGTTAGTGAAGCTGTAAAGTACGGTTTTCTCAGGTTCAGCCGAAATATGTGAGTAGACTCTATGCATCAGACGAAACTGTACGACACAAGAATGTGGGACAGCAGAAACAGCCGTAGGAGTCGACAAACCAGATCCAATTGCAAACGTCCGTACAAGCAGTGCTCGAGATAAATCAAATCAAATCGCAATAACAAACAATTAACATTCGGCGAATGCAATCAAGTATAACTAGTCACGGGACTGGAAAAATGAGATCAAGAAGGCCATGCCGTGTGACATTGGCCCTTTATAACTGACACCGTCGTGCAATTAATAATGTGTCCGATATTTATCTTCTACCTGCTGCTAAATAATTAATCAGCCCGTAAATAATTAAATAAATACTATGCGTAGACTAGACTCGTGATGAAGCCGTTCAATGACGCGCCACCGCACTCTCATTTGCATACAAAACAACATTGGGCACGACTCGTTATTGTGTTCGTAAACCGGTCGCACTCCATGTACGTCCGTCTGCTAACATTTGGTGACATGGATTTATACGTTCCGTGGCTAGAATTGCCGGAGAAACTAGTTACTGCCGTCACTGATTCGTGCCTGTATCCGTAGGTCGGAGGTACACTGAATGCTCGGATGAAATACAATTTCTACAGGTCATGCGAGGTAATGTGGAAATGACTTGGAGACGGATCCGGAGAGATATGTCAAATAAAACAAATACGGGTAGCAGAAACTGTTTACTTCTACAAATATTTCTTCATAAAAAAAAATTCATTTCTTTAAAAAAAAAATGCATCTATTGACAGTACTTGCAAGGAACGTTTAATATTTTAAAAGTAAAACTGAACTTACCAAGCAAAACAGAATTTTCCCCAGTGGGATGTAGAAATGTTTTTTAAGGTTTCCCTGATCCCCCCCCCCCCCGATGAATCTGCCCTGAATGACTACAGGCTTCAATACCTCAACCATAACCTCTATAATACCTAAGTTTCGAAGGTGATGTTCCCTTAAACATTCCCTTGACATAACAGTGAATCTCAATTTCTTTCTGCTTGAATTGTGCTAAGCTATCTTTCTGCTGTGATCCGGATTACTGACTTACACATAGAAACTGCGATTTCAAAAATAAATAGGAACAAAACGCCAGTCGCGGTAAAGTCATACAGCCGTGGATTTGTTATTTCATGTTAGACATTTTCTGACCACTTCTTCCGTCTGTTCGCACTCAAGAATCGTGTCTTTCAACATCTCACGTTGTCTTCTAGGAACATTCTGGTCAGTCTGGTTTAGTGCACAAGTTTCCAGTAGATCCTTCGGAGGTTAATATGATCACCGATTTGGTCCAAAATTATTCACGGCGTCACTGAAGACTACATTTCAAAGGCAGTCTTCTTTAACAAATTTCTGATATTCCGAAGAACATCATTTCCGCCGCCTGAATTCTGTTAAGGTATCTTTTGTCGTGGTTCAGGTTTCTGGTCCATGAGAAGAGTCTATAGAGCTATTAACTTATTGAACTAAATAGAAACCGTTTTACAATGTTTATCTTTGTCGGAATGTAACTGTAATTGATCAACCTTACACAGCGGTCTTCGCTCGCGTAAAGTCCTGTATGTCAGCTATAAGCCGATCCTCGCTTAAACTTATAATAGTTTACGCCAGGCGCGAATCCACGGGGGATGGAGGAAATCCACCCCCCCAAACGGTAACTTTAGACGAAATCGTCATCGGCATTTTGTGATTGTAGAATGGTTTGTTATTGTGAATATGATGAAAAAATCATATCATACTACACAGGTTCATGCTTTTACTCCAAAGTTACTTTAAATTGTAACTGTACCTTAACAGTGTGTTAATTTTTCTTTGATAAACGTACCGTAAATGAGTAGCCTATTGTATACCGTAAACAGTAAGCGAATATTATTAAAAGAACAATGAACTGACAAACACAGACATGATGTTATACTTGTACGTCTGTAAACTTAGAAAAGGGTTGTTACTCAGAAAATTTCATGAAACGATGTTACAGAACGTCCTACCCGTAAATTCGCACACCAAGTAAATTCTAAAATTATTTAAGATAAGAAATTGTATCACGTTATATTAAGACATTAATCTTTCTGAGAAAGGTTTCTAAAACGTAGGTATTACGGTTATATTTCTTATGTATCAGGTGTGTTGGACGTTAACAAAAAATCAATTTACAACAATTAATTGTTTTTGTTTACGGTACAGGAGAAGAATGCCGTATGAGACTGGTGTACGATGTTCATAGAAAACAAAGTAACTAATGATGAAGTTTTAATAGAACAATATTACAGAAAGCTTCGTTAGAAGGAAAGATCTATTTCTGAGGCACATAACTAGAGACAACAGCAACAGCAACTGCAACGGCGTCAGAGGGAAAGTTTGATAAGAGAAAGGCTAAAAAAGAGTATCTTACAGGTCAAATGACTGGGGAAATGGCTCTTTTATCATACAGGGGAAGTTCTTCTTCTTCTTCTTCTTCTTCTTCTTCTTCTTCTTCTTCTTCCATCCTGGAGTAGGTGTAGACACCTGTTCTAGTCTCAAAAGTTTTATATACCTTTTTAATTTCAATTGTTATTATTTACAAATACTATGAGTTGAATTAAAAATAGGATCATCGTTTTCTAGAGTTTCCTTTATTACGATACTCTGTAGAGCATAAAAACCTGTGACCTTTGTTATAGACTCCTTTCCATGCTAAGAACATGTTCCAATCATCTATTCTTATCTATTCTTATGTTCATCTTTCTCAACAAACCAAAGTTTAAATGGACTCTTTAAGTTCACTCCGTATATCCTCATTGCGAAGCATTTCTAAGCGTGAGCATCCTTTGACGATTCTCAGAAACCTCACTTGTATCGCAGCGATATTATTATACATCTGCCTTTCGTAGAGTCCACCGTACAGCAGAGTAGGTACCGCTATAACATTTAAAATTTTATCTTGGTCACTAGTCTAACTTTATTTTTAATGTTCTTTGAATCGTCCCAGTTATGGACCTAAAGTTATTCACCTTGTTGGCCACATCTCTGTCTAGACCCTAAGGAATATTACATCCCAGATACTGGAAATCCCGTACCTGCAACACATTGTAGTCGTCTTCCACTACTTCGTCCTCACTGGATAACACCCACGGAATGCCATCACTTTGGTTTCCGGCAGGGATATCTCATGTTATACTTCTGGCTCATTCGGAGAAGTTGAAATACAGTTCGTTGTAATTCATCTTCTGTTTCTTGCTGAATAACTTTATCATCTGCGAAAAGCATTATGTTCACAGAGACATCCTCATTTAACTTTGTCCCCTCGTGACAAGAAAGAAAGAAATTATATTAATTCAAACATTTTTAACCATTAAAATTAACACACTGAAACACAAATATTTAAAATTATTTTTGCCATTTTAAAAATCACTACTGTGAGTTAATTAACTAATTGTATTAAACTGAAAAATACGTTTGAATTTATTGTATAAAAATGTGGGGAACTGCAGCCCCATGTATGCACGTGTGACGTGAATGTGGGACAATTGATCAGTCGGCGGTGACTTAATAGAGTCTTACCGCTGACAGTAATGATTTAACTGGCCGTTAATTGTATCCCGACAGAATCTTATTGGTCACGACAATTTAATGGCACACGACGCGTGTGGTGCGGGCACCATTAACGACTCGCCGAGGCCGTTCTAATTTCCGCACATTGTGGCTTTGCTACAACGTACGTCCTTCCCGTATATTATATTAACTGTCAGTGTCACCAATAACAAAGTAAACAGACTTAAATACCCGATAAAAATGTATTTCATCGGTTTAAAATTAACTTTCTTCATCTATATTATGTTTTCCTTCTCATTTTAGACTTAAACCAGGTACGACTTTCTTCTCCGTTGGCTAGTACTCAAATGTCATTTAGTAACACAAATTAAAGTGTTTAACGAGGGTCTGATATATAAAATGAAAAAAGCCTACCTCTGCAGATAAGCCAAACCCACTTTACCCTCACTTTTCGACAGTTCGAAGTGTCGTGATGATTATTCTGAGTTAAAAAATATTTCAGCTGGAGTACCGCAAGGGAATGTTCTTGGGCCTATTCCATACTTGCTGTAAACGGGAGACATTCCGAAATGTGATGGGGTGACAACAGCTACTTTTGCTGATGACACTGCATTACTAGCTACCGGTAACAATGTAGAAACAGCAACAAACAGTCTAGAGATCACTGTTAATAAAAGTCCACTATATGGACAAAAAGTGGCTTATAAAACTAAATGAGATGAGACAAAATATATTTATGTCAACTTCAAAAAAAAAAAAAAAAAAAAAAAAAATAGAGCACTTATCTATTTTAGTAGATAATCAAATAATTCCTCATGAATATTCGGTAAAGTATTTGGGGATGACTAGATGCTAAGCTCGGATGGAAAGAACAAGTAGAGAAAAAACGTGAAGAACTTAGATTAGAATAAAATGTAGTGGCTCTCTGAAGACACTCTGAAGTGTCACTGCATACAAACTGTTATTATACAAACAAGTTTTGAAACCGGTGTGAGTTTATGGTGTACAACTTTGGGGTTGCACAAAGAAATTCAACATCGAAATAATTTAAACTTTTCAAAATAAAATGCTTCGCAGTGTTGTTAATGCATCGTGGTATCTGAGAAATGATGACGTCCATCGAGACCTGAAAGTACCTAGGCCTATGGTTACTAGATCAAACGGTTGGCAGCTAAATATGAACAAAGGTTTCATAAGCATTACAATAATGGAATACTAAAACTTCTTGATAATGTTGGATTTGTTTGGCGATTACAGAGACAGAAACCCTTCTAACTGGTGTAGGAAAGTGAAGTGTTTAAAGACATCTACACATGAACGAAGTGTAAACTATAGTGAGGAGTACGCCAGTGGAAGAACACTGTACACGCTGCTAACATAATTGTAAAAATAAAAATTGGTTGATGGTTTGTAACTAGTTGCAATATGAATAAGTGAAAAAAAGTAACACGAATATATTAATCTTTTCAACAAAGTTATCTCTGCATTTTGTTTCATATGTTCTCTTACACCTCATATTTGCAACTGCTTTGACAACTTGCTTAAACATGTCATGTCTGCTCTTTGTATTTTTCTTTCTTTCTCTTTCACCAGAGTCCATACCTCACGTCCATAAAGAAGATATGGGATAGCCATTATTCTGTAGAAATTCTTCACAGTGTCTTCCTCTACTTTATTTCTGAATCATCTACATAATCCATTCTTACAATTAAATTCGCCAGTTCTATTTTTTATGTGAATATTCCTCTGCTGACAGTAGAACTAGTGATGCTAAGAAGTTGAATGCATTCACCTCTTCTATCTGTTGATGGTAATTCTGTGGGTTCTCGATCTGTAACTGCCTATTTGGGCTATGGTTTTATCTGTAGCATTCTTACGTTAATTTGTTGTTAATAATGTAATAAAATAATTTCATCTATGTGTTAGCTAAGCTCCAAAGAGACATTATCACGTGTTACCATTTAAATTATTATCTTCATCTCTTTTAACGCAGACTTGTTGAAGTGTTAAATCTATCGTGAATCACTTTACACTATAATTTAAACAAAGCACAGGTCAAATACAAATAGTACAGCTAAAAACTACACTTTGTACATACAGCAATGTCAAAAAATGAATAAATAAATGGGTGTGTCATAGGACACAAGCCAGAAGTAAGAACTTCAATGTCGAATGGTGAGTGTAGTTCACGTAATTAGTTATTCAACGTGTGAAAGGTTGCTTGAATGTATTTTGAGAAAGAGAGATTTTGCTATAAAGAATGAAGACTCAAATTAGAGTGAACGGATAATTACATGACACAGGGCATAGGAGTGTTTGTATATATTTTATTATAATAAATCTATATTTACAATGAACATAAATAGAATCATATCACACGTCATATTATTTCCAGTACACATACATATACTAATAATATGTAACAAATAATTTTTTTCAACGTAACAAAAAGATTTTTGGAATATTTAGTTAAAAGGTAGAATGCGATATGCGCAGTACAGTAATTCAATTTTTTCCAAATTATAAAATAGCTAAATTACGAAATTGGGTTTTGAAACATAAAAAACTTCCTGCCAAATGCAATATAAAACCAGAATCAAACCCCCGGATCAACTAAAAAAACGTACAACGTAAACAAAGGTACAAAATTATAGTTTTTCTACATTTCAAACATGTACCCAAACGTTCTCATTGACTGCGTTAATAACGTTACAAATTATAGATATTATAATAAAAAAGTAGGTGTCACCGATTTTAAATTGTTTTTATGAATTAAACAATTGGAAAGTTGTGTAAATATATTAGGGTAATAGTGAACTGAGGAGAAGGAAATGATTTTAAAAGTATTCAGCTCAGTCTCTCAGAATGTTAATAGGCCTACATTTTCTTTTATCATAAATAAAATAACTTTTAATATTTACGTGATTCTTGTAATAGTATTTAAACATTTACAATATGCTCACAGTCTTTAAAATATCATGTTTTACCTAAAACACACATATTTAATGTCTTAGTGGAGAATTTTGGGTAGCTATTTGCCTGACTTGCGACACTGCTTTTTCATGACGCGTTTCATCTTTTCCCGTGACGCTTTGAATCAATTTGCTACCTCAGCAGCGCTAGGTATACGGGAATGAACCGGACACCATAGTTCGTACATGAAGTTCTTAATTCAGAAAAGAGTTATAGATTTTTTTTCATAAAATTGCAGACATCTAAGTAGCAGCTGTTGTTATGTGTTGGCGGTTGGGATAGTAGTGGATTTAGGCGAATACCTGTAAATATTAATAATGATCGTTCAAGAAGTGTTCTCATATCCTTGGTTGCACCAAAAGCCATTCATTTAATTTGTGACTGTTCAATATTCTTTTGTTGTTTTATATTCGAAATTATGTTAAGCAATTGGACTATATGAGTAGTTAGTTTGGGTCTGACGTAAACCAATTAACTTTCATTATAAAACGTTTGTAGTTTAGACGTTCACCAAAAGTGACAACTGTTTATCAGGCCCTTCTCACGCGTATTGTCTACCTACCTACCTACTTACCGCTCAACTCTACAGCTCTTGGAGAATAATAGCCTCCTCCCACGTCTTAATCTTCTCTCACCACCCCTTCACTTTCTTTGTCTTCAAATCTTCCAATACACAGTCCATCCATGACAATCATGGGTTCCCCTCTTTTTGTAAATATAAAAGACATAAACCCTTTATCACCATTTCCCTTTTTTACAAATCTTAGTGTTACCGTATTAATTAATTAATATCTCGATTACAACAATTTCACCCATTATAATTTTTATCAATTTGTCCGAAAATATTCCCCAAAATTTTTCTTTCTAACATACTTGAAGCATGTTGGGCGGTAGCATGCTGAATAGCTTCTACGTATAAATTTGTATTTTTTACACGTACTATGCAGGGTACTTTTTTGTCAGCCACGATGTGTCTGAACGCGTTTCAGGTTTTCTGGTACAAAAATACTATAAGAAGATTTGACGTCATCAAAGCAGAAAATAGACGAAAATTGGATCGGGCATGGGTTTAGGCAATGTTTCCTGTATAAACAAATGTATTTCTTCATATGCGGTGGTCATACGAGTAATGATTTGATCAGTTTCCTTTTGCCAAATCGCATCTTTACAATTTAGATATTTGCGCGTACGAGGCAGCGAGCTCCCGTGGCTCATCTATTCAACTATGTATTCATGACGCTTTGACTTTATTGTAATTTAACCACGTTTATCTACCACCGAGTTTAAATAGTGTGAACTAAACGTAAAGTTAACCAAAGTTAAAGGAGACTCCAGAGCAAGAGGAAAAGTTACTCCAGAGCAGTGGAGAGCCTGACTGCAGTAATTCTGATTGTGGAGTTGCTAAATCCTTTTCATTAAAGCTGGGGTCGGTGACTGAACAGTGCACTCCCCTATTTTGTAAGGATGTGAGTGGTGGGCTGCTGGGTTCACCTGTAAGAGAGGGGAGGATTACACGGTTCTTTAATTTAAACCGTACATAACAAACTTGTCTGTTTCCTTTATTTCTTTACTCACCTTCTAAGTAGCCTGACTATGCTCCGTCTTCTATGACATTTATAGGTTTTTGGCGTGAAGGGATACAATTTTTATATAATTTTCTTTTTCACATCACAACAGCATACATTTTTGGGATCGGGCGCGGAATAAAGAGATAAGAATTCGGTTGAAGGTCGCAGGCGTTTAGGACAAGATAGGATATTATTTTATACCCCAGTGCTTCCCTTAGGATTAACGTAGGCCTAATTGACCTTGTAATATTAATATTTTTCTCTACGAAGGTATAATATTAATTATAAATTATAACGGATAACTACCAGTTGCCCACATCTACTTTGGAAAGGCAACTGATAGAGTGAATAGGGGCAGGATGTGGGCAATAATGGAAAAGAAAGGGATCCACCTCATAAGAGCCATAGAAAATCTTTATGTAAAAAACAAAATCTTAATTGAGACTGTAAAACAGACCACAACTCCTAGTGAGGGCGCGATCAATTGTGAAGAACGACAAGCGTGCCTATTATCACCTTCTCTTTTTAATTTATACGTAGATAATGTCATACACATTTGCCAGATGAACCTTTCACAACATTTGTGATTGGTAACTCTGCAGTTGACACGTTATTTTCTGATGACCGTAACTCGGAAAGCGGTTTGCAGATGGCTGTACACTCGTTGAGTCGAATCTTCAATGATTTCGGTTTACAGATCTCATTAAAGACCAAGTTGACGCTTTTCATGTAGCTGACCCCATATATTCTTCATGGGCTGAATGTTATGTGTATATGCTTGATAGGATTGCCCAGTACCGGCTAAAATGGTTGGAACGTTTTAACCGAAAGGATGACTGTCGCATCCCCAAACAACTGTAGAACTATAAGCCAAAAGTGCGGAGAGGTGTGGGGTGTCCGTCGCAGTGATCAGCTCTAGTCTGTGTGCTTGGTACCGGAACAAACAATTTTTGGATTAATCACTGGTGAAGACGGTGATGTTGACTCCTCAGCCAGCTTGTACTGTATTTGCTTTGATAATTTATTACGTATCTTTACCAACAGATGAACACCCATATTTGTTCTAACTTTCCATCACCGTCTACTGACAACTCGTTTTCCTTGTGGCGTGCCCGTCTGGGTAATCTATTGTGCAACATTTTCACATGTTCCCTTCAGCGTTCCCATTTCCTTCATTATACAATTGTATCCCGACTCCACGTTGCTTCTTAATCTGTCTCCCAACAAACACCTACAATTCTTTGCTGTTGATTAGTTGATAGTGCCCACGTGTCCCTTCTATTCAGCATTATTGAAGCTCCTAGTAAATTATATAATTTTGTCTAGAAGACCTATTTAGTTTGTCCTTAGAAGTTCTACTAACAGTGCCATAAGTTTACTTTTCGTATTCATTATGTCTCTACCACTACCAAAACTAACTGAGTAGGAACCGCTACGTATCTTGCTACGTGAGTAACTAAATTGGCTGATTTGCTTTAAGTATTTGGTATTGAACAGAAAATGTTGTTGTAAAGGTCAAGACATTCGTTTTGTATAGCCTATAGAGATTTTCATTTTACGTTCCTTGCTTACTGGATGAATCTGATATACTGCATGTTGTAATTTCTCTTCATCTCTTTAATTATAATCACACTAGCAAGTATCTGACGCCATTAAGCATTTCTGTTAACATTGTCTTCACTTGGCTACATGATTCGTGTTCCGAGCCTCAAAACTAAAAATTTTTAGCATGGTGTGTGTTAAAACGCGAAGCCGTTCTCATGGATTCGTATCTGCTGGAAATTAATATTTCTTCGTTGGCTGTTGCAGACACGATAAATGAGACAACAAACACATGATATTCTACTCCGATAGAGACCATATGTGTGCTAAATGGTAACGTTAACTCGTGAAGCCAACAAGCAATTATTACACTGTTCGTGTTTCGTAAGAGGAAACGCATCCGGTCAATTTATTTACATTAATAAAGACAATAATTGGCGCGTTTACGTAATTCTCATGACACACGAATTTCGCTGCAACTGAACTGATGTAACGCAACGCAGTTCAACAATTCAACAACTATAATGCGGCCGAATGATCCTGATTAATTTGTTTTTCTACTAAACGATATTAATTTTCCTTTTCAGGTCAACGTACTACCAGCAGGCAATGTTACCTTAACAGGCAAACATTTTTATTAAGTCTTTTCTGTATAGCGTGGCTCTGTGTAGTTTCGAATTTTGGACCACTCGGAAGACAGGTAGGGAAATATTAGGGTGGTTCCGCTTACATTCCTCACGGAGTCCACCTCTTCCTTCTTGGTCTACCCAGGGGAAGACTATCTAGACAGTCTGTACAAGACACTAACCTGTCCGATTGTGCTGTACGGATTTGAGGCGCAAATGTCAAGAAACAGGACTCCAACAACTCGTCGTTTTTGAATGGAAAGTCTTGCGGAAGATTTTCGGCTCAATACGGGATCCAATAACGGGCGCATGGCGAATTCGACACAACCGGGAGCTTGAAGAACCTTACAACAACGACACGTATATTTGTGGAAATTGTGCGTAGGAGGAGGAGAACATGCGGGAGGAGAAGCGATGGTCCGTGAAAATGTTGGAGGCATCTTTATTGTTAATATTAAACTAATTTTTATACAAAGAAATGATTACTTTCATAAACAATTAACTGTAACGTATGTTGTGTTTGCTTTGTTTAATGGTACTTAATGTACTGTCTACAGACATAGCGTAAAAAGTAATATGAGGTTCAAAGAAATCTCTTTCATTGAATATGGTAGACATTTTAGTTAGATTGATCAAAAGAGTAAAATAAAACGCTTTCCTGCCGTCTTGACGAAGTGAGAGCGATGTTACTTTTGTCGCGCTTGCGCTTTTGTTGTACACATTGTATCACAGAATTTTTTCTATCCATGTAGACATATAATAAATATTGCAAACTCAACAAGCAGAACTATATAGAAGGAATATATAAATGTAAATATTGTAGCGTGACAGAAAATCCACTACATTTTAAGTCATGTGAAATCATAAAGTTTAATTACACCAACAAATGTTATAATAATATTGAATGACATTTAAATAAATCAGAGGAATGAACCACAATAAAATAAAAATCCTCACTACATTATATATAAAAACCACTGTTTAAAAAAACCAAAGAAAGTATCGAAGCAACTCATAGTATAATATCAGTAAGTTACCCAGGAAGCTCAGAGCAGTAAACCAGTTATATAAGACCATATCTAGAAAAAAGAGACTCAATTAAAGAGTGGTGAATACCAAAATATCCCAAAATCAAGAAGAGGGAAGAGTAAAGTTTGTGAACAGGAAGAAAACAATACCCTGAAACCTGTATAGAAGAATAAAGTCAGTTCAGTGAATAAATTAAATACTCCAAACTAAACCTCAGTCGTGATAACACCAAGTACCTTGGTTTACCCAAGAATGAGGAAGGAAGAACAGAAGAGTGAAGACTAGACGAGGGACAAGAATGAAGACTAGAAGAGGGACAAGAATGAATACCAGAAGGAAGATACGAAGAAGGACAAGAAAGAAGACAGGAGGAGAGGAAGAAATAGTATGAAAGAAACACCGTAGTAAAACCTATTATTATATAAACTACTATCAATCCCAAACCCACAAAAAAACTATGCAAAAGAAAGTATAACATACCCAAAATCTTATAAAATGTAATTATTGAGAAAACTAAAGTGTTGTATAGCGTTATAAGAAGTGAACCGACTAAAGCTATTGTGTAATAAAGAAAATAAACTAGTCTTAACAGTCCATGATCACTAAAGGTCTGGTCTGAGATAATAAGACTCAAAATATCAGAACCAACAGTGAAAGTGAATTTGTGTAAGTGTTTTTAAAAAAATGCAATAAACTTAAAGTTGGTGATACTATAACTTAGTAGTATGCTATATCACAACTTTAAAATCCAATAATAAACAGCATAATAAAATAATAAAATGGAAGGTTTCCAGTATTTTATTATTTTAATGTAAATCTTTATTTACAAGACATTTGTAAAAAATGATAATAAATAGAGTATGGGAGTTAATGTTTACTGATGTAGGGGATCACAATAATAATGGTCTAAACCAGAAAGGACTGGTACTAATATAGTATGAATAAGTGTAACATGTTTAAATAGACTGTTATTTCACAGTCCTAAAATCAATGTGTAAATAAATGTATTTGTAAGGTTTATTAGAAAATAAGATTTATGTTATGTGTTTTAAAAAGAATTATGTTTGATAAATAATAACCTACATACCAGTAATAATGTTCTAATAGGTATGCTATGTTAGCTCAAAAATGGTTAAAAGATATATGTTCAAGCCATATCTGCAATGTGTTCAATTGTGCAGATTGCTAAACAATGTTCATAATTATTTATTTTAATAACTGTAGTGTTAATTAACTACTACAGCACACAATAAGTTATAAACCATGTTATTTTCATATAATTGTAATTATGTAAAGTCAGAGGAGGAATTAAGTTTAAATTATTTGAGAAGGAAAGAAATATAAAATTCTAAAATCTAGGCCATTTGGTGAAATCAGAGAACCAATATAAAATAGTATAATTCACTTATAAATCCTGTAAACTACCAAGATTTATATAAGATAACACAATTAACCACTACTAGGAATGATCCTATGAATTAAAATGATAATAAGGAAATATACCTTAACATTTTGTAAGTTTTCAAAATATATAAATTAATTAATTTTAAAGAGCAATGTCAAATTTACAGATTAACACAAAAAACCAATTCAAAGGTGTAATTTATATGTATTTAAGGAAAGGAAGAGGAATGTGAATAATTAAAATTTATTATAATATAATTAATAATATTTAAAATGGAGGGAATTTTGTATAAAGACGGAAATCCAATTTTGAGCCTATATTTCCATAAAGTAAAGAAATTTGTTAATTTTCACAAAATGTCTACCGATATGGACTATAATACATCAATTTAAAGGGAATGAGATGATTAAACCAATAATAAGGTTAATAATTCATAAAAGTGAGGAATAAAATAGATAAATTCCATACATAATGTAATATTTTATCATATGTATGGGAAGTCGAAAAATGTTAACAATACTTTTTCAAAGATTAACTGGGCCAGATTTATGACCAAGTTAATTAGTCTTTTGTTGAATATCAAGCTGGACAGTTGTGTGAAGAACGTTTCTTAAAATCGAATTGAAAATGATACTAGTGTTTAGCCATTGAAATCAGTGAAACGAGAGTTAGGCGGTTTAAACACTTTTTAAAGCTAAAGCTGTTAATACATTCACGACAATAGTGAAAACAAACACTTAACTACATAATACGAGTGATAGAAACAAGTAAAACACTATATTTCAACTGATTTATTCTGCAAATCCTAACCAATAACTTGAGAACTTAACCGCAGAAGTTGAACACATAGAAAATAAACTAACTAACACAAGTTTACACAGAACACTTCACCAGAATACACCAAAAAGATTAACAGACATATTACACCAGTGCGGGGACATTTTAGACCTTGATGAAGGTAATTTTATAGTAATTTTCTGACACGACGCATATGCAGTAACCAAGACCAACTCGAGTAGCGGCCATCTTGAAAACGAAGTCGGCTAACCATATCGCAGTGACGTCAGTCTTCATTGGTTTGACAAAACATTTATATTCAAATATTATATACTGAAATTATTTACATACTATTGAATAGTAATTATTGTATTTATTTTTAATTGTTAATGTTATACTTTCTCGTCACCCTTCTCTGACTATTAATCCATAATCGCTCAAAGAACCTGTCTTTTAATATAATATAACATAAAATTTTGTTCTGTATGACACAATCGATAATTCCTGAGACAGAGTCGATAATTGCTCTCCATCGATAAAATATCGATTATTAATTTAAAATTGTCAATAAATCTTTATATTTCCATTATTTTGTATCTGTACTTATTTCACAGGGTAATTTAAGGGTATTTATAAGGCTGAAGGAATTAAGTGAGAAGAATATATTCTATTTTGAACAAGATATTGGACCAGTCAGAAAAGTCACCAATCGATTATTACCTGGAGTTAATCTACTTAACTCCAGACTTGGTGCAAATCTTCAAGAAGTGCTCGACGGTCAATAAATACCTACCTGTTATTAAAATTTTACCAGAACCTTTTAAAAAACAGATTTATCTCTTATACATACCTCTATAAACAATAACAAAATTATTTTATTATTTGAAAATTCTATAATTAGTGAATTTTCCGTATACATTTTATTCTTTTGTAACGACCGGCATACAGCGGTCTGGTGACCAAGTGGCTAGCCCAAACAGTGGGGCTTGATTTGATAACAGCCATATACAGGGTCCTCTTACAAAGTGGCGTCCAACTTAGAGGGCTTGAATAGATAAGCCTGGCAGAGGTTATCCAGTCAGGAGAAGGGCAACAGCGATAAATCAAAATGGCAAAACTTACAGAAGATGAGAAGTTAGACAAATTGATGGAAATGATAATACAGTTTGGAAGTAACATGGAATTCTTGGTGGCGAGCGGTCTGCCATTTAATATACTGGTCGGGTGTGATGTGCTTAGGAGAAATTCCGCCATCATTGATCTAAGAACTGAAACATTATCACTGTTTTCTAACGGACATACTTGGACGGCGAACTTGGTGGGTAGTGACCAAGTCGTTCCCGATAGTATCCATCAGCAAATCCGAAAAATTAATTACATCCAACCAACATCCATAATTGAACAGAGAATAGACGACACTTCCAATGAAGATTTATGGTCGCAAAAAATCCAGGAGATCAGGGATTTCCGGAGCGGTATAACTGGCGAAGGTTTAACAACAAACCAAGCGAACAAATTAATAGACATATACAATAAATATAAATCAGTCTTTTCTGATGAGCCCGGTAAAGTGAAGAATTTCCAGTGTACTCTACAATTCCGAGACACTGTAGACTTTAACCGGAAGTCTTACCCCATTGCGCAATCACGAAAGCAAGCAGTAAGAGCTGAAATAGAGCAAATGATTAACCGTGACATTATAGAGAGTAGCCATTCCCCTTATACAAGTCCTATCGTGGCTATTCCTAAGAAAAACGGACAAGTCCGTTTATGTTTAGATGCGCGCGAAATAAATAAGATGATAATAAATGACAGGACTTCGCCCGGTGAGATTGAGGAGATCTTAAAACGGTTCCACGGTACCAAATACTTCACTACCTGGGATACGGTGTGCGGGTACTGGCAGGTGGAATTACATCCACAGAGTCGCCAGTATCTGGCCTTTATATTCGAAAGGCGGAACTACCAGTTTAAGAGGTTGCCCTTCGGACTGGTAAACTCAGTCGCAGTCTTTGTGCACTGCATGGATCAAATACTTGGCCAAGAAGCACTAAAATTCACCACCGTATACGTCGATGACTTGCTAGTGTCCTCAGAAACTTGGGAGGAACACTGCTACCGTGTGGAACACGTCTTACAGAAGCTAGCAGCAAACAATATTACTCTGAAGTTAGCAAAGTCTCATTTTATTGCTAAAGAGATACAATTCTTGGGCTTCATATTAAATGATAAGGGAATCTCACCGTCGGCTGAAAAAATCGAAGCAATTCAGAACTTTCGTACACCTAAGAATCGAAGGCAGTTACAGTCGTTCCTGGGACTCTGTAATTACTACCGAAAGTTCCAGGAAAAGTACTCCGAACTGACTGCCAGATTTCAGCCGCAACTGTCATCTAAAAATAAATGGATCTGGGGTAATGAACAACAAAACATATTGACTCTTATAAAACAAAAATTCCTTAAACACATTATACTCCGCCATCCAGATTTTAACAAGCCTTTCTTTCTTAATTGTGATGCCAGTGACATCAGCCTCGGCACTACTTTATATCAAGAGGATGAGGAGGGCGAGCATCTTGTAATCTGTTTTGCCAGCAGAGCTCTGAACCAGAGTGAGAAAAACTATCATGTGACAGAAAAGGAGTTATTGAGTGTCGTGTTCGCGTGCGGAAAGTTCCGTACATATATTCTTGGTTATCCCGTTACCGTCCGGACAGACCATAAATCTATCTCGTTCCTTAAGAGATGTAAGCTGAGCCATGGAAGGTTAACGCGGTGGATACTATTGCTGCACGAATACGACCTTAAGTGGGAGTATATCCCCGGAAGGAAGAATGTCGTCGCGGACGTATTGTCTAGAGTTGACATTGACAAGCAGACGTTCGAGGGGGAGAAGGAGAGTATTCTGAAGGTGTACCATATTCTCAGCAGCAGCGCCGGTCTACAATCAGTTCTAGAACAACTAAGCACACACCAACAAGCTGACCCGAAATTAATTACTATTATCTCAAGATTGGAAGCAGGAGATGAGACAATATCCAAATATTACACTATACATAAGGGAATCCTGTTTTCCAAACCATCATTATATAAGGAGGAATGGAAGGTAATAATTCCGACCCATATCGAGAAAGAGATAGTGATCAGTTATCATGTTCGATATGGGCATATGGGCGCTTTAAAGGTGGTAAAGGCCCTGGAAGAAAGCTGCTATATCAAGGACATCAATCGGAAGGTACGGAGGTATATTAGAAACTGTCGCATCTGCCAACTCGTAAAAACTAATAACGAGAAAAGAGAAGGGCAGATGATTCCAATAACATCGCAGTCTAAACTTGAGAAGGTATTCCTGGATATCTGCGGGCCATTTCCCCGCAGTGGAGGCCGCCACCGATACAAATATATCGTCATCATTATGGACCATTACACCAAGTTCGTTAAGCTATACCCAGCGAATCGGGCGACTACGAATAAAGTTCTTAATATCCTGATCGACCAGTACTTCCCAACCGTCGGAAAACCGGTATCGATCATAACCGACCACGAAACGCAATTCAAGGGGAGAAAACGGCGGGATACACTGCTGTCAATGGGGGTTCACACATACAAGACATCCGTATACCATCCAAGCAGTAACCCGGCCGAAAGAGTCTTGCGAGAGGTGGGGCGCCTATTAAGAACGTATTGCCATGATCAGCAGAGAAGGTGGCAAGAATATTTGGAGGCTACTGAAGAATTCCTCAACCTGGCCTACCATCCTGCCATAGGAATAACCCCATACTCAGCAATGTACGAGAGACAACCCCCTAGAGAGATTGAAGATATCTTGGAGTTCCCCAGAGAACATAAATATAGATTTGATAAAATTCAATTTTGTAATAAGGTGGCCGAAGATCAGGAGAAACGGCGGAAGAAATACAATAAAAATATGGGTAAGGTTATTCATTATACCGTTGGAGAGAAGGTGTTGTTGAAGAATAGGGAATTACCCAGTTCCTTAGAGGGGATAACAAAAAAGTTATTGCTCCTGTATACTGGTCCCTATATCGTCTCAAAGGACAATAACAACAACACCTACGAAATCAAGGAAATGAGTTCAAATAAAGTCAAGGGTGTCTTTAACCAGGCATCCATGAAGAAATTTTATGATTAAAAACCTCTAAATTCTAAACATAATGTAAGCCAATTACATACAATTTATTTGAGAAGAAACAATTTTGAAAGAAGATATGCATAAGAAGAAGTCAGAATAAATCAGCCAAATTCTAAAAAGAAATATAAGCACATATTATCTACAATTATTAGAAAATTTTATGGCAAGAATATAAGAAGAATTAGAATTCAAGACCCCTAAATTCTAAACATAATGTAAGACTATTACATACAATTTATTTGAAGAGAAACATATTTTGAAGGAAGAATAACAAGAAGAATTTTGAAATAAACAGCCAAATTCTAATAAGAAATATAAGCACATATTATCTACAATTATTAGAAAATTTTATGGCAAGAATATAAGAAGAATTAGAATTTAAAACCCCTAAATTCTAAACACAATGTAAGCCAATTACATACAATTTATTTGAGAAGAAACATATTTTGAAGGAAGAATAACAAGAAGAATTTTGAAATAAACATCCAAATTCTAAAAAGAAATATAAGCACATATTATCTACAATTATTAGAAAATCTTATGGCTAGAAGATATATAAAATAGAATTTAAAAAACCCCTAAATTCTAAACACAATGTAAGCCAATTACATACAATTTATTTGAGAAGAAACATATTTTGAAGGAAGAATAACAAGAAGAATTTTGAAATAAACATCCAAATTCTAAAAAGAAATATAAGCACATATTATCTACAATTATTAGAAAATCTTATGGCTAGAAGATATATAAAATAGAATTTAAAAAACCTCTAAATTCTAAACACAATATAAGCCAATTATATACAATTTATTTGAAGGAAATTATTTGAAAAGAAGAATAATATAAGAAGAGTTTGGACTTAAACAACCAAATTCTAAAACAAAGGTAAGCCCATCTTACATAGAATAAAAAATATATTTGAAGGAAATTTTATGGCAATGATAGAAGAAGAGTTTAGAATTAAAAACCTCCAAATTCTAAAAAGAAATATAAGCACATATTATCTACAATTATTAGAAAATTTTATGGCAATGATAGAAGAAGAATTAGAATTTAAAACCCCTAAATTCTAAACATAATGTAAGACTATTACATACAATTTATTTGAAGAGAAACATATTTTGAAGGAAGAATAACAAGAAGAATTTTGAAATAAACATCCAAATTCTAAAAAGAAATATAAGCACATATTATCTACAATTATTAGAAAATTTTATGGCTAGAAGATATATAAAATAGAATTTAAAAAACCTCTAAATTCTAAACACAATGTAAGCCAATTACATACAATTTATTTGAGAAGAAACATATTTTGAAGGAAGAATAACAAGAAGAATTTTGAAATAAACATCCAAATTCTAAAAAGAAATATAAGCACATATTATCTACAATTATTAGAAAATTTTATGGCAAGAATATAAGAAGAATTAGAATTTAAAACCTCTAAATTCTAAACACAATGTAAGCCAATTACATACAATTTGTTTGAGAAGGAACATTTTGGAAGAAGATATATAAAACAGAATTTTGAATGTAAACCAACCAAATTCTAAAAACAAATGTAAGCCCACTTTACATAACCAATATTTGAAGAAAAACTTTATGGCTATAATATAATAATAAAGAAGGAGAGAATTTAGAAATAAAACCATCTAAGGTCAAAAACAAATAAGGACAGCTTACTAAATATTTATTTGAAGAGAAACATTTTGACAATAATACCAAGAGAGTTTAGAGAAATAAAACCAGCCAAAACACATGTAAGCCCACCTTACATACAAATTATTTGAGAAAACTTTATAGAATAACATAAGAAGAGTGAATTTTGAATTATGAATAAATCAAGTTTCCCAACCCAAGTATAAGTACAACTTACCAACCAATTATAAATAAAACACTATGGTGAGATAAACTGATGAGATTTCATACCATATTTATGGTAAGCATAGAAGATAATTACCATGGTAACAAAGGATCATAATGGGATGAATAAAAGGAAACAGATTTAGAATTAAAACAAATAATTCTAGACAGTATAATCATGTCTAAGTTCAATATGAAGAGTAAAAACCTTTCCGTAAAATGGTGTTGAAGGAAATAAAAAAGATAAAATTCTTTAATACGATTTGAGTGATTGAATAAAATAAAGTACAAAAACTTCTTTGGAATTATGAGAGTATGAAACTGTAAAGTGGTATGAGGAGAAATTATGACCTCATTATAATATTAATAATAAAAAAAAACCATCATTCACAAGTATAATAGCAATGACCGGAATAATGTGAAAATAATGTCAAAGATTTATGTAATTAAACGAATTAATATAAAATGATTTATGAATTAAATGACAATTATGATAATGACAGTTATAAAAATTCTAGAAAATAGAACAAGTGGAAATTTTAAGAACGATGAAACAGTCTAAAAATGTCATAAAGATATGCTACTATAAATAATGCAGATTATAATGAAAAAACCAGAAGGTAATAAATAATTTATAACCAAAAGATTTATATGATAAGAAAAGTTGAAAAATGTAATAATAGAAGAGCTTCCTACCATAATATCAAATGAAGGAAATATCCAGATAATGAGTCAGAAGAACAACTGAGATAGAAATATTAAAATCTCTGAGAAGTATAATAAGTAATAAGTGAAGTATCCCAAAGATATTTTTTAAATAGTAACAAATGTGTACTATTCTGAATAATTTTTTTAATCTGTCTGAAGATAATTCCAGCAGGATTAATATGTTTTTTGAGCAGAGATGATTTGCCTCTGAACTCAAATATGTGTGAAGTATTGGACAGCAGAGGAAAGTAGCGTACAGTGAGGCACTGAACTGAACCAGCTCACAAAGTAGGGAACGATAGCGAGAAAATATCCCAAGGAGAAAATACTAAGAAGAAATATAAAAATGAAATAATAAATATGAAACTCAGAAGACTATTACTATCAAGGAAGATCAAGTGAGAATGATATAAACTCAAATATAAATAAGAAAATTTTAAAATGGAAGGAAGTCCAAAATAATAACAAACTTAGAATAATTATCATAAGCAATTGTTTCAGACAAAGCAAGTATAGTCTGAAAAAATTACTTCTGGAGAAGGGCAGTCTGTAGCGTGACAGAAAATCCACTACATTTTAAGTCATGTGAAATCATAAAGTTTAATTACACCAACAAATGTTATAATAATATTGAATGACATTTAAATAAATCAGAGGAATGAACCACAATAAAATAAAAATCCTCACTACATTATATATAAAAACCACTGTTTAAAAAAACCAAAGAAAGTATCGAAGCAACTCATAGTATAATATCAGTAAGTTACTCAGGAAGCTCAGAGCAGTAAACCAGTTATATAAGACCATATCTAGAAAAAAGAGACTCAATTAAAGAGTGGTGAATACCAAAATATCCCAAAATCAAGAAGAGGGAAGAGTAAAGTTTGTGAACAGGAAGAAAACAATACCCTGAAACCTGTATAGAAGAATAAAGTCAGTTCAGTGAATAAATTAAATACTCCAAACTAAACCTCAGTCGTGATAACACCAAGTACCTTGGTTTACCCAAGAATGAGGAAGGAAGAACAGAAGAGTGAAGACTAGACGAGGGACAAGAATGAAGACTAGAAGAGGGACAAGAATGAATACCAGAAGGAAGATACGAAGAAGGACAAGAAAGAAGACAGGAGGAGAGGAAGAAATAGTATGAAAGAAACACCGTAGTAAAACCTATTATTATATAAACTACTATCAATCCCAAACCCACAAAAAAACTATGCAAAAGAAAGTATAACATACCCAAAATCTTATAAAATGTAATTATTGAGAAAAATAAAGTGTTGTATAGCGTTATAAGAAGTGAACCGACTAAAGCTATTGTGTAATAAAGAAAATAAACTAGTCTTAACAGTCCATGA
Organism: Magicicada septendecula; assembly: GCA_034769895.1. NCBI lineage: Eukaryota > Metazoa > Arthropoda > Insecta > Hemiptera > Cicadidae > Magicicada > Magicicada septendecula. The sequence goes on from CM068370.1 coordinate 333,637,670, forward strand.
TTACTAAAGGTCTGGTCTGAGATAATAAGACTCAAAATATCAGAACCAACAGTGAAAGTGAATTTGTGAAAGTGTTTTTTAAAAAATGCAATAAACTTAAAGTTGGTGATACTATAACTTAGTAGTATGCTATATCACAACTTTAAAATCTAATAATAAACAGCATAATAAAATAATAAAATGGAAGGTTTCCAGTATTTTATTATTTTAATGTAAATCTTTATTTACAAGACATTTGTAAAAAATGATAATAAATAGAGTATGGGAGTTAATGTTTACTGATGTAGGGGATCACAATAATAATGGTCTAAACCAGAAAGGACTGGTACTAATATAGTATGAATAAGTGTAACATGTTTAAATAGACTGTTATTTCACAGTCCTAAAATCAATGTGTAAATAAATGTATTTGTAAGGTTTATTAGAAAATAAGATTTATGTTATGTGTTTTAAAAAGAATTATGTTTGATAAATAATAACCTACATACCAGTAATAATGTTCTAATAGGTATGCTATGTTAGCTCAAAAATGGTTAAAAGATATATGTTCAAGCCATATCTGCAATGTGTTCAATTGTGCAGATTGCTAAACAATGTTCATAATTATTTATTTTAATAACTGTAGTGTTAATTAACTACTACAGCACACAATAAGTTATAAACCATGTTATTTTCATATAATTGTAATTATGTAAAGTCAGAGGAGGAATTAAGTTTAAATTATTTGAGAAGGAAAGAAATATAAAATTCTAAAATCTAGGCCATTTGGTGAAATCAGAGAACCAATATAAAATAGTATAATTCACTTATAAATCCTGTAAACTACCAAGATTTATATAAGATAACACAATTAACCACTACTAGGAATGATCCTATGAATTAAAATGATAATAAGGAAATATACCTTAACATTTTGTAAGTTTTCAAAATATATAAATTAATTAATTTTAAAGAGCAATGTCAAATTTACAGATTAACACAAAAAACCAATTCAAAGGTGTAATTTATATGTATTTAAGGAAAGGAAGAGGAATGTGAATAATTAAAATTTATTATAATATAATTAATAATATTTAAAATGGAGGGAATTTTGTATAAAGACGGAAATCCAATTTTGAGCCTATATTTCCATAAAGTAAAGAAATTTGTTAATTTTCACAAAATGTCTACCGATATGGACTATAATACATCAATTTAAAGGGAATGAGATGATTAAACCAATAATAAGGTTAATAATTCATAAAAGTGAGGAATAAAATAGATAAATTCCATACATAATGTAATATTTTATCATATGTATGGGAAGTCGAAAAATGTTAACAATACTTTTTCAAAGATTAACTGGGCCAGATTTATGACCAAGTTAATTAGTCTTTTGTTGAATATCAAGCTGGACAGTTGTGTGAAGAACGTTTCTTAAAATCGAATTGAAAATGATACTAGTGTTTAGCCATTGAAATCAGTGAAACGAGAGTTAGGCGGTTTAAACACTTTTTAAAGCTAAAGCTGTTAATACATTCACGACAATAGTGAAAACAAACACTTAACTACATAATACGAGTGATAGAAACAAGTAAAACACTATATTTCAACTGATTTATTCTGCAAATCCTAACCAATAACTTGAGAACTTAACCGCAGAAGTTGAACACATAGAAAATAAACTAACTAACACAAGTTTACACAGAACACTTCACCAGAATACACCAAATAGATTAACAGACATATTACACCAGTGCGGGGACATTTTAGACCTTGATGAAGGTAATTTTATAGTAATTTTCTGACACGACGCATATGCAGTAACCAAGACCAACTCGAGTAGCGGCCATCTTGAAAACGAAGTCGGCTAACCATATCGCAGTGACGTCAGTCTTCATTGGTTTGACAAAACATTTATATTCAAATATTATATACTGAAATTATTTAAATACTATTGAATAGTAATTATTGTATTTATTTTTAATTGTTAATGTTATACTTTCTCGTCACCCTTCTCTGACTATTAATCCATAATCGCTCAAAGAACCTGTCTTTTAATATAATATAACATAAAATTTTGTTCTGTATGACACAATCGATAATTCCTGAGACAGAGTCGATAATTGCTCTCCATCGATAAAATATCGATTATTAATTTAAAATTGTCAATAAATCTTTATATTTCCATTATTTTGTATCTGTACTTATTTCACAGGGTAATTTAAGGGTATTTATAAGGCTGAAGGAATTAAGTGAGAAGAATATATTCTATTTTGAACAAGATATTGGACCAGTCAGAAAAGTCACCAATCGATTATTACCTGGAGTTAATCTATTTAACTCCAGACTTGGTGCAAATCTTCAAGAAGTGCTCGACGGTCAATAAATACCTACCTGTTATTAAAATTTTACCAGAACCTTTTAAAAAACAGATTTATCTCTTATACATACCTCTATAAACAATAACAAAATTATTTTATTATTTGAAAATTCTATAATTAGTGAATTTTCCGTATACATTTTATTCTTTTGTAACGACCGGCATACAGCGGTCTGGTGACCAAGTGGCTAGCCCAAACAGTGGGGCTTGATTTGATAACAGCCATATACAGGGTCCTCTTACAATATACATGTACATAATACTGAATTAAGAGCAAAGACTACAAAAAATATGAATCACTAAAGTAACCGTTCCTATAATATAGATTCTGCAAACGTAAACATACAGAAAAAAATAAATTACAAAATTGTGTGTGTGTGTGTGTGTGTGTGTGTGTGTGTGTGTGTGTGGAGAGAGATAGGAGAGAGGAAGAGCCTATATATAATATTTACAAATGTCCATCAATATTAATATATTAAATTTTATTCATGTTCACATAATATATTTTGGACAGACGTACTTATCTGCTCTTATAATACAGATCAGTGTTGCTTAGCAACAAAATTTACTTTTGAAACAACAAGACTGGAAAATTTACGAAGACGTTTTATAACATTGAAAGTAAACTACAATTTTTGAAACGTGTCGTACTAAAGGACCGATTTTAGAGATTACAGTAGACATGGAACAGTAAATATAAGGATAATCATTCGATTCGATTATAGGCTACTGTATTATTCGTCGATGACAATGGAATTGGAAAGTTCTTAGTCTTTTTTTTTGAAACACTATTCAACAAACAAACACAGGCTTAAAGGATCTACTGTATTCACAATATCATGTCTTTTACTCCGGAACATGGAAATAATCATATGTAAGGAAAACTTAGCCACCTGGCGGGTTACACGAGATGGAAAATAACACAACTCTGTGAAGGAATTCTTTAACAAACAGACGTTAAAAAGGATACTTAACTGTTAGCCTAACTAAAACTATTAAAGACAATAAAGGCACAAATTAAGACAGAGAATATTCTGGTAGTTTCATTTTGTGCAGGACCAGGATGAATTTGATATTAACAGAGTATGTGATACAAAGTTGAAGTATCTAACATGCTTCCGTGTAGTAAAATAAAAACTCTTAAGACACACAAGTATAGCAGTACAAGTACGGAGAGTTTTCAGTAGAATGAAACAGAAGGAAAAATGATCTTTGAGGGGAAAATCTAAATTCCTTGGTGACATCTTAAGAAACAACCAATTTTTAGCAGTTGTATGAGATGGGAGATCATGAGTCGTCTTTTTCGGCAAAAAATAAAAAGAGATACCAAGATAAAGTCGTTTGCAGGAGACGGAAAGAAATATGTTTCAAAAATCATTAAGGTACAAAAGTATGTGAGGAAAGAGAAAAATATGGTTCCAGCGTATCCGGAAAAGCGTAATGAAACCGTATGCGGTAAAGCATGGAATGTCAGACCCTTCCGATGAGATAACGACTTCGATGCTGGAACACTTAAGTGTAAATAGAAAAGGTAAACGAAGCAATGGACGGGTTAAAGAAGGTGGAAAGGATATGAGAAATCTGTACTGTGAAATTTTGGAATAAGTCTGAAAAAATTAAACAAAGAAACTCGTCTTGAATCTGAACTAGACAAATCAAAGGTACTTGGTTATGACAAAGTACTAAGGCACAGTTAGGCGAAACTGATGCCCCTATAGTGGCTATGAATTGTCTATTTCAGCTAATGTAGGAATGGGAGTATAGAAAATGCGATGGGTGGATTCGATTCTCAGCGTAACGTAGTTAGCAGATGGAAATTGATGTAACATGTGAGGGCAGGTCGTGGAACTGGTTTTAATTTATCCTAATTGCCGTAGTGACGAAGAAGAAGAAGAAGAAGAAGAAGAAGAAGAAGAAGTGGAAGACGCAACAAGAGTCATGTGTTGCCTGCAGCGATAACACACCCACATCCACGCCCATTCTCACGCAGACTAAGCATCTTTAATATACACATCATACAGCTATAAATGTGTAATACGGTATAGTATAATATTTTAGTATTTAATATGTTATACATTCATTGTGTAAATATTTAGTATTTTATTGTGTAAATAAAAATCGAGATGTCACAGACGCAATACCGTGCTCATTCATAGATTAGTAATCAATTTTGGTCAAAAAATAGAAACTTTTTTTTCAACCTATCAATATTCTCTGTAGACTTTTAGCTTCAATTTAAGCTCTTTTTGCTCAATTATGATAACTAGAAAAATGTGTATGAAATGTTTTGTGGCATTGGGTGCTATTTTGGAAACCATAACAATGAACATTTTTTTACGTGTTTCAGTTTGTTGTGCTAGGATATTTAGTCTTTCCTTGAACTCTGACAATACTGTCTCTTTACATGTGTTTTTAGAAATAATTAAAGATGTTATGAGTGTTATAGTTGTTTTGTTTTGAATTTTGTTTTCTGATCTGAAGTAGTGCTTATGATCAGTTTGTGGGTTACTATATTCTGTTATTTTGTGTATTATTTTTGTAATAGTCATGACTAAACCTAAAGGAATTTTTAAAAAGCGAAAAATTCAGGGAAAAGAAAATATTCGTTTGATACACTTGAACCTCAACCTATTACTTCTGACAAGTATGTGAAGAAACTAAGCCTGCAGTGTATCTAACCGCAACGTCGGAGACGTTCTTTGTGATTATAAAAAGATTCTTGAAGACAATGCATGTGGTAGTTCTGACATTGTAAATGTCAAAAAAGAAGTTAGAAGAAACCTTAGCAGCTGAAGAAGCTGAAGATTGTCCCTCTTATGGGAGTGGAATGACAAACTATTAGTGGGGGGGGGGGGAGGAAATAATGACTTTATAATAGTATTTTATTTATCGTTTACAGCGTTTTCTTTATTATATAAAAGACCCATATTCTCAGGAACTGCTAAAGCGATTTGTTTCATATTTTTACCGCAGTTTTGTATGGTACAATGACATGTACTGATGGTAGCATTTTGTAAAATATTGTTTAAAAAATAATTCAAATTTTTACAGAAGTTAAGACATTTCCAAGAAAAAAAAATAAATAATCGGGACAATTTTTTAATTGCAAAAAAGATATATAAAATCTGCTCCTCCTTTCTTTGAAAAAGATGTTAGTTAATAAGTGGTAAAAATTTGAAGTCATTCCATGTACGGATAGCTGAGAAGACGGAACAAACATTTACATGAGTGAGATTAGCATGCATTGTTACACAATGTCTCTGCGTTTCTGTGCAGATTGAATCATGATTACTTCGAGGCCTAAAGTGGAGACGGTTTTGTGATCAGTCCATGTCTCCAAATTAGGAAGTTTTCCCTAGATCCAGATTATTTTCCGATGGACCATACCGGACAGCTCCTAGCCATAAAGAAAAGCTTGAGGAGGGGGCAAAGATTCTTCAAATGTTCGTGCAGATCGTCTGCCAAACAGTGGAATAATGAGACGTCTCTCTATTATGGTCAGAAACAGTGCAAGAGCAAACTGTCATTACATTACGCCCTGAGTCAACAAGTAGGGAAATTTTCGATAAGAAAACTAATGAACACCAAATGTTACTGAAAATATGTATAGAACAAAATTGGTCACACAATACAATAATAAAAATGTTTTTGTGTGTCATGACAGTGATATCACTGTATTTACACTGTACTTTATCTGTTGTTAGTTCAGGTCCTTTTTTTTAACATAATAAAATTAATTGTCTCCTATGGCTTAATTATATTTTCTTTTACAATATCCAGTTACATCACCAGTATAAATACCTTGGGAGCCATCAATATTTATCCGAAACAGACTGGACTCATGCTGTAAAAATAAGTTGTTACAGCATCTGTCAAATCAGTTGCTGACACTCCGCGATAAGTCCAGTATTTCAGGACAGACAATTATTATTGATGACGATAAAGTTATAAATGACAACATTATTATTACTTCATACGTCCAGGGTGTTGGACACTTCATGAATGAATGTAGGCATTTCATAAAGTGCTAAATTACTGTAGGTATGTTACTGCGAATTTCGGTTGTTCGACTGTCATCTTCCCCTAAAAAAAAAAAATTATAATACACACGGCAGAGTCAGCTATAATTTTAATCATTATCAACTTGTAGTTAAAAGAAGCAAGAAAATCAAGTCCTGTTTTCAACTTCGTGGGCTGAATGTGACGGCCTGAACTATCGATACATACATACGTACGTTTTATAAGTAAACAACAAAAATGGATATAGACAGTATATGTTAGTTTATTACTAATGCTGAATAACTTTTTTTGTAATTTGTAATTTGTTACTTTAACTTGGTTACGCAATTAAAAATGGAATTGAATGAAAATTGATTCATAGAAAAAAAAGCTCAACTCTCATGGCAAAATTCGTCACATTGCAAAATAGCAACAACTGAGCAGCAGTCGTAACATTTCGAGTATATTAATGTTGTGTTGTTATGTCAAAGTTATCCGCACCGCGTAACTACTTCTTTCCTACCCACATTTCATCATTCCGGTTAATAAGTGAACGATAATTTCAACAACATTGTATACGCAGTTGTTTTGTACAGGCCTACACAGATAGTTTTTTCAATTTTCAGCAAATTAATTTGTAAGTACAAACAATTTTTCACTAATACGTGTAACAATATGACTCTAGATTATCATGGGTTAGTCTCCTATGGCTCCTGCTAATCTTATTCACATCAACTTCGGCAATCGGAATGTTTGTATACATCTACTCTCAAATTTCGGAAAAATAGCGTAGAATATGATTGTATACTGATATGTTGTTCATAAATAAAATCGTTCAATTTCAATAATTGTTTGTTACGATAAGAAAGCGTATCTCTCCTTTCCGTTCTTAGTTTAGCAAAGAGACAATGCAGGATTGTTTCTGGTTTACTTTCCTCTCTACTTGGCTCTTCTTGTTATTGATTACTTATTTTCGTCTATTTACTTACGAAACATAATCAAATGTTGAAGTTACACACTAGTACACGTAATTGTCTGCTCTTATATGCTTCTGACCAGGATGGATTGTTCCTGTTGGTTGTTCCAGCAATTTGGTTTTATATTAGCTCTCATTCGGGAACTTGATCTATCCCGTGAACTTGTAATCCGCTTCTTTTCTATTCAGTTTCTATTTTAATGTATGGTTTTTAATTCTCATTTTAATGATTCTCAGGTTTTTTCAGTCTTATTTTTTGTTGTATCTTGTCATTTACTACTCAGTTTATAATTGTCATCCATGTTTATAACTCTGTGCGTACCTTTTATTTTCGTCGACAATTTATTTCCTTTTCTCCTGTTCTTGACTGACCTGTTTACGTCTATAGCCATCTATACGGTTATTATTCTTTGATTAATTTTAAATTATCACAAAAGTAATAAAAATGTCTACAAATTATGTCGCCGTCATTACCATGTAGTACTCAGCCGTGTGAAGGGTTCCAGGCTATAGGCTTGAATTTTCACACGACACCCCATATACTTAGTGTGTCAACTAGGAGCTTCAATTTTCTCCTCCCTCTCCTCTCTCTTTTCACTGTTTCCCTTTTCACATTCAGTTTCCCTTTCTCCTTACGTTTTACCCTTCTTTACTCTTCTAAGCATACTTCTCCGCGTGTTTTACCCATTCACCTCTAAATTCACACTTTTGCTAAACTTGTGTTGCTACCACTAATACTCCTTACACTTCCATGAGCACTTTCAAGCCTCTCGGCTCAACTTCAGATGGAAACAACCTGAGCCGAGAGGCTTGAAAGCGCTCATGGAAGTGCAAGTGAGTATTAGTGGTAGCAACACAAGTTTAGCAAAAGTTAGACTTAACCACTAAATTGTATTTTCGTTTAAATTCACACTATCATAGCTGCAGGTATACTGCAACACTGTTTTGTTTCATAGTGTCATAATTGCAGCATCGTAGAGAACTGTATCATTAAAAAAAAATTAATTTGTTTCTATGTCAGTAGCCTATTACGTTCAACAGTTTGCTAACCATTAAACACATTCTTAAGAATTTGTATATTTCGTTCAAAATAGCCGTTAGTTATTAGAATTACAGCTGACTTCACATCCAGAAAACCGGAGACTTCTAGCGGTTAGTCGTCCAGTATAACTTAAAACTGTTCCAACGAACACCGTGAGTTTATTTTGATAGAGGTTGTTTTTATATTATTTGTAACATACGGCATAACGTGATATAATGCAGGATGAAGTACAACGGTAGTTTCGTTAAACATTCCAGCTTTATACTCTCGAGTTTAATATGAGGGCTTCTCTGCAGCTGCTGAAGCATTCCGAATGACACGACAAAAATAAAATCAACAAATAAGTAAAGAAAACACGACGAGCAATAAGCTTGCAAGATATCATCACGTTCCAACAGGTTAAAACCGTAGGACAGTAGTACAGTATATGTAATGGCCTTAGCGCGGTCGTAAACGCAAGCAGCTCGCCAGAATTATGTCAAACGGAGTACTTCATAATCTCATTTAGTATTCAAGGTATGATGTAGAAGGACGGTATGTATCGTACTATATGTGTTACAATGCAGTGTTATAAAATTTATGTGCACGCGCCTGCTCAACGCGTTCGCTGTCTCCGTACTTCGATGTTATCGGAGCACTAAAAAATATAATTTAAACGACTCGATTTCTCGGAAAAAGTCTGTAAAGAGATTTTTTTTGCTAAAGTTAATTTATAACATGTTATCGAATTTTAATTAAAGTAATAAATTTCCGATACTGTTTGTTACAATATTTCGCAAAAGAAATGATCTTGCTTATTGCACATGTTTCTCATATTACTGTGTATGTCTGCTCATATTTCACAATGTGTGTGTGTGTGTGTGTGTGTGTGTGTGTTTTCATAATCATCACCACCATCATCATCAACTTATATAACGCGTTCGCGTGGCGCGCGCGCACACACACACACACACACACACACACACACACCACGGCAGGTTGTTGATAGTTTTCTTCATAGGCCTAAACCTTAAACAAATTACGTTCTCTTTTGAGTTTAATTTGAATAAAAAAATATAGCTTTTTTCAAATATGTGTTGACTATCAATGTTCCTTAATATAAGGTTAATTTTATTAAAAACTTAACTAGAATAACGATGTTTACAAAAATACTGTTGAAACAATTTTATAAAACCAAAAATATAAGCTTTACAGAATTTACATAGAGTACGGTAATACGAATTATTTAAAACTACAATCTATTAACACTGTTCTAGAATATAAGTCTTTAGAATTAATTAAAATATTTTTTTAAAGTTTATATCTGTCTTTAAATATTCTTTTGTAAAATATGAACGAAAATAATATTTTTTAAATTCTCTAACGCTGAAGATACACACGTTGAGACGGGTACCCAACGTTAGAAAATCTGAACACCCCGTCCTACGTTATCTTGTGTTCCTATCGTTCTCCTGAGGTGTTACTAAGATACCATCCGTCGATCTTGCCACTGTCTACAGTCAATTAGGGCAGCCACGATTGCAGTTGTGCTGGTCCTGTATACCACAGTATAGTGGCTTCACGAGTTGACAAGGTTAAGTCACGACTTTCTTGATCGACGCCTCAATCATTAAGCACAACTGGCGCTGTATACACCTAATCATTCCATGTCGCTGTACAGGAAACGGATTACTGAAATCCAATTGGCAAATAAGACATCTACATTTGTAGGCTAGAACACAGATTTTGTGTTTAATATATCGACCACGTGCAAAAAATGTCTTCGCTTTCGGAAGCATTTAAAACTACGTGGTTTGAATTAAGGATGAATTTAAAATCCATTAACTCCATTCATATCCACTATTACAATCCATGATTTAAATTAATATCATTTTATTTTATTAAAGCTTAAATCATTCGTCAGTCCGCCCTATTTATCATTCCGCACACTAATACGACTGAATCATTTGTCCATGAATGAATTTGATTAAAAAAAAAAAATACTCACACAAAACCATACTTATCTTCTGACATACATTGTTTTTATAAATACTGCAGCGTAATTTATTTAATAAATGTTTTAAAACGATGTAAATCGATGTTTTTAACTTAATGACAATAAGTTATTATTCAGTCGCATTTGCTGTCTGTCCTTCTTTTGGACATTTGCGTTTGGACATTCTCTTTTCTCCAACGTCTTCCATAGGACAAACTCCTACTGAGGGTCGTGGAGAAGCAGGATACTCAAACGTCGAGGAGAAAACACGTACGCAATCAGATACGGAATAACTCTGACCCCGTTACATCGGACTACGGAAACTATTGGGCATTAAAATGACTGTATGCTCATCTTTTCCCCTGTAGCCTCCTGTTTGATGCTCGAAACACGTTTTGTGTAGGTTGCATATGTTTTGATTACATAGGTATTACACATTACATAAGTGTAGTGTCTCAAGAAAAGGAACTACCTTCATTACGAAATCTTTGGACTGTACACAGAAACGCGGGAAGGGGTAGCAAATAATAATAGGGAGAGACAGGTAAACTATGAAATGGTTACGCTACCAAATTAGATTGCATGTTATCATTTTTGATAATTAAGAAAACAAATTGGAAGTGGGAGGATTTTTAGTTAGGCTGGAATTTACAAGTGTGTGTGGCTAAACAGGAAGCCAAGGAACATAAGAGGCCACGATGACCTCCCTTTGTAAGACCCAATAAAGAAGTGTGGTACTGTAATATTGATCACGAGAGAAAATTACTGGATAATAACTGGGGAGGTAGTAAGAGGACTGGTTTGCTGTTTATACTTAATGGACGACACACACGATATAACTACACGGTTGAAACATCACCTTCTATTAAACAAGACAACAAGAAAACAGTAGAACTGGGCTTAGCATTATAGTCGAGAGTGACACAATGTGAAGTATCGGTAGAACTGTCTGAGTAAAAGTAACGCCCGACAGACGCCACAAAAAGACATCGGAGAGGAAGAATTTCGAATCGTCGAGAGGAAGGCAGCAACTGATACGATCAAATCTGGTAACACAAGTAGACCAACAACTTCAGCTTCCGAGAACATGATCAACAAGTTCAAACTTTAAAATCAATATTTAGTTCGTTCCGTCTAGGCCAATATTTCCTTCAGTCATTGGTTTACTTTTATTACTTAGCAGTTAATTAAGCTTAGCAACTTACAAAACGTCCTGCGCAGAAGTTCACAGCACGCACGTTACGTTGTTGTCTACCTTCCAGCTGTCATCATCACGCTGTTCGAGTTATGTATACGCAAGCACTGTATGACCTCGCCGCAATGGATGTGGGTGAGAGAGTTAATATGTGTTAAGAGATTTCTAGCGAGATTCTTCTGAAAGTAGCCATCCCGTAACAGTATTTTTGGTCGCCTCGTTTACTCCAATCGTGTTGTATTCTCTCCAGTCTCTTATGTACTTCCTTATTTCTGCGTTTATGCGTTTATGTGGTATATCTTTAATCCATATTTGACCTTCTTACGTCAATCCCTTTCTACTACACAACTCAGAAACTCTATTCTATTCTTTCTGTTTTCTGAGTGTCAAGTTCTGATAACGTCTGCATAGAAGAGTGGATACAGCAAACACGTTCCTAAGTTTAATCAGTGGCCGTTGTAAATACTTTTTGATTGTGCCGCATATTTAGGTATTGAAATCTGTGTAACAGAAATTTCCTTCCGGGGTGCTGACCGGGGGATTTTGTTTTTTGTGAATAACACTACAAAAGTTAAAAGAAAAAGCTCGTTAGCTATTTATTTTATTGCAATCAAGAAAGTAAGTGTCAAATGTAACTTTTACATCAGTAGATATGTAAAATTTATTAGTCACAAACCATAAAGGACCTTACCTTACACTACATTACATTACAGTACAAATAAAATAACGGTACCAGGATAGTGCACTAATTTTCTCCTTTCTGCATTCAATAATAGTGTTAAATGTTTTGTACGAATTTTTTAAATATTCTCCTTAGTGAGTACCTGTTCGTAGATATTTGCTGCAAAAGGATTTAAATCAGTCTACTCATCCAGGCACAGGAATGCGTCAAAGACTTCCATAAAATGCACTCTTCTTCTTCTTCTTCTTCTTCTTCTTCTTCTTCTTCTTCTTCTTCTTCTTCTTCTTCTTCTTCTTCTTCCTCCTCAACCCAGGGGTTGGTGGAATTGCAATTTCTTCCTTTCCGTAGACAGAATCTTGGTCACTTTCTTCCTTCTTTATCATCATCCACGTTCCCCTCCCAGTACGCCCCTAGATCAGGATGGTAAATCATTTTGAATAGTGTAGCAGATGATCAACCATATCACTTCTCCTTTCCACAATGGATCCAACGAACATAATTTTTTTCACCCACTGTAAAGCTCATCATTAGGTATTCTGTCTGCCTCCGGTATTCTTAAGGCCCTCCTCCAGTGCCATACGTCAAAAACTTCAAAGTACCTCCTCTCCACTTTCCTAAAAGTCTAGGTTTCCAAGCCTGGAAATATGCATTATGTGTACGTGCTCCAAATGAAATTCTTTACAAATTTCTTCCTGGTTTTCACAACATATTTCTGGACGCCAGAAGAAATTTCTTCTTGAATAATGTCCCTCTTGCTTGCGCAAGTCTACTTTTTTTACATCGCTGGTGCACCTCCCATCTAGTGTAATGCAGCTCCCAAAGTGTGCCAACATGTAACCCTTCTTTATTTTTTAATACTTTATAAATTAAAGTTTTTTTTTTTTTCTGAGGGGCCACTAGATATTTAAAACTAGGCAGAAGGCCTAGAGAAGCAAAAAAAATGCGCTGGGTCCAGTGAGACGGGACTTGCAATTAAACTCTCTGGTAACCAACAATAAGAGCATTTATTGGGTGGAATTACATGTATCACAATTCCAAAACCCCGTAATACCCCGTAATGTCCAAAATCACATAGTTATACATATATAGCCCCTGTTTATAACACATTGATAACAAACATAAAAGTCAAACATAATACATTTATTTATATATTGTAATGTGACAGAATAGTAGCCCCATCCCAAAACTGAAAACCGCTCAATTCAGTAGGTAGAATCACCAATACTACCCTATTAAAACCAGATAAAGACGAACAACCCTTACTTACAGAAAAAACTGTACAGTATAAAAGATAAGGAAAAAATACAATACAAATAATAAAATAAATAATTAAAATGTATTATAGCAAGTAAAGAAAATACATACAAACCTTTATGTAAATGAGTGAATGTGAAGGAGTGGGGAATAAAGTTAACAATCCCTATTATTATTTAAATATGTTATAAATACAATAAGTGTCAGTGGAGTGGTGACAAAATAAGTGCGGGTTAATTACTTTTAAAAAAAAGGAAAACCCATAAATAACACCAATAGTGAATTGTGGTGAAGGGTTTCATCTCAGATTGAGATGTTAGTGAAGGCTTTGGTGTAAGTAGTTGTATTTGTGTTCTACACCAAAGCCTATAGTTATTAACATTTGTAAACTACATTATAAGTTTGTGTGAGCCTACTGGCAAAATAAGAAAATGTGTATTAGAAACCAGGACCTATGAACAATAATCTATTCATTAGCCAGTAATGCTTGATAAGACTGGTAGAATGGAGGAACGGTACACCAAGTAGTTTATAATTATTTGTCAATTTATAAATGTAGAATTTGGCCGTGAAGGCAATACCTCGAAGGTAACATGTTAAAAGATTTTGTTCTAATTATATTATTTGTTAATTTATGATTGTAAACTTGTCCATGTAAACACTACTTTAAGTAATAAGTCAAAAGATGTCACTTTTAACTATTGTGAAAACTTGTTAAGGGTCAAGGCTCATGTAATAAGATGTAACTCAGGAAAAAGGGTTCAAAACCAAAAACCTAGGTAATAATAAATGTTATTTAGAATATTTTAATGAAATGCTACTGATGGCCTAGGGCACAAATTCCATACAAGGGAACTAATGTCAGAAATGAGTAGATTAGTAAACTAATGTGATAAAACAGGAAAGGGACAAAATTTATATGATGAAGCTAATTGTTTTAACAGTAATATTACATATTAGATTAATTTAAGGAATTGTAAAGTGATATAACAAATGTATAAAAAGTATAGGCCCAACATTAAAATTTTTGTAAGGTGAAAAACCACCCTTTATAATTAACCAATGTAAGTAGATGAGGTAGCAAAATGTTCATAATGGCATAAAGAAAACAATGATGTAATTTAAATTTAAGAAAACTTAAAGCTGAAAAGGAGTATTTTTCTTATAGGCAGATGAACATTGAAATCTTGTAAACTGACCACGTGACCTTATGAACTCTCTGTTTTGACCAATCACAGGCCAGTATTGTGAGGGCACGGAACCGTTGAATATTGAGGCAGGAATATAGAAATATAGTATTGTATTGTTAACTAGTGCAGTGAGCAGATGAGCTCTAATGAAGAAGTTTTTAATTAAACCAAAGTAATGTTTTTTGGACCGTTGGCGATGAAAAGTTATAACTAATAGAAGCTACAAATACTGTGGAAGATTGGAAGAGGAAAATATTTAAATCAAACCAACAAATAAATGCAGAATCTTTGAAAATCCTGATTGCCCACCATGAACACACTTTTATAACGCCTGTGAGTGACGTAAACTTTAACTATTAAACACACTACAGGTACGATTACACAACACTACCGTAGACACTATCTACACTTACAGAATAACACCAGGAATCATTTATCGAAGAAAAATCTTAAAAACTAAAACAGTGAACACTGAAACATATATTTTAAAATAACATGTGACAGCACGTGGCCAAAAGTTTTCGGCGGCCATCTTGCCGATAGTCTGGTTACCATAGCAACTAACCATAACGAAATATAGTATTAAGATTTTAAAATTTTACTTACCTTTGTAATGTATTGTATTTTTGTATGTATTTGCTGAATTCAATGACAGTCTAAAAGAACCCTTAAACCCTGAGAATTAATATATGATTATAAACAATTTGTTATGTGGAACTTGTTAGTGTAAAAGTCGAATTGAGCGCTAGAGTCGACCTGACCCATATTTGTTTTCGACACAAGTCGACTGTTCGTTTCTCTGAACAACTTTAATGAAAATAAATATTGTTATTTGGAATCAAAGGAGTTGTCATTGTAGATAATTTGAAGGTTTACAGGACAATTACAGGTAATTCAACAGGAGAGTGAGCAGCGAACGGACCGAAGCATTTGGAAAAAGAACGGGGCGCTCGGGGACAATCGATTGCGGCAGCCGATCCGTATTTGACATAAGTGGAGGCAATTTACACTAAATAAAACTCTTCAAAACTCAAAACACATAAAATCAAAACCCACAATTACACTCGTAAATTAACAGATATATTACAGATGGCGCTTACAACAGTGGGGCGTAATTAAATAAGACGAGCACACAATTGCTCACATCCTATCAACACTCGCTAATACACTGGTACACTACAGATGGCGTCCAACCAGTGAGGCTGAAGTTAGGGAACACTACCGATCCTAACGTAATTAGTAACGATACAGGAAACCCGATTTCAGCTGGCGACTGTCAGAAAAAACAGAAATGCATACAAGAGGAGTGACGAAAAGGTTGGCAAAGGACCAAGAAACGGAGGAAGATAGACTGGAAAAAGAGACAGAAACAGAAGCAGCCACAGACATTGAGATGGAACAACAGGCGGGTGACGGAGAAGAAGCTAGAGGAGGACCAGATTGGAACAAATTTATGGAATTAATGAGTAGTATGAAGGAGGATATTAAACAAACAAATGAAAAATTTGATAGTATTAAAGAAAATAATAAACAAACCAATGAAAATTTATTGAAACGAATGGAGGGAAAATTCGACTGGAATAGAGAAGAAACTAATGAAAATTTCAGAAAACAAAACGAAAAGTTTGACCGAAATGAAGAAGGTTTAAGACAAATAAACGAGAAAATAGATAGTACAAATGAGAGTACTAAGGAAGACTTTAGGAAAATAAACGAGAAAATTGAGAGCTCCAACAAAGAGTTGAGAGAAATTATCGATGGACAAAAGCGAGATTTAAAACGAATTGATGAAAAAATTGAAAATATCAAGGAGACTCTTGGCAAAGGGTAGAGGAATATAATGAAGAAAGGAAGCAACAAACAGCCGAAATAGTCGAAAGGTGGAACAAAACAAAGAAACAATTGTACAGGTCAGAGCAGAGTTAGACGCCAGAATAGACCAAGCAGACAACATCAATCAAGTTAGGATAGCAGAGGTACAGCAAGGAACACAAGAAAGATTGGAAGAACTACAAACTAACACCTCAGGAAAAATCAAACGGGTAAATGAGGAGATGAACCGGGTAAAGAACCAAACCAATGATAATACGGGAAGAATCGATAACATCCAGGAAGTACAGCTAAAGAACTTGAGAGAAGATCTCGACAGAATGGCCTATAGACCAGCCTGCAGTGTTCAATCCACAATGCAAGACCGCACATCAAGGAAAAGAGAACTAATAAAAACACGGGAAGAATGGGAGATGGTGAAGAATGGACTGGGTAATATATTTAATCCCACAATTACCAACCATACAAAAATAATGAATTATAAAAATTGTAGTAGAAGCTTGATAGAAACTTTCGGAAGAACACACAATAAAACAGTGAGTAAAAACTTCAGAAAGTCTATACTTGAATGGAATACACCAAAAATGGAAACGTATAATAAAATGACAGTGAGGTCATCAATAATGTATATACCATTAAAGTATTCATTTAGTAAAATAGATAATAAAGCAATTCAAGTAGGCCATGAAACAAGTGAAGATTTAACAACAACAAAATCATAACACCAGGTAGCTAAGATCTATATCACCAGGACAGAAACAGTTCTGCATACCAGAGTAATCCGAGAAATAAGGGTAACTGAATTTATGGACCATGGATAAATTAAGCACCAACACACCATCGAGAAAAAGGACTGATTTCCTGAGAACCGACAACAGCAACAAACATTTATCCCCAACTAGTAACTAGACACTTATCCGAATCAGAAAAGCTAGGACTTGCATTTCTTCGAACGCCGGATTGTGCAACTCCGGCACAAACAGACCCCTAAAAAAATAAACATCGCGCTATGGAGTATTCAAATACAGGGTTGGCCGCCATACAAATTAGTTCATTGGTAGAAATTATGGAGCGACAGCGTTCCCAACACTGTTATTATAATGCATTATTCTCGTATTTAAACATATAATTATGATAAACAAATTGTAAAATTCTTTTATATTGCTTGGGTGCCTGACTTTGAATCATTATTAAAATTTTAAACCATATCAAATCATCTATAATAATAATATTAACTTTATCAAATAAAACTTATATATTTTTTATTAATATTTTAATAAAATAATATTTGCCTTAAGAATAATTATTATTTATAATGATACACTCATTTTTTTTAAACCAAACAGAATAAATTATTTTTTAACACAACTTACAATTACGTCTTTTACTCTGAATATTTACAGTATTTACATTTAAGTATTTATATTACTTTAACGCATATTCTGTTCTTTATAAGTTCTTTGTTTAACACAAAATATGGGTTCATTTGTCACCTTCGTATTGTCGGAGTTACCGTTGCGCGCGTGTGTGTGTGCGTGCGTCCCCAGAATGATGTCAATGACGACGACGACGACGACGACGACGATGATGATGATGATGATGATGATGCCGCTTCCTCAGTATTATATAGCCTGATGTTGATGGTGGTCCTGCGCTCCTCCATCAATCGTGGTGTGTTGTAGATGATGGTGATGATGATGAGTTCAAGTCGCTGATCAAACGAGTGTCCCCGTGTGTTAGCGTCTGTTTTCTGTCAATTAGCAAACGGACATAGTGTCCCCGTGTATATACGTCTTAGCGTCTGTCCCTCGTCCAAAATTGGCGGAGTTATTTATAGTAGACAGCAATCTGACATATCAAATATTGTATCTGACATGTTCGACTTTGTCAATTCGTGTGTAGCGTCCCTTTTTAACTGATCACTTTTTAGTCTGTTTTCGCGATAACCATAAACTTGATCTTTAGGCAATTAGTTGCATGGTCTTTGTATTTTTTTACCCGTCATTTACTTACAACGCACTCGTTAATTACTAGCGAATTGGGGTATTAATTAACTTTATAAATTGCATAAAGTTTTTATTATTGCGCTTTTCTGCAATAATTTTGCATCACCATGTGCGTTTAAATGTACTTATTGTAATCGTGTTTTTGTAATTCTGATATGTCTTTTGTAACAAGTAAAAAAACATACTTATTTATTTATTTTTAAATCACGTCTATACCTCATTTAATAATACGAACCAACAATTCATACATTCACAAAGACATCTCCCCTGCCGCAGTACAATGCAGGTCGCGCTGGCACACACAAACACACACACATATATGACATTACACTGTAAACACAGTCGTGCGAGGCGTTCACTTTTGGCAGACTTCCGCATGTATATTGCTTGTCTGTATATATTATATGTATATAAACGCAATAATTTTTTTAAACTATTTATCTTACTCTCTTTACACTAATTATTTACAAAACGCTGCCTTGGGTGTGTGTGTGTGTGTGTGTGTGTGTGTTAGCGCGCGGGCATCAATCATGGAGCAGAATGACGTTACTGTCATGAGGTATGACCTCACTAGGTAATTACGTAAATCTTTTCTAATTTCTTTTCCCAATCAGACTCCGTGCAGACACTGTCAATGCTGGAATCCAGCACATCGCAAGACATTTTCTACGATAGTTGTTGCCTACACTGATCGAGACCGGCGTGTAGCAGCTTGGCAGAAGACAGGAAAGTAATCACCAGGCCGCGTGTTGAGATCTTCACACGACTTAATCTGTCACCATCTTTACCCATCCACATCACCAAAGTGAGGAAATAATTATGTTTCATTAATATTATACGAAAATACATTAAAAAGCAATTTACTCATTTATAAACACCCGACATGTATGAATATTTTCGAAAATCTATTATTTTAGTATGATTTACATTATAAATGTAAATTTAGTAAAACTATCATATGATTTTCGTTTACTAATTTATTCAGCAGTATATCTGTAAAACAAGTTGAATCACTTAAACTTGTAATCAATTAAATTATGTTAATGACTCAGAAAGCTTCGTTATTTTTGAGATATTTAAAAAACATATACCTTTTAGTTGAATTAAACGTTGTAAAAGAACTTCATTACATAAATTTCACGAAGATAATAATATGCATTTATGCACAAAAGTTCATTACCAAAAATCGTTTTGATCAATATGTTTCTATGGAATTGCTAAAAATCTTTCGCAATTTGTGTACAGAACCCACCTGTCATATTGCAATATATACAGTTACATTAGCATTACAGACAAAACTCATTATTGTGTAATAACATAAACAAAATGTGATAGGGTGTCTGGAGTCAGTCGCTGAGGCCACCGTACAGATAAATATAGCATTAACAACTTATTAAACATATTTATGGATAGTATAGAGTGTATTTATACGGTTAGATTGCCAACTACAAATTACTATCATTATTTGTAAGTTTATAATCAAGCGTACGGTATATTTTATAACAACTGTTCTATTCGTTCGTGCACCGTGTGTGTGCGTTCGACTATTGTGATTTTGACGGCGCCGCTGTGCGCTTGAAACTAAATGAATGCATTTATATAGCCTACCTTCACAGTAACACGTGCGTGCGAGTGCGGACATCGCCATCCAATTTACCGAGCAATTAGCCTAATAACTGGAACAAGACTCGCCGGCCGTCACGCACATGTGAGAGTATTACGACCACTGACAGACTTGATATAACTAATGCTGAACGCTTGTTATTCCACTCCGCTGCAACTAAACATTTTTATTATTATTAATATTACTGTTACTAACAGTATCATTATTGTGGTGTGTGTGAGGGCCCCTCCCCCATATTACAATACATACGCATGCACTTATTCGTTTATGAACGAAGAAACAGAAGAACGAATGACGACGAAGAATAGTGACGATGATAATGTCAGAGGACCATGTTAAGTGGAAAGAGTACTGCGGTATATTTTGATAAGGAACTGCGAAAGAAACTACCGTAGTGTGTAACTTAATAAAAACTGATACGGAAAAGCAGAAGATAATATAAAAAGCAGGAATTGTAAAGCCTTCGAGCTTAAGAGAATTCTAAAGTGGGCAGAATTTGAAAACAATGGTAATTAGGTATGGGGCCAAGTCGAAAGACAAAACCCCATATTATACTGTATGGCGTTGAAGCCAACGAATCTTGACATTACACATTACTTTTCCGTTATTAACACTGGAGTGATTGTTTTTAAATGCAATACAATACATATTTAATTTAACGAGCGAACCGTGTCGTCAGTTTTTACTAGACCGTTTGGCATTTGTCTGTCTGTCTATCCATCTGTCTGCGTAGGGTATGTTTTTTTTAAAATTTATTTCATATTTGTGATCTGTTCGAACAAGCGAACATTGAAAAAGCTGTCTGACAAAACACATACATGATTATGAAGAGCTGACCATTGACAGCTCTTCTTGTTTTTGTTAACAGATTAAAGTGATACACAAATTACAAGATTAAATGGCAAAAACATGTAATCAAATTAACGAAAATCACTTCCACCTTGCTGCTGGCATGATACAATAAGTTCAAAATGTTAAACACTGGGTCCATAAGGCACATATACTGGTTGACATTAACACTTAATGTTGTCACAAAACATACAGATATTACAGAACAGATATCACAGACATTACAATACAGATAATACAGAGAATACATTATAAGTTAAACCTGAATGGTAAGTCTAACAGTTTGTGGCATTTTTAGTCTATAAATATCTTCACTATTATCTAACAAATTAATTGCCAGGTGGTTTGGATGCTTTTATAATTTAGAGATGTGAGTCCTGCAGAAGAACATGATTTCTTCTCTCACGGTTGGAACTTTGATGTCTCGGTGAAAAGAGTTGTTGGAGACGAACCATGGAGCGTCGACTATTGATCTTAAATTTTTGGACTGCAAGCGCTGTATAATCTCTACATTACTCGTACTAGCAGTACCCCAAAGTTGAATACCATAAGTCCATACCGGTTTAAGAACGGCTTTATATATTAACAGTATGTTGACGAGACTTAACCGTGATTTTCTGCCTATCAGCCAGTAGATATTTCTGACCTTTTGTTTAAGTTCAATCTTCTTAGAAGTTATGTGTTTTTCCACGTTAGTCTCCTGTCCAGATGCATCCCAAGGTACTTAGCACTCGTAGGCTATGTCCCATGATAACTTTTTAACGAGTCGACCTATTTTCGTAAACCTTGTCATGCGTGTCCATACGTTTACTCTAAAGAACTCTATTGTTTCTGAGATTGATGAGCATAAAAATAAGAGTCAAAAATTTGAGGGGATTCAAAACTGTGACAAAATCGAAAATGCACATGCAAGGTATGAAATTAAAGACAATTTTAACAACAATAATTTTTTACGTGTTCACTTCTGAAAATTTCAAAATGTTTGGACATCAAGGCCTAAAAAAGGGGTGGAAATTTTGATAAAATCGCAAAAATTCATGAGGGTATCGATTTAAACAAAAATTGTAACAAGCATCTGAGAGTAGAGTTGAGTTTTGGAAATTTCAAAATTTTGAGACCCCCAGGACCCACAAAAGAGATCAAAACTTTGAAGAAAACGTGAAAATCTCCAGCAGGGTGGCAGACTAAAAGAAACTGTAACGCAGATCCTAACGTTTCGAATGTTTAGTGCTTATTGTATGATTGTGTGCTCTACAATTGGTATATTACTGAAGACATAGTAGAGAAATCGGAATTTTTGTAATTTTCCCATAATTGAAAAACAATGTAATATTAAAATTTACGTAATAATAAATGTACTGCATTAAAAATAGTGTGCTAGTTCCGCACTCAGGGAGGTTACTAGTTCACTCAACCCAGTTCTAAAATGCAACCCTGATATGCGCATTCCCGTAAACAGTCGTCATAATTGCTATAATCCGTCAGCGTTGATATGCGCAAATAATTACTCGAAACGGTTGAATACCGTTTTATTGAGCTTAGACTGTATGTTAGGTACAACTATCACTTACTACAAGATTATTTTTGCAGTCGCGATAGGACAGACTAAATTTACGCTTTGTCTGAATATAGTTGATTTACGTTTACACAGGAAAACTAATAAATTTTTGTCTGCGATAGGGTTCGATCGTCCGACCTCGCTCATACCAATATCGACAACGCTATCACTGAACCAGGTTCCCTATCACGAATTACGGGTGATGAAACATATTTTTATAAATTCTTTCTGCAGTAAGCGTGGTTTCGATTGAACCGTAGATTCAATGGTTAAAGTAGACACCATGTGTAATAGTTTTGTCCATGTTCCAGGACATATTTATTTGTCAAATTTACGACAACCATGAGGTAGATCTCTACGGTACTGGAAGAAAACCAACTTGCGACAGTTGTGTTTCTAATGTTTAAGTCAACTGTACAATTTTATCACTGTTCTGAAAATGGCAATGAATTCTGTCGAACATCGACCGAAATACTGTAAATCGTCAGTCATCTGTACACGAGGGTTAATGTTACAAGGACTACATAAGATTGTTCTAATCCTGAAATAGTTGTCCTTTAAACAATAAAGAAAAATCATTGTGAGTATTTACCAAATCTATTGAATCTCTTAAAAATTAAATATATTTAAAATATTTCAGCTAACGTGATGGGTATAAAACCAATAGTAGTCTATACGGAACATAAAGTGTACACTTACTTTGCAGTGAAACCTTGGTTGTCACGTGTGCAGATGATGGCTCAGATGTAGCATTTTTAATTAGTGAAGCGGTGCATAAGTATCGATAAATAAAAAGTAAAGAGATAAGACAAATATTAAACGTAGCTACCACAAATTAAATAATGTAAAGTTACAAGAAAACATGTAGAGCTCGGATTGAAAGAATGCCAGGAAAGAGATTATCATAAACAATACAACAACACAAAGCTCTTGTAGAAGTAGAAGTATGTGCGCGAAAAGATGGACAGATTACTTTTCAGATGGAAGAGGCCTTTCCCTGAAGCCAAGAAGAAGAATAAGAAGGAGGAGGAGGAGGAGGAGAAGGAAGATAAGGAAGGAAAAAATTAAATATTTCTACTAGTAATTTTATACAAACCACTATATTGTCTTTGGTAAGTCAATACCAAAGACAATATAGTGGTTTGTATAAAATTACTAGTAGAAATATTTGAGACCACTAACACTCCAATATAACAATAAAAATATTAAATGTATGAATAAAATATCAAAGCACTTAGCATTTACCTAATACGTGCCAATCATCTGTAATAAAAACAGTAATAGCAAAAATATCAAAATATTACTTGTTTTGTTATACTTGTTTACTTGTTTGTTATAAAACAAACCGATTACTTGTTAGTTGTTAATTTTCCATGGCTACACTCGGTCTGCTCTCTTGTTTTGATTTTTCGGATGTCAAGGCCATCCTCCATTATGTTTCTTGAGCCAGACTTTAGGGGTACACATCTGTGCTGTGACAGTACGTATTCGGTGGTTGTCTTACCTTACCTAGCGACTGAAGTGACTTACTGTCTTTAGAGGGCCTCTTAGTACCTAATGGTTACAGCCACTGTAAAGTACTGGCGCAGATTTTCCTAAACACCTTGCTGAAAACACCTACAACGATTCTGTGAATTTTATAAAAACTTGTAAATGCAGATCCCCTTTGTTCTTTGAGTTCATCCGAAAAAGGTTTTCAAAAAGTCTTGTTCTTTCTCTTAAAAAAATTACGAGGTAAACATTTTTTTAACCTTTGAAGCAGGCGGTAACTACTTTTGTAGGGATCAGAATGCCAGAACAGTTTGCATACCTTTTTCAGCTAACTTCACTTGTTTAAAAATACTGTATTCACATTTGTAAACCTTTTTTCGTTGTAAACAGAACTGCAAATACTGTCAGACATCGTAAATTAGTGTCAAGCAGGAAATTCAAGATTAATACAGAACATCCTGTAGAAGCATTTAATGCAAAACACTCGAAAGTGAAATATTGTAATGTTACATAATATCACGACCACCAGGGTCCAAAACAAACAATAACCAACAATAACAAATCAGAAGAAATACTACATTCAAACTTTAATGTCAATAACAAAGATAAGGAGGAATTGATTTTAATTGAATAAAGAATACATCTTTAACTAACTGATCAAAGAAATAATGACAATGACATAGACGAGACGTAAAGTAATTGACAACTAACCCAATAGATTAGGTAAAAATGAGAAAACCAAAGACAGAGAGAAGAAACTA
Source organism: Magicicada septendecula (assembly GCA_034769895.1). Lineage (NCBI taxonomy): Eukaryota > Metazoa > Arthropoda > Insecta > Hemiptera > Cicadidae > Magicicada > Magicicada septendecula. Next base: position 333,662,464 of record CM068370.1, read on the forward strand.
TAAGTGGAGTAAAGAAGAATACTACAAAAGCCAACTAAATACAAAAACAGGAAGAAATAAGATGTGTCCTACACTAAACAAGAGAAGAATTAAGACAAGATGAATGGATCATAACAAGAAAAACCCAGAGTAAAGAACAGAATAATAATGAAGCCTGATAAACTAATTTAAATAACTACGTTGACAAAGAAAACTTATAAAGTAAATGAATGAAATAATGAATAATAGTCAGGAGAGTGAAGTAAAATTAGACTAAGTATAAATTAACTGTGTATCTTGAAGAATAACTAAAATGAATCGTGCAGACCAGTCTTGTAACCAGAGCAAATGTAGGGATATAACTTATAGAATGGTATTAATGAATACTGTTTTAAAAAGGGTGATAGAGACAGAAAGGTGTATAATAAACCTAAAGTAATAAATAACATTAGTAATACTATAATAGTGTGAAATTAAAGACATTGAAATCATAATAAAATTAACACATTGTTGTCAAACCATGATAGGATCCATAACCTCACTCAATATGAATTATGCACCTAAAATAAAAGAATTAAGTAACTAAATTACAAGTAATCCAATTTCTGTTGGAGGGTAATGAACCTAAATGTTAAAAGGGTAATACCAACTCAAAAATAATGTATAGAATAATTAGAATTGTATTGTAATTAGTGTAAATTCAAACAATGAAATGGACATTCTGAAATTACCTAACAAATCTTTCAAAAACTTTAACAATAAGGAATAATAGAGATGAAACATTATTGTCGATAGAACCAGCAAGGTTCACAGTCACTTATATAAAGTAAAACAATTGTAATTAGCTTAAAAATATATCAGGATAATATAAAATAGACATACATGTATCTTGAGACCAGATGCAAGAAGTTTTACTGAATTAACAGGAAAAAGTGATATCCTATTACCAATCAAATGATTGTAACACCTTAGAATAATTACTATCTCTATTTTGTAAAGGAGGATGATCACTAAATTAAAAATAATTAAGAGTTAAGAGAAAGGATGTAACACCATATAGTGCCTGAACTATAGGTGAATCTAAAGAGTATAATTCAAGGGAATAATTGTATCAAAACCACAAAATGTAATAACCAGAAGTTGTAATAGTTAATTTAGATAAATAAATAACAATATTCAGAAGTAATCCAATAGCAATGAACAAACCACTTGTAAAATTAACTTGGGTGATAATAGGCCTAAAGGGAGCCTAGAGACTGATACTAAATATTATGTTGAACAGAGTATCAGACTAAACCAACAGTAGTAAACTCATAAGATAGTCAAGACACCAAGTAGTAATCAGAATGGAATCAAAATAAACAATATATTCTAAGATTAATAGCTGAATAAAAATAAGGCCTAGATGTGCCAAACACTGAGTATGTTAATAACAAAAATACATAAAAGAGGGCATCAATTCAGTCAGACAATGATGACCAGTAGTTGAAGGGAAAACTTAAGAATAAGTGTGAAATGTAACTCAATCATAAAATACCACCAATGAATTATACCAACTAAATCTAAAACATAATGCTATCTGTACAGCAAGGTATACTCAATTTTAGAGTTATTTTCACCCATAAATGATTATAATCTAACTAAAGAGCAGAAAGAGACTGAGTAATAGCGAAAATAATTAGTAGTGAAGTTAAATTGTAAATAATATAAGCGTAAGATAGTTTTAAATAAAAATATTGTAATAGGCATAAGTTGTGAAAATAAGAAATTATCAAACATGAACAGAATTATGGCTTGAGGGGTATCTAATTAATCTAAAGGACAATTGCAAACGATTGAGATGATTAAATTAGAATCCCCAAGTACCATAAGAAAGTTAAACGCATTTAAAATATTTGTGTAAATTGGGAGAAAACATTTTCGTAGGCCTACTCTCGACCTCAAAGACTGACGCCACCGGAAAAAGCGAGTGAGATGTCATCGAGCTTTCCACCAATCAAATTAATTATAGCGAGGCTTGGCCAAAAAAGAGACGCCAAGCTAAGCATCATTCTTGTACGATCGACTTAAGAGACGAGACGAGAGTCCTCGACGCCAGAAAAGTAAATTAACCTAACCTGTGCGTGTAGTGAATGTTGTATTTGGGTTAATATGACCCGAAATGTCTAAAGGCATTAATAAAGGTGTATAAACGAATTAATCAAGTTTAGTGAAAGTGCTAATACGATTGCTAGTGTACAATCCCAGCAATCGCGGTCATATAAATGAAAAGGGAGTATGATGAATTAATATTATTATTATAAACTTATGAAGTGAACTATAATCTGACAATGTATAGAATTAAGGATATATAACGAACTTTGAAGAGGCATTAAGCCTCGTAAAGTCAATTAACAATTAGATTAGGGATAATCCTTAAATTTTTAGTGACCGTCAATCAGTGAATGTTTTAGTGGATGGTTAGTGAGGATCGGTCAATAATACAACTTTAGTTATTTTGCGTCGACGTTTCGACAATATTTATTGTCATCTTCAGGACCTGTGTATGAAATACAATAGAAATATCAAACATAACGAAACAATTAAATATTTGGGTGAACGTGTTGGTGATGTGAGTGTGTGCGTGCATATGTATGTATCATTTTTTATGTGAAGACTTATGATAGTTTGTTTACGTCTTCAAATTATCTTTAAGAAAGCGAGCAAATTATAGTATGAGAGAACTTAATTTATACAGTATTACAATTTAAATTACTAAATATAATGTTATTTTAATTAATTAAACAAACAGTAACCAACAATTGGATATTACAGTAGATTGGTACATAAATTGTTTATACCTACAACAGTCAACATATAGCAAAGTAATATATTACCTATAACTAAAACAGATTAGGGGATGTTACTACGTAATTATTAAAAGTTATTTTTACCATGTTTCACTCCCTACTGGTGTTAGCAAACAATCATAATTTAGAAACATACAATTTACACAATATTGTAAAACATTACGACTTAAATCAGATAGTTGACAAAGGTTACAAACAAAAGTTTCTGGTAAATTTTACTAACAGGTAAACTTGGATAATACGGTAATTGTAATCATATTGTAAAATATAGTCAAGAGTACTATAGAATAATGTAATTTATGTATGTGTCCACAATCACCCTTCTCTTTCACCCATGCTCCCCCCGCCAGTCCTCACAGCCTCTCACTCTAACCTGAAATCGATCTATCACTCACTATCACCCCACTCACTCACTATCTCTCTCTCTCTCTCCTCTACATCTCACTCACTGTCTCCCTTCTTCCCTCTCTCACTCTTCCACCATTCGCTCTCACACTCTCTCTCTCTCTCCCTCTCATTATCTCTCTTCATTCTCTCTCTCTCTCTCTCTCTCTCTCTCTCTCTCTCTCTCTCTCTCTCTCTCTCTCTCTCCCTCTCTCTCATTCACTCTCTCTCCCTCTCTCTCACACTCTCTCTCTCGGTCTCTCTCTCTCTCCCTCTCATTTGTCCTTGTCCACGATTGGCACTCTAAAACACTCACCATTTTTATTACACTATCATCCTCATATAAATAGAGAATTTATGCACACGATAACAGAAACGATTTACCAACTTGTATTAAAGGGTTACAGACTTTATAACACAACATTATAGATAACAGACCTATTATATGAAAATTGTTATTACTTAATATTTACATTTTGGTCAATGTTATTTACCTGGAACTTGGTCTATACAGAGTACCATAGTCAATGTAGTTCAAATATATGTCGGTCATAATCTCTCTCACATGCTCCCTCAATATCTCTCTCTCTCTCTCTCTCTCTCTCACTCTCTCTCTCTCTCTCTCTCTCTCTCTCACTCTATTCTAAACAGATATATACCACAAATCTAACACGTAGACGTGTACATACACACACGCTAGAATTACATATGAACACACACACACACACACACACACACACACACACACACACACACACACACACACACACACACACACACACACACACACACAATCTCACAAGTCAACTACACATTCGAGAATCCATACATAAATAACATACACACACGCTAGAATTACATATGAACACACACACACATCCATATTTATGTATGAATTCTCGAATGTGTAGTTGACTTGTGAGGTTGTTTTGTTGTGTGTGTGTGTGTGTGTGTGTGTGTGTGTGTGTAATTCTAGCGTGTGTGTATGTACACGTCTACGTGTTAGATTTGTGGTATATATCTGTTTAGAATAGAGTGAGAGAGAGAGAGAGAGAGAGAGATTGAGGGAGCATGTGAGAGAGATTATGACCGACATATATTTGAACTACATTGACTATGGTACTCTGTATAGACCAAGTTCCAGGTAAATAACATTGACCAAAATGTAAATATTAAGTAATAACAATTTTCATATAATAGGTCTGTTATCTATAATGTTGTGTTATAAAGTCTGTAACCCTTTAATACAAGTTGGTAAATCATTTCTGTTATCGTGTGCATAAATTCTCTATTTATATGAGGATGATAGTGTAATAAAAATGGTGAGTGTTTTAGAGTGCCAATCGTGGACAAGGACAAATGAGAGGGAGAGAGAGAGAGACCGAGAGAGAGAGTGTGAGAGAGAGGGAGAGAGAGTGAATGAGAGAGAGGGAGAGAGAGAGAGAGAGAGAGAGAGAGTGAATGAAGAGAGATAATGAGAGGGAGAGAGAGAGAGAGTGTGAGAGCGAAGGGTGGAAGAGTGAGAGAGGGAAGAAGGGAGACAGTGAGTGAGATGTAGAGGAGAGAGAGAGAGAGATAGTGAGTGAGTGGGGTGATAGTGAGTGATAGATCGATTTCAGGTTAGAGTGAGAGGCTGTGAGGACTGGCGGGGGGAGCATGGGTGAAAGAGAAGGGTGATTGTGGACACATACATAAATTACATTATTCTATAGTACTCTTGACTATATTTTACAATATGATTACAATTACCGTATTATCCAAGTTTACCTGTTAGTAAAATTTACCAGAAACTTTTGTTTGTAACCTTTGTCAACTATCTGATTTAAGTCGTAATGTTTTACAATATTGTGTAAATTGTATGTTTCTAAATTATGATTGTTTGCTAACACCAGTAGGGAGTGAAACATGGTAAAAATAACTTTTAATAATTACGTAGTAACATCCCCTAATCTGTTTTAGTTATAGGTAATATATTACTTTGCTATATGTTGACTGTTGTAGGTATAAACAATTTATGTACCAATCTACTGTAATATCCAATTGTTGGTTACTGTTTGTTTAATTAATTAAAATAACATTATATTTAGTAATTTAAATTGTAATACTGTATAAATTAAGTTCTCTCATACTATAATTTGCTCGCTTTCTTAAAGATAATTTGAAGATGTAAACAAACTATCATAAGTCTTCACATAAAAAATGATACATACATATGCACGCACACACTCACATCACCAACACGTTCACCCAAATATTTAATTGTTTCGTTATGTTTGATATTTCTATTGTATTTCATACACAGGTCCTGAAGATGACAATAAATATTGTCGAAACGTCGACGCAAAATAACTAAAGTTGTATTATTGACCGATCCTCACTAACTAACATTAGGGATAATAGTTAATGAATATTATTCACACTAAATATAAAATGATTGTTAACCAATTATAAAAGGACAGTATGCTTTACTGAATCTAGTAGGTTAAGTCAGTGTACAACCATTTCATAACCTATTGCTATGTTGTTAGAATTAAGAAATATACCTGTGAAAGGATATCCCATCTAGTCGTATAACGATAGTTGAATGCTGAAGGCGTTTATAACTTTAGGAAAATTGAATTTTCTTTGTTGTTGATCATTTAGAATTTTAGTTAACTTAACTGGCATGATACAAGACAGGCCAGGTCTAACCTAGAAGTTGACGCAACCCGTCTGTTAAAGTTTTATTAATGAACTGAGATTTTAGTTATCCGAGGTGACCACTCTCCTATTAAATAAGTATAATTGTTGTGTTGTATTAAGTTTTAGTATCTTGCAGACTAAAATAACCCATGTTTATTAAAATTATTGTAAAGAAAAACATCGTGGAGTGTTTTATCCACGTATGCAGCGTAACCACCCTGAGATTTTAAGAAAAGTTTTACGAAATGAAAAAATAATTGTGAAGTCTGACTTTCTTAATTTAATTGTTCAAGGAAATTAATACACAGGCTTTAACGAGAAATAAATTATGTTTTAACTAAATGATTAGAGTTGGCCCAATTATTTCACGTAGATAGGCATTTGCAGGCTCGGTAGATGACACGCAACGGTTGGCAACACGACGGCGCCAACGAGTGAATTTGTTGAATTAATTTTGTTTTTAGATGAGCTGATACACTCTGCCTGATAACCAGAACGTCACTCAAAGTAAGTACCGTTATCCTAAATTATCTTTGATTCCAGAGAGAACCAACACAACCGAATTATATCTACTAGTGAAGAAGAACCAACCTCTGTCCAATACGCAACATCCGATGAACGACGAACAGTTTAAACAATTACAACTAATCTTGAACACTTTAAACCAACGACTTCATAATAAGTAAAACAGAACCCATATAACTTAAATGAATTTAAACATACATAAATAAAATAAATTAAAATAATACTTGAACGGAATCGGGTTAAATTACAAAACGACGTATCCAACGTGCGACTGATAAACAGTACCGACTACACAGAATATTACAATATACATAGTCTGAGCAACAATACAATATAGGCTGAAGTCAGTAGCCAATCAAGGTAAAGGTGAGTGTGACACTACCGAACTTTGTAAACGAGGACTGAGTGATGTTACTGCAGGAAGAGGTCTACTGCAACAGATGTCCCCTCTCTGCAATGAACCGCAATAGGAACTGATACACTTGACCATTTATCTTAATCATGCAACCTATCTTTCTGTAGTAAACTTCTATTTAACGTTTAGTAATTAGAAAAATTATTAAAATTTTATTTTGAAAAAACAAAAACATCGGATGTCCATTTTCTGCATTAACGATTCACAGTACATAATCGAATGCACTAAAATGCATCATAGGTGAAAGTTCTTCGCCCTGTCTCAAAAAAATTGTTAGCAAGAATTCGGTTAAAGTAAACAAAATCTAGTTATGAAAAAACTCAAACCTTCGCTTAGTACGATGTACGATCTACTACTATAAAGTAGGCATACGTATTTTACTGTTGTTATTTTCAAGACGTATTCAATATCTATAACGTAGTACTAACAATAAATAACTACAGTTAAATTAAACAAACCAAAGTTAACAACGTCATTATAGAGCGTTAGATCAGTCTCTTTCTTCTCTTATGTTAATACCGCAATATCTGTTTTAGACCTATATCAAAAATATTGAAAAGTCTTTACAAATTTTTACTTCTGGTAGAGTGCTCTCGTGTGCTGACGCTGGCATGACTTTTGAAAAACAAATGCTTCATTATTAAACTATTCTGACTGGTATAACACTTTTTACACACAACACAACTCTAACTGTTTACAATAAAACTTCACACCCACGTAACAATTTACATTCAAAGAATACAATTAATATTGGGGTTTAAGTGAATATGTGTTTAAAAACACGTTTAAATCCGAAGTCTAGATGAAGTCAGCAGCTACAATATTTGTAAGTCACATGTATCATATTTATAAATATTTATCGCATTGCACAGGCGATAAAATTTGTTACCCATTTGGAAAGTCATGGGTTGGAAGAACGAGGTAACTACTGACCATGAACACTTTGCTGTCACGGTTGCAGTAGAAAGTACTCCAATTGTTGTCAGAAAGATGAAGAATAAGTAAGAAAAAATAAAAAGAAAAACAAAATGAAGAAAATGCTCGTAGTGACAATGAACAAGAGAATTCACAAAATATGAAATAGAATAAAGCAATGGATATCGTTGTGTTACATTTAAATTGCGTTTCTTCTCTCTACATAGGCCGTACAATACAAATAATTCGAACACACCAGACTTGAAGACAGGATAATGTACTGGCGATCAATGACGTTGTCGAAATATTAATTCGCTCCGATAACATATCTAATGAAGCTGACCGCAGCAATAATTTTGGTAGCACTACCGGGCAAAACGGAACAGTACTAGGTGTAATGAAAATTACAAACCTAAAGCTTTCTGTTGTAAGTAAAATAAAAGTGAAAGCTAGAAAAAAAACGAAGGAACAGGATCACGTATATTGTAGGGCATATGACGGGATCAGTGTGGGTGAACTGGTATAATTTATTTCATACTTCATAATTTATTTAAAAACCAGATAATGATGATAATAATAATAATCATAACACTAATAATATAAACAGAAAATTGCTAAGTGGAATAATAAGTATGATGTTAGAATCCATAATTAAATTTAAAACTGGCTTGTTAATATATAGCCTTGGTTGCTAGCCTTTTTACAGTTTTTACTTATAATAATAATTTACAGGAAAAAACTAGTAAACCGGGTCGCAAGACTGGAAACGTTTCTGTGATTATAACATTATAGGGAGTTAGCTAGGATTAGAAAAAAAAAACAGTTAACCGTACGAGCAGAATTATTGTGAATAATTAGTAGTTTGTTGGGACTTAGCATAGTTAGAACAAAATGTCCACAACCGGACGAAAAACACTTTCCGCTTTCGTTGATAAAGCGCATAGGAATTATTTTTCTAAAATAATATAGTACCAATATTTAAGTATACAATTTTACTATATTACTAAGTTACATTTACAGTAAACGTAAAGAATATTTTATAAAATAATAGCAAGATTACGTTCAAATAATTCCACATGCGTTCGTAAAGCTTATACCACATATACATATTAAATGTGATAAACAATATACCCATGTTACATGAACGTTTTTTGGCGTAATAAGGTTTGGTTCCCTGTGTAAATGATTATATACACTATCTAGTATACGCATATAAATATGCCATTAAAGTAATGTAACACACGAATTATAGGCCTATATTATACAATACACATATTAAATTGTTATATAAAATAAGTTATGTCTTATGTTTCAGAAGTCATTCGTCATAAATAAGTCATTCGTTTCAGAGTCAAGTAATATACACAACACAAAAATATTTATCATTTTGTATTTATCAGTACATTTACCAATATAATAATTGACATAATTTTCGATTTTATAATTCAAAAAATATTTCATACATTTTTATTACATGTAACTGAAAAACAAATGCTTTGTCGACAGAAGATAACCCATGTTTAGTTAATACATAAACCATGAATCTATAATATGTTTTTAATACATAGTTTATATAAGAAGATGCATGTATTTACATATTATAATATAATCGATTTTATTATTATAAAACGAGAAATATTAGTTTCTTCAGTAAGTATAATTATTGTTATCGTATGATGTCGTATTTGTAAAAGAAATAATAAATCTTTTGATAAGCGTTACAATATAGCAGCATATGTGTAAAAATTATATGTAATGTAGCATGTGCATATAGTATACATTGTATATACTATATGTGTGTGTGTAAATACAATTATTTATTTATTAAAATATGTATTATATAAAAAAATAATTTTATATGTAGTATAATATATAAATATGTATAATGTAGTATATATAATATTATATAAATATAAACATTTAATAACATAAATATATAATTATTAATTATGTGTTTATATATTACTTTTTCAATTTAAATCCTTGTATTGCAAAATTTTCTAAACAAATAAATATTTTGTATACAGGAAGCTGTGGTAAAATTATCCAATATGAATATTTTTTGTTTTATTTATGTTTTCAATATCTAAGTATTTATTTTATCCATGTTTATTTATATTACTTTACAATATTATCTAACATCTTAAAGTCTATCTTCCGATAAGTTTTTACATTTTTAAACACGTATACACATATACAAGGGCACGTGTGTATTGCTGCGGGCGTGTGATGTTATTTGATTCATATTTGTTTGTAATTACACGTTACTATGAATGTATAACTAAGCGTTTTCGATGGCACGAATATCAAATTTGTGACGCCAGACGCCAGACCTGTCTTGATACAAATTTAAAACGGCACTGATGATACCGCACAATAGAAAATATTACTTATATATTTGTTACATCTGCAAATGTACAGTGAATACCTTTTTAATTTATATTTGCAATTTCCAAGTTTTATGTAGCTGTATCACTATTACGCAAAGTAACATATTAGAAACAATATTTTGTATGGTTCTATACCAGAAAAAGAAGAAAATGTTTGTGTGTGTGTGTGTGTGTGTGCGCGCGTGTGTGCGTGTGTATGTGTGTGTTTATAGCAACTTTTGAGTCTCTTGCAGTAATTACGTATTTTATTAGTACAAAAAAATGAAATTCTTTGGCAAGTAAATTTTATTTTATCGTATATCATATGTATGATTTGCATAATCTGCATTATCTAAAGTTTATAAAATATAAAAATAATATTTATATATATATATATATATATATATATATGCGTAAATTCATAATTATTCAAAATTATTCTTGTTCATTAATTCATTAATAGCTTAAATTTATTATTATTATTAAATTAATTCATTAATCATAAATAAATCTAATACAAGATATATTTTTTATACTAGTTTGTATTTTATTACAGCGTTTCAACAGTTTTTTATGCTGTCATCTTCAGACATGAAGTATAATCAATAAAAAAGATGTCAAAACAAATTATAAATTATACATAAATATAAAAACTATATTTTTGAATAAAATATTATTTATTATAATTATTACATATAAAATTATAATTAACAGAAGATGTATTGTGCCTACAATAATAATAATAATAATAATAATAACAACAATAATAATAAAAAATGCCGTCTTTGTCTTATGCACATAAATGCTTGAGAGTAATTAAGTATTTTGGAGTTTTCATGTTTCATAGGAACTGAATCATCGGAGATTTATAAAATATATTAACAAATAATAGATTTGTAATTCGGTTTCGGTTATACCGATTTTTGTAACGCTCTATTGTGCTTCTCTGCCGACGGTGGTATTAAAGGGTTTTTTCAGAGTACATAAAAATATTATCCAACAGCATATAAGTGTGTGCTATTTTATAGAAAAAAAAAAATGTATATTGCAGCCTGAAGGGGTAAAGTAACGTGTATTAATATCGGTATTTGCCAACAACATAGTATATATAAATTATACATAGTAAATATACTTAAATATGTAATTATATTCAAAATCTTAGATAGGTTTCCTCTTAATTTAATGGGAAAAATAATGATAATAATAATATAAGAAGCTGGCTGGTGAATACTTACAATAATAACAAAACTAGCTGCACAATAAGTAATACCAATAACTGACACACACGTATTAACGCGCGCACACTCCACTCTCTTCACGACACGAACAATAGAAGACACCGATTGGATCTGTCAGACCGATACACGGCAGAGTAGGTGACTGCCTTGAAGTGATACCTTGAAGCCGCAACACTCCCTTTTACGCACAGGCCACGCTGTTTTAGGGCTGCGAGCCTCTCAAGGGCAGCTTTCGGCCGTGCCCTCCTACGGACGCTTTCTTTTGGTTTATTGAAACGTTCAAGAAAAAATAAGGAGGTCTCGTGTGACAGAAAACGTGGCCAGTCCAGTGTCGGTCGGAAAATACATACAAGACATACGAGACACGATTACCGCGAGATAAAATAAATCGTATACCCAGTTTCACTGTTAAGCTTTAACGACTACAGTTAGCGCTGACGGTGGTTAAATAACCCGTTAACAATTCAACGGGAACCGTTTCACGAAGCTCTGTTAATGTTACCCAGTGTTAAAATAGTTGGTTAAGTTAACGGCAGACCTTTTGGTCAGCACTAATGGCCGTTAAAACGACGAGAACAAACCTCATAACATAGGGTACCCTTTTCGTGTATGCTTTGTTAAATATTCGTGAACTTCAAATAAAATGTATACGCAGACGTTTGTTAAACACTTCGGTTCCTGTGTTCAGAAAATGTATTTTGCATGCTTACTATTATGATTGATGTTCAAAAAATTGTGTGTACAAAGTCATATATATTCAAATCTATAAAACCTGTTTGAATATTCTTCGAAATTCTTTAAATATTCTTTAACAATAGATCATGGTCGACAGGCCCATGAGTTTTAAATAATAACATGATTGACACGCGCTATGAAAGCATACGCAGATGACGTTATTGTTCATTATAGGAAAGCTCAAGCAAAAAGAAACTTCTGCATCAGTGTTTCATACAAACAAAAACACGGAAAACGTCTAAAAAAGAGAGCACATGTCCACATTTGTAGACTTAATAAATAAAGTAAATAAAACTTTTGGTTTGCAGTTTGCTGACCCAACCTTAATTTCCTGTCTAAGCGGCCGCTTGTTAACTGCCGTCAAATTTTTTAACCGTCTTAAACTTAACGGTTTCTTTAACGTCGTGCTCATTCTGTAAATTAACGTTTATTAAACACGAATACAACGGCTATACTGCCATGTGATTATGTCCCATTGGTGTAATAAAAACCGATCACGTTATAGGCCGTTATAAGATATACGTAGTTTTTTGTTTAATGTTTTGTAGTTTTCGATTAGTTAGTTTGTTCTTCTTCGGAAAGTGCAAAAATGTTGAAAACTATTCAAACAGATCTTATATATTTGTAGCCTATATAGGTATTTCATTTCCCGCAGACATTTTTTTCGGCAACAAACATAATATTAAGCATCCAAACTAAATCTGATGATCACAGGAACCGAACAAATTTGTGCACATGGATTACATTTAAAGTACACGAGCGCAACTGTTTGACGAAAAACACACGGAAGTGACATATATTAAGATCTGTTCTCGCCGTTTTAACGGACGTTAGTTACATAAAGGGCCAAAACCTGCCGTTAACTTAACCAACGATTTTGACACTCTTTAACATTAACAGAGCTTTGTGAAACAGGTCCCGAAAAATCGTAAACGTTATTTAACGGCTGTCACCGTTAACGGTTGTCGTTAACGCTTAACGGATGCTAGCGAAACTGGCCATACGATTTGTTTTAGCTGATGATAATCATGAAAAATATATTGCTACAGTGATACAGTGTTTCCACGTAGACTTTTCTAATATTTTCCCCGAACGTTTCAATAATCCAAAAGAAAGCGTCCATAGGAGGCTGCTGTATTGGTGACGGCACGGCCGAAAGCTGCTCTTGAGAGATTTGCAGCCCTAAAACAACGCTTCCTGTGCACAAAAGGTTTAATATCAGTCAGACAGGATATAACAGAGAAAGTGTTTTAAAATCGACCGCGGCCAACAGGCCCGGAGTTTTAAGCAATAAATGGAATAACATTACTGTTTAAAACATAGAAATACACATAATTGTTATTGTACCCAATAATGGAAGACGAATACAGACAGATAAAGGCAGAAATAATCAACATAAGCAGAGATTGGAAACGACAACAAATGCTGTACATTGCACCGTGATAATGACACCTCTTTTGTGGCAGCTGCTGATTGCTTAATTTGAACGAGTAACTTCCTGCTTTAGAAGTAGTACTGGACGCGTTCTTTTGTAAGAATTCAGCATAGTATAAACAGAGCTGCCCTTAAGCGAGTTGGACAGGTATGATGGCACAGGGAAGGACCGTCACTTAGTAAATGGAAAGCAGGGAGAAAGAAGGAAGAAGAAGAACATGAAGGGGAGAAAGAAATAGGGAAGCGTATTTATTATTTTCTATTATTCTGATTTTGTTTTTAGACTCGTTCCTTTCTTTTAATATCGGTGGCTGAAATATGCTTGTTGTTATCGCTACTGAATGGGCATCAAGTTACAACATTATGGCTAACAAAATAGTATTGTCGAAGCCCTTTCAACGAGCACTCATATACACATTGCAAGAGATTAATCAATTGTCCTAGACGGCGGCACTGGCCTAGAAGGCGTTAAGTATGCAGGCGGAACTATTTGGTTTTAGAAGGGTTATGGGAGTTACAGGAGTCCTGCGGCTAGTTTTGCACACGGCCTGGCGGTTGCTGAAGTGAAACGCTTAAATAAAATCTATGCAAAGTCGAAGTATATAGGAAATTTGGTAATTTTATTTACTCATACATGTGACGTATATGCCGAGTGACAATGAATCTTAACAAGTCAGTTAAAATCGATGTCTACTAAGAGTAATAGCGTCGGCCAAACTTTAAAACTAAATTGATGTTATAAAAAAGGTATTTCGAAAACACAAAGTGTCTGTAGTGTGTGTGTCCTTCGGAGATTCACATTCCTTACCTGCAGATATTTGTATCTAGCCATTGGTTTTCTTCCAATACTCTTTCTCCCACTTGGATTCGATGGCTAGTAATTCAATTCCTGCAACTCGTGCTGAGTTCTCTTCTTCTCCGACCTCTTGTAGTGACTTGCAGGATCTGTTTTGGTAAGCATCCCTCCCCCATCTGTTCCACGTGACAGTATCAGAGCAAATCACTGGATTCTATGTTGTCGGTCAGTTTTTCGGATGAAGTCGTCTATTATCTCCCAGACTCCCTTATTTGTGGTCCCTGTTCCCGCAGCTTTCCTCCAAGCACTATCAAATCACAATTTATTCCATATATTTTAACGCATATTATTGTATATGTATGTTTAGCAGTCTCAAGTCGCAGATTATTAAACGTGTATTTAACTTTATCGGATCGGAGAATATTAAGTTTATTTTTAACGGTATGTAGTCACAAATTATTAAATCTGTCTTTAGCGGTACCGAATTACGGTTTATTAACCATATCATCTGTAATGATCGTGGAATGACAACATTTTTATGAAATCGGACATTCCCCCCACACTGTACCTTGAGACCGCAGGTATACAAACACGTGCCAGTCTCATGTCATGACACGATGCTGTCAAGTTCACAGCCGACCGTTGGCATCTGGTGTTTGCTTGCGTCCGCACGCATCGTCCCAACTTGTTACATGCTCTGACAGCTTGTTCGGTTCCCGATTTGGTACGTTTGTCTTCTTTTTATACTTTTTATTACGACGTACGTTTTACTATTTATCACTCCGACGCTTGGCACTTTTATCTTTTTTATCTCTACTTCAGACAGAGTTTGCTTCTACCAGCTTACCAACTTTTTGTTTGCGTAGACTTCAAATTACTGTTTACACGCTGGCGCAAACTGGGCTTTACAAACGAGTAAAATCGTGTGTTTTGATTGTGCTACGTATAAGGACTCTGACTCGTGTCAAAACAAGTTCGATACTCAGAATCCGATAAAACCATTTTTCACTTTCTTCCGACCTAAACATCTCATCTAATATTTTGACGAAGAATCACTATCACTCAAGTAGCGGTACTGGGGAACCAGAAAAACAATCACATTAGATATATATAGACACACAGACAGACGGAACTCTCTCTCTCTCTCTCTCTCTCTCTCTCTCTCTCTCTCTCTCTCTCTCTCTCTCTCTCTCTCTCTCACTCTCAAACACACACACACACACACTCAAAACCTTCTTCCTCTCCTTTATTTCTTCTACACACACTCTTCAGGCTACACACAAAAACCAATAAGAAAAATACAACTTTATAAAAAAACATAAAACATGTTATGAGTGAGTACTTCGGCTTGCCTGGCTGTAAGGCCGTGGTCCATGGTGTTTGTTGTACCGTGTTGGTCCGTAGTACCATGTGTGCCTCAGACATAATATTAAACATGTATTTTAGAACACATTTTTTAAATAAGCATACATTAGTAAATCGACATATTTATTTATTAACCATCATCAGTCTCATCTTCATCTCTACCATCATCGTCGTCGTCGTCGGCATCATCATTATCATCATCATCATCTCATCACCATCCTCAAATTCCCCTCCACCTCCTCCTTCTCCTACTCCACGTTCTCCTCCTTCTCCTTCTCCCACAGATTGAGGAATCTTCCAGGTCGGAATCGGAGGGACTTGGAAGTTGGAAGGCGTCAAAGAACGCTGTAAATTTATACGCGCACGCGCGCGCGCGCGCGCGTGTGTGTGTGTGTGTGTGTGTGGATACAGAGTGGGCTAAAAGTCAGTTTTCTCCTAAATACAAATTTAAATTCTGTAAGATTCTATGAAAGGTGGGACATTTCCACTTTTATGAGCATATTCCCAGACTGATTTTAGGTTCCATCGACCACTGGTCGACCCTATTCCTTGGCGGCATGGCTCGAATGTTTGTGTTGTAGTTTTCTTAGTCCCGATGAAATACCTAGTAGTATTATTTCGTACCTTGTTTGTGGAGACCATCTTCAACGCTCGTACGACCACGTTTAAACTTGAGTGTCCAATTACAAAACATTGTTTTTGAAGAAGAAGCATCGTCTAACACATTTAACATTTCTTTGTGAATTTCCATTGGCGCTAGACCTTTTTACAAACAATTCAATCACAGCATGGTATTTGATTTTGTCCGTTTTTCAAAACACGCGTGACATGTAAATTTTGATAAACAATTAATACATAAACAGATAAACTTGGACATTAATTGGGGTTTACATCAAATATGAATCCTACAACATAAGAAAACGTTTAGTTCTACCGCTAAGTTATAGATGTCGCACCGCGGAATTTTCAACTGTCCATCGTAATCTGTATAATTGGCTGATACTTTTCTCCCGAACCAAAGACATGTTATTGCCTACACCATTTTTATTTTGTCAAATTTCGTTACTGAAAACATGAACTCTGAAGACAAGATACCTGTTGATATTGTAGATATCCTTGGGTAGTCGGCAACTGCACTAAAGCTAGTTTGTAAGTTCGACATATTGTTGTGGACAGGTTAAAATAATGAAGACAGCCGAGAAAAATATAGTAATGTAACGGCCAAACGACGTGAAGTATTATAATTAAAATTGCGCACGACGTGAAATACGAGGCGACGTTATTGTTTGCGGCGGCGTGCGGATAATTTGAAAAGCGCCGGACGCGGTCCAATAAATTGTGTGGCCGCGGTACGCTATTGTTGCGGTACCTGATTGGTCGACGAGTGGACTGCCTTCGATCCCCGAGCTTGCAACTGGGTCACTCCGACGTGAAGAACGAGTCGCGTTAATCTCGCGAACACGAGCCTACGTTATGAAAGGCGCGCATTTAATACCTCGCGATTGTGTGCGCGCGTGTGCGTGTTTTCTTACTTGAACGTAAATTGTGAGTCAGGTCTGGAGCCAACTTTGTAAAAATAAACCAGATTGTTATTACACTACCACTTCGTTATACCCGTTATTGTTCTATCACACACACACACACACACACACACACACACACACACACACACACACACACACACACACACACACACACACACACACACACACACACACACACACACACACACACACACACACACACACACACACACACACACACACACAATTCATACAGGCTGCAAGAGAAAAACACGCAACATGTTTTCTCTGATACACTATCGATTTCTAACGCAGTTACAAACGGTTACAAATACTTCTGCAAACTGTTCAATATAGAGAACAGACACAATGATAGCTGTTAAGATTTGTTTATCAGTTGTAAAGCCAATTCTCAAGCTGAAAAGTATTGTTGCCTGTATAAATGACTATATACACTGAACACTGTGTTGCTGTAGTACACATTTATAAATGCTATTATTATTGTTGTTGTTGTTATTGTTATTCGGTACTTTCCCAATAATCGTTTTCGATATTTCAATTATGCGAAAGTCTGTGTCTACATGTAGTGAATGTCGCACATAATTTTACTACAATAGTTGAAAGTGTATTACTATATTGATTTACATTATAAAACTGTTTTCTGTTGTACTCGGTTACCATTCTCATATATTTTTATCTGTAGCGTTCCTAGCATTATTATTCGTTACACCCGTCTCTTGTGGTAGGAAAAGTTGGTGTTGTTAGGTTATCAGGCTAACTGAAAAGATTCAACCAAACCAATACACCTTTAAAACAATGCTCGTTTTTTCGTGTGAATACAAAAAACAACCAAATCGAAGTGACTATACCTTGCAGTTTACTATACGCGTCTCTATTTTGGGGCAGACCTCCCATTTCGCTTAGAACAGTAAATTTTACACATGTATTTTTTTCGTCATGTATGTCAGGGCAGTCTGCGGGTATCCTGGTTCCTGGCCTGGCAGGAAGGTCCACATCGGCAGCAGGATGTGCATCTAGTGTGGAGGCGGAGGAGGCTATAGTAGCCTAACGGCTGCACACATG
The DNA here is from genome assembly GCA_034769895.1 of Magicicada septendecula. Lineage (NCBI taxonomy): Eukaryota > Metazoa > Arthropoda > Insecta > Hemiptera > Cicadidae > Magicicada > Magicicada septendecula. The sequence goes on from CM068370.1 coordinate 333,680,756, forward strand.
GGCTGAGTCAGTTAGCCTACTGCGACCGGGCAGAGAGAGCTCGTCAGGTAAGGTGAAAGCAACTCTCTAGGGGAAGAGCACCCTGAACGTTCCTGATCCTTCATGTTGGGGATTGGGTCGGAGAATTCACGCATTCCATCTGACAAACTCCTTTATGTGCAGAAACCTAAAAAAAAGGAGGCCTTGACTCAGTAATGGGTTGTTCCGCCGCTGAAGAATAAGATTTTTTCACCGAAATCTGTTTGTGTTTGTCGATTTTCTTTAGTCACATACTATATATGCAATGTTAACAGATTCTCGTTCGTACACTTCAAGTCAAGTCTGCTGAAATGGGGGGGGGGGGGCATGAAATATTCCCGTTCTTGTGATGGAGACATAATGCCGTCGTGTTGCTGTAAGCAAAAACTCGTCTGAAAAGAATTATGTAGGCCTAAAATTTAGTTCTGACGAATGTTTCTTTGATCGCTTTTTTGATATGGGAAAAGCATTTGATAATGCAGACCGTCAAAAGTTATAGAATATTATGGGATGGGTAGAAAAGGATATCCACAGCATTTAATACATTCAGTTAAGATCCTTTACAAAAGTACATCTGTACTCCTTGATCCGAATGGAAGGCACTCAGGTGATATTCTAATAAATAAGGGAGTTAAGCAGGGATGCTGTGTTTCCCCAACCTTGTTTAATATATACAATGACGATGTTGAGAGCATGGAAATCCAGAGAGACTTTGGAAATACAGCTTAACAAATTTTGTATGGGTTCCCTGCTATATGCGGATAACATAGTACTTATTCAAAGAAAATGAGGATGATTTAAAAAGAGCTATGTTTCAGTTACAAGAAGTGGCAAGAGAGTGTTCACTGACAATTTCAATAAGAAAGACCAAAACCATGGCCTTTAAAGGTAAATATCCAGTGAGAACTAAGATAATTACAAACAACAGCACTTTAGAACAAGTGAGCCGTTTTCTTGGCAACAAGTGCGCACCGGGTATCTTGGCGGCCCGCACTTGGTTTAAAATTGAAGACCACAGCTGACTCTCTCATTCGTGGCCCTTAGATATTTTTCGTGTAGTTAGATAATATAAGTACAATAATAAAAATATTTAAATTTAAATGGCTTATTTAACATTTGTACCCATCAATGTGCGTAGCGTAAACGTCTCTGAATCTTTGTCCGTTGTGGCTAGATCGTGCACAAATGCTAGGTTCCTGAGATGGAGGTCTGACACAATTGCAGTGTTTTCAACTGAACATAAGATCGTTCTAAACAAGCGCCGTGGGCATTTTTACATTTTCTTTGTATCTGATTTATTAACAACCAGCGCGTTACACATACGAAGCATGTTTCCGCATAATAATCATATTCTATTAGCTCCTCCACCCACTAACATAATCCTGTTGTATATATTTTATTCTCCTTTAGTAATTTAGCTTTTTTCTTTTTAGTGATTTTGTATTTACAATACTGATGAGATCTGAAGCTCGGAAAGAAATGTTTTTAATTGATTCGATTTCTCACAAACGAATAAATTATTTATTTTTTATGTTATTTCGTATGTTACACAACTCCACACCTCCCCACAAACATTTATTATTATCTTTTTCATAGTAAATTCTGAAACAATATAATTGTTATTCAATCCTGTTACCATACTTAAACTGGGTTTCAGAAAATTGATAATTAACAGATTGTATTGTTGTGAAGCGAAAAATGACGGGTAACATTTGACGTAACTGAATCAATTCGTGTATACGGATTAGACCACGATGTGTAATACTAGATATGTCAGTGTCTACTTAGGTGACTATCGGGCCTATACAGCGATATGAACAACGCTATTATGAGAGCCACATTTATTCATAAAAACAACTTACGTTAGTTAGAATTTATAAATTTATGGTATTTATGATACGACGAAGTACGTCAGTGGTAGGGGACTCGCATGGTGTTCGTCTGTCATGTTGTGTTACGTAAGGTCGAGTCAGTTCAACCCCAACTACCTACTGTCAGGGCAATTCAATATTCTAGCTGTCGTAAGCGACGCTTAGTCAACAGCAACGCAACACAACAACCTTCCTCACCGCGCATGGTCAAATACAGATTAATTACTCTCTGGCGGTAGTTTGTTATGAGCTGTGACATGGCTAGAGGGAGCAACAAACCATAGACCTGACGGCGGAGGAAAGATACGATAATAAAAGATAGGGCAAGATAATATATAAGAATTTATAAATACTACGATAATATAGTGGACAATACATATATCAAAATCACTACTACACTTAAAAATTATCTGTTGAAACAAATTAACACGGACGACGCAAGCATAAACGATTTAGCAAGCCTTTATGTGCATCTATGGAGAACCCAGACACATAAAAACGGAGATAAGTACTATATTAATATATACTTTGTCATCTGATTATAACAGGAATAAGAATTGTTGCTTGTGAAAAATTGTTTCAGGTCTACTGCAGTCCGTTCACGCTCTTTCTCCGAATTCAATCTTGTGTCAGGACGAAGCTAAAAGGTGTGCTTCCTTGCTCTACCAGACCGTGTTGAGTGATAACAGTGATACTATCAATAAAAGCTTTCTTGGAGGAAAATCTAACGAAAGAGTGCAACATTGGTACATGGCAATTATATACGACTTTTTATATGGGAAATAATGGTCCATTTTTGTACACACGCACACACGGACGCACACACTCTCTCTTTCATACTGACTCACTTCATCCTTTTCATAAAAATTGATAATAAATAATACTTTATATAATTACTTAAAACTTCCGGGCTGAAAGGCCGTGGTCGAATGCTTGATATTGTGTAGCTACACAACATCAAGCATTCGACCACGGCCTTTCAGCCCGGAAGTTTTAAGTAATTATAGTGACACCGGCCGTGAAAGCCTACGTACTAAAATCAATACTTTATATTTTTCACGCTAAGTAAGGATAGGCCCTATATTTTTTACTGTCTTTTATAATTTTTGACAGTTTAAGATCTAGTTAAATTACAGTCATTATCAGAAGTATGTTATTACTATATTATCATATGCTAAAAACATTATCATACTTCTGATGATATTTAACCTGTTAAATACAATGAAAAATGTATTTTTGTTTTGAAAAATATAAAGTATTATTTATTTTGTATATTATTCTAAAGAATTATATATTATTAATGTTAATAATGTGAGTAAATATGAATATTGTTACGACAAACGCTCTTGAACAGTCGAGAGTGTCGTTCTACGCGTTTCTCGGCTAGCCGAGCAGGCGCGTGTCTGTGTCAAGGCCGTGTACTTTATACCCTCTAGACCTGTCGAGTGCTTGTTAACGACGCAAATTCTGGATATTATTCTGGAACGTATGCAGGCTATATATAAGCAACAGTTGCCGCTTAGAAGTCAGTTACGTTGGGCGATTTATTCAGTGCAGAACAAGTGGTTGTTGTGGTATGTGACTATTGTGTTATAATTAGTGCGGAACTCTTTACAGTAGACATTATTATTGCGTGTGGACAAATTTAACTTCAATTACTATACGAGAGTATCTTGTTGATTTTAAGTCGTTATTTGTGACTCATTAAAGCTGGTGATTAGTGATTTCATTGGTCTTTGTATTTTGTTTTCTACTGTATCATACGGCAATCAGTGAGACCGTCGTAACAATATTACACACACACACACACACACACATACGAAAATTTCTTTAAATAAACCTTTAATTGTTAATTATTTGGAAAATACTGACGTTGATTTTACCGGATAAAAGACACTCTACGGCATAGTACGTGTCCACGCTCGGAACACAGACGTAATCAGTTGTAACAATCAAACCATAAACGTTCTGCTGAAATGACTGGTTGGTTACGCTAACGCACTTTTCTAATATAACAACACGTTAACGTATATTTTATTCTATCTAAACTACAGTCAGACAAGCTAACACGTTCAAAAAGAACTGCACCATGCATAACGCTTTTTTGCACTACGCAAAAACTCGATAGCCTAATTGTGTAAATTATTTAGTTAACTGCACTACAGAGCGGTAAATCCAGTTAAGAATGCGTCGAGGATAGTTAAGAATTGCATTTCAAGTATTTTTTTTAAATACCAAAATCCTATTTTTGTAAAATAAAATGTCTTTATATTCGAATTTTTTTCTTTAATTTCAATGTCAATATTTAGTACTATACTAAAATTATAACAGCTATAAGCAGATGACAGAATGGTTTGAAGGTAAAATAAATTGTTTGCTTGTTTGAAAGGATGAGATCAGTCAATAAAGTGTAGGCCTACTATATAAAATTTAATATAAAATGTCGTCATAAATTTAAATTTAATAAAACTTGTACATTTTCAGGATGCACAAGTTCAATAAATGACAAAAATATATTTGGTTAATAATAACGTCTGATAATCAGTAATTTTTTGCATTGGTCAAAGACGTAAAAGATATTAAATAACTAATCAAACTATTAATTTAAATAAGAGTTATATTTTATTAATTGAGTACAATCATACAAAAAAGAGTAGTTTTTTCTGTTCACGTTATATAGAGTAATTTTAGTAGTTGTCATAGCTAAAAGAAAAAGTTAGTATACAAAAGGGAATAACGGCATAAAATAAGTAAGTGTAATAGAAGGGCCCACAAAGGATTCCTGCGGGGGGCCAGAAAACAGAGTTACGCCACTGACTGCGACCTACGTAGCTAGAGTTCATATTGCATGTTCAGATTCGCAAGCCTGTTCAGATAGCAAGTTCTTTTATGTCCATTATTTCTGTGAACAAAATTAAGTATGGAATAAGTGGTACAGACCTATAAGTGTGGTATTCTTGTGCTAATTGATATTACATGTTTCAATTGCCATATAATAATTAACGATTTTCATAATTCTTATTTTACTGAGAATAATGTGTAACAGTATTATAGTATCTATGTAGATGACTGTCAAATTAAGGAAACCAAGTCAAGAATAACAGTGTCATGGTTAATTAAAGGGCTTTCACTTTTTAGTTAGGTACATTTCTTTGACAATACTTTTCCTCTGGCAAGGAAATACGTAGAGCATACTGTTAACCTAACGAATAATATATATTATAACTCTACTTATATGCGTTATTGTTGTGTCGTGTTGTGTGTGAGTACCTACCTGCTGTCCGATCTTGCGGATTCTTCCGACTAGGGCGTGTGGATTTTGGATTTGAAGTTCGCAAGCTAGTAATCTCAAATTTATTGCAACAACACACAAAATAGGTTACTTTAAAGGGGGAGAGTTTTGAGAGACTGGTAGGCTTTATCGTACAACAATAAAACACTGTTATATGGGGTAATAAAACGTTGTTTATTACTCCAACAACACACAAGAAATAAATGGTTATTATAGTATCAATTTCTTACAGTCTAAACAATGAATCAATGTTTTTCGATTGGTTAATAATTGAAAAGAAACTAAACTCGTTCTTTGGCGAGTTAATTGCAATTTAAATTTTAATTAATTAGTTGAATTGATTTGATTAAATTTCTTTTACTAAATTGAATTTAAATGTTCATGAACCAAAATACAAAACTCTGAAGTTAATTAGAATAATTTTCCAAAATAAATTAGACGTGACAGTCTAGTTCACGTTATTTCATTTCTAGCGATTCGAGTTCTGTTATACTGCAGTATGAACTAATAATTAGATTGTTAGTTAAGATTTGTATAGCGCTTTTATACTACTTCTATTTCTTAACTATAGCATACTAATGACTTAAACTGCAATACAGATTATCACAATGAATTTATTCTTAATTACTAGAGTCTTTGATTTTTGTATGGCACCTGAATTATTTGAATTTACAATGTTTTTATATGAAAAATAGAAAATTTAATGTTGAAAAATAAATAAGTGGATTTTGCTTTCCTGTTATTGAAGAGGATGTCGTTCCGATTTTCCCTCGTCGATTCGAGACCTTCGCTAGAGAAAGTAATCTGCTTAAAGCTGCTGGATTCGGTCATGGAGTTCAAATTTCGGCAACACTCTGCTTCCTTGCTGTTTGTGAATATTTTAACGTCTACGGCTCTCTGCTGGAACTGGTTCCTGTCCCTCGTCGATTCGCACGTCGCACGTCAGCGTGTGTGTGTGTGCTCCGTTCGAGTGGTAGCTCTGCTCGTCAGCTGTTCACCAATAATTTAGACGGCCTCTCTGCTGTATTCTTGAAGTCTGGTCTTGAAGTCTGGTGGATCTCTTGCGTGCTTATGACTAACTGGTAGTACACAATAAGCTTGGTTGATGTACTGAAGAGTATCTCGCCTTTACGCAACAATTACGAGCTATACAGTTGATCTGTAATTACTGTGTTCGTAATTGCATGTGTGTTGACCACGTAGAGTCTTCTTGTTGATCTTCACCACTATGGCTACTAGACGATCGAAGAACTACGTCTTTACTTCGTGAGTACTGGCAGAAGAGTGATGTTTCAGCCTGAAAACACCACGCTGGTCGGGGTTCGCGTCGAGTGATTTGATTGGCTGACACACTCTCTCTACTACATAAAATTTGAATTCCCTTGGTCCGTGAGAATGAAGTTAGGTTCCCACCGACGGAGAATTAATATTATTTTTAATACTATTATGATTATTATGCGGCGGAACCAAATTGTCGGTCCGGATTTCCTGTGCTTATTTAATTTTGCAATAACTTGGTTGCAAACCAAGTTGTGTGAAATCTAAAATATACAATCTGTCAGGAATTATTATCTTTATAACATACTAAAATCTCATTAATGTAACTCTATTTTTACAGAAGTTATTCAATTAAATTAATTAACTCTTTCATTTGTTAATTATATTGCGTAAAATTTGCACACGTCATTATTAATATTTCGGCAAACATTTTGGCTATCTTGGATTTCGCCTTTATTCATTAGCTTCCGAGATATTAATAACTAACAGATTGGGTGTGGCCCTGCCTTGTACAGCGAACTGATTACATAATGACCACGTGTGCGTCGCTTTACAAAGCATTATTTTCAACGCTCTACATTCAAATGGAGTTTTGACTGTTATAATTTATTTAAATATGCTTTCAGTATGCAGGCAACATATAACCCCAAATAATTAATATTTGGTGCTGTTATATATTCCCACACCCGTTTAAAAAAAAAAAATGAATGTAATAATTACAGATATTTTTTTTTTCTTAATCATTACACACGTATTCTGTAATCACTATACTTATTACTTATACATTGTATTACTTATTCAAAAGAAAAACATACATGTGTGTTAATGTTATTCCATTATATACAACTTATTTCTAATACATTTATTAATAATATTATATTTGCAATTTATTTTGTATTAATGTTTTTACAACGGTTAATAGCTAACTGCAGCGTTTAAAAGGTTTGTTTGTAAACAGTGGCACGCGCACGAAAGAATTTGCTGTGCTGACACTGTCTTGTTTACAGCCGTTATCGCCTGCCGCGTGGCTAATTGCTTGACCTACTTTCAAATGTGGGGAGGTAGTTATCGCGTGTGTCTTAACTATTTCCTGGCGGTGTGTTTGTTTCATTGTACACGCCCGTTATTTACCACGTTATAAATGCATTATTATCAATACACAAGCTATCTACAATTATTATTAATAATATTATAAAACACAAGTTATTTATTTTAATTTTACTTTTTATAATACAATTATTATTAATTCTAAATATTATTTATTTTTTTTCTAAAGTCTTATTATTTCGTCGCGACGCGCTTTGGAATGCCATGCTACTCAAAGTATTTTCTCAAAGAGCTCGCATGGTATTTACCGATCGTTTTCGTTCGGTCGAGCGTCGTAACGATAAATGTGTGAGGCGCGAGTTGTTGAGCCAAAAGATACGGACCATTATATAAACGAAAAAACTTTGCGGCTACATTTATGTCTCTTCGGCCTACAGGATTCGCCTTGAGCAGTACTTTCTCACCTACTACAAAGTTAGTTATTTTATGAGTAGTATTGAATTTGTCCGCCCTTTTCCGCCCTTTTTCAACTATTCTTTCCCTCACAAGTTGATTTTTACACTGCACCGGCAGAGGTAGATTATAAGTCTTTGGCCTACTTAAATAATTATTCCAAAACCTCTCTGGCCTTATTCCAGAGTCTAACTCTGCTGGTGTGTATTCCGTGGTATCGTGATAATTCTCGTTTATTGCCTTTTCGAAAAATGGTAGGAACTCGGGCCATTTACTTTGTTCCTTATAGCAATAGATACGGAACATTTTACCGATTTCCCGATTCACCCTTTCGGCAAGGTTGCCCTGTGGTCGTCGTATCGAGGTTGGGATTGCTTTGATACCGTTACGTTCCAGGGTAGCTGCCCAGTGTTTGTTTTGGAATTGCTTTCCCTGGTCACTAAGTACGTTCCTTATTGGTCCATGCTGTGGAATATACTTGTTAAGTATAATATTTAAAACGGACTTTGTGGTGGGCCTAGGGATCGCATAAAGGCTAACTTTTTTAGTGAACACATCGACGCAAACTACCATGTGTTTTAGATTTCTGGTAGCCTTGGGTAATGGTCCCAGAAAGTCGGTGGCGATCATCTGTCCCTTACCTTCCGTTATTACATTGGCCATGGGAACGTAAGTGTGCAAGTTTGGTACTTTCGCAGTTTGACATGGATGACATGTTTTTAACAATTTCTTCACCCTACGATACATGTTTGTAATTGTAAAATCCTCCTGCAATATTTTTACACATTTTACAGGAGATGCGTGCGCCATTTTTATATGTAATGATTGTGTTACACACGCAAGCATCGCTGGAGGCAATACCACTTTCCATTCGCCCTGTAACAATTTATACAATATATTGTCTTGTATAAGATAATGTGGATTCGGGTGAGCTGCTAACCTTAGCTTTTTAGCAAGGAGTGCGAGGTTATCGTCCTGCTCGCGTCCTAAGTTCTATAGCATATTGGTAGCCTCAGGCGCGACAGTGTATTGTATATTCAATACCTTTATCTCGTCGTCCGCTGCTTCATATACCTCCTCCTTTTCTACGGGCGGATATCTACTTAGAGTGTCTGCGGTGGTATTCTCTGATCCTTTGCAATATTTAATAGTAAATGAGTACTCCTGAATAGCTAACACCCATCGTGTTAGTCGGGAATTTGCTAATCGACATTTTAATATAAAAGATAACGCCTGATTATCTGTGTGGATCTCGAAATGGGTACCATAAAGGTAGTGTCTGAATTTTCTGAGTGCGTTTATTATGGCGAGTATTTCTTTCTCAGAAGTACAATAGTGCAACTCAGCGCCTTTGAGCGTTCTATTGGCGTATGCTACAACATGAAGACTACCTTGTTCGTCTTCCTGATGCAACACGGCGCCGATAGCATACTCGCTAGCGTCAGTGTACATTACGTACTTCCTACCCTGTTGTGGATGGAACAATTGTAAATTAGTTTGGAACAGGCCCTTAACCCTCTCAAACGCATCGTTCTGTTCAGAACCCCATTTCCACTTTATATTTTTGCGTACCAGCTGTAGCAAGGGGACTGTATATTCGGCGTATTTGCTGGTGAATTTCCTGTAGTATCCCGTGAGTCCAAGTAATGCTCGCAGTGCTTTGAGGTTCTTGGGCACCGGGAACTCCACAATACTCCTGAGCTTCTCTGGGTCCGTACTGATACCTGTAGCTGAGATTATATGTCCCAGGAACTTCATTTGAGACTTTACAAACTCGCACTTGTGTATCTTGAGCTTGATGTTGGCTAGCCTCAGCTTCTGGAAGACGCTCCTCAGATGCTCGAAGTGTTCCTCCAACGTGCGGGATATCACGAGGATGTCATCGACGAATATTACCGTGTATGGGTCTACCTCAGGTCCTAGAGCTCTCTCGAGGCATCTTACAATCGCAGCGAGACTCGTGCTAAGGCCAAAAGGTACCACCTTGTGCTGATAGCATTTGTTATTAAATATAAATGCTGTATACTTACGATCTTGCTCACACAGCGGGACCTGCCAGAAGCTTGCTGTTAGATCGAGCTTCGTGAGGTACCTGGCTCCTTCACATTTAATGAAGAGGTCCTCCGCTGTCGGTGCGCAGTCAAACTCTTTCTCTACCAGACTGTTTAAGTTCCTCATATCCAGGCAGAGTCGGATTTCTCCAGTCTTCTTGCGGACGACCAGCAGTGGGTTGAGGAAGCTGCTATTGGATCTCTCTATAATATCTTCCTCCAACATCCGCTGTATCTCCTGCTGGACCTCGGCCTGGTATTTTATAGGTACCTGGTAGATTCTCCTTATGAACTTCTCCGGCTCTGTGAGGTGGATTCTATGTTCATACACTGACGAGATTGAGTGCTCTTCACTGAAGATATCGCTGAACTCTTCTTGCAGCGACGACAATCTCCGTTCAGTTCGGGAATCTAAGGTTGTCTCCCCCTCTTCACAGTCTTTATAATGAATCACTTGTTTTGGTGGCCGTGTGATTTTAATTGGGTCACCATGATTTTGTGTATGTGTGTGCGTGTTCAATTTAAAGGTGTAACTAACATTGTCAATGGTACATTTTAATAAGTGTTCACTGGTGTTAATTTCCGCACGTATTTGTTCTAATACATCTACCCCCAATAACATATCACATATTAAATTGTTTATACCCACTACACACACTTCAAATTGCACTTTGTCTAGCATGATAGTTAGATAGTATTGAGTGTCAATTTTTTCTTTTGTATCGGTAGCGGTTCGTATATAAAATTGATTTATTGGGAGTGATGGGGCCGTATGAAAATATTTTTTATTGGCACGCAGGAACCTTTCACTGACGTCGGAAACAACGCTGCCGGTGTCCAACAAAATTTGTGTGGGAACGCCGTTGATAAAGGCGTGTAACACCGGACACGCCGCGCTCACTGGCCTTTGTTGCGTGGGACCGGATTCTAGTAACGGATCCCTGACGTCCGGTGGGAACACATTATTAACGGGCACACAAGTTACATAATTAAAAGTACACATTTCACACAATATACAATCCTTATGATTAGCATGCTTACTTTTAGAAAATTTTCCCAAATTTATAGCGCGTCCTTGCTGGATGCGCATTTTGGCACGTTTTTTGTAGCTTGGTAATTTTTTGATTTATTGTTAGAGTCTTTATTGCTTTGGGAGTCGCTGTCTTTTTCAGTTGTATCAGCTTTGGCTAATTCGACCGTTTGAATCGCTCTAATCGGGGCCCCGTCGTTGCGCTTACCCTGCCCCTTTGGTCTACCAATATTTTGTTTACCTTTGTACTCAAAGGTTTTATTTGGCGGTTTTGACGGTGTTTGGGGTGGAGTAGAACTGGTACTCGGTCTTTGATCAGTTTGCTGGTGGTACTGTACCCGCGTATTCTGCCCTTCATTATTTCGGCGAAAATCGGGATTATAACGCCACCCGCCCAAATCAAAAACCGTCTCACTTTGGGACACTAGAATGAGGAGTTCATCGACCGTGCGAATACTCTGCGTAAACACGGCTACTCTAATGTTATGATTAAAGTGATAGGCAAGTTTCGTGACTATGTCGATCTCCGCAAATGCTAGGGTTAAATGCTTGGCGCGTTCGACCTGCTGGATTATATAATTTTCCGCGGTAATACCCAATTTCCTATCAAATCTGCCGTATTCCAGTTCATTGCGCAGAAGTCTTTGGGTATGCGAGTTCCAGTACCGGCTCTCAAATTTTTGTTTGAACTCCGCGTATGTGGACACTCTATAGCGTACAATGTTATACCACTTACGCGCCGAATCGCGCATCGCGTAAACTACCCACTGTATTTTGTCTTGATCTTCTAGTCGGGAACCTACTCTAGCCATTTCACTCTCACACGCTAATAAAAATTCAATAGGGTTTTCGTTATTTTCCCCCGTAAAATACAGGCGATTTTTCTCGTCAACAGGACCTTGTACCAAAATTTATTGCAACAACACACAAAATAGGTTACTTTAAAGGGGGAGAGTTTTGTGAGACTGGTAGGCTTTATCGTACAACAATAAAACACTGTTATATGGGGTAATAAAACGTTGTTTATTACTCAAACAACACACAAGAAAGAAATGGTTATTATAGTATCAATTTCTTACAGTCTAAACAATGAATCAATGTTTCCCGATTGGTTAATAATTGAAAAGAAACTAAACTCGTTCTTTGGCGAGTTAATTGCAATTTAAATTTTAATTAATTAATTGAATTTATTTGATTAAATTTCTTTTACTAAATTGAATTTAAATGTTCATGAACCAAAATACAAAACTCTGAAGTTAATTAGAATAATTTTCCAAAATAAATTAGACGTGACAGTCTAGTTCACGTTATTTCATTTCTAGCGATTCGAGTTCTGTTATACTGCAGTATGAACTAATAATTAGATTGTTAGTTAAGATTTGTATAGCGCTTTTATACTACTTCTATTTCTTAACTATAGCATACTAATGACTTAAACTGCAATACAGATTATCACAATGAATTTATTCTTAATTACTAGAGTCTTTGATTTTTGTATGGCACCTGAACTATTTGAATTTACAATGTTTTTATATGAAAAATAGAAAATTTAATGTTGAAAAATAAATAAGTGGATTTTGCTTTCCTGTTATTGAAGAGGATGTCGTTCCGATTTTCCCTCGTCGATTCGAGTCCTTCGCTAGAGAAAGTAATCTGCTTAGAGCTGCTGGATTCGGTCATGGAGTTCAAATTTCGGCAACACTCTGCTTCCTTGCTGTTTGTGAATATTTTAACGTCTACGGCTCTCTGCTGGAACTGGTTCCTGTCCCTCGTCGATTCGCACGTCGCACGTCAGCGTGTGTGTGTGTGCTCCGTTCGAGTGGTAGCTCTGCTCGTCAGCTGTTCACCAATAATTTAGACGGCCTCTCTGCTGTATTCTTGAAGTCTGGTCTTGAAGTCTGGTGGATCTCTTGCGTGCTTATGACTAACTGGTAGTACACAATAAGCTTGGTTGATGTACTGAAGAGTATCTCGCCTTTATGCAACAATTACGAGCTATACAGTTGATCTGTAATTACTGTGTTCGTAATTGCGTGTGTGTTGACCACGTAGAGTCTTCTTGTTGATCTTCACCACTATGGCTACTAGACGATCGAAGAACTACGTCTTTACTTCGTGAGTACTGGCAGAAGAGTGATGTTTCAGCCTGAAAACACCACGCTGGTCGGGGTTCGCGTCGAGTGATTTGATTGGCTGACACACTCTCCCTACTACATAAAATTTGAATTCCCTTGGTCCGTGAGAATGAAGTTAGGTTCCCACCGACGGAGAATTAATATTATTTTTAATACTATTATGATTATTATGCGGCGGAACCAAATTGTCGGTCCGGATTTCCTGTGCTTATTTAATTTTGCAATAACTTGGTTGCAAACCAAGTTGTGTGAAATCTAAAATATACAATCTGTCAGGAATTATTATCTTTATAACATACTAAAATCTCATTAATGTAACTCTATTTTTACAGAAGTTATTCAATTAAATTAATTAACTCTTTCATTTGTTAATTATATTGCGTAAAATTTGCACACGTCATTATTAATATTTCGGCAAACATTTCGGCTATCTTGGATTTCGCCTTTATTCATTAGTTTCCGAGATATTAATAATTAACAGATTGGGTGTGGCCCTGCCTTGTACAGCGAACTGATTACATAATGACCACGTGTGCGTCGCTTTACAAAGCATTATTTTCAACGCTCTACATTCAAATGGAGTTTTGACTGTTATAATTTATTTAAATATGCTTTCAGTATGCAGGCAACATATAACCCCAAATAATTAATATTTGGTGCTGTTATTATATATATATATATATATATATATATATATATATATATTGCAACGATACGTTTAGCATAAGTCTCCGTATCAACCCCTGACTGCGGTATGAGAACATAAGAAACGCACGTATGAGTCGTGTAAAAGATGTAAATAATGAAAATAATGTAATAATTAAGCGTTAGGTATAAGACATAAATAAAAGAAACAAACGCATTAATTAATTTTAAATAAGGAAATAATTGTAAGTGAACATGCATATGGAATTGCCAAGCCTTGTTGGTTTTAAACGCAGCGAAGGGAGACGAAACACGCCTCGACTGGCAGCTGTGACGTCATTGCGACAGGCAACCGCGTGTGTATCAGTTTGTGTGTGTGTGTGTGTGTTAGTGTTAGTGTGTAAATGAAAAACAAGTTGAATTATGTATACGATTGTGGAAAATTGTACACAGTTTTTTTAGGTGTTTTCAGCAGGAATTGAACGGCGGCAGGAGTATAGAACCCCAGCGAGCGACACACCCTTTCTCAGATCATTAACAGACAGTACGTGAAATCCACGCATCTCGCCACCGCAAATTTTACAAAGTTTAAGTAATGTTTTAAATCGAATTACGTAACTTAAAGTGCGATGGAACCGGCAGTACGTAGGTGAAAGTAATTAGTGATATACACGAGTTATTTAAAAGACAATAATACTGTAAACTACGAGGAGTTGAAACGTCGTCGATGAACTTCAAGAAGTCCACGTAGAACGTCGAGACATCCACGAGGGAAAAGACGAGGAGAGGAGAGAAAACAGAGCAATATACTAGAGGACGCAGGGACAGCCACACGCAGCTACATCCAGCCGTACATCATCACGATCAGAGGTCCATGTCAGAACTCAGCATCCATTAGACGGAGAGAGTAATTCCAAACGACGCAGAGACAGAGAAAGTGATACCGGAAGGGGATCCCAAAACTCGAGAGTCCAGATGACGGTAACAACACAGTTAAATGGTTGCAGAAATATGCAGGTGAAGTCAGACATGATTTCAGACATAGTTATTAATTTACTTAGAAACAACCTCTGATGATACTGATATTTTTCAGTGAAACGTGCGTCAGGTGTTAAAAAGAATATACAAAATTATACTACTTTCAGAAGAAACAAAATTAAATATATATATATATTAACAAAAAAATATATATATATTACAACGATACAACGTTATTAAATGTAAGCGTGTCGTGCCACACGTTGACGGGCGACAAAATTATAACAATAAAAATAACGTGTATGTGTAATTGGGGTTCAGGTATAATTATAATAAGAGTATTACATTTATGAGTATTCAAATTCATATTTATTGTTTACTCAATCTTATAAATAATAAACATCATTAATAATCTTCTGTCACGACATTGCTCATTATTAAATGTTCATCTCTTATACTATGCAGTGTTACACATTTTTAAAAACCCTTACATCTAGACATGTTAATAATCTTAATCTAAACATGTTAATAATTTGATTTACTAATAAAATATTAAATTAAAATGTAATTTGAATTGAATTCTTTTAATTCAGATCTGACCTCAACTCGCTCAGTCTATACCAATGTTTAAAATTAAATTTAAATTTATATTAATTACTTTTAGACTGGCATTTGTTTTATATTCACATTTAAATTATTCTTTTCTATAATGCAAATATAAAATCAATTTAACTATTTATTTTGATAAACAAAACCTACTCTCTCAACTTTAAATTCTTTTTTTTATTATTTCTTTATATGCGATCGCTCATTCTTACGACTAAACATTTATCTACATTTATAAAATATTATTTATAATTATAATTTTTTTTTTTAATTTATTGTCTTTTGACATAGTCTTTATGAGCTCTTTTACAAAAATCATTTATAAATGTATTATGCATGTCACCTCGAGTTCTGATGATCTTACGACTTATTGGCGGGGTCCAGCGTTGTCCAGAGTTAGTTTTCCATTCCTCCTGGCCTGGCGTGGTCCTGGATACGTCTAGAGTCCAGCGTCGTTCTCCAGCAGTGTGTGGTCCGCTTCAGAGAGTTGTTATCTGCTGCAAGGTAGATCTTAAACACCGTCTAACGTCCAGCATCCCTCGTCGCTCTGGTAGCTTCTCCGTAGATACTCTTGGTAGACTTAAATGGTCCCGGTACTTTACAATTTCCGGAATATTGTCACATAACTAACGAACGTTTTATTCTTTCGTTAATGAGACTTGTAATAAAATTAAAACTGTTTTGCCGACGGACAGCATGTCCGACTGCAACTGTGTCTTGAAATGAAGAGAAGGGTTTTCGGTCGAACCCTCAATTTATACCCTCTCGAGATTCCGCGCCAGTTGACTCCAAAATCGTCCTGTCGATACCTGCAGATCGCCTGATAGCCCCCACTCCCGAACCTTTTCATCTATTTGCAATTATTAGCAAATAGCAATGTTTTGCACGGAATCGAGATAGCACAAATCATAGCTAATTCGATTAAGCACTCACTGTATTAATTTGAGCGTCATAGGGTAATTTGCGTATTTTTTGGCACGTTTATTTCGCACTGACTTTGCGTAGCGTGTCCTATTAACGTCATTCTTTCACTGGGGATAACTATAAAATTTACACACACTTTGGTGCCTTTGGTTTGTTTATACACTAATTAGTTTTCGCACAGTGAATAAAAATAATTATTTTATTAATTACTTGGGGCGGGTAGCTGAGATTCCTGTCTGTACATGCATCACTAACACACACAAGATACACGCGTAACACACATACAATTGAGCAGGTGTTCTCTGCTTGTCGGAACAGGTTAATTTCTCTCCTAATCTAACAATGAAATATTTTTACAATCTCAGACCTGTCCATTTACCCTTAACTTATAATAATTCTACAAATTTTGTATTTATTCAAATTAATGCCTAATACAACATATGGCTGTATCTTTGCATATATACATATGTTGCCACAAGTGTAATATCTGTGGTTTTTCAAATAAAATGCTTCATAAAATTCATATTTTTTGCTTCGTTTTGTAAGCATACTAAAAAATATTCAATTATATTTCAGGTTAGTTTATTTTTATTATAATCAATATTATGAGAAAACATAATAAAAATTCTGTGTATAACACGTTTCAGTGCAAAATTATATTTACCCGGTTATGAAAAATTTGCACTTAACGGAAAATCCCGTTTAAAACTTTGTATATTGTTACGTAATGCGGAAAAAGTGTTACACCATTACAAAACATTCTATATGTTTCTCGGCTCTTTAGCTGTAATCTGTGTGTGTGTCCATATTGCTGCTACTGAGATGAAGTACAATTACGTGACACTTGTCACGCGCCCGAGACTGATCCAGATTTTACCAGTCCGCGCGCGCTGTGTGCAAGGCCCCAATCAGTTGCGTTCTGGTGTTTTCTAGTAGCGTTCTTGACGCGTAGAATGGAATATTCTGGATCTCGGCGGGGTATAAATACAAGACTTCAGTGATGCTTAGTCAGTTTGAGTTGCGATTTATTTCAGTGTGGTTCGAAGTATTGTGGCGAAGTGTTATGTATTTTATAATTGTGCGAGACTCGTTGACATTATTATTTCGTGTGAACAATTTTTATTTGATTTGTTGTAAGAGACTATCTTGTTGATTACAAACTGTTTAATTGTGATAATTAAAGCTGGTGATTAGTGACTTAATTGGTGTCTTTTTTTTGTTTTCCACTGTACCATACGACGATCAGTTAGACCGTCGTAACAATATTTTTTTTAAATAAGCACCTGGACTATAGGCCTACGCTTCAGATAATTACTTTAATCTTTCTTCCTTTTTTTGCTCCCTTTCCTCTACTATTCTCTCCTTATGTATTTCCATAACACTCTTATTAGGTTCCGGAACCTTTATTTCTTCAACAATTTTCTATTGTTGAAATGTTTATGTGAAGTAGTTTCAGTAAGTTACTTGATGACATTACATGATACCACATGTGGAAAAATATTTGGTCTCTCTCTCTCTCTCTCTCTCTCTCTCTCTCTCTCTCTCTCTCTCTCTCTCTCTCTCTCTCTCTCCACCCCCCCCAAGGAAAGTAAATTTTTGAAAGCTAAAAACTAAAACACGATTTTTTAAAAAATATTTACGGCTTGTTTTCCTTTAAGCGTGATTCGATTAAAACAGTTAAATAAAACTTGTTACGGTTTTATTGTCTCTTATGTTAACTTCATTCTACAACGCTACAAATCGCAATCTACGTAACAATATAACGCATGCTCTACTATGTATAACAGTCAAACAGCGACTTATTGCGAGTAAAGATGTTGGTACTTACTGCCAAGAAAAGCTGCCAGCGATTCCTTCCCTCAGTCTGTCCTTAAGCGACCTCTGTCGAGAGGGTCCTCCGCCGCTGAACGTCGACATCCCCGTCACATCACCACTGGACACTCCATTAACAATTGTCCCCCTACTTCAGACCACTAGTTGTCCAAAGCACGCACTGTTTTATAGTTTCAAATACGTTTTCTACTCACGCACATAGTTTAGAACCGTTGTAACCACTCTGAAATTAAGTAATAAAAATTATTCGCGACTGACAGGCAAGAAATTACAGGCAGAGATTTACTTATGCTTTATTAGTCTGAAACACGTACCGAAAGCTCAGAGTATTTTGATAAGTAAACTAAAAATCAAATTTAAAAGGACCTGTTTGATTTATTCTGTAATCGTGTAGAATATAAAAATATAAGTAACACGGGTTTGCAGATGAAGCGGATTCCTACAGTGTTTTACGTAAAACATTAACTGTTCTAGTAATACTGGACGTCATCAACTTTCGTACATATGCGTTCCCGAAAACGTTTACGAAACTCAAATTATCCGAAAGTCGAACTACTGTTAACAGTTTGTATTGTATTTCTATTGAATGTACTGTACCTACTGTAGAGCTACAGGTAAATTTATAGGATCGGTTCTGTATACTGTAACTCTGTATGCATTACAGTTATACGTTATACATTGTACTGCACTGATATCATATTTTATTTCCTATTAAATTTATAATTGTGTAAATATTATAATTAGATAAAAGTACATACTAAAACAGCATGATAAATTAATAATTAGCAAAACTCATAAAAAGCATAAAAAGTGTAATTTTTTAAAACTTAATGTACAGTATTATTATATAAGAAAAAATTGTACACGTTATAATTATATTCTTGAAGAATATTACGGTTAGAATGTTGTCACATGATAACGGTACAGCATTTGTTAATCCCCAAACACTTCTGCAGTAGTGTGCATTGGGTACACGCTTATTGTCAGTGTATAAGGTACTAAAGTGCGTAGCTGCAGTACGAAATTTGAATAAAGCGTATCAGTTGTTAATGTCCGAAAGAGTGAAATGTACGAATGTCGAAGTCCGGAAGCAGAGAACCGCCTGTACATTCTAACGTTCCCACAGCATCGCAAACAAACTTTCTAGAACGTAAAATGTGATAACTGAAATTTTGTGCAGATCCAATGGAAAATTCTCAAGGAAAATACTGTAGAAACGTCTAAGGACATCTTAGTTTGTGTTTCAGTTTTCGTCGCGGTTCACTGCTGGATGCTTTTCGAATCAGACGAAACGGCTAGTCCTCTTTCCGTGTCTGACTTGGCCATCCCAAGGACAATACGATTATCAATGCGGTACTGTTGCCGCAGGAACAGGCAAGACAGTCAGTAGAGCAGGTCTAACCTGGAAAGTATCCAATAATCTACGGACTAAATGTCCGGAAAAATCAAAACACAAATGGAGCTCAAAGTCCGACCGTGAAAACTCACGAATACCTGCGCACATTGTAGAAGGTCAAAAAGTAACTTTTTCCGAGAAAAAGTACTTACTGCCAAGAAAATTACACGTTGTTTCCAGTGTAATTAACGTGTTCATCGTGATTGAAATACGGAAAGGAAATAAACAATGAAAAATGTATAGTAATGTAAATTATTGTAATAAATAAAATGAACACTGACTATGTAGAGGAAATTACAGGAATAATTTTCGAAGTGGAGTTTAAACATTAGACAAGTCTGAATATCTTCAGATAGAGGGGCCATGACAGCCTAACACACAGAGCTGTCCACAGTTAACAAGGAAATGATTACCTGGCAAGCATAATATTGGAAGAATAATACTTCAAACGAAATATTAAAAAGAGAATGACACAGAAGAAGAAAATGCCACCAAATACGAAACCCCTTAACGTGATCAAGCAGGATGGAGCTAAAACTAAAACCATGATGTAAAAATTAATTGGAGAACTGACGTACAGTGCAGAGTATTAGCAAGTGACTACTGAGAGAGAAACTAAAATCTAAACGTTTGCGATGCACCGTCTACGAAGATCATGTATGGTAAAATACAGATTAATTACTCTCTGGGGGTAGTTTTTTATGAGCTGTGACATGGCTAGAGGGAGCAACAAACCATAGACCTGACGGCGGAGGAAAGATACGATAATAAAAGATAGGGCAAGATAATATATAAGAATTTATAAATACTACGATAATATAGTGGACAATACATATATCAAAATCACTACTACACTTAAAAAATTATCTGTTGCAACAAATTAACACGGACGACGCAAGCATAAACGATTTATCAAGCCTTTATATGCATCTATGGAGAACCCAGACACATAAAAACGGAGATAAGTACTACATTAATATATACTTTGTCATCTGATTATAACAGGAATTAGAATTCTCGCTTATGAAAAATTGTTTCAAGTCTACTGCAGTCCGTTACGCTCTTTCTCCGAATTCAATCTTGTGTCAGGACGAAGCTAAAAGGTGTGCCTCCTTGTTCTACCAGACCGTGTTGAGTGATAACAGTGATAATATCAATAAAAGCTTTCTTGGAGGAAAATCTAACGAAAGAGTGCAACATTGGTACATGGCAATTATATACGACTTTTTATATGGGAAATAATGGTCCATTTTTGTACACACGCACACACGCACGCACACACTCTCTCTCTCATACTGACTGACTTCATTCTTTTCATAAAAATTGATAATAAATAATACTTTATATTTTTCACACTAAGAATTGGCCCTATATTTTTTACTGTTTTTTACAATTTTTTAACAGTTTAAGATCTAGTTAAATTACAGTCATTATCAGAAGTATGGTATTACTATATTATCATATGCTAAAAACATTATCATACGATAGCCAATAAAAAGACGAAGAAGAAGGAGACCAGGAATAAAGTGGAGGTGGGATATGGGAGAAGGCTGTGACGTCAAAAGAACTAGGAGAAAATGAATGGTCATACAGAATAAGGTGGCGAATTATAATGCGAGAAGCAACGAGGGCCTCGGTTCAATAGGATCTCTACTTTACATTAGATACAATACTGACGAAGTCGGTAATGATGATGACAAAGGTAAGGATCATTAAAAACGAATGGTCTACACTTAATAACATAAATTAAAATAAAACTTTTAATTGAAGCAATTATTATTTGTGATTATTGCCGTATATTTAATGCATTTGTTATATATTCGTTTCAATAAAATTTATGACGTTATTTTGTTGAAAATGAAATCTCAGATGCAAGGAAATATGTAACTCAAGATGTAGGATTGAGTACAGAAATATATTTGACAGAACAAAACAGTAAGAATCAAATAAATCTCATATTTCAACTCGGGTCTCACAATAATATTTCAAATCAAATACACAGAATAAGGAAGAGAGAGAGGGTGAGTGGGAGCAGTGGGAGCTGAATATAATCTTGGAGAGCGAATCAAATGGTTGTTGAAAGCGGCAGATTGGACGAGAATAAACTCATCCGATGTCTTAATAATAATAAGATCCGCGAGTTTGCCGAGAGGGATGTATATGCACTTCGCGCGCCCCGTAAGGTTTCAAGCGGCTTTAATTAATTTACCTACTTTACATTTTAATGTAATTTTGTTGTCGCTGTTGTTGATGTTCAACGTAAACTCTTCTCTCGTACAGTTTAACACGAAAACGCGGTCTAAATGTACAAACACACTTAAGTTTAACGAGCGTTGTGTGGGGCGAACAAATTGCGTTCCGCTCTCACGTTGCATTCATTATTTATTTGTTCCCTTCATTCGTCTGTATCATTTGTATGTCTTTCCTTGGCTCCTTCGTCAGGTGGTTCGTACTTTCAAACACTTTGTAGAATGTTTTATAAATTTATTTTACTTCTCTACCCTCTTTTGTTGCTACGTTCATAACTTTCTAAAATATTTCCTTCTCATGCTACGAAGAAACACTTAACGCTTCTTGTCCTGTTGCTTGTTTCGGGTGTTCCTTGTTTTAAACTCCTTACATTTTTACTCCTTTCATAGTAATGAATATCGTTGGTTTTTAATACTGATACTGATCCATGCACGGCAAACCAAACTTACGCTTCCGTTTAATCGGTTTAATCCATTCTTTTCAAATGATTTCTTTCCTTTATGTGTCTGTTCCTTTTCATGCTGCTACACCCTATATTTTACCACATTCCATCCTTGTAACAAATCAGTCTAGGTATAGACCATGGGAAAATAAAAGCTGTCGAAACTGACGCTAATAGTAGATCAGCAAGACAGAGTCTTGCTAATAATGTCGGAGCTAGACAGAGTCAGGAATGAAGAAGTTAAAAGGATCATGATTATCAAAGGTTCTATAATACACGACACAGAGAGAAACAACTCAACTGGTATAGCAGGTGAAGGAAGAACAGACTGTCCAAGAAGACAGTGATATAGACACAGAGACCAACATGAAGAAAATGTAGAAAGAAAAACTGGAAGCCGAGGAAGAACTGCATCGTGGAAATACGAAAGCTAGGGATATGACAAACTTGATGGATGGCTACTCAAAGAACTGCAAAGAATTCTGTCTGAAAAGTCATAATCGTCATCTCCAGCAAGGATTAAACCAAAATGGTTTGTTCCGGGCCAACGCAGATGGTCTAGAGCCGGTCACTCCAACGCTTCTTCGGACGCCCCACACTTCTCCGCCCTTTCAGCGTATATTTCCATAGTTGCTTGGGGATGAGGCATCCATTCGGTTAAGATGTTCCAACCATTTTAGCCGTTTGTCTGAAAAGTCAAATTCAAAAATCAAAGTCAAAGTCAACCGATCAATGAAAATATCTAGACCGCATATGTTTGAGACGTCTTCTCTGATGAGTATATATAATTAATGAAAATCACAGCTGACCTTATTCCTTCGTTTTTTCTATTCGGGGAGAATTCTTCACACAGTTAATTTAGCCATGCATATCTTAACTTGCAGAAATTTCTGACTTTTATCAAGTTATCATATAATGGGTAAATAAGTGTCGAAAAAGTCGGGAATCGTACACAACAATTACATACCAAAAGAAGTAATAACACCATATCTTCTACCTTTTCAAACCTAATTTTCAGTGGTATGTAACCACAAACTGGACCATTCCGCGGACCATTTCCGTAGATAAAATTTCTACCGCTCAACGTTTAGAGCACTGATAACCAGAGGACGTCTTCAGGTACAACACGAACTCGGTCTGATAATTTAAAACTAATTACGAGATGTAATTTGCAACAAAAAGTGGAAAAATAAAGAATTCTAGTATAAAATAAAAGAAAACAAGTTCATTGTGTGAACTTTTGTGAGTGTTGTGTTTGCCAGCTTTGCTTCAACGGACTTCGAGTGTAAGTAGGTTTTTCTTTGGGTTTTTACAATTTTACTTCATTTCTATTACAAATTTTGGTGTTCCTTTTAACGAATATTTATTTTTCGGCTCTACATCATCACCACACTTTACGTCAAATCACCCAGTGCATACCCCATTGAGAGTTCGCCGAATACTTGTCATTGCGTTTCTGCGATACAATGTATCATGTCAAATAACTTTATTAATTTACGAACTCTGCACAAGTGAACAATAATAATTTATTGTTAACCTGACTACGAAACCTTGAGTACGTCTGCAGAGAATAATAAAGAACTTCCTGATTAGGCATATTTATGCAACTTGGAGATCGTAACAAGTAAGCCTATCCTCTAAAATTCTGTTTCTTCTTTTTTCATATTTTTCAGTAGCTACGTTTTCGTTTTATTAATTTTAAAACTTTTCCATTTTTACTTTATTTCCTTTTTCTACGCTGTTTCTCCGTAACACTGATACACAAAACTTAATTGACTCTTGCGCAATAAGTCTGCTGCACGCCGAAATATGTTCGTCCATCTGCGAGATGTACCCATCCATTCTTACCTTTGACTTAACTTTGACCTATTTATTTATTACTCGAATACCCCAATGCTTCTTATTATTCACTTCGAATCCTGATCGACTTGTTTTATTTTCACAGATTTAATTTATTTTGTTTTCAGAATTTGCTCAATTCTGTTTTGTTTGCTCTTGTTTCTTAATTCATCAAAATCGTAACAAACCCTGAAAGCACATTATTCATGCTATACACTATGGACTTGTTTACAGCGCCCACTACTGTCCTGCTTTACATTAATGGTCTACACCACACATAAACATTTTGACAATTCTTGTTCAACACGAACTCACTATGTTATGTGGAAGAAGAAATCTCTTTCCAGCACCAATTCTGTTCTTGACATCCTTCTTGAACAATTTTTCTTACACAAACACAGTCACTCTCGACCCAACAACAGACTTTCCTCTTAATTAAAACGTTTTAACTTTATTGCATTGTAGAACAGTTCAGAAATTACATTAGCGATTTGTGACACAATATAATTATACCACAAACGGGCTTTAAGTGGTGTGTGTCCAATGGTCATTTGTCCTTTTCAAACTGGTTTTTTATTTCAATTGAGCGGTCATTAATTACACACAAGTACGTAACTTTTCATTACGTCCGTACGTCTGTTTAACATATCAGATTTCAAGTGGCAGCCCGCTGTACTGTTTAATTAATCGAGAACCGGTTTCACATTGAGTGTACGTAACTGAACACCTACACATCCGACTTCTGAATCGAGTCCACGAATACAGTGGCCAACACGTTCTTTGACAACTCTGATTAAGTTGATTTAAGACACGATAGAGAAAGCTTTTGTAAGTACATAACCTTGAGAACAAATTTATAATTTTTTAACATTTTTTATTATATGATCTTGTTTGACACACTCTACATTTTTTTATGTTTTATCCTTATGTTTGAGGGTGACGTTACACGTTAAACTGAATGTCCAGACGTGGTGGCTGGGGTTGAAAGAGGGTAGTGCCCTGCTTAGACTAATTAAGAATTCAAAAACCTATAAAAGAGTAAATTGATACAAACCTTTTTCTACTCTTAAAATACTGGAAAACGTTTGAGATTTACAACTAAAAGCCGACTTAACGTTCTGGATTTTTTCAAGAGGTTAATGGCAAATAGAGAATATTCGGGTATTTAGATCTCAACTATTCAAACAGCAATGAGTAGTGTTACTATATGTTTTTTGGCCACAATTTGGCCAAAACGTCAGGCTGAAGAACACATAAGAGGCGACGGCCTTGAAAATCTGGAAACGAAAACAAAGAAAATAACCTAGTAGTCTGTGGACATAGTGAGTAAGTACCGATAATCCCTAGAGCTAGACTTGAAATAAACATCAGAATAAACTGCGATGTGCTGTAGGATAGACCGCACATATCTAGTGTAGAGAGGCGTGGAAATTATAGAATCTGGATGGAGCCAAGTTTTGGACGAAGCAGTGTGTAAAGACAGGGACGAGTGAAAACTGTCCGCGTAACTGTCACGAGTTGATAATGTTGGTGGTGACGATGATTGCGTTTAAGTAATGATAATGAGAATATTTATGGAGTAGGCTAATCCATTCACCAGAATCTAGTTACCTCCATAAACATTTAATTTCCAAAGGGAATTTTTAAAAAGTTTCAAACCATTTTGAAGATATAAATAATTTACCCAACTAGTAGGCATAAGTTTCACTATTTCTAATGTGTACACTGTTGCGGCTCACATTTGACAGCGTTAACCACGTTTGTAGATCTCTGTACAGTTTTTCGTACACGAACGTTACCACTGTTTATGTAAGTGTAAGAGATAAGGAATGGGTAAGTAAGAGAAGAAAAACCTTAAACATGTAGGCTTTCCTTTACATATGTTTAAAGACAAACTAGTAAAGAATTTAAAACAAAATTTTTGCACTGTCATTTTATATGTACTATATGTTTATATTAAACAAATGGTATTCTTTATGTTTTCATTATATTACATATTCTGTATGTATGTATGTGTATGTGTGTGTGTGTGTGTGTGTGTGTGTGTGTGTGTGTGTGTGTGTGTGTGTGTGCACATAGTAATAAACAAAGTAAAACGTTTTTCTGCAACGTACTGAAACATGTGGTTGTATGATAATACAGACACAATTACAGACACAATTTACATTACAATTACGGAAATATAATTACAGACGCAATTTTCATTTACAAAGTTACGGATATGATTGAACAATTTAAAAGGTAGGTAACTATCAAATGTAAAAACTATGGAGCAGTAAGATATACATATGATAGGTACTTAAACAACACGAAAAGGCAAACATAGACAAGTAACAAACATAGACAAGTAACAAAATGTGGAAGAAGTGAGTAAATAAATGTAAGCTTATGTAGTCTTTTAAATTGTTTTACGTTATATTTCCAAATAGTGAATTGAATTTTTTATGACTTGACACAAGCGACTCGTTTGAAGTGGGGAGAAATTAATTATTATAATAAAAGAAACAGTAAATCATGAGACTGTAAGTTTGAGGCGCTAGACTGTACGCACGTGTGTGAAATCGCAATGTCCACTTAAGTCTCATTTAAAACTAGATATACCATGTATATCTTTGCTGAAAAATAAGAGAAACTATGTAAGGAAAAACGTACATTAATTCCGTAAATGAAATTATTACTCAGAGACCGGAATACAGCTAAATCGTAATCCGTTTAGTAGAATGGATGAAGTAGAAGAAGAATAAGAAGAAGAAGAAGAAGAAGAAGAAGAAGAAGAAGAAGAAGAAGAAGAAGAAGAAGGAGGAGGAGGAGGAGGAGGAGGAGGAGGAGGAGGAGGAGGAGGAGGAGGAGGAGGAGGAGGAGGAGGAATGTAATAAGAAGAAATATATAAATTAATATTAAATTAATTTAAAATTTACCGAAATCGTTGAACACTTCGAAACGCAATTATTTATTAATTACAAGTGGCATCAGTTCAAACCTACGACCTGCATTATTCACATACTAGTAGCCTATTTTAGTTGGTTACGACCGCACGCATAGCGAGTACGTGGCCGGATAATTAGCGTCGTAGTTCAGTAGCGTCGATGCGGAGGCACGTGTCCTGAAACAGAACAAAAACACCAGATTAGTGATACAGTCATGCACGCAGTAGAACATAACCACTTACATACATACGGAGCAGTAGCTCACTCACTCTCACTACCCCACTGTCTCTCTCACTCATCGATGTTTACTATATGGATCGCGTGCTGCATTCACTGAATTCGGTCCGACCGCTGGATCAGTGGTTGGCAAGAACACTGCGTATGCTGTATACTGTACCTGTACAAAGTCTGACATTTCTGCTTTGTTATAGCTATTGTTGCTTTAGCGGATTATATTTTGCGTTAAATGGTATAGCTGTGTCATTTTAACAATTAATGACTCAAAGTGGGAGGTTTTTAATAAGTTCTTTTCCAAAATAAACTCATTTGTTTCACTGTAAGATTTCAGTATTCTGACACATTATTTAAGTTTATCGCTAAGTTCTGTTGCGTTCATAAACAGTTCTGTTGCGTTCTTATTTATGAACATTGTAATAAAACTCAATACTGGTGTTTACAAAGTCTTCCTTGTCTGAAACTCTTCCTTTAGTTTCACTGTTGTGCTGTCCAAATTGTAACGAAACCTGTTAATAGTGTTAAAGTTGTATAGGTGTAATGTTACAAAAATATTTTAAATATGTTGTTTGTGAAAGAAATAAAAATTGTGTTTAAAAAAAATTTTATAATTAAAAAAAATTTTCTTTTTATTGATTAATTAATTAAAAACAATTAATTAATTGTGTTCCGTGAAGTTCCGAAACGTGTCTCACTTGTCTAGGAAATTTTATTAGTTTTTTTTTGTATTTTCAATAAACTCCAACCACTTATAAGATTGTCTCCAGGTACAATCGATCGTTGTTTACTTTTCGTTTTGGAGGTTATCTTCCTTCTGATGTGGTGAAATTCTGGTAGTATGTGGTTTAAATTAAATTAAGTGTAGATTACGATGTTTAGTAAAGAAAGAACTATTTTAATGTGAAAAGTATAAATCATTTATTGGACATTTGGTTAAAAAGACTCTTGTCGATTTTAAAATCGACTCTCAGGGTATCGAAATGTTACAAGTTTTTTATATGAAATACAATCAGGTCTTTTAACAGCTATTCATAGTTAAAGTCAAAGAAATCGGGCCAATATTAAAAAAGTATAACGTTACAATAATTATTCTTAATACTAAATACATATATTTAATTGAAAAGATTGAAATGAATAAGTTGATTGCGAACCATGTCGCTGACTGTCTAGATGGCCGTGTTCAGTTGAGTGGTGAAGAAAAAAGCAAATGGCCGCCGTCGAGTTCGTCAAACGTCCCTCGTAGATTCGGCGTTCCAATAAAGATATTTTCTTGCAGAATTAACGTCTTGGTGTCAGCAAATCTTCCTTCTGATGTTGGTGTAGTGTCTTGGGTGAAGTTTCTGTGTTGTATTTTGAATAGTGGTGTATGTATAAGTCAGTTCACTTTCTGTCGTTCAGGCACTATTTGATGGTTATAATGTATACTGTTTTATGGTGTTTAATAATGTTATTTAAGTAGTTTCGTGTTATACAACGTTATTTAGTCTCTTTTAATTGTTTATGTCACTGTGTCGATGTTACGAAATGTTTTTAGTCGCCACTCGCGATTTTCAAATTTGTGTCATAGGCTGACTCGCCATTACGGTTCTAGAAATTAGGTTAACTCGATTTAAATACTCTTGTCAAGTGCATCGTACAACGTTCAATAATCAACTCC
The DNA here is from genome assembly GCA_034769895.1 of Magicicada septendecula. Lineage (NCBI taxonomy): Eukaryota > Metazoa > Arthropoda > Insecta > Hemiptera > Cicadidae > Magicicada > Magicicada septendecula. The sequence goes on from CM068370.1 coordinate 333,709,662, forward strand.
CTACTTCCTTCAGTTTCGACTAAAATATTATTATTATTTCGACTAAAATAATGCAATATTATTCCTTACATTGTTCGAATTTTACTTTGCATCCTGTGCATGTATTAAAGTTACATTATATAACTGCTTAAACTTTGGTTATTATTCAAATTTATTAGCTAGATGTTCCTTAATTTTATCCTTCAGTTCATTCGGCTTATTTTGATATTGAATAATGCCGTTTTATTATGTTTTTTATCTAAAATTGGTAATTTTACCTTCATTTTGTATGTGGTAAAGGTTCAAAATCAGCTTCCTGTCATTATGCAAATTCTGCCATTTTTAAGTTATATTTATGATTATTAATCTCATATTGTAATAAAAGGTTTATATTCCCTTAGTTACTTGCAATTATTTGAATTGGTTAAGTTTTAAAATATTATGTTGGAATATATGACTCCCCTCTCCAAATTTTTGAGTTCTGTCATTTCCATTTTTATTTATAATCCTGGCTATAATTTTACAAAATCTTTCTAAGTTGTATTTCTAATTATATGGCTTCATCTCTGGTTTATGTTATCTAAATCTCTTTAGTTTAAATGTATTTAAGTGCTTAATTTCTCAGTTCTGATGAGGTTTAGTTTTCATCATTTTGCCTAGATTCTTAACAAGTTTTTTGATACAAATTTTTATATAAACTATACATATTGTGTTATACCCTCTCTGACTTTTTAACATGGTATTATAAATTAAACATTTTTTCAATTAAACATAACAACAATTAGTATCGGTTTCAATACTATAAACAAATAAGAAATATTTTCAAATAATGGTTGTCTTCAACTATTTAGACATTTTTTTTACAATCAAAACTTAATACTAATATAGAAATATTATTTACAAAGACTGTTTTTTCCCATCTAACATCTTATTTAATTATTACTATCAATACCAGTAATAAATATATTTACAATTAGGATGTTAGTGGTTCCAAACTTATTAAATGTTCTTATCCCTAATACATTTTTTAAAATTCTTATTTTATATTCACAAAACCTTATTCCTATATTCTTATTTGCTATTTCTTATATTAAATTGAATGATGCAGTTTTTAAACTGTCTTTTAAATATGGTATAGGGTAATTGTACCCTGTCACTTTATGTTTAAATCTGTTTTTATTCATTCTTTAAAGAAATGTCATTTCCAACAGATTGACAGCTTGTTATTACTACATGTATCACATTCACCTGGTACAAATTATAAGTCACTCAAAGTTGTATATTTCATTATCTACACAGTTTGTGGATGCCAAGGATGAAACATAAGGTTTATTTTTTATAATACACAAACTAGCACTGGTTCACTTTACACTTTTTGATGCTATTTCTAAATGGTTGTTTAGTCTTATTAACATCAATAAATTGGTTTGTGGGTTACAATGAAGATTTGTTCTTTGGGTATTATATTATTGTTTCACCTTTGTCCACTGGCAACTCTTACTCTATACACTTTTTATTCTTAACTTTATTGTACATATGGTTTCTTTTCATGACTATTTCGTTATACTTTTTATTATTGTGGTTTTTATTTAGATTGGGATATGGGTATATGGGTGTTTTTTATAAGAGCATTCCTTCTTCTTCAGGATGCTGCCTTCTTCTTCTTTCTTCAACGATGTCTTCTTTTCTTCTGGCTTCTTGGAATGGTATGTTCTTCATCTTCTTCTGGATGCCATCGGGTTTCTTGGGGTTACTTCATCTTTTTCTGGTTTCTTGAAATACATCACCTTTTATGGTGGATCTTGCCTTGTTCAGGGTTTCTCTTTTAATTTATTTATCCTCGTTGTGGGTTTAGTGATATTCTGCGTTGTTTCTTTATATACTTCTTACCTTCCTGGGTTATATTTTTAAAAACCTTGGGTTATCACACTGGTTTTGATGATTCATCACTAGTAACATTGTTTTTATTCGAAATTATACTTTTAATATCCATGACTGTTCTGCACAGTTGTTCTGAATTAATTCTTTATATTTAATTTAATGCTTTCTTCGGATTTAATGTTATAATCTTATTATTATTCTAATGATCAATGCCATTCATTATTATGTGTTTATCTGTCACGCTACAACATTTATTATTGAAGCCAGACGAATAAAGATAAGAATAAGGGAAACAAAGAATAAAGACGTGAGCCGTATACTTTAAAATGTTTATTGCGTAAAAGAAGCTGGCGTATACGCTCGCCATGGTCGTTAACGTGTCAATAAGCAATGCTAATTTACATTATTTTTTTAATTTTATTTAATTAGCTACGTATTAACTGTATAAAAATTGTTTACATTAAACATTACTAAATAATACAAATTTATTTAACTTTTGGCAGACAACAAGCTTAGAGAAGGTAGCTGCAGCGGTTCTTTCCTTAGCAGTATTATAGCATAAGATTTTATAAAATAATGTCACTATTAATTTAATAAGTTTCACTTCATGGCTATCTTCAGAAAAATAATTGTTTGAAATATGTTTTCAAAACACTGTGCCGGCAAAGTTTTTGCAAGCTGATATAGTCATTTTTTGGTATTAAGTTTACTGTCAGATATAATCAATAAATTATACATATATTTTACAATCTTTAAAACGTTTAATGACGCTCTAATTAATTTTCCGCTTTATACAGAATCAGTAAAATGAGTGTAAACGCTTAAGTTATTGTCATCTGTTATCAGTTAGGCAAAAGTAAAAACAAACTCTTATAATAATAAAATCTTCATAAGCACAAATTTTCAGTAGAACTGTCCCAAATGTAATAATTGTAAACTGTTAAAAAAAGTGCATTACTGACTGAATGACTGGTTTAATACACGTGTTAACTTAGCGCCAAACGCTTTATTGCCAACCATTGTGTGGGAAGCTATAGGTGCTTCGGACCATTTTCTGCCGTTCACTTTGCCTGGCATCGCGCGATCCATATAGTATACATCGATGCTCTCACTCAATCCAACCATCTGCCGCCCACTTTACTCTCTTTTCAGTTTCTGTCTGGTATGACACACCTTTTAGCCGTCGGATAATTAAACAACCGTTTACAAATATTTACTAATTAATCACAGACTCTATCTACCGTTACGGATTTAAACCGTATTTTTAATATACATTACAATATGTTTAGTAACATATATGCAAATGTGTTTTCATAAACTATATAGCAACCAAAGTAAAACCAACAATAATAATATATTTTTAGCGTAGGGCTCCCACTCACACTTAAAATTCTCTATAAGTTGATACGCCTTATGGATTTCTGAGATTATTTCAAATATTCTCCCTCACACGTTTGTTCCCTATATCCCTATATATCCCTATTTTGTTTGGTAGGCGGGGGGTTAATCTAAAAACCATTAGGGTTTTGTAAGTTAAAGGTACGGATTCGCATGCTAAGTTTTACGAAAATCGGTCGATGCTATAATACAACAATTCTATAATACAACACAGGTTTACGTACCTGCTTGTTCTCACTGTTTTTTTTTTTTTTTTTTTTTTTTTGAGATCTGTAAGCTGTTCGACTGAGCGAACATTTAACAAATTGGCTGACAACACACACAGGATTATGAAGAGCTGACCATTGACAGCTCTTCTTGTTTTTGATAATAGATTAAAGAGGTAACAAAATACAAAACTAAATGATAAAAACATGTAAACAAATGAACAAAAGTCACTATCACTTCCTGCTGGCATGATACAATAAGTTCAAACATTAAACACTGGGCCCATAAGGCACATATACAGGTTGACATTAACACGTATGAATGACACGAATACAAAAACATACAGAACAGATATCACAGACAGTACAATACAGAAAATACAGAGAATACATTATGAGTTAAACCTGAATGGTAAGTCTAATAGTTTGTGTCGTTTTAGTCGATAAATATCTTCACTGTTGTCTAACAAGTTAATTGCCAGGTGGTTGGGATGCTGTTATAGTTTGGAGATGTGAGTCCTGCAGAGGCGCATGATTTCTTCTCTCACGGTTGAAACTTTGAGGTCGCGGTGTATGGAGTTATTTGAGACAAACCAAGGAGCGTTGACTATTGATCTAAGTGTTTTGGACTGAAAGCGCTGGATAATCTCAATATTACTTGTACTTGCAGTACCCCAAAGTTGAATACCATAAGTCCATACCGGTTTAAGCACGGCTTTATAGATCAAGAGTCTGTTGACGAGACTTAACCGTGATTGTCTACCTATAAGCCAATAGATGTTTCTGACCTTGTGATTAAGTTCAAGCTTCTTAGATGTTATATGTTTTTTCCATGTCAGTCTCCTGTCCAGATGCATCCCAAGGTACTTAGCACTTTCAGCTTGCGGTACTGGTTGACCGTTAATTGTGACTGGAGGGCAGTTTGCCTTACGTGTGGTGAAGGTAACGTGGACTGACTTGGATGAATTGATTTTTATCCGCCAATTATCAAGCCATAACTGAACGCTGTTTAATGATTCTTGTAGTATAAGAGATGCTATTGAGGGATCGGAGTGAGTCGCTAAGATCGCTGTGTCATCGGCGTAGGTAGCAACAGTGGTTTCACTTGCTGACGGTAAGTCCGAGGTGAACAGGAGGTAGAGCAGAGGACCCAGGACACTACCCTGCGGAACACCCGACCCCACTGGTAATAGAGGAGAAGTAGCATCCGAGTACTTGACTTGAAACACTCTGCCCACTAAGTAGGAATGTAACATACGGTAACAATTATGTGGCAGATTTTACTCACTGATGTTTGTTGTATAAGTATAATATTTATAATATTATATATATTTAAATGTCTATATATTCTGGTAGGACGTCTCGCGTTGTTGTTGTTAAGTCAGTAAGAGTTCTACCCTATTTGGTCCATTCAATTAATTAAATGGTATTTAGATTTATTAACACTACCAAAATTTCTTTATTGGTAGATTTGAATTAAATTGGGCGCCATACGGAACCTTAGATTAACATTCCATAAACTTATATTATTGAGTTGTTAGTCAACTCAATATCTTATTTGGTTACTTGAAATTATTGATTTGAATACTATTATTCTGGTTCACTTTTATGTTACTTCATTTGTTTTGGTTTGAGAATTTAAATAATACGTGGTGCCTCAAGATTAGGTACTGCCAACGTAATCATTAAGGTGGATTGAAAATTCCAGCCTTCGTAAATTAAATATTATCAATTATGAAAATAATAAGTCGTACTAAATTAATCTGATTTATAATTCATTTATTCTTCCTTCGACTGTGTTTTATCGCTTCTAACTTCAATTAAATAATATTTGATTCAATAATAAATTGACCTGGCTTATTATAATTTTCGCTCAGCGATTGGCAACTCTACTTCATTTAAACTTACTAAAAATTATTTTATATTACTCTCAGTCGTGAATTCTTTTGATCTACAATAATATATAACGAAATTAACTGTCACGAATTACTAAGCTTTACAATAATGATTTGATTATGGTAAACACAAATAATAACTTACATCTAACAATAATAAAAAGTTCGTATAGGGCGAACAGTGGCTAATTTAATGTTACCCTCATTTGAATACATTAAACAGTTTCCAACATGAAACTCAACGGATTAATAATTAAAATGGTTAAAAATTACTAATGTGTTAGTGTTCTTGTGTAGTGATATATCGTACATAAGTGTATATAAATTAGTGACGTTATATCAATATTATGATTTATAGTTTGGTTAAATATTTTCGAAGTATTTACACTATATTTCCCTTTTGTTATTCACTGGTTCTTATTCACATTTCACTTAATAATTCACTTTATTGCTCTTATTATGTCACCACTAACTCACAACACTTTATATTTTTTCTGGGTTATGTTCTTGTTTACACGGAGCACCTAACCTCTTCGAAGTTGATTCGTACTATGAGTTTGAGGTTAAAAGTGACGCGGAGAGCTGTTGTTAATACTTTGGATGATGATACAAGAATACGAGCGATGCTCTGAATTATTTGATTGTCGGCGTCTGTTTTTGGTGTCGAGAACCATTCCTTCGGGGTCCACACACTCCAAACATAAAATTCCATTTGGTTGATAATTACGTCATGGTCAACGATGATTACGTCATTATCAACGATGGCGTCTTTTTTTGGTGTTGAGATTATGTTGTTTCTATATCATAATTCACAAAATTCTAAAAACTAACATAAGTTTCTTATGATAATTACAATTGTTATTATATTATTACCATTGCATTGCTTGCTTAAGTCGGATCATTTCAAGACCTCACATGACATATTTCCATACACTAATAATAAAATGCAAAATTTTAACGGTTGGCCTAGGCTAATACATTATTTTTACAAGTTATATTTTTATTACAATCTTTTGTTATCTCCTTCGTAAATATCTTTTTATTCTGTTAATAAACGTTTTAATAATGTCAATCATAATTTCAAACCTTGGTTTCCTATAAAACTCTTAATTGATATAATAGGCCTAACATTGGTTTGTGTATCTGTGATTATTTTTTACTTATAACAATAAAATGATTTAATTATTATAACATGTAACAATTGGTTTTTAATTTTAATATACAGTATGATCTTTTATTATACATTTTGTTATTTAAAAACATGCCTTTTATCTGATAATGTCCCTATCTATCTTTTACAGAATCTGGAGGGTTTCTTGGTTTACATTAAATTCTTACTAACTATGTTATTATTTGTTCATAAACAATAATATTGGTTTCTATAACATTAGTGGTTAGTAGTCAGTTTATTTGTCCCACTTTATACTACTATTTTAGTTAAATTACATTCTCCTTTACAACTTTATCATTCTTTAATATACAAAAATAGGCTTCCTTCACATCATACACTATAACATTATTATTCAAAATTAAAACCTTTAGAATGTTTTTATAATCTAATGATATCTATTTAATTTGTATAAGTGTCTATTATTTACTCTCAGATATAATAGAATCTTTACAATTAGTATATTTGATACAGAATATATGTTTATAGGTTTTTGTCATACATTTTCTTAAGGTTATGTTGCCAGTTACTGGTTATACATTGTTAATAATACTTTACATTTTATTTATTGTTTATACTATGTCATTTCACAGTTTCATTATCATTGTTTCTCATTCTTGTCCTATATAATACATATAATTATGTTCATAATTATCCATTCTTTAATATAACTTTATACTTCTAATTATTACCAGTGCAGTCTTAGGTCTGATGCCTAGCTGGACTGTTAAGCTTGTTACAAAACTGAGTTTCTTAACCTTAATTACATTTTTTCTTATATGCTATACATTACATTTTTTCATTATTTACATTAAGATATATTTCACTCATTTCCTAATCTATTGGGTCATTTTTATGTCAAAGTTATAGCCTAGTCTAGTCATTTTAGATGTCTTTTTTGTCAAGTTATTTATTACATTGCCTTACAAGGCTACTTTAGGTTTTCAATCTATTCATGCATCTATAACAATTATTCATTCTTTATTAATTGTTCATTGAATTAGTTGCTAAAACTCTTCCTTTATCTAATTAATTGCTTCTTTGATCAAATTCCCTAACTAGTTTGATAATTCAGTTGGGTTTATTTGTTGGTATCATTTTGTGATGCTACAATGCGTTCAAATGTTATCGTGACATACCCCATACAGACAAACAGGCAAATGCCAAACACAAAACTAAGAATATTGCAATGTACTGGCCATGTTGTGAGAGGGGCCAACAGAAACATACCGAGAAGAATATAAGTAAATATGGAAGACAAAATACCAAAAGGCCATACAAGCCAAAGATGAGAAGATATTGCGGTGGATGCGAGATGGATAGAGTGCGAGGATACCAATACGTTGACACAGGAAGCCAGAAGACAGAGGAAGGCAAGTCTTGACTTCGGGCTCCAACTCCAAAACGGGATTGTGGAACAATATTAATGACCTCGTTAAAAGATGAAATGAGACGTATACTTTGGAATAGACATAAGATACTGAAAAATATTAAATTTGTCGTTATACGTACGAAGTTGATTTGACGTTGATTAAACAAGTGAAAGGAAATTGTAATAGTTACTATATGTTCTGACAAAAATTATAACGTAGCAAAATTTTAAAATAATTTTTTTGAAAAAAAAAATGGTACTCTGTGTCAAAGCAAAAATCTCTACAGTAATTAATCGAGATTTTACAACTTTTCTTACTTCAATAATATTAATTCAGGTGTTTGATAAAGACGGAGGCTTGGAAAGATACAAAACTGCATAGCAACTTGTAGCACCATTGTTAAAACATTTGGAAATAATATGCGGAGGGATGAAAAAGAGTTGTAAAATTTAACGCCTCCAGTTCTGTTGTATTTAGCAAAAGTAAACACAAAAAAAGATACAGTACCGTTTACCAAATGGTAAAAGCTTAAGAGTATGATAATGTCTTTCAGCCGCCAGCTAAACGCAACATTATTATGGTTACTGATTGACTGATTGTTTCTTTTGCGCAAATGTTGCGTTTAGCTGGCGGCTGAAAGACATAATCATGCTCTTAAGCTTTTACCGTTTGGTAAACGGTACTGTATCTTTTCCAGATTGTATGAGGCTATGTCAAGTAATAAAGTAACTGGTACAGAGATTCAAAAATGTTTATTGAGCAGGGGCAACGCTTAACATAGGTTTGTGGTGACTGAAGTAGGATAATTTTGTGTCTGTAGTTGATCAATATTACGGGTGAAGACTCCATCGATGCAAGTATTGTTGCACGTAATAGAGATTGCCGGATCGTTGTTGAGTTGGAGATGCCAATTCTCTTGTAGGAATTCGAGAAACTCCTTGCCGTTGTCCGATTTCAAGTCGATATTCACATCGCCACCGAGAATCATTGGTATTTTGTAGTAGCCATACTTGTCGATCACTTTGAATAAGCCAGCAACCTTTGGGCTGTACGCCATCATGTTTAATACGAAGAATTCCTGTATTTTCTCCATGTCCGAGTTGGGTGTTACGTAGACGTTCACCAGTATGGCACGCTCACCGTTGATCGTAGTCTGTATGGCACAAATATCGCCTACAGCATCGTGTGCCGTTGTCATTTGTTTAACCTGCATCGTAGATTCTTCATACTTGAGCAGATCGTATTCGGTAGCCTGCAGATCCGAGTCTTCCCGGTCTACCTTGATCTGAGCCTTCTCGTCGCTGCTATCCATTGTCGAACGCTGTTTTAGTCAGTCTCCACATTATGGTTACTATATACCAGCAGCAGTGTATTTCACCACAACACAAAACAAACCTTTATTTACAACAATCCCAATGACATTATGTATCTGTGTTATATCTTCACATTTCTGCGGTGAGTAATTAAATGTAAAGAGGAAGTAGATTTGCATTTACATGCAGTACAGACAAATATTTTAATGAATAGATGCAGGATCGTTAGCTGAATCACATACGAAGACAACCATTAACTAGAGACAATAACCTATCTACAGCTATGCAGTGTTGTTTGCTTGTTAGGTCTTTAATCTGCGACGACGCGACGTTAGCATGTTAGCGGTCGCGGTTTTAGTTAACGATTCCCGGCTGGTAAATTGTGCTAACACTTGATTTTAAACTTTCAGGACGCTTTATAAATCTGGTTTAATTGTTTGCAGTGATATTATTTTTAACACATTATATATATTGCGACAGTACAAATAAGTGATGTACTGAGCATGAAATATAAAAATTTAAATTTACTTAATAAACTGTAAATAATTAATAATATATTAGAAATAAGCATGTTATGGATTGCAAGCTTGACTCAGACAAAAATATGAACAGGTGTTTCGACCTGAATCAACGTGCACACACACACAATTGTAACTGAAAGTGTGTACACCAGTATTTTGCTAGTGTGTGTGAACGCAGGTCTCTGCAGGCAAGTTTGCCACCCCAGTATGAATAATTGCACAATGACTGTTTTTCCGTAATTATTCATAAACTAGAATTAAGAATTAAAATCCAAAAGCACCATAAAATGTAAATAAATTTAATAAATACTGTGTGGGAAAACCACGCGAAAGTGACACGCCGTACAAGTGCAATAGTGAAATAACTGTGTACAAATCAAAAGGGTTAAGTTGCAATGTCCAAAATTACAATGAACATGTGTTGTAAAATTAGTTATAAGATAAGTATAAAAAAATACTTACAGGACTCTGCAATTCGCAGAAATATAAAAAATAGTGAATTTGACAAAGAGTGGGGGAACTGACGCCAAAGACAGTTTCTAACATGTCGATTTTGTATCACTGAAGGGTGTCGACCAAGACATGGGTATAAATAGGACACACAAGCTTCAGTGGTTCTCTTTCTTGAATCATCCACGATGCAGCGGGAGCTTATGCCCGTCAGCACGGCATATTTATTAATATTTTTATAAACAGTTTAAATTGCCAGTTATGTACAAATACGTAACCAAGCTATAAGACAAACATTGTAATTAATAACAGCACTACTGAAGAAGTTCCATAGCGATACGACGCTGGACAAGAGAAGAAGTTCTATAGCGATACGACGCTGGACAAGAGAAGAAGTTCCATAGCGATACGACGCTGGACAAGAGAAGAAGTTCTATAGCGATACGACGCTGGACAAGAGAAGCAGTTCCATAGCGATACGACGCTGGACAAGAGGAGAGGACGAGAGAGTGAGAGATACGACGCTGGACAAGAGGAGAAGAGAGACAGCCGACGCTGGAGGCGAGACGAAGACGAACACCGATGGAACAAAAATGATCGAGTATGATTGACGACAATAAGGTGATAGACAACTTATTCATATCTTAATCATACACAGTATACAAAGACAGTTAAAGACATTAATATTTTATTTAAAAATAAGAGTAATATTTCTTGTATAGTAGAGTTAAAAATCATAGATGTTTTAGAAATACGATTAACGTAACAAGAGCTCAAATTAATATGATATAAAATGATTACAAAGAATATAAATAAAAACAATTAGTATTTGAGAAAACAGTACTGAGAAGTAATAACTATTAATCTTTTGAGTACGTACCATATATAGAAAAAAGATTAAAAAATTGATTTTGAAACATATTAATAGACTGAGTAGTCTAAAAATGAGATTTTTCTTTTATATACTATTTAGTAGCATAGAATGTTTAGTTAGTAAGGATGTATATATCTTAAGCCTTACGGCATTATAACAAATAATAACTAATGTTTTTTAAATCGAAGTCAGTGCCATGCGCACATATTTTTTTATAGTATCAAATAAATTTTAATTACTGTTTCAAGTTCCGTAGAGTTCTTATTGCAGATACACCTGACCCCCTATTTAAATGTTATATGTTTTAAAGAATTTGTCAATCTTGAACGGGAGACCGTTCACACCTATTTATGTATATGTAACGTTGTATAAATTTGGTGCTCCAAGATCGAAGGACTCCACAAATTTAAATTAAATTAAATTTGCCAAATTGTCACGTTATAGAAATTTGTCGCCCTAGACGTGAGGCACGAGATGCCTAAAATTACGTACAAAAATTTGTATACATACAATATAATATTATGCAACTTTTGCAATGTTGTAATGTTGCAATATATTATAACAAACAGATTTGTTACGGGTGTATTTTATGAACTACGGATAACGAACTAAGTTACCCTTCAAAACTTGGTTGTACTCGTTAATCGGTTCGTAAATGTCCTGGTGTTGCGACTATTATTTATATTAGTTGTTCTGTTATCGTTTACAGTGTTGTTTTTCAGTATTCGTTGATTAGCAACGATTTTATAGGAACGAGAATTTAGTGTGTCACCGTCCGTTTGAAATCGGCGCGTGAATAATATTTGTTCTGTAATGGTCAAATAGATCGCATAAGCAGCCCACTGGATCTACTTTCGTGTCTGGATGTCCTTGCGCCCACTTCAAATTTTCTCTGCTGGTTCCTGTAATTAATAGTCTTTATAATTACTTTATTGGAATAAAATAGGACTGGTACGATTGACAAATTATATCTTTTATTCGTAATTTCTTTGAAACATTGGTCAAATTACCGTTTCATTAGTCGAGGATTTACAATTGGATGAGTTCATCCGCCGTAACAAATAGTCCGTAATAACAAAAAAATTCACAATATATATATTTTATGTTTCTCAGGTAATGGGTACTTGGAATTGCTAGGAAAGATAGGAAATATGCTTCTACTTAAAAATACAATGCATTACAAAATATATTTACTTCTTATCGACTAACAAAATGTATATAATAATGTTTTCCAAAATTGTTCGCTTTCAGTTTACAACAGTGCTTTCAGTAACACAACATGGCGGACTATCGAGTTCTCACCTCAGAAAAATATGTTTTTTAAATTCCAATTAAAGTGTTTTAAATAAAGTCTTAGTTATAGTAGTTTATAGTAATAGTTTGTATATAGCCTCCTTTATCTGGAATAGCTATGTTTTTTAGTGGAAATTGTGTTGTGATGTTATGTAGTATTCTGCTGGAATTAACCAAAATTTCTCACCGATGCCTTCGTATATATGGACGCTTTTGGGTTGGGTATCTATTTTCTCAGATTCTCGTTAGTGTGTTGGTTTTTCTTGGTTCTGGTGTCGTGTCATGTGTTGTCGATCTTTTCGGCATTACTTTTATCGGAATCGCCTCTCCTGGAGTAAGTTTTCACTCTTTTAATATTAATCTTTTACTGCCAGCAATATGCTGTTGAAGTTTTCAGTTTTATATCTAACAATCAACTGTCTCTCTCAAAATATTTAAATCTCCTTGGTGACCTAGCTTTTTGGTGTTTTTGATTGGTCTTGAGCCTTGACCCCACGTCACGTGACTAAGTTATTTTTGAAAATTGGCGTTTTTAATTTTGTCACCTCAGATTACGTTTCATTTATTTTGATTTAAATTTATTTTTAATTAGTACCATTTTATTGTTCATTAAAATTAAATAGTTTTGATACTAATCTCGCCCCATTTTGGCCTCTTATCTACTGTTTTGGCAGGTTTATACTTTTGTGTTTTGAGGCATTGACCTAATCTTGTTTGACATTTTTGTTGTATATCTTACAGATCTAATATCTTCTAATATTGTTATTCTTACTACTAAATATAATTCTGAGTATTCCTACTTTACATACAATATCATTAATTTAAATATCTACACCTATTTTTCTGACAATAACAATAATACTGAAGCCATGTCAGCTTAGTGGCTTACTAAACACTTTACAATTATGTTCATTATCTATATTATGATAGCAATGGATGGTTTATACATCTCCCTCCATTAACGTCTTTATATTTTATCAAAACCAAGCTTTTGTTTTTAGTTTTTTTAATTTAGTAGTGTTTATCTAACTATTTCAATGTTGCTTGGGTCTGGCTCAAATCCTTGGGCCTGTATGTTTAACAGTTAGTTATTTCTCTACAATATCCTTTTTATAATATTAGATCTTTCCCAATTACCTGATTAACATTTTAAACAGTTTATGAACATTCTGTTCACTAAATAACTAACATTTTTTTTAACAAAACTTTTTATAACATATAAATTAATGGTGCACACAGGCTCACATATTAACTATTTCTAATATATCTGAACATGGGTGTTTATTACCCTAACTCTTTTATATGTCACTATATCTTATTATTTAAATTATAGCATAAGCCAATAACTGTGAATTATTTAAAAATGAATAAGTGTTCAATCCTTATGAATAAATAATTATATATGACATAGAACATTGGATTTTATCAAAACACTTAATACAAAAATACTTTGTCACTATATTTTGGTTCTTATTTCCATATATGTGGTTCATAAGACCTTTATCACTTTAATGATAACCCCCACTGGCTTTCACTTCCCCACTGGTTTATATTATGATCTTTTGATCATCATTTAATTATTTTGGGCTCTCACTATTTTCACTTGTTTGAACTCATAGATTTACACTGGTTTCTTAAATTATTACATATTTTGTTATTATTTACTCTACTGCATTGCATTCTTAATTTTATATTATCTTTATTGGGTACTCCTATCAATTGTATTGTTTATTAAAAGAATGGGATTAGTTTATTCATTAAGTTGGGTCAATTTGTCATGTTTTTTGGTACAAACTTCTGTTTCTCAGTTCTAATTCTGGTTCTTTGCCTCTTCTCATTTCTTCTATTCAATGTTGATTTTTCTTGTGATATTTATAGTCGCCCGTTTCATTTTTCTTTTATTATCAGTCCATTTGTAGTTCGTGTTATTGTTCATATAGGATCTGTTCATGCCCCTCACCTACCATAACTATTGGGTTTTGTCACGTTATTAGAAATTTTTTCTGTTTGTTCTTTTCTGAATTTCCTTTTATAACTACTGTTTCTTATATAATATTAATATAATCTTCTTTGGTTACTTTTGTTGGATGTTGGAATTGATAATTTAATGTTAGTTACATACTTTTTAATAAGTTTTTTCCCTTTCATGGCTTGTGCTAGTACTTGTTATTTATATCTTATCGTGATAATATATCTTATACATATGTGATGAGATGTACCATCACAATATATTGCGACGTATCAAAACAAACCTTTATTTACAACAATCCCAATGACGTCATGCAATGATGACGTCACGCAATGATGATGTCATACAGCGTGACGGTAAATAAAATGTTACAGAATGTTTCAAACGATGTCCAGCTAAAAGATATTATCATGTCAAAAGTAATTAAGAATCCAGGCATCGAAAAGAGATTTTTACGACATATTCAAGAATACATGACGGAGGACCAAATAAGACTGTCTGTGTCAATAGATAGTCTACAATATAAAAGACGGGTACAGTAAAATAACCTTGACTGGAAACAGCATAGAGAACGGCAAAAAGAAACAAGCTTATCCAAATTTTATGAAAAGTTATAAGCCGAGGTAAAGAAGTGGGGTTAAGGAGAGATGTTTAGGCGAAATGAAGTAGAGAAGAAAAAGATCCCTAAAAGAGATGATAGCGTCTGTCATTCAATCATTTTAAGTAGAATATTAATTCTGTTTATAGAAAATATGCACACTAACGAACCAGCAACTTTCCATCGGTAGACGCTTTCGTCATCGTTGAGAGGTTAATCGTATTAAATTGAGGCTGTCAATGCAATCAGACACATTGTTTTCCTCATAACTGAAACACCAGTTTCGTATTGATTTAGCCTCATCTGTAGCCTTGAAATTCCAATTTGTTTATTTTCAAACAGCCAGTATTGATATAATTTCACCTTTTTAAAAATATTGAGCAGTCTTTTAAAAAACAATAAGTGCTATCAAACTGTTCAAGCTCTTCGTATTTTCATTGTTAGTATGTAAATTCCAATTATATTATAAAACTTCATAGCGACGGTCAGGGCATGTGCTTAATAAAGCACTCTGCTTCTATTTTTAAATTCACGCGTCTCATAAATTAAGACAAAAGCTGGTTGGATGAACATACAACGTGTCAGGCGCTCGTAAAAGTACACCAAGGCTAATGAATGTACCACTCAGGCCTGACTTCTTCTTCTTCTTCTTCTTCTTCTTCTTCTTCTTCTTCTTCTTCTCCTCAACCTAGAGGTTGATAGCTAATAATTAGGTCCTATACTGACCACTCAAACCTATCTTCTTCTTCTTCGTCTACTTCTTGTTTTCTTATTCATCATCATCATCATCATCATCATCATCATCATCATCATCATCATCATCATCATCATCATCATCTTCTTCTTCTTCTTCTTCTTCTTCTTCTTCTTCTTCTACTACTACTACTACTACTACTACTACTACTACTACTACTACTACTACTCCTCAACCCAGAGGTTGGTGGATAATGATTAGAACCGATAATGTACCACTCAAACCTCTTGTTTTTGTTCTCCTCAACACGTAGGTAGGTAGGTACGAAGTAGGTAGGTAGGTAGGTACCTAATGATTGTGTACCACTCAAACCTACCATCTTCTTCTTCTTCTTCTTCTTCTTCTTCTTCTTCTTCTTCTTCTTCTTCTTCTTCTTCTTCTTCTTCTTCTTCTTCTTCTTCTCTTCTCCTTCTTCTTCTTCTTCTTTTCTTCTTCTTCTACCTCTCAACCCAGAGGTTGGTAGCTAATGATTAGATCCCATAATGTACCACTCAAACCTATCTTCATCTTCTTCTTCTTCCCTTCAACAAAGAGGTTGGTGTCTTGCAATTTTTTCACTGCCGATGACAATGTCGTAATCTCATTAACAGCAGTGTTATACTTTGCAGCGTTACTTTGCACTGTCTATAGACAGTTTCATAGTTTCTTCCTTAGTTTATTTCAACCATATACTCCTGTCTGGGACTTTCCCTCCCACTACACCCTTCAATCAATGCCTCGATCAGAGTGGTTGAATGGCGTCGTAGGTGACCAACCATCCTGTTTCTTCTTTCCGCAGTGATTTTAAACGAAATCCCCGTTTTATCGACTTTCTTCAGTATCTCATCGGTAATCACTCTATCCGTTCACGGTATTCCTAAGGGCCTCCTCAAACAACACATCTCAAAAGCTTCAAGGTAGACTCAAAACTTTACCTAATCTATATTTCCTTTAGGGAAAATGTTATTATAATACCCTTTAATAATGTTACTTGAATGTTTGTGTCCAATCTCAGTCAAGCTCAATATTTCAAACACTGGCCTACCACTTTAAAATATTCATAGCAATTCGATAACAAAGCAGTTCAGTCTAATTGATAGGCATAGAGTTGCATAGTTTATGTAAAACGCTCCATGATGTAAGCGTGTAAATAAAGTAATTTAAGTTGGCATATAATGTTAAATAAGTTCAACACTACTTTGAAATTTGGGAACCTTAGGGTGCTAGTAATTACTATAAATAGAACACAAATTGAAGAGTTCTACGTCAATACAAATTGGAAATCTGATACGTCAGATATGTCAAGGAACTTCGCCTAACAGGCGTCAAAGGGCCTCTGTCTCCGTTAAAGCATAAAGGATTTAGCCTCTGTCTCCGTCTGCTAAGGAGAATTTGTTTTACACAAAATATCCACAGAGAAGAGAAACATTTACACGGTATACGCATTCCAGATAGGTCTACATGTAACATTATTATGTACCGATGAAGTAAACACTTGTGGTAGGTTTGTGAGTTGCCGTAAAATTGTCTCACATTTTATAACCGAGTAAGCTGCCATATTTCTAATCGTTTGTTCGACACAGGTCGAAACCTATAATTATGTTTCTGTAAACGTATCCAAGTTTCTCCAGTTTCCTTAACGATGAAAATTAGTCTTCATATATAAATTTTTCATGGGTTTTCATACGGAAAACGCCAGAGAACGGTGGATCACAAGTTGTCAGTTTATCTTCATGATTTTGGGTTTGTTTGATGCGGCACAGGATTCACAAGCGCTCGTAAACTACAGACCTTGTACGGGTGGACTCGTCCAAAAGTCTTTCCGTCCATTAAACGTCGGGCTACTAGCTAGACAAAAAGTTTTTTAAAATGAGGACGAACAATTTAATTTAGCGGAAATCTAAACCAATTAGGACTCATACAGTATTTTAGTTTGTTTAATTTGTTATTTAAGAACGGTTAATCTAGAAATAAGAATCAACAGAAATCTACAAATAGAATTTTTTTATAAATTTATGATCGACTTTCGCTGTCATTCAACAAACACGACACTATATAAGACTGCACCAGACGACTACTTTAACTAAACTCATGGTCTTGAAAGGAACTTACTCGAACAGGAATTTATTAGGACTATCGTCGGCGACAACCAAGAAAACAAAGTGAAATATGACTTACTGGTGATACACAGAACTGACATTGCAAGTAATCTTCATAAAGTCCAGTATTCACATATAGTGCTACAAACCCACCCCACAACTAAAACAAAAACAGAGGCAATAATACAAAGTCTATTATTAAGCTATGGCAAAACATTTTTATTACGTGGCTTAAAGTGTTTAATTTTACGAAAAGATAACAAATAAAGTGTGGAAACAGCAGAAATGAAACTGAGATAAGATTTCTGCCCAATAAGAGACAATACAGAAAGGACGAAAGTAATGAAAATTTTTATTTGTTTATAAAATACAAAGCACCAAAAGTAGACTAGAAAAGACATGTACAGCAAATAAATGAAAGCAGAATCTCAAGAGAAAGGAAGATACAAATAATTGTCTAACAACGTCGGTATTAACAAAAACATTTCGATCTAAATTTAAAGGAAGAAGAAGTGCTGGAAGTACATGTGAATCAGTAAAACCAGGAACAGAGGATTGGTTTACTACGAGTTAGACAGAAAGAGGAGAAACAATTTCTAATATTAAAAACCAGAGAGAACTTTTACTTCTTGGGAAAGTATAAATATTTTTACAGCAACTCATAAAGTCGTTTACAAACAGACAACAAACCAAAGGGAATCGTCGTATAAAGCAAGTACAAAGATGACGAAATTTAGATATGTAGTATCAGAACAAAAGAAATGAAAAAGAAATAAAATGTAAATGACATTATCGTCATCAAATCTGAGCGACAGCTATAGAAGTTATAAGACGTTGCACTGGACTAACATAAAACAATGGAAAAACGATCTTAAGTAAGTGCCGTACCATGTTACTGCACCTCGTTTATCTCGAGATCAGTGTTTACGACTTCTGTCCAACGACTCGTTCATGAAATATGAAAATAAAATCACCGCAATTTAATAATCTGAATAAAATCTAAGTAAAGTTTTTCAGCACAAAAACATTCAGTGAAATGGAAAATAAAATTTGTTGAAGAGTGGATTCCGTAAATCGTTGAACTACAAAAAAGTGGAAAACGTTAACAAGAGTTGTAAAGAAAATGCTATTTGTGTTCTGCAGTTTAATTTCCACGCCCTGATAGCGGAATTTTATTTGAACTGGACAAATTTCAATAGTAGATTCACAGAAACACAAGACACTAGAACGGAATACAGGAAAATGAACATAAAACATTGAATAGTGGAAAAGAAAACTGGTAACCTGCGAGTAAACGGAACTTTCCTTTCGATGGAATTTACGTACAATATAATAATTTTGATATTTATGTGGAGCAGAAATGTAATATTTTCTGTCATAGAAGTAGAAACACACACTGACATCGTTACACTACTAATTTACTCGTGTGTTTGGTACAACTTGTCGACACCGCTCACCGTAATCTTCGCCCAGTCTGAATTAATTTAAACAATTTCAAACAATTATTGTTTATTTCAAACAATCAGGACGAAGAATGTGATTACGTTACCGGAAACATATACAGTGCTAATATACGAATTAATTAGCAATGTGACGTGCGTTTTTATTTTTATTGATGACGATGACGATGCTGCTGCTGCTGATGATGGTGATGATGATGATGATGATGATGATGATGACAAAGACGATGATTCAATCAATTCAAACACAAAAGCGATACATTACGTTTTGTTTCCTTTTAATGAAGTTATGTGCGAAGTTTTCTTCCATTTTTAATTATAAAACCAACGCCGTTCTACTCGACCAAACACTTTTTACCTCTTATATTCGCAACAAGAAATAATTTGCACTTTCTTAAAAAACATCTCCATTGCTTTAAAGCATTTTTTACTGTTTAGTTTGATTCCTGTTACTGTTCGATCTCATCGATTGGTCGTTCTTACTGAATCCGTAGAGTTGCACCAGTGCATTCATTCCATTTATTTTATTTTTTATTTTTTTTTATTTATTATAATGCAGTTTTACAATCTACCCATTTTACAGAGTAATAAGTAAAAGTGGTGTATACGTCGTCACTTGAGGTGGGAACCATCCAGCGATGATTACCACGTTCACCGGGTCAGGTCATCTGGCCACTGTCTCTTCAGCCTTCTTACATCCAGTGATGGATTGAGGAGCTCGTTGATCAGGTTATTGCTGTGTCCTATGTTGCGGTTCCTGTACTTAGCGGCGTGCATCTTGATGACATCAGAAATGTATGGAATGTTGAGGTCTTTGTGAAGAGTATAATTAGAGATGAACCAGGGAGCATTCGTTATGCAACGCAAGATTTTTGACTGAACTGTCTGCAGAATCTTTGTGTTGGAAGGTTTAGAGCAGCCCCACAATTCTATACCGTAAGTCCAGATTGGTCTGAGCACAGCTTTATATATGATGACTTTGTTTGCGAGAGATAGCTGAGATTTTCTACCTATGAGCCAGTACATTTGCCTAGCTTTTAAGTTGAGTTGTTGTTTCTTAGCCTGAATGTGGGCTTTCCATGTTAATTTGTCGTCCAAATGCAGCTCCAGGTATTTAACTTCTGATTTTATAGGTATGGGGGCATCGTTTATGGTGACTTGTGGACAAGAGCTACGTTTCATGGTGAAGGTTATTTGAGTGGATTTTGCAGAATTAACTCGGATCCTCCACCGGTGGAACCAATCTTGCAGGAGGTAAAGATGGCTTTGCAGTTTCTCAGAGGCTCGTTCCGGGTTGGGATCTACTGCGAGGATAGCGGTATCATCAGCGAAGGTGGCGGTGGTAGTGTAGTCTGTCACAGGTAGGTCGGCAGTAAATATAAGATATAAGTATGGCCCCAGAACGCTGCCCTGAGGCACTCCCGACTTTATAGGAGAGATTACTGACACAGTGTCTTCGATTTTGATTTGGAAGTGTCTATCTTGCACATATGATTTCAACAGTAAATATAGTTGATCAGGAAGTTGTTTCTTCAGCTTGTACAGAAGGCCCTCATGCCAGACTTTATCAAAAGCCTGCTGAATATCCAGGAAGACAGCTGCGCACATCGTCTTCTTTTCCAGGCTATCCCTAATTTTGTTCACTATTCTGTGGCATTGCTGCACTGTAGAATGTTTTTCTCTGAACCCAAATTGGTGTTGAGGGATCAGGTACCTAAAGGGCACTATTTGTTTTAGTCTGGTCAGGAGAAGTCATTCCATTCATAACTAAAAGGTTGAAATGATACACTTATTGTTAAGAAAAACTGCACATAAAATGAGTAAGAAAAAGAGTCGGTAACAACTAACTTGTAGCATCACCAGAAACCTAGCTCCAAATGACGGCTTGGAAATGAGTGGGGTGGAGTTGTTATCAAAACGAGTTAGGTTTATTCTGCTCTATACAAAAATAATGACAGTATAAGCAATATTTCAGTTTTCTATGTTTCGCCAGCTTTGAAGTTACCCCAGTACGAGCCATTGTGTAATGTTTAGGAGTTACGTAAAGTCTGAGTTGAGGAAAGCTCTCAATCCGTCAGTCTCACAATTGTTCAATTCTAAGGCTCAGTTGTCGTGTCAAGTAGATTTATACGCTCATCTCTACAATTTTTTTTCAACACTGCTTACAAGTACAAAAGAAGAAATAAGTCGAGTTAAGTGTCTGATTCGATGTTTTCTTAACGCGTATCTGTTTTTTCCAAGTAATGTAATTATAGCTCCTCTGTTCCCATCTGTCTCCGACATCCCATTGCTCTCCCATCATCCGTGACTTCTGCATTTTCTACAAGAGTTGGTCAGTAATTCCCTTGTTTAGGTTTGCCCCCTGATACTTTACTTTTATCGTTGTCTCTGTATTTGAATTACGTGTGTCATATTTCTACGTGTAAGTAATTGAAGATCGAAACGAATTCTCAGTTTTGACTCGACCGTGTCAGGTATCAGATTAAAAGGAATTTAAGCCAAAATCTGAATATAGTATTCGTTTTTGAAGATTTCGAAGTTTTTGGACGTCAGGGCCCCAAAAAATGTTTGACGATTTTTATAAAATCACAAATTTCAAGTGGGGTATCAAATTAAAGATAATTTTTACTAACATCTGAATGTAGTGTTAGGTTTTAAAAATTTCAAAATTTGAGACTCCAGGGACAAAAAAATAAAAAAATTTGTTAAATGATGAAAATTCAGCAGCGTGCCAGACTAATGGGAATTATAATTCAAATACGAATGTTTCGAATTTTTAGTGTTTATTGTATGATTGTGTACTCTACATTTGTTATATTACTAAATAAATAGTAGAGTAATCGGAATTTTTGTAATTTTTCCTATAATTTAACAATTACCTAATATTGAAATTTATGTAATAATAAATGTACTTTGTTTAAAATAGTGAGCGAGTTTCGCATCGAAACGTCGCTGCAAAAAAGCAGATGCAAAAAATTTGCTTGTAATGAAAGTATGCGTGTTTTGGTTCTTGTCAGGTGATTATCAGGCGTAACAGAAGCAATTGTCTTTCTTGTTGAAAAAAATAAAAGCATACAAAAATCTGTTTCGTTTTCCACAGTTTTCAATAATTCATCACGTAGGCCCCCAGTTAGCGGCCGACTATCGATTATCAAGGCTCAGTAATAGTCATTGTATTGCCGTCTTGAAATTTAGCGGCTTAGTTTACGACGTGGAACACAAAAACCAAGTTTAGTAAAGGGAAACAATTTACATTTTAATGAAGCTGACGTAGTTGAAGACTTGGGAATGAGGTTTGTATATTAATGGCGGACTACTGTGCCAGCGCTAGTGAGTGGGATGCAAGGGTGGCGTGTACTGTGTGTATAATGTATTGACACTTCTGTTTTGTTAGACAGTCTGGTGAATTCGTTTTGGATAAGCGGGCGCGAGGAAAGGATTAGGCCGAAGGAAACAGTCATGGAATTTTGTTGCTGGGGCTTATCATTCTGTAGAACCACTGCATTGTCTAGTCCAGTGGTACCCAACTAGTGATGCCACTAGTGATACGCTTCGGTTATCTTCGAACCTAGTAATTTTAGGTTTCCTTCGATCTACTTTAGGTCAATTGACGTGGAAAAGTAGTAGATCAAAGACGGTCTAATCGATAAAGCTTTGAAAAGTGTGATTCAGATTAGGAGGATTCGTTGACACAATTGTCATACGGTTCCCTGCCAAAGTCGTTTATTAATTCAATTGACTAATTTTTGTAGTCTAATACGCGTGACTATCCTCAAATATCACAAATCGTCTTGAAATATTTCCTGATTTATATTTTGTAGATTATGTCCGCGGACAGAAACGTAACCCTGAAATCCAGGATTTAGACCTGCCGTTGGAATCTAAACTGTTAAGAGTCTGCATGGTCGTTGGTGTCATGTTTGTATTAGCTGTAATAATAAATTCCATAAATTTCGATTGTGGAACGCGAAAGTTGATTCGCAAATACATCTTTACAGAAATACCGACGTAAATTCCTCACTCTATGTGGAAGATAAAGTGATAATTCAAGAAACATAGACCAATTAAAGGGCCATTATTTGTATTTAGTAGTATTTTGCTAGTATACGGGTTACGAGTCTCTGCTGCTAAATCAGTGACCATTGTTTTTTACCATTTATTGGTACATAGCAGTAAGGACAAAGTAGTTTTCGAAGTTTTCGATGACTAAGCTTTAGAACAAGTTTGTGGTTTTAATTAGATTGGATACAACATCCCATCTACCGTGACTGTGATTGGGATCATAAACTGTCAAGGTTTAGAAAAACTTGCGGAATAATCGATTCCATAGTAATACAAGAAATAAGCTACGGCCGCCCAAGGTTTATAAAACGTTAGCTGTTCCAACTTTCCTTCACGCCAGTGAGACGCTGATCCTCGGTAGAATGAAGTGGAAGAAGGTTCAGTTTGCTGAAAGTTTCTGTGACGTGTCGAGGGCTACTTCTTCCTAGTAACAAAGAAATCAAACAGGAGTTACGAATCCAGTATTTAAATGAGGTAATATTAAGGAGTGCTGGTGGACATGTTATGAACATTTGAGCCGAATGTCAGCTGATAGATAACTAGTAAAAGCCTTAAAATAAGCTGTGAGGAAACAGAGACGTTTGAAGATTAAGGAAGAGATGAGTTTCGGAGCAATCCAATTAGAGCCTAATCCTGGGTTGTAGATGATGATGAACATCATAGGTTTGTAAATGCCATAAACATTATTCATGTGATTCGAAGCCACATCCACTCACACCGGAAGTTGATGTGACTCAACTGAGATTGACCACTAGACTATGGAGGTAGTCAAAGGTTTAAGATGTTATCGACTTTGGTTAACGCTATTCCCATATTTAATACCAAATATACTAGGCCTATGAGATTAAAATACCTGGGTAGCATGAAAATTTCCGGGCTAGAGATGGCACTACTATGCCCATTATTTTGATTGTGTTGTATAAGTTCATCCTTTGGATGCTGATCTTCAATGTTTCAAGTCGATGAATTTGTTATTTATAGTTTCAAAGTACACTGAAGTAAGCACCTTTATAATATTGTTTTGACAGTAGGCAGACTAAATTTGTGGCATGATTAAATATTTTTTTTTTAATGTTTATCTGTAACCAATATAAAATAGAAGCTGTATTTAACGCTGGGGACTTTTTCTATTGAATGCAACGGATAGTGATGGATTACCGACTTTAAAATAGGTCAAAAAAGCGCAACTGGCAAAACCAGACAGTGTACGTCCAATTGAAGTGAAAACGCTAGAAATATAAAGTAAATCCACAAAACCGTTTTGGCAGACCGAAGAGTAAAAGTGAGTGAATTAGCTGCTGGCATATCAACTGGACACGTGCACAATATCTTACACACACATTTGTGTATGACAAAACTGTGCGCGTTTGCTCATGCCTGAACAAAAAACAAAAACCACTTCGAAAATATGTTTCAAAAGGTTGTTTCACATTCTCCATGCCTAGTCCAACCGAATTCTTGCAACGTTTGGTAACCGTTAATGGGACTTCGATCCACCACAACACTTCTGAGACCAAACAACACTCAAAATAGTAGACCGCGAAAAAGATTGTGATATTTTACCAAGACAATGGACCAGCTCACATATCAATTAAATTATTGCAATGGCTAAAGTGAAAGATTGAAAACGCGATTTGCTTCCTCATCCACCAAACTCGCCACCTGATTTACCACTTGTGACTTAATTCTTTCCCAATCTCAAAAAAAAAAAAAAAAAAATGATTTGTGACGACAATCAAGTCAGCAACTCTGTAAATGGCTATTCTGAGGACCTCGTCTTATCAGTCTGGTATAACCGCTCTAGGATATCGTTGGAAAATGTAATAAAAGTGAATAGAGATAATATTAAGAAATAAGTTCAGATTAATCCAAACAAATGCGGTTTATTATTCAGAACCGGAACTTTTCACCTTAACCTCGCAGACAGCCCATTTCATACTTCTACACACGGAGTATTATGCATTGAGAATGTGCATATTCAATGAGCTCATACAGAACGAGCTATCACTTTTCCTTATTAACTTCTGTCATATCGAGTTTTAGTAAATAAGTAGTAGATAATTTGAACAAAATAAATTGTAGGTTTTATATCATGTATTTACAAGAAAATGTCTATGTAGTCAGAATAGAACGTATTTAGGACAGACAACTTTTATTCCTGCATTGATTACAGGAGCTGAAAAAATAGATGATAACTATTAGTTAAATTACGTTGCAGGGATAGGCTAAATCTTGTTGAATGTCCCCTTAACAGTATTTCAAGTCTGCAGATCTATTTCACATATCAATGACGGGCAAATTCTAGTCAAAATTTTGCATGGGGCTCAACACTTGCCGCAAACAACAACATAGTAAACACTTAAAATACTTTATTGGAAAGAATATTGTAACGATACAACTGCATAAGTAAATATAATATAAATCTGTGATGCCCCACGTTGGAAGCGATATTTCTTATGCAACGATACGATATACATAAAAATAGGCGTGACTGGCCTCACGTTCAAGAGCGACAAATTATGTAACAATATAACATTTAATTTGGGTTTCAGGTGTATCTGTAATAAGAACTCTATGTAACTTGTAACGGTATTTCAAATTTATTTGATATTACTAAAATTGTGCACATGGCACTTACTTCGACTTAAAACATTCGTTATTATTTCGTTATTATGCCGTAAGGCTTATGCTATATACATCCTTACTGACTAAATATTTTATTCTACTAATTATTGTATTAACGAAAAATCTCATTTCCAGACTACTCAGTCAATTAGTGTGTTTCAAAATATCAATATTTAAATATTTTCTTATATATTGCAATGTAACTCAAAAATATCAATAGTTACTGAATTTATCTTTTGTTTCTCAGTACTGATTTATATTTAACGCTAATTTTTACTTAAATGCTTTGTATTCTTTTCATTTCAATACTAATTTGAGCTCTTGTTTACGTTAATCTTATTTCAATAACATCTATGATTTTAATTCAAATTTTACAATAAACATTGACTCTTACTTTTAAATAGAACAAGAATGTCCTTAATTGTCTTTACGTTAATTGTTCGATTAAGAGATAAATAAGTTGTTTATCACCTTATCGTCGTCAATCATACTCAATCATTGGATCCCTCTGTAATCGTCCTCGTCTCGAACTTCAGCATCACTCGCTCTTCTCCTCTTGTCCAGCGTCGCCTCTCTCTTCTCCTCTTGTCCAGCGTCGACTCTCTCTCTCTCTCTCTCTCTCTCTCTCTCTCTCTCTCTCTCTCTCTCTCTCTCTCTCTCTCTCTCTCTCTCTCTCTCTCTCTCTCTCTCTCTGTCTCTCTCTCTGTCCCGCGTCGCCTCTCTCTCTGTCTGTCCAGCGTCGTATCGCTCTCTGGAACTTCTCCTCGTGCTGTTTCGGACGTCAGTTGATCTTCTGATGTGGATCTTCTTATGTAATTTTGTTACTACTTAAATATTGTTTGTTTTACAGTCCAGTTACATAACTGTATGTAACTGGAAGGATGAAATTATTTACAAAAATTTAAATATTCTGTGCGGACGGGCAGAAGCTCCCGCTGCACCGTGGATGATTTAAGAAAGAGAACCACTGTAGCTTGTGTGTCCTATTTATACCCATTTCTTGGTCAACACCTGCAGTGGTACGAAATCGACATGTCTGAAATTGTTTCTGGGTTCAGTTCCCCCACTCTTTGTCAATTTCGCTATTTCTTATATTTCTGCGAATTGCAGAGTCCTATAAGTATACTCTTATACTTATAACTATTTTTACAACACATGTTCACTGTAATTTTGGACATTGCAACTTAACCCTTTCGATTTGTACACAGTTATTTCACTATTACACTCGTACGGTGTGGCACTTTCACATGGTTTTCGTACACAGTATTTAGTAAATTTTCTTACATTTTATTGTGTTTTTTGATTTTACTTCTTAATTATAGTTTATGAATAATTACGGAAAAACAGTAATTATGCAATTATTCATCTTGGGGTGGTAAACTCGCCTGCATAGACCTGGCAAACTCGCCTGTAAACTCGCCTGCGTTCACACACACTAGCAAAATACTGGTGTACACACTTTCAGTTACATTTGTGTGTGTGTGCACGTCGATTCAGGTCGAAACACCTGTTCATATTTTTGTCTGAGCCAAGCTTGCAATCCCTGACATGCTTATTTCTAATACATTATTAATTATTTACAGTTTATTAGGTATATTTAAATTTTTATATTCAATGCTCAGTACATCACTTATTTGTACTGTCGCAATATATTATGTAAGAAATAGCTATTGTATTCACCTGTAAAATTAAATTTTGAAGAACTGACACAGAGTGTCACCTGGAACCGTTAACCGTAATGACAGAATCTGTACTGTTCCTCAACAGCAATTCTCAAGTTAGTTAATTATCATCGTAAACGAAATACTATTTTAGCTTATTTTACATTCAAACAATTTTATATTAAAATCAGAAAGTACTTATTAATATTCAGAATCTTCTAATCAAAATACGTATTTTCAAACTTTAATTAATTGCTCTAGTTAATTAAATAAACTAGAAGGAAGTAGAAGTATTTATTAATCAACCGTTTATAATAAAGTGTTTCGATATCCGTCAGTAATATCTAAAGAAACGTCGTTGATTAATAAAGGTGCGGCATTAAAAAGTACACAAAATAGGTTATTAATTGTAAATTAAGCAGCAAGCAATGAATTGTGTTGAAAGGGCTCTACAGAATGTCGCCCCGTCAGCTGCTTTATACGCTCCCAAGTGTCTCTTAAAAACTTTTCCCTTTTTTAATATGTATATTGCATAAAAATGAGGTTAGAAGAAACAAAATCAGATCAAGGTCATAAATCCGTTTTTAGAACAGTACAATACACACACAACGACTGGATTTTCTTTTACGCTTTTATACCATAATATAAACTTTTAAAATTCTGCCAAGCTTGAATAATAACGAACTCGTTTACTGGGATTTACTCAAACACAAATTTCTTGCAAATAAAAACTTACTTGTAAAAATAAATTAATCGCTAATAAGAATATTCAACTTTAGCGAAACGTTCAAACTTTCAAATCTCAAGTCTCAGTAGGAAAACTGTTTCTTTAAATTCTAAATTGTTTCAGTAATTACTTTAACATAATTTCCAGAAACTTCCTTTATATTCAATAATAAGTGAAAAATTGAGGATCTGCATGCAATAAGAGCCTAATTGACAAAATGACATTTTGAGATAATGAATTTTAGAGTTTTTAAACTAATATAGGAGTATTATGATATGACCTACAGCATATTATTATTAAGTGAACAGGTTATTTTAAATGTTGTGGATTGGGTTGTATTTAGGTTAGATCAAAAATCTAATTGAAGCTTTATAAAACAAAAATTGAAAACAATTTCGTAGCCCTTTTTTGCCTTTAATGATGTTAAAATATTTGTCAAATTTTTTTCCTTTTAAATTACAATCACAGCTGCATAAAAAAGTGAAATAAATATAAGATCAAAACAAAAAATATTTAACTTATAAAAAACAAGTTTTAGGTAAAAACCTTTTTCGCTGAAATATCTTTGCTTGTACTTCCAGTTTACTTCAAACATCTTGACTTAATAAGTATTTTTAATTACGTTAAGAACCCATAACAACGCGCTCGGCGGGAAGAATTTGCCTCCTGGACCTTCTAAAGACTTTTAAAATTTAAACTTTCTGTTAAAGTTTAGTATGAGAATAATGACGAACGTAAAATATCTTTAATGTGAATAATCATTGCATTGCATTGCATTATGTAGTGGGGCGTCTTTGCACCCATGGCTGAATTACAGCTTCCGGGACGTGCCCGATGGCTGTCAGATGAAAACAGTGCTGGACTTTCACAAGACAGGTGGCCTAAAAATCAGGAGGGACACGCCAACCAGCTATCTGAGAAGGCGGCGGAAATACACGACTTTGGGTCGCGAGTAGTGCAGTGTCCCGATTCTCAAAAAAGACTCCTGCCACTGGGTCGATTTGAGTTCTTTTTGTACTTTTTTTTTATCTACTTATGG
Source organism: Magicicada septendecula (assembly GCA_034769895.1). Taxonomy (NCBI): domain Eukaryota; kingdom Metazoa; phylum Arthropoda; class Insecta; order Hemiptera; family Cicadidae; genus Magicicada; species Magicicada septendecula. Next base: position 333,738,986 of record CM068370.1, read on the forward strand.
GGGTCAGAAGCGACCAGCGATTGGTGGATTATACCACCGGGACTAACAAACGAGGTCGCTTCCAGGACTCACCTGGTCGCGGGGTGTATTTACCAAGTCCGGCAATGAGGGAATTGTGGGTTACTGTGTCGGAACGAACATAGAATCTACGCGCCAGGCGTCTCACGGTGTCATCAAAAGAGCGGACACCGAGTCCTCTCCTCAAAAGACGAGAAGAATACCTCCGGGGGACTTTACCCGCAAGCTTCAGTCCCCGGTCGAGAACGCGCTGGAGCGTTGTTCTATGACCACGAGCCAGGTATCCCCAAACAGGACAGGCATAGGTAATCACGGGCAACACGTACGAGTTGACTATGAGTTTACCTAGCCGAGGGGTCATTGCAGGATTAGATAGCACGGGCCAGAGTCTACTGAGTTGCGCCGAAGCGCGTTGTCTGATATACTGTGTATGGGTTCACCAGGTGAGTCGGGAGTCCACGTGGAGCCCGAGGTACTTGACGCTGTTGGTCCAGGGCACCTCGACGGGGCCTACTTTAAGCGGCCGAGGTCGCTTGCGTTTACGCGAGAATATTACCGCGGCGCTCTTGGAAGCGTTAACGGCAACTCTCCAGTCATCGGTCCACCCGACATACGCGTCGAGTTGACGCTGGAGCTTGATTGCCGCATAACTTGCGTTCGGCTCAGAGGCAAAAGCCGCAGTGTCGTCCGCGAACAGCGTCAATTTAACTCCAGAAACTCGGGGTGTGTCGTTGACAAACAGCGAGAACAGGAGAGGCCCAAGTACACTTCCCTGAGGAATACAAGTACACCGGCGGTAATACGGCTCTCCGAAGAGAGAGCGTGGTCTATTCTCACTCGGAAGCTACGGTCTCTCAGAAAGCTGCCGATCAAGTGAACGTAGCAATCTGGGAGAAGGACTTCCGTGAGCTTGTAAAGGACACCCTCGTGCCACACGCGGTCAAAGGCTTTCTCTACGTCTAGGAAGATCGCAGTCGTCTGTTTGCCCTGGCAGCCAGCCTCGGTAATGCATTCCACGAGTCTCATCAGCTGATGAGTCGAGGAGTGCAGCTCACGAAAGCCGAACTGTTTGGGGATCAGCACGTCTAGTCTTTCTAGATGGTCGCGGATCCTACGCTGGATCAATCGCTCGAAAACCTTGGACGTAGCGGACAAGAGGCTGATGGGTCTGAGGTTTTCCACGCGAGAAGAATTCTTTCCCGGCTTGGGTATCGCTGTTACTGTTGCCGTTTTCCATGTCACCGGAAAGTAGGCCAGTCTGAGGCATGATTTGAACAGGTCAGTGAGGAACTGTGTTCCTCGCTCCGGAAGGCGATGGAGGGCGGAATTTATGACTCCGTCCGGGCCAGGCGCCTTCCGGGGCTTGAGCTGAACAATCCTCTCAGAGACCTCCTCCGGGGAGATGTGCTCCGGCTGGACTGTGATACCGGCCGATAAAAAGCGCTCTACCTCGCGGCAGATTTGATAAGTGAAAGCCGGGTTCTTGGATGGGTTGGGAGCGAACTGTCGCTCTAAACAGTGAGCCAAGAAAAACCCCTGGCTTTTCGAGGGGGTGGCCAAGGGGTTGACCGCCGGGTCCAACCAGTGCGGGGAGAGGCGCGCGTTTACGCTTTCCCGTTAGGGACATTACGGTTCTCGGCAGGGCCATCCATCTGTGTTACAGCTAGCTCCCAGTTGCGTCTATGGAACGCCAGCATGTCGCGACGCAACTTGCCGGACGCACTGTTGAACGCAGCCTTGTCAGTCGGGTCACGAGTCCTCTGCCAGCGTCTCCGGATGCGATTCCTCTCGCAAGCGAGCTGAGACACCTATTCGGGGATACGCTGATAGTCGGGCGTGAGCCCCGGCTTCATCCGGGAGGACACATCTACCGCCGAGACTACGGCTGTGTCGAATAAGGCAACTGCCTCGTCGACATGCTGGGTAGTGTCGAGTGGTATATGCTCAGGTAGGCGGTCCAAAGCGTTCCCACTCGATTACCCGCCGCTCGTCGCGGACGGTAGAGTGCTGGGTAGCCATATGCACACTGATGGGGCAATGGTCCGAGGACAGTTCCGAAATGACGGAGACGTGGACCGGGCAATAAACGCCCCTGACCACGGCAATGTCCAGTACATCAGGGCGGGAGTTAGCCCTTGAGGGATAGTACGTAGGCCCGGTAGGACCCATGACTGTGACCCGAGCCGCATCAGCATACCTGCGTAAGCGGGCCCCGTTCGGGTTCACCAAGCGGCTCCCCCAATCAGGGTGCTTACAGTTCAGGTCGCCCGCCAGGACTACCCTTCTGTGTGCGCCAAAGACGGCTTCCAGATCGTTCGACAGGAGCTCCGATTGTGGAGGCTTGTATGCGAAAACCACGAGCACCATGGAGCTCAACCGCGGTGCACTCGAGGTTCCGCCGCTGAGGCAGGACAACGCGGTGATGGCGGTGTCCCCTCCTGCGCGATCCGACCGGTCGTCCCGGTAGCACACGTAGTTGGGTAGGCGGCGGAAATACACAACTGGGGGTTGCGCGGCCCGCGCGAAGCGCGGGTCGCGAGTAGTGCAGTGTCCCGAGTCTCAGAAAGGACTCCTGCCACTGGGTCTGTTTGAGTTCATTATATACTTTTAACTACTTATGGGGGGGTCTGAAGCGACCTGCAATTGGTGGATTATACCACCGGGACTAGCAAACGAGGTCGCTTCCAGGACTCACCTGGTCGCGGGGTGTATTTACCAAGTCCGGCAATGAGGGAATTGTGGGTCACTGTGTCGGAACGAACATAGAATCGTCGCGCCAGGCGTCTCACGGTGTCATCAAGAGAGCGGACACCGAGTCCTCTCCTCAAAAGACGAGAAGAGTACCTCCGGGGGACTTTGCACGCGAGCTTCAGTCCCCGGTCGAGTACGCGCTGGAGCGTGATTCTATGACCACGAGCCAGGTATCCCCAAACAGGACAGGCGTAGGTAATCACGGGCAACACGTACGTGTTGACTATGAGCTTACCTAGCCGGGGGGTCATTGCCGGATTACATAGCACGGGCCAGAGTCTACTGAGTTGCGCCGAAGCGCGTTGTCTGATGTAGTTTGTCGCCAGGTGAGTCGGGAATCCACGTGGAGCCCGAGGTACTTGACGCTGTTGGTCCAGGGCACCTCGACGGGGCCTACTTTAAGCGGCCGAGGCCGCTTACGTTTGCGCGAGAATATTACCGCGGCGCTCTTGGAAGCGTTAATGGCAACTCTCCAGTCATCGGTCCACCCGACATACGCGTCGAGTTGGCGCTGGAGCTTAACTGCCGCATAACTCGCGTTCGGCTCTGAGGCAAAAGCCGCAGTGTCGTCCGCGAACAGCGACAATTTCACTCCAGCAACTCGGGGCGTGTCGTTGACAAACAACGAGAACAGGAGAGGCCCAAGGACGCTTCCCTGAGGGACGCCAGCGGTAATATGCCTCTCCGAAGAGAGAGCGTGGTCTACTCTCACTCGGAAGCTACGGTCTCGCAGAAAGCTGCCGATCAAGTGAACGTAGCAGTCTGGGAGAACGACTTCCGTGAGTTTGTAGAGGACACCCTCGTGCCACACGCGGTCAAAGGCTTTCTCTACGTCTAGGAAGATCGCAGCCGTCTGTTTGCCCTGGCAGCCAGCCTCGGTTATGCATTCCACGAGTCTCATCAGCTGATGAGTCGAGGAGTGCAGCTCACGAAAGCCGAACTGTTCGGGGATCAGCACGTCTAGTCTTTCTAGATGGTCGCGGATCCTACGCTGGATCAGACGCTCAAAAACCTTGGACGTCGCGGACAAGAGGCTGATGGGCCTGAGGTTCTCCACTTGAGAAGAATTCTTTCCCGGCTTGGGTATCACAATGACGGTAGCCGTTTTCCATTTCACCGGAAAATAGGCCAGTCTGAGGCATGAATTGAACAGGTCAGTGAGGAACTGGGTTCCTCGCTCCGGAAGGCGATGGAGGGCGGAATTTATGACTCCGTCCGGGCCAGGCGCCTTCCGGGGCTTGAGCTGAACAATCCTCTCAGAGACCTCCTCCGGGGAGATGGGCTCCGGCGGGACTGTGATATCGGCCGATAGAAAGCGCTCTACCTCGCGGCAGATTTGCTCAGTGAAGGCCGGGTTCTTGGATGGGTTGGGAGCGAACTGACGCTCTAAACTGTCAGCCAAGAACTCAGCCTTTTCGAGGGGGCGGCCAAGGGGTTGACCGCCGGGTCCGGCCAGTGCGGGGAGAGGCGCGCGTTTACGCTTTCCCGTTAGGGCACTGGAAATCCGCCAGACATTACGGTCCTCGGCAGGGCCATCCATCTGTGTTACAGCTAGCTCCCAGTTGCGTCTACGGAACGCCAGCATGTCGCGACGCAACTTGCCGGACGCTCTGTTGAACGCAGCCTTGTCGGCCGGGTCACGAGTCTTCTGCCAGCGTCTCCGGAGGCGATTCCTCTCGCAAGCGAGCTGAGACACCTCTTCGGGGATCCGGTGATAGTCGGGCGTGAGCCCCGGCTTCATCCGGGAGGACACGTCAACCGCCGAGACTACGGCTGTGTCGAATAAGGCAACTGCCTCTTCGACATGCTGTGTAGTGTCGAGCGGGATATGCTCTGGTAGGCGGCGACTGAACGCCGGACCAAAGCGGTCCCACTCGATTACCCGCCGCTCGTCGCGGACGGTGGCGTGCTGGGTAGCTATATGCACACTGATAGGGCAATGGTCCGAGGACAGTTCCGAAATGACGGAGACGTGGACCGGGCAATAAACGCCCCTGACCGCGGCAATGTCCAATACGTCAGGGCGGGAGTTAGCCCTCGAGGGATAGTATGTAGGCCCGGTAGGACCCATGACTGTGACCCGAGCCGCATCAGCATACCTGCGTAAGCGGGTCCCGTTTGGGTTCGCCAAGCGGCTCCCCCAATCGGGGTGCTTACAGTTCAAGTCTCCCGCCAGGACTACCCTCCTGTGTGCTCCAAAGACGGCCTCCAGATCGTTCGACAGGAGCTCTGTTTGTGGAGGCTTGTAAGCGGAAACCACGAGTAGACCGCCGAGAGCACCATGGAGCTCGACCGCGGTGCACTCGAGGTTCCGCCGCTGAGGCAGGACAACGCGGTGATGGCGAAGACTCGCCTTCACCGCGATGGCTGTGCCCCCTCCTGCGCGACCCGACCGGTCGTCCCGGTGGCACACGTAGTTGGGTAGTCGGAAACGACGATGCGGGGTCAGGTGCGTCTCGCCAAGAAGAAGCACGTCGGGCTTGTGACGGGCAACGAACTCTAAGAGCTCAGAATGCCGGGAAGCGAGGCCGTTGGCGTTCCACGCCACGAGCTCGAGGTCTCCCTTGAGAGATTGCCGTGGTTGTCCGTTCATAACAGACCTGTAACACGGGAGGCTTCCACCAAGAGGAGGAACTTATCTTGGGGCGAGGCTGTTGCCAAGCGTTCCTTGATTTTAAGGAAAGTCTGGGCTACTTTCTGCAAGTCGTAGCTTGCCAGAAAGTCTGATACTACGGCGAGATCATCGGAAGATGAGGCCGGGGGAGAACGCTTGGCGGCAGCTGCATAGCTGCGGCGGGGCGAGACGATGGAAGCCTTGGGGGCAGGTACTGGAGCGGGTGGCCGCTCTGGCTTTTGGTGGACGGGCTTGGGTCCAGTGGCAGGTGGTTTAGGCTGGCCCGTGTTCTTGGCCTGAGTCCTAACTTTCTTGCCCGATCTGGTGAATCTAGGCTTGGGTGGCGGCGGCAATGGAGGATCAATTTCCTCATCATCCGGCAGCGGGACTTGGGTATAATGGGGAACTTCGCGTTCCGGTTCCGGGGGCGCGATGGTTGGTTTGGCCTTTGGAGCTTCGCTCGGGCTCACTGCACTGCTGGGTTTCGGAACCGGAGCAGACCTAGGGGCTGGTTTCCGGACCACAGGTTGAGCGGCTTTGGCCGGTGTGACAGGTTTGGCAACAACATTGCGAGGCTTAGGCTGGACCGGTTTCTTAAGTTTGTCCAGCTGCTCGTTATATACTGGGCAGCGCCTGTTATTTGCAGCATGGGCGCCGCCACAGTTTATACAGTATCGGTGGTTGTCCGGGACCGTGCAGGCCTGCGTCAAGTGGCCATTTCCACAGCGGACGCAGGTCGGCGCGTTCCGACAACCGAAGCTGCTGTAGCCGAACCGCTGGCACCTGTGGCACTGGGAAAGTCGCCCGGTCTGGCGGCAGGGCTCTACGCTCACGCAGAGCCCGAAAAGCCGTTTTAAATCTAACAAGGCCTGGGAGGAGTCGCCCTTCTCTACCAGGAGTCTTATTAGCGGGAGTGGTCGACGCGAGCCATAAGTAGTGTACAGCCGTGAGGCTCCCACAACCTTATAGCCCGCGTCGCGCAGTTCGTCTAGGACGACCTGCGGATCCGCCTGTATGTCCAGGCCCCGAAGGACGAGGGCTACAGGCTTGACTCTGTTAAGAGTGTATGTGTGGAACTGGAACGATTCCCGTTCCAGCCACTGGACCACTCCGAAGTGCTCGGATGCACTGCGGCAGGTAACGCGCACAGTCTCGCTCGCAAGGAGCTTGACAGATGCGTTATCTGCCAGCGCAACCACCTTACGGAGTCGGCGAACAAAGCCGATTACATCCCTGACGTTCGTAACGAACACCGGCGGGATCCTTCCTTCGCAGGTGCGACTAGGCGCAACCTCAGCGGAGGCTTGGAATGCCGCCGAGTCCGTGGCCGAACTCAAGGAGGTCAGGGAGGGAGACTTTCTCGGCTTGCCACCGTGCCCTACTACCACCCAGTCGGTGGAAGCCGAGGTCTCCATGGCTGGGGAGTCAGACTCCGGTAGAGGTACAGGGCTGCTTGGCCTACTGGCGGCCGTGCAACCGGAAGGTCCGGCCTTTGCGGGCTTGGTCGGCCCTAATAAGGACCGATTATTGGGACGAACTGGCGCGGGCTCAGCAGGGCTTCCCGCGCGAGTCGTAGGGTTCCCGACTGGCCCAAGTGGCCGGTCGGGGGGGCTCGTTGCTGCCGCACAGTGCTTTAGGGACACTAGCAGCTGGGCTAATGCCGACTAACTCTGCTCTTTGTCCAGCGGGTACCCGGGGGCCGAACTGCGACACCGTCACAGTGGCGGCGCAACCCGCATCTCTATTTGTAAGTCCTACTCTCGGACTCCCCGGGTTTCGCTGGACAGCGCTACCTACAACACTTACCGGCACTGTGCGGCAGGTCCCAGTTGTGTTGCGTTGATCTTCGTCCTGGCAAGACGGTTGGTCAATCTCCATCGCTTGATGTTGGCGCTGGCGAGGTGGTTTCTGACGTTCCGGCGGCTTTTTCTTGGCGGCCTCCGTCGGTTGTTGGCGGAGCCTCTTCATTGCAGTCTTGAGGTCAAGGCTGTCCTCTGCTGCGTTGTTCTATGTGATTAGAGCTGATCCTTCGTCTTCGAGTGTGAGCAGTCGAATCTCCTCTCGACGAGGTCACGTCTCGCGTCACGGCGGCGGAAATTTTGCAAACTCTTTATTTTATATAGGTACCGGGTCATGGTAACACTGCCACCGGTGACGGGGCGAACGGCAGATGCCGCACGCGCCCGGCCCGGTAGGCAGGCGCCTTGTGGCGCCTGTGAATAATCGTCAAGCGCGGGTTAAGAATAAATGGTGAGTGCTATATACGCGTTCATTTTGCAAACGACACTGTCCTGTTATAGTTATTATTAGTGAACAGTGAAGACGTAAATACTTGGAGTAGCATTTAACTAGATGGATGTTATCCTTAGGTACAAGTGTAGTGTGAAAGTAAATAAGACGAAAACAAAAATCTTGAAGTACACATGGGGGGGGGGAGTTATAATGGAGGACCTAGAATCATGCACCTGGGATGTTTAATAAATTACTGTTTATACTTTCCTTAGTATACTGAGTTATTCTTGCTATAAACTTCTTCATTCACCAGTTTTTATAAATATTTCTACTACTATACTGATATTTAGCTTTAAAATTATTATTTCTCTCTGTAAGACGCTTTCTGTTTGAAGGTACAGAAAGGAGTGAAAAATTAATTGTATTGTTGAAGGACCTCATTTTCATCTTCTCCCTGGTTTAGTTTTACATTATAATATTAAAAGCTTTTTAAAATTTCCTTCATTATACAGTTATTTTACATTGACAACTAATTTAAATATACTTCTTTCTCAGTAACTTACAATATTTTGGGTTTTAGAATTATTAGTGGCTTACACAATTTATTATAATACCTATTATAATACCTAGTTTTACATAAAACCTAGGTATTCCGTATTGTTTTCAATTCTACGTTTTACTAATTACTTTCACGTTTAAAAAATTATAATTTATAGAATTTTGAGTTTTGCAATGTGTACATATAGTTTGAAAGGATTAATCTACAGTTTTTTAAATGCATTGGTTACTCTTAAACATTATCAATGCCATTACTTTAAATAATTTTAGAAGTTTCTAATTACATTTCAATTTGACACATCTCAAAATCCAATATGGTTGGCAGTCTTGTTACTTTTGTAAAAATGAACATTCATAATTTTTACAAATTAGCTTATTTTAGCAGGGTCTATGTACTGTTGAATTTACAGCAGTACACTTCAGGAGAAAATTACTGCAGGTACGACAGACAAAAGTAGTATCGAATGAGAAAGTTCTGACAAAATAAGGCAAAAGCCATTGCTGGCAATACTCTCTTGAAAAAAAATGTGAAAAGGAGAAGTAATAGGCTTGGTCATTTAATGCAACATTCTAATTGTTTGACGGAACCACGGAAGATCAAGGGAAGAACGTATGGAAAAGGGAAAGGGTTGCAGGGAAAACAGAAGGGAGAAATATAATCAACCGAAAAAATCTCTCCTCACTTTTTCCATGGGGGAAAATACGTCATTGCTGGCGAGATTACTCGTGCGGGTCTAGGTGTCACGTTTCGTGTCGGGCCTCGAGTCCTGCCCCTTAACTAATTTGTATACCACCGACTGATCGTCGGAACTCCTCGCCCTGAAATTTTACAAGGACTTCATAAAAAAGGTCTTCCAAAACAAATATTTAATAATAACTCTATACGCTTAAAGAAAGCAATAAAAGCAAGTTTGGTAAGGATTGGAATTGATTATTTCTTCACTTCTGATGAGAGTGTAGACTAGGGTATCCGTAGTTTTTAACAGTTCTCGATGTTAACTGATCTTAAGGTGTGCGATGTTTAAGTGACTGAAAAGACAAGTCAAAAGTGCAGAAGTGTTTTTAGGGAAGAATGGGCGTTTAGAAAAGGATGAATAGGAAGATTGACAGCAGCGGATTAGAGGTATATAAGAGCTGGAAATTGGTGGCAAGAAGCTGAAAACAGCCATGGTCCGCCAATTACGGGAGAGTAAGTAATTTTGTTAAGGCAAACTGATAACGATTAATTATGCTTGACTTAGTGATAATCAACGCAGAGACAAAAAGGAACGCGTAGACATTTTACTTTTGAAACGTAATTAATTATATCATTAATACACAAAAAATCCCTGAAATCTTAGAGCCGGCTAGATTAATAGGGTGACACTGCTATAAAATAGAGTCTTCTGAAGTATAACGCTATATACTGCCTCTTATGATCGCTTCAACCTGGTTCGTATAACGTTTCCAAAATAAATTTGTAAGCCTCAAGCGTCTCAGGGTTGTCAATACACAATACGCGTAGTCTTTGTATTCCAGTGACGCACGTGCGAGCAACCCCGCGCTCTGTCACCACCTTTATTGCGCAAACTTCATTAAAGTAACAGCCCCACTCGTCAGCGACGCTTTCTTAATTAAAATGTAAATTGTTTCTCTTTGCTAAATGTGCGTCACTTGGATTTTTTGCACGCCCCTCATAAGCCAAGCCGCCGGAGCTTCAACCCGGATTAACGATCAAATACTGTGACGGCTATTACTTGCGCTCGATAATAATCGATACACAGGCAACACAGGCGGTTAGCAATTAATTACTGATAACCGCGGGAAACGCTATAGGATTTTCGTGCGTTTCTTGTTTAAGATCAAAAAAATAACGAGAAGAGAAACAACGAAAAATTTACTTTGCAATACCGTGGGTGAACGTAGAATTTGTCAGATACATTTGTAGCAAATTAGGTGTTCTCATGAAAGTATACATAGTATATTCCGGCTAATGAGGCCACCGGTGATTGAGGTTAGCCGTTTTAAAGGACCAGAAGTAAAAAAAAAAAAAAAAAATCCAGGGTTAAATATTGAAGGCTGTTCCTGATAATCGGTTCTGACTGCCGCTTTTTCGGTCCAATAATGACTTAAGTTTCCTTCTTTCTTCATAGAAAAAGTGAACAATTTTGAAAAGTTTTTGGAGGTTGTAATTTATGAGATTTGAAGAAATAGAGATTTGCCTAAAGTAAATGATACTAAATACACCTATTATTAAATACATTAAATACTAATTGGCCTGCACCAAATACTAACACTCAACGCATTTTTAAGTTTTGCAGCCTGTAAAACACTCATAAGTGTAACTGTAATTAGAAATTGTTTCGCCCATTGGAATTTTTTTGGTCAACTAGCGGGTCTTCCATTGCCAAGAAGCAACACTTACAGAAGACTCGCGAGTGGAAAATCAAAACAAAATTATGTATATCGATGAAAATGTAGATGCTTTAACAAAACGGTGTATGCCTTACTGTATAATGCTGTGTGTATACAGTAAAAACTTGCCTTTTAAGAAGTAAATAATTAATATTCTACTACTGTAAGTTTTGACTGTACATAAACCTTGTTAAACTAATTAAAAATTATAAAGTTTGTAAAAAAACTTAGGTTAGACAAAGCAAGAAGGCTTGCAGCCATATTGAATTAGGTGAAATGTCAACGAGTAGCATAATTAAAAACTATAGTAAATGATTTAAAATAAAAAATAATAATGCAATATTAACCAGTGAATATAAAAAAACAACGGAAATAAATAATCTAAAATTATTTATGTAACAGTCCATAAGCAAAGCTCAATTAATCATAATGTGTAAAATAGTGTAAGTAGTTTGTAAAAACTGAAATTAAAATCATACATAGGCCTAATCAATGAATCACAAGCATTATGTGAAGTTGGTACTACCATAAATTTTACAAATTATAAATGAGTGTAAAATAATTAGAAAGACGAATTATTAGGAAATTATTAGGTCCACGAAAAACTTCAGTAAGTTAGAAATTAGGAAGTAATGATGAACAATATCAAAGTATAGAAAATATAACAGAAACAGTGAAAAAAGAAACTAGTATTTTTGGACATTTATATAGAATGGACGACAATAGGTTATTAAAACAGATCTTCAAATATCTGTGAGGAAAGAGGTTAACATCAAGTTGGATTAAAGAAGTCAAAACGGATTTAGAAAAAAAATAATATAAACGCAGAAGAAGCAATTGAAAGAAAAGGTTTCTGGCAAATGTGTTAAAATGAGTCCAGGGTAGGAGAGAGAAAAACAATGGACTGAAGATAGGAAGAAGAGACATAGTGAAAAGATGAAAGAATATTGGAGAAAAAGAGAAGAACAAGGAATAAATAATTGAAATTGGCATGTGGTCCTCAGATGGCCGATACAAAAAAAATTTAGTGTAAAATGTCAACAAAATGTAAATAATGTGAAAATAAGTTATATTATAAACACTAAAAAGTCAGGTGACAAAAATAAGAATTTAAAAACATAATAATGAAAAACTAAACCAACGGCAGAAGAAGGAAGTTTATTTTCTAACAATAACATATTCTAAGAAGAGTGCCAACTTTAAGCGTCTGATCAGATAACATCGAAGCAGAAGAGTGCCATGCATTAGTGAAAGAAATATTCAATAATCATTACTCGTTGTAAATTTAATAGTTCTAAGTAAGGAAGAACAGTTGTATTGAGCAATAATAGTATTGAAAAGGTCAGAAGGAAATAATTTACAAGAAAATACTGTATATTAACAACCTACCAAGGAAATAATTTACAAGACGAAATATAATTAACATCCAAATTTTAATTACAACGGCCTAGTAAGAAATAATCAACCAAGTAATATTGCGAGGAATACGCACCAGGTAAAGAGTAATATTATATTTAAAACACATTAATTCGAGATAACCTTAACTGCATTGCAAACACAACACTTGGACTCTGATATTTCGTCTGTTAAACTCGGTGACAAAACCGAACATACAAGCAGTAGGCCTATAAATTATTGTGTGGTATTAAAGGTGTTGATTTCTAATTAGCAAATCAACTAAACTAAACCGATTAAATTTTAGTTGGAACGCTGTAATAGGTTAGCGTCAGTATTTTGGCCTCGACCATTATATCAGTATCGAACTTTCACAAGGTGTCGGCTACGATACAGAAGTATCGAATGTTGCTAAGATGGCTGCTCTGGTCGGCTATTTTTAAAATCGCTTAAACAAATTGAACATTAATAATTTGTTACAGTAAGTTAATAATAAAATGAATCGAATTGTACTAATTGTTCGTTTGTATTTTTTTTTATTATTATTGCCCTACATGCTCTGAGGTTGAGAATTTATACGTGGATGCTTTGAAACATAAAGACCTAATTCACACTGAGCATTTTGTTTGATTGCAAACAGTTGTACAGTAGCACAATATGTGTCATGTATACAAGTAATAAAGGTAATATTATGTATAGAAGTAATATCTGATTACAGATACGTATTTATATCAATTTTATTATTGTAGTGCTTATTACAAGTACTGGTTAGTGCTTAGTACTGTGCCGTGGAAAATTTTAAATTTGAATTCCCCGGCCATATTTCGCGCCGCCGCGCTCTCTCCAGTTGATTGGCAGCGGATTTCGCGCTGCCTCAGCGCGCGGACTGTGTGCTGTTGGCCAGTAAGAGTGGCCTTGACCGATATACCGCTACAGCGCGCGGCGGCGTAATCAGGACGGCTACGATTCGTCAACTGTTTTATAGCCTTTCACAATTCTCAACAAGTTTTTCTGTACTCTTGCTCACCAGGCGAAAAACGCTTTTCTTTTCATTTTCGCACTCCGACGGGGCGGTTGGTTTGACGGCTTGCATTTGTTATACATCTTTAAAATGAGTTCGTAATTTCTAAAGTGCTTCAGGTAAGCCAAAGCATTATGTTTAATATTAATTTAATAAGGGGTTGTCTGCGTATTACGTTTATAACAGTGTGTGTGTGACTCAACTCGCCATGTTACTTCTGGTGTAGCCGAGAACACGTGGCTGCCTAATTAAATATGAATTAAATGTAATTAAATCAAATAATCACGTGGCCGTAATTAAATGTGAGTTATTATGGATGCGGGGTGTCTTTGCACCCGTGGCTTGATTGCAGTATCTGGAACGTGTCCAATGGCTGCCAGAAGTAAACTTACTGCTGGTACATTGTCGACTGGTGACCTAAAACTGGAAAAGGAAACCGCCAATCAGTTAACTGCGAAGGCGGGGGAGTATAACTTTTATTTGTTTGGTGCACTGCCGCTGGTACCGATTCGAGCAACAGATGTTGCCCGTTTCAAGTGCAGTCAGCAGACGCCCTGAGGGCGTCGGTCGCTCCCTGCGAGGCGGAGAGCCTCCGTGCCAATGATTGATGACAGCGACAAGCAACCGGCTCAGCGATGACGTTACGGCGGGTCATCAAGAAGCGCCCGAGGGCGCTTGACCCGAATGGGCGGTGGTAGTTCTGATGCACTGATGGTTCGTAGGTATGGGAAGGTGGAGGTCGAGGCTTTAGCAAAGAGAGTTAGAGCCAGCGACCGGACAAACGAAGTCAAGGTAGGAACACGGAGACCCCTTCGAATCACGTCGTTCCTTACAAACCAAGGGAACCCCGTCAAGGATCGGAAGGTTCGGGATTGGAAAGCTTCCAACCTACATCTGTTGGTTGTGGATAAAAGAGACCACCAGGCGGGTGCCGCATAGGTCAGTACAGACCTGAGAAATAGCAGATAGATTGTAAGTTTCGTGCGCATGGCCAGGCGGCTGCGACACGAGAGGAAAGGAGATAATTTGGCTCGGACGCCGCGAGCCTTGGCAAGGATTTCCGTCACGTGGGCGTTGAAGCAAAGGCGACGATCTAGCCGAACGCCTAAATACTTCACCGATTCTTTGTAGGCGATGGGCCTCCCTTCTAGGGAGAGGGGCTGGCATCGGGAGATGGACTTACGGGTGAAGCAGATCGCCTCGGATTTCTCCGTGTTGATCGTCACCCGCCATTTCCGTAGCCAGTCCGGAAGCTGGTTCAACTGACGCTGCAGCTCTGTACTCGCAAATCGCGGGGACAGGGAGCTGCAGTGATACATAGCGTCGTCAGCGAACAAAGACAACGTGACTCCGGGCAAGACAGGCAGGTCGTTCGTGTACACAAGGTACAGAACGGGGCCGAGGACAGATCCCTGAGGTACGCCGGCGGCGACGGGTCGAACTGTAGAACAGGACCCGTCGACGCTCACCCTGAAGGTTCGGTCGCTGAGATACGACCGGAGGAAAAACACTATGGCCGATGGTAGTGGGGAATTGGCAAGTTTGAAGAGAAGACCTTCGTGCCAGACTTTATCGAAGGCCTTGCTCACGTCCAACAGTACGGCGGCCGTAGCCGCTCGCCTGTTGGTGGCGTCTGACAAGTGCGTAACAACGCGGACCAATTGAAGCGTGGTCGAGTGCTCTCTGCGAAACCCGAACTGTTCGCTGCGGATGAAACCATCTAGCAGCGGCGAGATGCGAGCCAGCAGGAGACGCTCGAACACCTTCGAGATGACTGGCAAGAGAGAGATTGGTCGATAGCTTTCAGGAAGCATGCGCGGCTTGCGAGGCTTCGGAATCATTACGATGTTGGCTGTTTTCCACAGGCGGGGAAAGTACTGTAGCCGGAGACAGGAGTTAAACAGCTCAAGAACGAGGTCAACGCCTGAGACCGGTAGATTTTGTAGAGCAACGAATGTAAAGTAACGAATACTTAAAGGCAAATGAATTGTGATGTAAACTGAAATTTGAAGTTTAATAGTTTGAAAATGTGAGCCTTGCTGTTACTAACAACAAGTAGTAGTCGGAATAAGATTATAACAGTGTGTGTGTGTGATCTGTGTTTACGGGCCGAGAAAGATTTGGGGTTAAGGTATGTTTCTGACTGCAAACTACAATTAAATTTTTTCAGGGTCCCAGCATAGTCGGGAGGTAAGGGGTTGCGAGGATGGGGACATTCCATCGATCCTCATCTGCAGAGCAGATCAACAAGCTCCCCAACGCCGTCAGACCTACCTAGAGCTTACCAACACCCAGCAGAACCGCCGCTCAAAAGAAGTAGACGACCCGGAGAAGTTCACCCGTTCCTTCATCACAGTCATTGTCATCCAGAGTTACATAGCAGGAAACATCTAGCATATGTGTCTTCTAAGCACAGGTGGGAGGATTCCTTTTATTAACCACACACACAGCACTCCACCGATTGTAACGCAACAAATGAAAGACACAGTTAGAGACAGTAAACTCATATATATATATATATATATATATATATATATATATATATTGTAATAAAACAACGTTTGTTGGTGTTGTTATTGCTTGATAATAAGGTATATACTCTTCAAGCCCCTCGTTGGGTTCGTCGTTGTAATAAATCTTTAACAATGGTGTGCTGTGTGTATATAATGCCCCACGTTGGGCGCCACGTTGTAATAAATCTTTAACAATGGTGTTCTGTGTGTATATAATGCCACACGTTGGGTTCGTCACGTTGTAATAAAATTTAAATAGAGTGGTCTATTTTAATAATATGTATTTTTAATTTAATAATGTTTATGTTGTTTAAACGATTTCGTGTTATTATTATTATTTCGACCTTGTTGTTTAAAAGGACTGTAAAAACTGTTCTCTTGATGCTTCTTAATGTGTTTACCTCCCCACTTACCATCGGTGAACGTCCTCAATCTTCTCAATAGGCTCTATATCACTGGAAAGTCATAACATAATACACAAAATATTTCACTTTGACATTGATATGCAGGCAGTAAATAAAATGATAAGTATATTTAATATTGAATTAAATATTTAAATACTGGCCGCTAGAATAATGCTGCCACCTTGGGAAAAAATTGCTCCTTGAATGAAATTTACTTGTGCCTATTTTAAGAGAAATAAATACGCTTGGTTCACAGGTGAGATAACTATGATTTTATTAACATCAATTAATTTGAATTGATTTCCTTTTAAAAACAATGAATAATTTTTTTAAACAACGAAAAAACTTAATTATTTTATGAGAACCCTTCAGCTCAGGGCTGGTAACACTGATACGATATACAATATTATCGTAAATCTTGTTAGGTTAATTTTGGTTATTGTTACCAAATTTCATGAGTTCTTTAAATTGTCATGATACAAGATACAAAGATGTTTATAATGAATAATATTAATTTATATAGAATAATCAAAAAACAAAAATTAAAAAATATTTAACCTCAAATACGATATCAAAACTATCGTATCATGGTACAACTGGTGTATAGTCGCTAGTTATTCAAGCATGTGTAACACGTGTTCATAAACGCTACACATTAAAATAATATTGTTTGTTTAATGATTATCAAAGAAATGTATTTGATTAAATAGAAAAAATTCTTATTACTGAGTCTATTCAAAAAGAATTATTAATTTACGATATGACTCTTTGTTGACATGGAAATGTTTGTTCTTTATAGGTTAACTTTACCTATAGTTCTGAGTAAGTTATTAAAATAAGTTATTTCATAGTATTTAAATCTTAAAACTATATTCAAAACATATTTAGCATGATAGGATTGTTAATTAAAGGCAGTGATAGTTCTCGTAGGTTATATTACAATTAACTTGATTCAAACGGTAATGGTAGTCAAGTAAGCGTCTATATTTATGCGTGTTGCTTACAGTATTTAATATTATTTTGACTCCACTTATTATTTTCCTTAAAAAATATTAAAATATTTTAATTAAACAACATAATTAATTAATCGAGAACTTTTACTCATTGTGCCTGTCAATGTACAATCATTTACTAGTTTAGTCATGTACGGTGCGTACTTGACTAGAGTAGTTCGATATCATATTTATCAATTGGCAATTATTATATTTCATTTTATTTTAAATATCGTTAATAGATAGTACTCCCTGTAATTATCACTTTTCACCGCCCTTATTATACACTAGCGATGTTAAATAATTCTCACTATCACTCGTCGCACTGTCACACGTAAAGGATCAGCTCCTCTGTTGAGGTTAGTTTACAACTATGTACAGGGTGACGCGCACAAATTTGAAATTTCTCTTGCTGACTGCTGCGCGCTCCGCTTGCCGTGATGGTTCCAATACAATTAATTCTCCTCGTCGAAGTTTCTTCTCGCGTCTAGTAAAATCAGGTCATCTCATTGGTCGAGAAGTCTGTAATCTCAACCCCAAACGCCTTAGTGACATTAAAAAATTTAATTTTTGGCGTCGGATTTTGGGTCGGAGAGTATCCTGTGACGCGTTCATTCCGATTCGGAAATGATAGAAAATCTTATATCATACATAATTTTCGTATTATTTGTCTGATCAACAAATGAATAGTCTCATTGTTTTGCGGATACTTGGGTCTTTCTTTTAAGTCCAAACAAGTTACAAATCCGTCCATTAACAATTTAATTCACTTCACACAATTCACTTATAGTGGTTCTTAATAAAAAATAAGTCTTTACCACTATATTTCGGTGTTATCTTATTCTAATATTTATAATTAAATGTTTAGAGTCCATATCTCCCATTATTTAATACAAAATATTAATATATTTATGGTTTGAGCAAAATGCATTCATGGCGTGCAAGCCATATATGTCCTAGCATTTGTATTTGCTTATATTATGTCTTATTCTATTATACCCTCTCGGTATTTAAATGTTACTTAACATCCTTTTATACCTTTGCTGATACTTTACTCCAGCAAATGGTGTCTTATTTAATCATATAGCATTGTTTAAATGCACCATGCTATAATTTCGTTATTTTGTCACTCTTATTTAGTTATTGTTAGTATGTATTACATGTGTTACCATTAATTAAAGTGTACCCAGACATTGTACATTGTCTGTCTAGTGTACTTACTAACTTTTTGTTAGTTGAACTTTCTTTAAATTGCAGTAGAATGGTTATTTACACCTAGTCCTACTGGTCTAGTTAATTGGTTTATCATTTTATTGTTATTAATTTACTTATATAATGATTGTTAGGTATACTCATAGTTGAATTGAATATTCCTCTCACTACTGGTAACCTTCTTTACTCTCTATTTACAAGTTTTATTAGTGTTTTTTGTGTAACTCTGTAGTCACTTGGGATTTTGTCTGATTTGTCTATTGTTAGGTTCAATAATTTGACTTATATATTTATGTCCCTCAGCATATAAGGTAGTCACTGTCTTATACATTTGTTCTTATTTGGTTTCTGTTTTAAACAATTGCTTGTAATTACTTTATCTAATTATTGTGTGTGATTTTATGTTGTAGGTCCTGTTCAAATGAGGTTATGTGTTACTGATTTGACAACAATATGCTTCTTATTTTGTCCAACATTCTGCTTAAATACTGTAATGTCATTATGACATGTTATTACTATAGTTTATTACAATGTTTTACACACTTTGTACACATTTTATACTATATGTTTATACAACAATACTTAACTTTTTACTTATTTATGTTACACATTTTGTGGGTTTGCATCTTGGCTTGTATACATTGCTTTGTTTCTTTACAACAAATTGTCTTGTTTACTACACATTAGTTATTATATTTATTTACATTTTGTCCTGTGTTACTCTGACATTCAGGCATATTTAATATCAAGGGTTTTATAGTTTGTTTCATTGGTCTTTTTGAACAATTATTTCTCTTTTCAGTTCCATTACATTGGTGGTCTTACTAACTATGTCTGTGTTACAATCTTGGATTACAATTCGTACACTGAATGTTTGTGTATTTTACTTGATAATCATTGATTCCATTTGTTAACACTTTTTCACTTCCCTTGTTATAAACATTTCACTTATATTGTTTGTGGTGCTTATTTGGGGTAGTGTCATTATATTATTTATCGTTGCACTCATATAAGGTATTCACTATTATTGTCTGTGATTACTTACTAAGTTTTCAACACTTGATTTTTATCATATTGGGTTTATTATGTCCTTCCTTGATGGATAGTTTTATAACTATTAATCTGGTAGTCATTATTCTTATTTTGTCACTTTTCTGGTCGTAGTGCCTTCCTTACTTTGGGAATGCTGGTGTCTTGTTCTAGTTATATATATTCTTCATTTTTCATGGTACATTTCTTCTTCTTCTTCTTCTTCTCCATACTTCCTCTTCTGGTTATTCGGTTGCTTATTCTTCATTTTTAATTTTTTATTACTTATAAGGCATCTTTTGGTTCCTCACTATTTGTGATAACTCATGTCATATTTATAACACAATTATTTACATTATATTCCTAGTTATTTGTCACAATTCACATTTATTTGTCTATATATCGTGTTCACTCATTATAGTGCTAATTTATAACATGTCCACTCATTATTATGATAATTATTTAATATATCTCCTCATTATTCTGATAATCTTTGATATGTCCACTCACTATTATGATAAATATTTAATATGTCCCCTCACTATTATGATCTATTGGGCCTATATTGCTAACGTATTAGTTTGATCCATTATCTTCTCCTTTCCTCCTCTCTTCTTGATGATACTTTTATTATGGTTCTTCTTTATTCTTCGTTGGCTTGCTTTAACATTATTCATATATAGATACACATTTGGCTTTTATACTTCTGTTCTTTCTTCTCATGTTTGATGAAATATGTTTGTGGTACACTCTTATTCGACGTATTATATCATTTCTATGTAACCATTATTTTGTTACGTTACAATATATATATATATATATATACATATATTCTGTAGCGTGACAGAAAATCCACTATTTATTAATTCATATAAAATAATAAAAATTAATTACACCACATATGTTAATATAAAATCGAATGAAATTGAATGAAATCAAAGGAATAAACAACAATAAAATAAAAATTCTCATTACATTATATAAAAACCACTGTTAAAAATCAAAGAAATTATTGAAAGCAGCTCATATTATAAAATCAGGAATTTACCCAGGAAGTTAGGAGCAGTAACCAAATTAAATAACACCAAATCAAGAAGAAAGAGAATCAGTTTAAGAGTGGTGAACACCAAAATACCCCAAAGACAAGAAGAAGGAAGAATAAAGTTTGTGATCAGGAAGAAAACAATACCCTGAAACCTTTAGAGAAGAGCAAGGACCGTGTCAGTAAATAAATTAGATGCTCCAAACTAAACATCAGTCGAGATAACACGAAGTACCTTGGTTTACCCAAGAGTGAAGAATGAAGACTAGAAGAAGGACAAGAATGAAGACAAGAAAGAAGATAAGAAGAAGGACAAGAAAGAAGATAAGAAGAAAGACAAGAAAGAAGACAGGAAGAGAGGAAGAAATAGTATGAAAGAAACACCGTAGTAAAACCTATTATTATTATTAACTACCATCAACCCCAAACCCACAAAAACGATTAAAAAGAAAGTATAACATACCAAAATCCTATAAAAATGTAATTATTTAGAAACCTAAAGTGTTGTATAGTATTATAAGAAGTGAACCGACTAAAGCTATTGTGTGATAAAGAAAATAGACAAGTCTTAACAGTCCATGATTACTAAAGGTCTGGTCTGAGATAGTGAGACTCAAAATATCAGAACCACCAGTGAAAGTGAATTTGTGTAAGTGTTTTTTGGAAATGCAATAAACTTAAAGTTAGTGATACTATGACTTATCAATATGCTATATAACAACTTTTATATCCAATAGTACACAGCATCATAAAATAATAAAATGGAAGATTTCCAGTATTTTATTATTTTAATGTAACTCTTTATTTACAAGACATTTGTAAAAATGCTAATAACTAGAGTATGGGTGGTCATGTTTACTGATGAAGGGGATCATAAATAATAATGGTTTAGACCAGAAGGGACTGGCATGAATTTAGTATTCATAGGTTTCAAATGTTTAAATAGGCTGTTTGTTCACAGCCATAAAATCAATGTATTTGTAAGAATGATTAGAAAATAAGATTTATATGGGTTAAAAATAAGTTATGTTTGCTAAGTAACAGCATACATACCATTAATAATGTTTCAGTAGGTATGCTGTGTTAATTCAAAAAGAGTTAAAAGTATATGTTCAAACCATGTCAGCAATATGTTCAATTGTACAGATTGCTAAATAATGTTCATAATTATTTTTTTTATAACAGTAGTGTTAATTAAATATTACACCTCACAATAAGTTATAAACCATTTTATTTTCATGTAATAATAACTATGTAAAGTCAGAGGAGTGGTAGGATTAAATTTATTTGAGAAAGACAGAAATGTAAAATTCTAAACTCTAGGCCATTTGGTGAAGTCACAGAAACCATATAAACCAGTATAATTCACTTATAAATCCTGTAAACTAGCAAGATTTAGATAAGGTAGATCAGTTAACCACTACTGGGAATGATCCTATGAGTTAAAATGATAATAAGGAAATATACCTTAAAATATTGTAAATTTTCAAAATATATTAGTTAATTAATTTTAAAGAGCAATGTCAAATTCAGACATTAACACAAAACACCAGTTCAAAGGTTCAATTTATATGTATTTAGGGAAAGGAAGAGAAATATGACTAATTAAAATTTATTATAATAGTATTAATAACAATTAAAATGGAAGAAAAATTGTATAAAGGCGGAAATCAATGTTTGAGCCTAGATTTCCAAAAAAGGAAGAAATTTGGTAATTTCCACAAAATGTCTACAGAAATGGACTATAATATATCAATTTAAAAGGAATGAGATGATTAAACCAATGATAAGGTTCATAATTCATGAAAGTGATGAATAAAATAAATAAATTCCATATATAATGTAATTTTGTATCATGTGTATGGGTAATCGAAATATGTTAACAATACTTTTTCAAAGATTAACTGGGCCAGATTTTGACCAAGTTAAAATAGTCTTTTGTTGAATATCAAGCTGAATAGTTGTGTGATAAAACGTTCCTTAAAACCGAGTAGAAAATGATACTACGGTTAGTCATTAATATAAGTGAATCGAGAGTTAGAAGAATTAAACACTTTTTTAACTAAATCTACCAAAACTTTAACGACAATAGTGAAAACCAGCACCTAACTTCATTATACGAGTGATCTAAAACAGTAAAACAATATATTTGATATAATTCACGCTACAAATCATAACCACTTTTACAGACGAATTAACCCACAGAAGTGAACACATACCAAATAACTTAATTAACACCAGTATACACAGAACACTTCTTCAGAACACACCAAACAACCTAATAGACAGATTACACCAGTGCGGGGACATTTCAAACATTCATGAAGGTAATTTTGTTGTGAGTTTTTGACACGACGACATGGCAGTAAATTCGCCATATCTAGTAGCGGCCATCTTGAGAATACGAATCTGCCTTCCACATCGAGTGACGTCATCGAAGCTACATATGGTCTGACAAAACAATTTATTAAACATTATATATCAGAATTATTTCAATATTGTTAAATAATAATTAATGAAATTACTTTACTAAATATCACTATAATATTGACGACTCGGAACACAAAGTTAGCGCTACTAACGACAGCCTCTGATGAAGCCTTCTATAGGTGAAAGCCGGTTTAGGCTGTAAGGTAAAACTTTACGTTTTTACTTATAAAAAACTTTGTGTTCCGAGTCGTCAATATTATAGTGATATTTAGTTAAGTAACGGACACGTCATGGACAACGAAATCCAAGAAATTACTTTAATTGTTAATGTTATACTTTCTCGTTACCCTTCTCTGACTATTAACATAATCGCTCAAAGAACCTGTCCTTTTTATAATACTTATAATAATTTTTCTACTGTATGCACGAATCGATAATTCCCTGAGACGGAGTCGATAATTGTTCTCAATCGATAAAAAATCGATTATTTATTAAATTGTTTAATAAATCCATTTATTTCAATTGTATTTATCTGTTATTATTTCACAGGCTAATTTAAGGTTATTTATTAAGGCAAAGAGACTTCAAGAAGAAGAAAATATTTTTTTTTTTCAGTGAGATATTACTATCAAGGAAAATCATCAATCGATTGCTGACCGGAGTTAATCTGATTAACTCCAGACTTGGTTCAGATCTTCCAGAAGTGCTCAATAGTTAATAAATACCTTCCTGATTCTTAAAATTTTTACAGAACATTTAAAACAGCATTATTTCTTAATTAGAAACATCTATTAAAACATAAAATTTTTTTTTTTTTTGAAATAAAATTTTTTCTATTATTTTTTTTTGTAAAGACCGGCATACAGGGTCTATTACAAAGTGGCGTCCAACTTAGAGGGCTTGATAAGATAAGCTTGGCAGCGGTTAATTAATAGAAGAGAGAAAAATGCAAAGACGAGCTACTTCAAAGAAGAGGGCTGCAGAGGCCGAAAAAGAGGTTGACATGGGGGATAAGGAGGCAACACCCGTTGAAGATCCAGAAGTGTTAGTGGCCCAAGTGGAACCGAAACACCCAGCACCACCAGAGGAACAACCCGAATTACCAACTCAAACCGGGGACATCAATGTCCCAGACAAGGAAGTAGAAAAGTCTATGACCACTGAAGATACAAAGTGGGACAAAATGATGGAAGTGATCCTACGGGAATTCAAATCCAATAAAGAAAAAATGGAAGAAAATAATAAGAAGTTGAGTGAAGACTTGAATAACAAAATGGATTCCACACAGGAAGAAAATAACAGGAAAATGGAAGAAAGCAGCAAGAAGATGGAAAAGAAAATGGATTCCACCACGGAAAGTAACAAGAAGATGGAGGAAAATCTAAGCAAGAAAATGGAGGAAACCAGCAAAAAGTTAGAAAATTTGAAGGAAGACAACCGATCCACAAAGGAAGAATTGGGCCGTAAGATAGAAAATACTAATAAGAGGATCGAAGAAAACAGTAGGAAGATGGAAAAGAAAATGGAAGAAAATAATAAGAATTTGG
Organism: Magicicada septendecula; assembly: GCA_034769895.1. Classification (NCBI taxonomy): domain Eukaryota; kingdom Metazoa; phylum Arthropoda; class Insecta; order Hemiptera; family Cicadidae; genus Magicicada; species Magicicada septendecula. The sequence goes on from CM068370.1 coordinate 333,763,138, forward strand.
AAGAGAAGATGGAAGAAACCAGTAGGAAAATAGAAAGTGACAACCAGCAATTAAAGGAAGAATTGAGAGAGGACAATCAACTGCTGAGAGAAGAACTAAGGGAAGTTAACCAAGAGAACATGAATAAGTTAGACGAGAGAATTGAGTTGGCAAAGGAAGAGTTAAATAAAAAGATAACAGAGACGAAGAAATCCATAGTCAAGAAGTTAGAACAGGAAGTCGTGGTTGTTAACCAGCAGATCAGAGAAGTAGACGAAAGATGTCGTCAGACCGAAAACGAAGTGATGGAAGTCCGGGAAGTAATACACAAAGAGATTACACATGTCAAAGAACAACAGGAAACGAAACTGGAAGAAAACAAGAAATTTGCCTTGGAAGAAGTGAATAAAGTGCGGACACAGGTAACCGAAAGATGCGACGGCGTGGAAGCCGCTATGACGAACATCACGGGACAGGTGCGTCAGAGCCAGGAGGAGATAGAATTGATAAGGAACAGACCATCTGGATATCATAATTTCCCCATGTCAGAAAACAGAGAATGGCTCAATTTCCGGCAATATAAACGGAAGCCCATGGAATTCTTGGCACGCATAGAGGAATACCTAGAAAAACACAGAGGGAACCGATGGGTCCAGAACAGGGAGATCCTTGACGAGTCGTTTCGGGAGGTGAATGACCATTGGTGGATGGCCAACCGGAGCGACATCGACAATTATCAGCAATTTAAGAGCCTTTTCAAGGCCACGTACTGGTCGGAGACAACTCAAAATTTGATAAGAGACAATATATGCCACGGCCACTACAAACCACAAGTCGGTAGTTCGATGACAGCTTATTTCCTCGGCAAGGTATGTATGGCCAAGCACTTAGAACCGGCCATACCTGAGGAATGCCTAATAAATAAGTTGTCATATCATTATGATGAAGAAATAATTCGTGCGAGGAGGGGCAGCCAAATAAAAACCATCCAGGCAATGACGGAACTCCTCGAAAACTATGAAAATGAAGACTACTACCGACAGAGTCGTAGAAGAGGTGATGGGCCCGAACCAAGGACGTATCAGAACAACAACCAGGGTACGAACAACATAAACACTGGGTACCAAGGAGGACGGGCATACCCGCAAAATAACAGTTTTAATAATAATAATAATGTTACCAATTCTAGTTACAATAATAATAATACGGGTCCAAACCATCCAAACCCAAGTCGACCCTCTAATGGTTATCAGGGTAACCGCAATCCCTACCCTAATAACACAAATAGTCAGAGAAGCCCCAATTATGGTAATGATCGTTACCATAATAATAATAATCGTGCGGGTCCAAATAATGGTAATCCCGTTAATAATAGGTTTCCTCGCCCTCGAGTGAATTTCATACGAGCCACAGATGGACGACAGCGAAGATACAACAACAGTCGAAGAAACAGCTACCGCGGATATGAAGAAAGGCGGAGGAGCCTAGAACGGGACCAACCAAGGTACTATCCGGCAAGAAGGAGTAATAGTTTAGACGATGCTGAACGGAGGTCTAACCACGAACGACCGGAAGACCATAGGACAGATCGACAGGGGACCACTCTAAGCATCCCAAATGAGGCATCAACTAGTATGGCTCCAAGGAACAATGATGCCGAGCCTTTAAACGGGCACAGGCAGTAATAAATCGCCAGAACCCGTTACTGCTCCTAAATACTGTGTATAATCATAATAATGAGTGTAATCATATGTATAATAACAATCGTATCACAGTCATAGGGTGCAACTACCTAAAGGACATCAGACATGAGTTATTGGAAGAGGATAACAGTAATCCCACCAATAACTTCAATAATGAAATAATACATGTCGACGCCGAGGTAGAAGGCATCCCAGCCAAGTTGATGATCGATACTGGTTCGAACGTGTCAATCATAAGTACGACGGAGTTGGAGAGGATACAGCAAGAGTGCGGGAGAACTTTACCAACGTTGCCGTTGAATAATATTATTTTGTTGGGTGCAACCGGCCGACAAAATAAAACAATACGTAGGCAAGTCTCCGCCAGTGTGATGAGCTGTGGTATAGCAATTGATATGGAATTCTTGGTGGCGAGTGGTCTGCCGTTTAATATACTGGTCGGGTGTGATGTGCTCAGGAGGAATTCCGCCATCATTGATCTGAGAACTGAAACATTGTCGCTGTTTACTAACGGACATACTTGGACGGCGAACTTGGTGGGTAGTGACCAAGTCGTTCCCGATAGTATCCACCAGCAAATCCGCAAAATTAACTACATCCATCCAACAACTATAATTGAACAAAGGATAGACGACACCTCCAATGAAGATTTATGGTCACAAAAAATCCAGGAGATCAGGGATTTCCGGAGCGGTATAACTGGCGAAAAGTTAACAATAAACCAAGCGAACAAATTAATCAACATCTATAACAAATATAAATCAGTCTTTTCTGATGAGCCCGGTAAAGTGAAAAACTTCCAGTGTACTCTACAGTTCCGAGACACAGTGGACTTTAACCGGAAGTCTTACCCCATTGCGCAATCACGAAAGCAAGCAGTAAGAGCTGAAATAGAGCAAATGATTAACCGTGACATTATAGAGAGTAGCCATTCCCCTTATACAAGTCCTATCGTGGCTATTCCTAAGAAAAACGGACAAGTCCGTTTGTGTTTAGATGCGCGCGAAATAAATAAAATGATCATTAATGACAGGACTTCGCCCGGTGAGATTGAGGAGATTTTAAAACGGTTCCACGGCACCAAGTACTTTAGTACCTGGGATACGGTGTGCGGGTACTGGCAGGTGGAATTACATCCACAGAGTCGCCAGTATCTGGCCTTTATATTCGAAGGGCGGAACTACCAGTTTAAGAGGTTGCCCTTCGGACTGGTAAACTCAGTCGCAGTCTTTGTGCACTGCATGGACCAGATACTTGGCCAGGAAGCACTACAATTCACCACCGTATATGTCGATGACTTGCTAGTGTCCTCAGAAACTTGGGAGGAACACTGCTACCATGTGGAACACGTATTACAGAAGCTAGCGACAAATAATATTACGCTAAAATTAGCAAAATCTCATTTCATTGCTAAGGAAATACAATTCTTAGGCTTCATCTTAAATGATCAGGGAATCTCACCGTCGGCTGAAAAGGTCGAAGCGATTCAGAACTTTCCTACACCTAAGAATCGAAGGCAGTTACAGTCGTTCCTGGGACTCTGTAATTATTACCGCAAGTTCCAGGAAAAGTACTCAGAACTGACTGCCAGATTTCAGCCGCAACTGTCATCCAAAAATAAATGGATCTGGGGTAATGAACAACAGAATATATTATCTTTAATAAAACAAAAATTCCTTGAACCCATTGTACTTCGCCACCCAGATTTTAACAAGCCTTTCTTTTTTAATTGTGATGCCAGTGACATCAGCCTCGGCACTACCTTATATCAAGAGGATGAGGAGGGCGAACATCTGGTGATCTGCTTTGCCAGCAGAGCTTTGAATCAATGTGAGAAAAACTACCACGTTCCAGAAAAGGAATTATTGAGTGTCGTGTTCGCGTGCGGAAAGTTCCGCACTTATATCCTTGGTTATTCCGTTACCGTCCGGACAGACCATAAGTCTATCTCGTTCCTTAAGAGATGTAAGTTAAGCCATGGAAGGTTAACGCGGTGGATACTATTACTGCAAGAATACGACCTTAAGTGGGAGTATATCCCCGGAAAGAAGAATGTCGTAGCGGACGTCTTGTCTAGAGTAGACATTGATAAACAGACGTTCGAGGGGGAGAAGGAGAGTATTCTTAAAGTATACCATATTCTAAGCAGCAGCGCCAGTCTACAATCAATTTTGGAACACCTGGGCACACACCAACAAGCTGACCCGAAGTTAATCTCTATTATCACAAGATTGGAAGCAGGGGATGAGACAATCTCCCAATATTATAAAATCCATAATGGAATCCTGTTTTCAAGACCATCTTTATATAAGGAGGAATGGAAGGTTATTATTCCGACCCATATCGAGAAGGAGATAGTGTCCAATTATCATGTTCGATATGGGCATATGGGCGCCTTAAAGGTGGTAAAGGCCCTGGAAGAGAGCTGCCATATCAAAGACATAAATCGGAAAGTACGAAGGTACATCAGAAACTGTCGCATTTGCCAACTCGTAAAAACCAACAACGAGAAAAGAGAGGGGCAAATGATTCCGATAACCTCTCAGTCGAAACTTGAGAAGGTATTCCTGGATATCTGTGGGCCATTTCCCCGCAGTGGTGGCCGCCACAGATATAAATATCTCGTCAACGTAATGGACCATTATACCAAGTTCGTAAAGCTATACCCAGCGAATCGGGCGACTACGAATAAAGTTCTTGAAATCCTGACCAACCAGTACTTCCCAACCGTCGGAAAACCGGTATCGATCATAACCGACCATGGAACACAATTCAAGGGGAGGAAATGGCGGGATACACTGCTGTCAATGGGGGTTCATACATACAAGACATCAGTATACCACCCGAGCAATAACCCGGCCGAAAGAGTCTTGCGAGAGGTGGGGCGCCTATTAAGAACGTATTGCCACGATCAGCAGAGGAGGTGGCAAGAATACACTGAAGAATTCCTCAACCTGGCATACCATCCAGCCATAGGAATAACCCCATACTCCGCCATGTACGAAAGACAACCCCCTAGGGAGATCGGGGATATATTGGAGTTCCCCAGAGAGCATAAATATATATTTAATAGAGTTCAATTCCATAATAAGGTGGCCGAAGATCAGGAGAAACGGCGGAATAAGTACGATAAAAGCATGGGTAAGGTTATTAATTATACCGTTGGAGAGAAGGTGTTGTTGAAGAATAGGGAATTACCCAGTTCCTTAGAGGGGATAACAAAAAAATTATTGCTCCTGTACACTGGTCCCTATATTGTCTCTAAGAACAATAACAACAACACATACGAAATAAAGGAAATGAATTCAAATAAAATTAAGGGTGTCTTTAACCAGGCATCCATGAAGAAATTTTATGAATAAAAATAACGAAATTCAAAAAAAAAGTAAGATCAACTTACTACCAAGGATTTGAAAAAAACTTTTTGAAGAGATAAAAATAAAAGAATTACATGTCAACGCAGAAATAGAAGGCATCCCAGCCAAGAAACCATCTAAATTCTAAAAAGACTGTAAGATCACCTTACATACTATTTATGAAAGAAATCTTGTGGCAATAATATAAGAAGAAGAAATTTTATGAATAAAAATAATCCAAAATTCCAAAGCAATTGTAAGATCACCTTACATACCAGTTATTTATGAAAAAACTATGTGGCAATAATATAATAATAAAGAAGGAGAGAATTGAGAAATAAAAATCATCTAAATTCAAAAAACAATGTAATATCAGATTACATACGAAAAATTTGAAAAAACTTTATGACAAGACATAAAAAGGAATTTAGAATGAAAAATCATATAAATTCTAAAAAGAAAAGTAAGCACATCTTACATACAATTATTGAAAGAGAAACATTTTGACAATAATACCAAGAGAATTTAGAAATAAATCATCCAAATTTTAAAACAATGTAAGACCACATTACTAACAAAGTATTTGAGAAAAACCATTTTGCAGAAATATAAAAAGAATTTTGAATTGAAACAACTAAATTTAAAAAGAAAGCAAGCCCACCTTACATACAAATTATTGGAGAAAACTTTATGGAATAATATAAGAAGAATGAATTTTGAATTGTGAATAAATCAAGTTTCCAAACCAAGAGTAAGTACAACTTACCGACCAATTATTAATAAAACACTTGGGTGAAATAAACAGAAAAGATTTAATACCATATTTATGGTAAGCATAAAATATATTTACCATGTTTATAAAGGATTATAATGGGATGAATAAAGGAAACAGACTTTAGAATTAAAACAAATAATTCTGAAAAGTATGATCATGTCTAATTTCAATATAAAGAGTAAAAACCTTTCCATAAAATGATGCCAAAGGAAGTAAAAAAAAAAATAAAATTTTTTTGATACGATTTGAGTTGATACGATTTGAGTGATTGAATATAATAAAATACAAAAACTTATGTGGAATTATGAGATAATAAAACTTTGAAGTGGTATGAGGAGAAATTATGACCTCATTATAAAATTAATAAAAAACATTCATTCGAAAGTATAATAACCATGACAGGAATAATGTGAGAATAATATCAAAGATATGTGTAATTAAACGAATTAATATAAAATGATGTATGAATTAAATGTCAATTATAATAACGACAATTATAAAAAAAAAAACTTCTAGAACATAGAACAAGTGGAAATAATAAAAACAGAGCAATAAAATAAAAATGTCATAAAGATATGCAACTATAAACAATGCAGATTATAATAAAAAAAACAGAAGGTAATAAAGAATTTATAACCAAAAGCTTTATATGATAAGAAAAGTTGAAAAATGTAATAATAGAAGAGCTTCCTACCATAATATCAAATGAATGAAACATCCAGTTAACGAGTCAGAAGAACAACTGAGATAGGAATATTAAAATCTCTGAGAAATATAATAAGTAATAAGTGAAGTATCCCAAAGATATTTTTTAAATAGTAACAAATGTGTACTATTCTGAATAATTTTTTAATCTGTCTGTAGATAATTCCAGCAGTATTAATATGTTTTTTGAGCAGAGATGATTTGCCTCTGTACTCAAATATGTGTGAAGTATTGGACAGCAGAGGAAGTAGCGTACAGTGCCTCTCTGAACTGAACCAGCTCACAAATTAGGGAACGATAGGGAGGAAATATCCCAAGGAGAAAATACTAAGAAGAAATATGAAAATGAAATAATAATTATGAAACTCAGATGACTATTACTATCAAGGAAGGTCAAGTGAGAATAAGAAGGATATAAACTCAAATATGAATAAGAAAATTTTTAAAATGGAAGGAAGTCCAGAATAATAACAAACCTAGAATAATTATCATAAGCAATTGTTTCAGACAAAGCAAGTATAGTCTGGAAAAAATTACTTCTGGAGAAGGGCATTCTGTAGCGTGACAGAAAATCCACTATTTATTAATTCATATAAAACAATAAAAATTAATTACACCACATATGTTAATATAAAATCGAATGAAATTGAATGAAATCAAAGGAATAAACAACAATAAAATAAAAATTCTCATTACATTATATAAAAACCACTGTTAAAAATCAAAGAAATTATTGAAAGCAGCTCATATTATAAAATCAGGAATTTACCCAGGAAGTTAGGAGCAGTAACCAAATTAAATAACACCAAATCAAGAAGAAAGGGAATCAGTTTAAGAGTGGTGAACACCAAAATACCCCAAAGACAAGAAGAAGGAAGAATAAAGTTTGTGATCAGGAAGAAAACAATACCCTGAAACCTTTAGAGAAGAGCAAGGACCGTGTCAGTAAATAAATTAGATGCTCCAAACTAAACATCAGTCGAGATAACACGAAGTACCTTGGTTTACCCAAGAGTGAAGAATGAAGACTAGAAGAAGGACAAGAATGAAGACAAGAAAGAAGATAAGAAGAAGGACAAGAAAGAAGATAAGAAGAAAGACAAGAAAGAAGACAGGAAGAGAGGAAGAAATAGTATGAAAGAAACACCGTAGTAAAACCTATTATTATTATTAACTACCATCAACCCCAAACCCACAAAAACGATTAAAAAGAAAGTATAACATACCAAAATCCTATAAAAATGTAATTATTTAGAAACCTAAAGTGTTGTATAGTATTATAAGAAGTGAACCGACTAAAGCTATTGTGTGATAAAGAAAATAGACAAGTCTTAACAGTCCATGATTACTAAAGGTCTGGTCTGAGATGAAGGGGATCATAAATAATAATGGTTTAGACCAGAAGGGACTGGCATGAATTTAGTATTCATAGGTTTCAAATGTTTAAATAGGCTGTTTGTTCACAGCCATAAAATCAATGTATTTGTAAGAATGATTAGAAAATAAGATTTATATGGGTTAAAAATAAGTTATGTTTGCTAAGTAACACCATACATACCATTAATAATGTTTCAGTAGGTATGCTGTGTTAATTCAAAAAGAGTTAAAAGTATATGTTCAAACCATGTCAGCAATATGTTCAATTGTACAGATTGCTAAATAATGTTCATAATTATTTTTTTTATAACAGTAGTGTTAATTAAATACTACACCTCACAATAAGTTATAAACGATTTTATTTTCATGTAATAATAACTATGTAAAGTCAGAGGAGTGGTAGGATTAAATTTATTTGAGAAAGACAGAAATGTAAAATTCTAAACTCTAGGCCATTTGGTGAAGTCACAGAAACCATATAAACCAGTATAATTCACTTATAAATCCTGTAAACTAGCAAGATTTAGATAAGGTAGATCAGTTAACCACTACTGGGAATGATCCTATGAGTTAAAATGATAATAAGGAAATATACCTTAAAATATTGTAAATTTTCAAAATATATTAGTTAATTAATTTTAAAGAGCAATGTCAAATTCAGACATTAACACAAAACACCAGTTCAAAGGTTCAATTTATATGTATTTAGGGAAAGGAAGAGAAATATGACTAATTAAAATTTATTATAATAGTATTAATAACAATTAAAATGGAAGAAAAATTGTATAAAGGCGGAAATCAATGTTTGAGCCTAGATTTCCAAAAAAGGAAGAAATTTGGTAATTTCCACAAAATGTCTACAGAAATGGACTATAATATATCAATTTAAAAGGAATGATATGATTAAACCAATGATAAGGTTCATAATTCATGAAAGTGGTGAATAAAATAAATAAATTCCATATATAATGTAATTTTGTATCATGTGTATTGGTAATCGAAATATGTTAACAATACTTTTTCAAAGATTAACTGGGCCAGATTTTGACCAAGTTAAAATAGTCTTTTGTTGAATATCAAGCTGAATAGTTGTGTGATAAAACGTTCCTTAAAACCGAGTAGAAAATGGTACTACGGTTGGTCATTAATATAAGTGAATCGAGAGTTAGAAGAATTAAACACTTTTTTAACTAAATCTACCAAAACTTTAACGACAATAGTGAAAACTAACACCTAACTTCATTATACGGGTGATCTAAAACAGTAAAAAAATATATTTGATATAATTCACGCTACAAATCATAACCACTTTTTAGCATGGTAAACGAAGACAAAATTTCGACAAATTTGTGCAAAAATTTCGATCAGGATGAAAATTTGGAATTAGGTAGCTAAAGATGTATACTTTAAAATAAGAAAACCTTACCATCGCGGCGGGACCCCGTTTCCGGGAAAATCGATCGGAAAAGTCGTGATTGTCGGTTTTCTTCTCGTAATTGTTTAAATAATGAAAATATAGCAAAATGTTTCAAATAAATGTTGTAGCTTATGATTGTATCTACACATTTTGTCTAAATAATTTTTCGATATCTCAATTAGTTTACGAGATATAGACGATTTTCCACGACCTTCCGCCGTGAGTCCGCTTTTGTAGCATTCGTTTTTCTGTTATAGTCATTTAAAAAATGGAAATAGCGAAAAATGTTTCAAATAAATGTTGTAGCTCGTGTTTTTCTCTACAAACCTGGTTCAAAATATTTTTTGATATATTAATGCGTTACAGAGATAACGCCGATTTTCCACTTACACCTCTCATCATTTTTTCCTTTTTTGATATATAGCTTCTAAAAAATGAAAATTTGTAAAAAACAAGAATGTTACTGTGGTACCTCATACTTTTACCTACAAAACTTGTCTAAACAATTTTTCGATCCATTAATTTGTTTCCGAGATATAAACGATTTTCCACGACCTTCCGCCGCGCGTCGGCCTTTTTAGCGTTCATTTTCCGTCCTACTCATTTAAAATATGGAAATAGCGAAACACTTGTATATGAATCTTGTAGCTCGTGATTTTCTCAGCAAGATTGGTTAAAAAAGTTTTTTAAAATATTAATGCCTTACGGAGATAACGCCGATTTTCCACTTACACCTCTCGTCATTTTTTCCTTTTTTGGTATATAGCTTCTAAAAAATGAAAATTTGTAAAAAACAAGAATGTTACTGTAGTACCTCATACTTTTACCTACACAATTTATGTAGTAAAATGTACGATAGATGTGGGGGAATCTCGGCACCTTAAGGGTTTGTAGCTACTTTTATGTTTATTTCTTAAATTCTGTAAGGAAAATGATCAATGTAATTGTTTGTATAAACTATTCCGAATATTATAATGCTGAAAATTCATCAGTTACCGCCACCACTTTGTATAAAAATATAAAAGGGGAGTAAGTTCATAATTATGATTAATTTGAAGTTCATTTTTTGTTGAACACGCAGAAAATATATTTACTACCATAGCACTGCTTATTTCAGTACATTTCAATATTTCGTTTCTTTCAATACTGACAGCTTTTAATGTTTCTAAACCACGTGTCACAAGAACAACATGTTCTTCACTGTCATTTTCTAAATCTTTTTCACAAATGAAACAAGTGATATTATCAACTTTTTCACAATTTCACTCATTGTTAACGCAAACTGTTTGTTATCAAAAAATAATAACCTTAAAATGTCAGATATGTAACAATCATGCGACAACAAGACTGACTTAACTTCCCGGCTGTTTAAGGTCCTGCGCCTGCGTGGTCCCTGAGTGCGCCATGTCACGCCGCCTGGCGTTGCGCGCTCAAATACCAAGGTCGCTTTTTTCCCTGACACCTGCATTTTCACCTCACTTAGTAGGCCCTCTCATTTCTACCTTTACAATAGGTGTATTCTCTGTATAGGTGCAATCTCTCTTGTGTGCATTCTTTAATATGGTCTAAAATTTTCAAACAAAAATATTCATTTTGGAAAAAGTTGTATTTATTTTACTAAAATATGGCCAGTTTTGGTACCTATGCATAATAATTTAGCATAATTTAAAAAAATATTACGTGTACTAAAAAAATGTTTAATCCTTTCGAAAGAGTATACTTTTAAGTACTTATAAGCACATTTTTATTGATTTTGATTAATTCACATTGAAAATATTGATAAATGAATTCCGGAAAAAACACTTAAAAATAAGAATGGAAAACAACCCAAATTTCGACGCAAGATCATTTTTCCCCCTTTACAGTAATCCTTTTCTCGTTTTAATATTATTATTATACAAACATTAAAGAAAGTAAATCCAGAAGGAATTTTCATTCTGATGCTTTTCAAAAAAGTTGTGACAAAATACGAAATTTCTGTTCATAAGATGTAGTTGCCCATTTTTAAACACATTTTTGTATATGATAAATTCTTTAATGAAATACGTAAATATATTCACGTGAAAGCTGAGGTTTTTCTCTATGTCCTATGTCATTTTCAAAATTTTCCGACTTCGATAAATATCCCAAATTATCGATTAATTAATCACATGTTTGAAAATTTTCCTATTTTGGAGATGCGCGCGCATCCAAGAGTAGTATAGCGAGAGTACGTGGAAAATCGTTTATATCTCGTAAACTGATTCAGATATCGAAAAATTGTATAGACAAAATTTGTAGATAAAATCATAAGCTACAACATTTATTTGTAACGTTTTGCTTTATTTTCATTATTTAAACAATTACGTGAAGAAAACCGACAATCACGACATTTCCGATCGATTTTCCCGGAAACGGGGTCCCGCCGCGATGGTAAGGTTTTCTTATTTTAAAGTATACATCTTTAGCTACATAAATCCAAATTTTCATCCTGATCGAAATGTTTGTTTAGGCAAATGTCTTCGTTTACCATGCTATTTACAGACGAATTAACCCACAGAAGTGAACACATACCAAATAACTTAATTAACACCAGTATACACAGAACACTTCTTCAGAACACACCAAACAACCTAATAGACAGATTACACCAGTGCGGGGACATTTCAAACATTCATGAAGGTAATTTTGTTGTGAGTTTTTGACACGACGACATGGCAGTAAATTCGCCATATCTAGTAGCGGCCATCTTGAGAATACGAATCTGCCTTCCACATCGAGTGACGTCATCGAAGCTACATATGGTCTGACAAAACAATTTATTAAACATTATATATCAGAATTATTTCAATATTGTTAAATAATAATTAATGAAATTACTTTAATTGTTAATGTTATACTTTCTCGTTACCCTTCTCTGACTATTAATATAATCGCTCAAAGAACCTGTCCTTTTTATAATAGTTATAATAATTTTTCTACTGTATGCACGAATCGATAATTCCCTGAGACGGAGTCGATAATTGTTCTCAATCGATAAAAAATCGATTATTTATTAAATTGTTTAATAAATCCATTTATTTCAATTGTATTTATCTGTTATTATTTCACAGGCTAATTTAAGGTTATTTATTAAGGCAAAGAGACTTCAAGAAGAAGAAAATATTTTTTTTTTCAGTGAGATATTACTATCAAGGAAAATCATCAATCGATTGCTGACCGGAGTTAATCTGATTAACTCCAGACTTGGTTCAGATCTTCCAGAAGTGCTCAATAGTTAATAAATACCTTCCTGATTCTTAACATTTTTACAGAACATTTAAAACAGCATTATTTCTTAATTACAAACATCTATTAAAACATAAAATTTATTTTTTTTTTTGAAATAAAATTTTTTCTATTATTTTTTTTGTAAAGACCGGCATACAGGGTCTATTACAATATATATATATATATATATATATATAATTGTTGAAAATTTGTCGTAACATGTCCTATGCAGACATATTGTGGATGATGTGATTATTGTGTTAGAAGGATCTGCTTGTTATACAGTTTTAGTAATTTCATTTGTTAATCATATTGTTAAATGTTATTAGTACAACTTGAAAATTTCTAGTGTCAATAAAATGAAAATAAGTTGAAAATGGCTTGAAAACTATAACTTAAATATTTCTAGTGTCTATAAAATGAACATAACTTGTATCTACTTGTTATATAATTTTAGTAATTTAATTTGTTGATCATATTGTTAGATGTTATTAGTACAACTTGAAAGTTTTTAGTGTCTATAAAATGAACATAACCTGAAAATAACATGAGCACTAATAAAAATGTTGTTACTGTTACACGAGTGTTTTATTGCAAGTCCTGTCACTATGGGCTCAGCGCATTTTTTTCTTCCATCTAGGCCAAGTGTCTAGTTTTAAAAAATTAAGTAACGACAAAAAAAATTCAATGGTAGCAGAGCGTGGTTAAGATATATGAGCTGAAAGGTGACAGGACTTGGAATGTAGTTTGGGGAGTTCGAATAGATTTTCTGGGTCAGTAAAGGGGGAGTGTAATAATATATATATATAATAACAATAAATAACGAGACGAGTTATTATGCCGCACGTTGGATGCGTCAATTTATAACAATAAATATTATTAGTATATATTTGTTTACTGTTGTATTCCACTATTTCCGCCGTTCGCTCCCGCCTCGGCGTCCAGTACCAATGACGTAATTCAGAGCTGCCAACTGCCGCTCCATCCGCTTTGCTGTGTTATTGTATCTTTTAATTAAAACAGTAATAATAATGCAAAAATAAAACCAAACAGATGTACTCCTTTAATCAATCTTTATTCAAAAGAATTGATCAATTACGTTTCTCGTTTTTCTTTATTTTAATACAAATTGTGACAAAATTATGTCGTCCTTGTTCATAAGTTGGTAGTAACTAATAACTATACTGGAATCAACCACGATAATGATGCTCGTTGTTTTTATTCTATTAAATGAAATAATCTCAGGGCGTATTCGGTCCGAATATTATGTTTAAACAATTAATACAACTCTTAAAACCAAAATACAAACTTTACAAGATAAGGATATAAAAAGGTTTTGATGTTTATAGTGCAAACTAGTAGTCGTGTGTGTGTTGTCCACAGTTCTAGGTTATGAACAGTTTTAGATATTTATTAGTTGCCGTTCAGGTTTTTGGTATTCAAAAGGTGTAATAATCAATTTGTGTTATCTTCAAGTGTTCTTTAGTGTTGGTGTATTATAGTGTATGTGGTTTTTTATTGTTTAGTTTTCTAAGTGGTTCGTGTGCTCATGTGTGGGTGTTGTTGTTAAATAAGGTTATAAAATTATTCAGATTCACCCAGATCCTCTTCTTTTATTCGTTCAGGGCGAAGATGGGGTCCAAATCTTCTTCAATTCTTCTTCCGGGATTTGAATTCTTCCGAATTGGTGTCTGGTTGTTCTTGGGTTCCTCTAATGTTCTTCAATAACTATCCTGATTCGTTTAATATGTTTGGTATAGGTTTACTCTATTTAAAATATAATTAGCTAAGACGTTATAAAAACGCGTCTGTCTTCAATGATGGTTGTTAAAGAAGTCCCATTTTATTTATCTGCATTTTCGGTTCCTATGGTAAAACTTGAAATCTGGTTGGTTGATTCAGATATACATTGTCATACAAATTCATTGTTTTATTGCATGAACTTGGCCAAAACTTTTAAATTAGTATAACTCTGTTATACTAATTGGGAATTTAAAACTAATAGCATCATTATTTTGGTTTTAACATTTGTGACACATAGACACCAAACATGCCTATTTTTGCTTAAGAAATTCTGATGTTACATTTTTGCTATTTGAATTTTCTTAAATAATTTAAAACTGATTATTTCGATTCCATATTTACTGTGTATACTATTAATTATAAACCTATCCATATTACAACATTTGTTTTATAAAATTCTAAATGTATTTCCTAAAATTTACAAAATTCCAAAGTTTTTATAGGCCTAGGTCTTGACATGTTAAATTTCTATTTTCTGTTATTGTAACACCTATTAACTACGCAACTACCATCAAAACTACTCCCTATAACTCTATTGGTATTATTATTTAAAATTACAACAATAATTATTACTGGAACATTATAAAAAACATAATTCACATTTTGGGATCAAACAATCTGTATATGCCTGGTTACATAAATTCTGCATAAGACATATCATCCACTCATTACTTAACAAAACTATAAATAACATAAACACAACTTTATTCTTACTTTCGAACATTAAAAGAAAAAGTTTAATCATTTAATAATGATTTTATATCTTTCTATTTTATAACATTAGGTCCACCATTAATCACGCTATTTTAATTGTATGTTTCCATGTATCTATAATGATTGTGTTCTTGTATTATTCAATTATATTGGTTAGTTAATATTTTGCTAGTATATTTTTTTTTACATTCTATTGTGTATTTGGGCCTATTATCCCTCAATTTGTATTTTGATTATTTTTATATTGTAAGATACATTTAACAAAACAACTTGTTTACTGATAGTAATGGTCCATAATGCTGTCTGGCTTCGTAAGTATTATTATTGTAATTGGTCGAATTTTATCTCATCATCTGGGTATTTTCCATCACTTTACCTAAACATTAATTTGGGTACGGTCAGTTATAGTCTAAGTCAGTTTAAATTTGTCATTTGTTCATCTTCACTATCATTTTTAAAAGATATGTTTCTTCTTGTTAAGTTTCTTATCCATGTGCTTCATTAAATCTGGTACGATATCAAGCTATGACAAATGTAATGTTACAATATATATATATATCTGTTGAAAATTAAATGAGTTCAGAAGAGTTTTATGGGTGTTGTGTATATTAATTGTTTATAAAATGTTAATGTTGTGTTGTGTGTATTAAATATGTTAAATTAAATGTTAAATGTTATGGATGTCAAGTTGCAAACCGGAGGTAACATGGATATAATTCTGTGCGGGTCGCACACACATTTATGCAATTGTTTAAGTTGCTTACTTTCCTTATCGGAGTCGGTCATGACCTGTTTAACCATGTTGGGTTAAATATATTGACCCGTATGGTTTATATATCCTGTATGGTCTTTAATGATTTCTTGCCTAACGTGAAGGCATTGATTGTTTGATTGTTTCTGGAGCTACGGGATCCCGATCGAGAGATTATCCTAGATAAAATATATATGAATTGATTTTTTTTTTTGGGATAATGCGGTTATGGTCGGACCATACACCTTACTTGTGGATTGTGATTCTTGAAGTGTGGAGTATTTTAGAATTCTCTACCATGATAGTTGCTTTAGCAACACACATATATATTTAGCGGATTGTATTTATTTCAGTGTTGTATTATATGGTGTGTCGTATATTTATGTCAATTTGGTATCAATGTTGTTGCGTGTTTTCTTGTGTTGGGGGAGCTTGCTCTGCCTTTCGTTCCCCCTTTTCCTCTTGCAGCGTTAGGGGACCCTGAAGCCACTTGATGCTAATCAAGTTTATCCTCTTCTGTTGTCTGTCATGGGTTGTGTTAAATGGTTTTGATATGTTTTTAATGATGTAATTCTGGCGGGGGCTTGTTACCAGAAATTGTCCAACACACTTTCACTAGACGTGCAGGTTGCTTTAAAAATGTAGAAAGAAATTAAGATAAAGCGTGAGTAAGAAATTTTTGTTGTTCTGTTTTTGAAATGGGAATTTTAACGGTAATTGCACCTAAGAAAGCACATTTTAGGGATAGATGCATTAAATAATTAAATGAGAAACGACATAATAGTTTTGCAAGATGAATGTAACATATGCATGGCCCCTACCTAATTTTTTTTGGGAATTGTTTACGGACAAAAGACCCCCCTAAATGAGTTATCGTTTGGACCGGTCCATACCGCATTCTCTGGTGGGTGTCTCCCGTCATGGTGGGGTTGGGCGATTCCGGCAGCGTGGTAGAGAAGTTACCCCCCCCCCACTCACGTCTTAAGGTTAACTAATAGATAAAGCGATCTAGAGTTTGATGTTCGCGTGCCCTCGGTCCGCTCTTCCGCTGCTTAGTTTATCGGGGCCGGCATCCCTAGTGTAGGGGAGTTGACCACTTATATGTCAAGGTGGAAGTTGCCTTGTTGTATTAATATATGAGGGGACGTTTCAGTACAAGTTATGTTTGGTTTTTCGTTGTGAAGTATGTATACTTTCTGAAGTTGCGGTTAATGAAGACATCCCCTTAAATAGACCAAATTGATATTACTGTATATCTGTAGAGCAATTACGTAGAGTCTGCCCAAAGTATATGACAAAGCCTTCTCCCCTAGTGTCAAAATTAACAACTAATAACACTCACGTAGCGTCTATTCTCTGTAGCTTTCGTGAGCCAGTAATCCATGATAGTTGACCTATTAACGGAAACAAGAGAACATACAGACTAGCTTAGCCGGCCTAATCGATTTAGTGCAAAGGCCCCACCCTCAATGGATCGGTTATTACCGAGGCAGACAAAGTATTCGGATGAAGGTAGAACTTCTCTTATTTAGTGTGTTCTTGTCACCTATTTTATCATAGTACGTTCCACTTTCATCTAGTGAGAACTTTTAGCTGTCGGTTTACTGGGTGTGTATATGTGACGTGAGACGAAAATTGACAACGTAATGTGTCACTGTCCTGCAACACATTGGCTGTTGTTAGAGGCAGAATGTGCGCCTTTGTATGTGACACTTGCTTATATATTTTTGAAACTGACCACTTGACCATGAACGTAATTTAATGCTAACTAGTCAATAGAAATGTAATACAATTTACTAATTTCCAAATTACATTTCTCTTATTATTGTTTGAAAGATGGTTGTGAAATTGTAAAATTAACAAATAAACAACAAACTCAATGAATTATAAGCACGGGTGCAACTGCCATGATCGTAACTAAAGCAATCAATGCACTGTATTTTCATTCCTACTTGCACAATTATGATGGAGAAACGTAGTGCCAAGCAGACGTTTTTATTCATGCAGAATAATTTGGTTGCCGTAGAGTGCATTGTAATAATCAAACATTAGTATAAACTGGCGCGCGTTTTTCAACTGACCTACTTTCAAATGAACTCAGGTATTTTTACTATAACATGCGGACGACAATTATACATATTCACACCACGTTTCAAACCGGGATGTAGGCTTAATCTTTTTCTAAATTCAGTGACTCTATGAAGTGAAAGAAGAAATACGAAAAAATGCATAAAACTCAATACACGTAGAACGTTTCTACGTAGGACTGATGATAACTGTACTTCATTTACGGAAGATAATAGTAACACGTTACAAATACTAACAACTGAGAAGCAGTAAAATCGTTTCGAGTATATCAATCCAGCGTCGTATGTCTAATCTTATCACAAAAAAGACTATGATAAGATTTCTCATGTCGTTATGTTTCATTTATTTGTACACAAAAAATGTATCACTATAATAAAAAATAAGGAACATGCTTTTTCCGTTGTAGTGATTAATGATTCAATATTAAGCTATAAATTGTTTTTTGTTTTTAATTATGATTCCTGTGTTCACATGTTTCACTGTGTATTTTAGTTTCATATGGCTTGGCTATTTTCGTTAAATTCTGCTAAAAATAATAATTTTCCCCTGTATGTAAATAAATATTTTCCAATCTAGAAAAAAGAATTCAACTGTAGAGGGTCTATACAGTTTGTGATATTGGATTTGTGGTATCATCTTCTCCAAGCCTGATTATTTCATTTTCTCATCTCCTTTTCCTGGCACTCTTCAGCTCCTTCTTACTAAGACCATTTCTCTTAATAAGAAGGTCTTATTTTTTAAGAGATTCTCAAAGACAGGCTTCAGTCTTTATTTTTCTTGTTCTATTGTTTTTAAGTCACTGTTCCGTAAGGAAGTGTGATCTGGATAAATGACTAATATTCTACACCAGTCACTCTACTAGCGGCCACATCGCCCCTTCAGTCCCCAGGACGTTCCAAGGAGGCTGCAGGAGAAATTCACATGAGAGGAGGCAACAGAAGAAAGAGTGGGTAGTCGATTTACATGCTGTTAATGCTAATGACGTTGCAAGAAGCTCTCCCGACATAGGGGGCAAAGTAGGTTACATTTTAGTCAAGAAACGATGTCACGTTTGTTGACCCAGTATAATTATAAAACACGTTTGCAGGCCTAGTAAAAGCTGAGATTACTGTACAATCTACATCACAATACTATGGAAATCGGTGTACATCTTGCCAATTGCGAAAGCATTCTATAAACTGAAGATAGCTCCAATGGTGGGGCCGAAACTTCTGTAAGGTATCTCAGTAGTAGACTATGGCCTAATAGCTCGGTAGAGAATAATATCAACAATCAATCAGGCGTGTTTCTTTACTCGTTCGTTTCAGAGTTCTCCTGACGATCCCACTCTAATGGCTGAACTTGTGTAGATTATTCATCACTTCCATGTTTGTAATATAAGACATATTATAGCCCAGATATTCAATATCAACAATCAATCAGGCGTGTTTCTTTACTCGTTCGTTTCAGAGTTCTCCTGACGATCCCACACTAATGGTTGAACTTGTATAGCTTATTCATGACGTCCTTGTTTGTAATATAAGACATATTATAGCCCAGATATTAAAAATTACTGACCTGATCCAAAACAGTACCATAACCATTTAAAACAATTATAGCTCTTATGGTATCGACTCCATGAAAAACCATAAAAATGACTCCATTCAATGTGGAAATCGGTATGCGTAGATGATATGTCATATTCTAAAGGATATGAGTATTTTATTTTTTTTAAATATGTTCCCAAAAAATTCTGTGCAACGTGACATTAACATTTAACTAGTCGAGCTCTAAACTGGTATAATTAGATTCCTTAATTTCAGAAGAGATTTTGCGAAAGTTTTTTAAAGTTAATTGATATTTTCAAGAAAATTTAACTCTAAACACTGCGGAATTTGAAATGTATGCTGCCGCTAATGAGGGTGGAAAGCCGTCTTGGCAATTAGCAGCCGCCCCTTAATGACCACCTGGGACAGTTAGCTAACCGCACAACCCTTCTTACGGAAAACTACTTCGTACGCGATCACTAATATGTACGCTTAACCCATATTAACCAAGTTGCCGCGGCCACATTACAACGCTATTTTCATTCGTTATGTTACAAATCGCGTCATAATGAAACGTTCAGTATGTTGCGTTCTGTCACACCATTATGTGTGGCGTTGTACTGTTGTAAACGATTGTAATTATTACAACGTCTAGTGGTAACTAGCAGTTAACTAATACATGACACAAGCGCAAAAGCGCCCTTAGCTGTGTGTGACAGATACGGTAAGAAAACAGCTCACTCAGTAAAAAAATGAAAGTAAAGTGTGTGTGTGTGTGTGTGGTAGAAGGAGGGGGGAGAAAGACAGACAGAGCGAGCAAACGAGAGAGAGAGAGAGAGAGTGAGAGAGAGGGGGGTTCCTAAACCCCCTCTTGTACATTTCCTAAACCTCCCTCTTTCTTTCTACATTTAATACTGCCTCGGCCAAATGGTCAACGTTCTTAAACCTTTGATAATAATGTGTTATTAACTCCACGGCTCTTCCTGTCATACTGTGTGCACCAACCAAGCTGCAACTTTAGTGAGATGAGATTACCGTTATGAGCCCACGTTGCCGCTGCGTTGCCAAAATAACTGTTCATCAAACGCAGCTTATCATTTTCAATGGAGCTGACCCGTCGTGTCGTTGTTATTCTGCTATCGGCATAACTGTTGTTTAATTGTGTGTACAAACACGTCTTCAACATAACTATACTGTTACGAGATAAAAAATTAATTACCACTGCTAACAGTTGTTTTGATGTCGGCTGTCATTTTTTTGAATGAAGCAGCATTACTCAAATATCGACAGCAAAATACAACATTTACGACTAGTTAGGCAGTAGTCAGTATCTTTTATTTTGACTCTCACAAGTTTCAAGACATTGAAGAACTGGCTGTTAAGGCATGGAGCAAATGACCTGACTGTATTAGGCATGTATCGAAAAAGAAAGATACATTGTTGAGAGCAGATTACATTACATAGTTTATTGACAATTTAACTGACAACTCCAGTTCTGCGCAGGAAACAGTTACTGGAAGGACCAGTGTACCTTTTATACTTTGAGGGAGGACCCGGGGCAAAAAACGGTAAGAATCAATTTTACCAAATTTTACAGGAGACACCTGTAATTGCAATTTGCAATCCATTTCCCAACTCATCATTCTCGTTCTCGTAGTTCAGGTACATCTCATCATGATGTTTAACACTTCCATCATGAGTAAATTTGTCATAAAAACGCTTGGCTTCAGTACTTATGAGGAATCATTTTAGGCACTACAAGTGATTGTACTTGGCATGACTAATTGGAACTGGATTGTCATTTAAGTTCTTCAACTCAGTGTTGAAGATTTCTTGTCTTTTACTTTGCTTTGATCTTATGGTTTTGCTCTTGCTTGATGTTTCTTTACTATTTCATCGCCGAAAAGGCTACCAAAATACTTATCACGATGATGAACAAAAGATGGAGTAGTGTTTTCAGAGTTGATGCATCTGATTGGCATTGGACATTCGTTTGTACTTTGATTTCAGAAAATCTGTTCAAGGCTGGAATATTTCTTGTTTGGAGTCAGCCACAATGTATGGGAGACTGCTTTGCAGGAATATTTTCTATAAAGTCTCTCCTTCCTTGCTGAACTTCAACATGTGCCGTTTGTTGAATATGGCTCGTATTTCGGTCACACTCTATGTATGAGTGCCCTCTCATGGGAATATTACTTTGATCTTGGTAAACCGTTTCTCTGTTACTACTAGATTACGTAGGTATCGAATGACAGTATAATTGTACGTATTGATGTAACAAAATGGTTGACCATTGAACATCGGACCTTTTCCTGGCAACACTCTCGTCATAAACGTAAAACACAGATTCTTGATTACAGAAAATGTGAATAGTGAATAAAATAAAGCTCACTTGACGTTAATAATAAATCTTCCCCACCTCGAGGCTAGTGGACTCTGATAGTTTTTCCCGCTTGCCGCATCCCTTTATAAATTTATTACAGTGGACTGAAAGCGTTCTGATCCACATGGTAGATAGATCTCAAGCGAAGCTATCCATTGGGATCAAACAACAAAATTGAGAAATGTCGACTCTGATCTTTTCCCCCGGTCTCTTCAAATGATAAGTAACGACATCATATAGGGTACATACATAGGCCTATGTAATCGCAAATTACACACACTACAAGTTGAGCACAAACGGGCGTAAAGGCATATAATATTTGCGATTGACATATGTACACAATTGTGTATTATAAGTCACGTACATAATTGTAATTTGCAATACTTATGTGCTACACAATACTCACGAGTACGAATATATACAAAATGTATGAGCTCAATGTACATAATACATATTCCTACGCAAATTAAGTAACGCTCCCGAACAGTCGGCAGATGCAGTTACGTAAAAGTAGACCTACTGTAGTAATAGGTAATAGGTAGTAAACTTGTAGTTTCTCGATTAGCCCGGCGTGCGGCGTCTGTGTTAAAGCCATCACTCGAGTAGCTTCGAGACTGTTCGAGCACTGTTAAGTAAGCAAATTATGATGGTATGTCGTCAGCAGTATGCAAAATTATTCTGGAATACCTGGGGGACCTACAATATATAAGCAACAGCGGCCGAGTTAGAGGTAGTTACACCTGGCGTCATTGCACAGTGTATTCCAGACGACGTTATTCTAATAGCGGAAAATGAAAATGACTTAAAAAGACTTGTGTACAATTTTAACAAAGCTTGCTAGAAATATAACATGAAGGTAGCGGAAGAGAAAACAAAATCAATTATAATTTCTCATGACCCGTTAAGGTATAAGCTTTTGATAAATGACAGAATAATAGAACAAAGTAATGCAGATAGACTATTTAGGAACATGGCTTACAAGTAATAATAAGGCAGATGAAGAAATATAACATCAATTGATGAAACCAAGAAGAATTCCTGGATGCATGAATAACCCTAGCCTATATGGAATAATAAATACCTCACACAAGAAGCAAAACCTAGGGTTTACGATCATAGTACGGTTATTCAATAAGACAAGCTAGCTTGCAGGAAAACAGTTTATAAGGAAAAAAACAATACGCTTTTTATTTAAATACAAATTGATGTGGTCCACAATGTGAGCAGATAAATCCTCGAGCCATGCTGTGAATATAAATAAACGTTTAGGGTAAAGACGATAAAGAATATATTTAAACGGGGAACAATATAGTTTCGGTTTTCCAATATGCCTTCATACAGACAAGGGGAAGCATTATACCTATTACTGAGCATTAAACATCATTGCTACTGAAACTGTGTTTTACGGGTATTTCAATTTAACTTAATAATTGAATAAATTTAAACTTAATTTCCCTATTTTCATCCTCATAAATGCATTATAAAAAGAACTAAGTAAGGATCTACATACTACACAAGACGGACAAATTATTTAAAGGAAGAATAATAAATTATTTATAGTTTTAATTGTATAAATCTAACTCTATAAACGCTTCGCCATAGCAACTGATTAAATCAGACAGAGAAACATTAAATGTCACTCTTCCGTATCCTCTACTATGTTTGTCCGGGTTTGGTGGTACTCTAACGGATTCAAAAATCGTTTGTCCTCTTCAGAACCCACTATCCAAGACTGCCAGTTGGGGTTTAGAAATAAAAACATTCAACAGATAATCAAGTACGATAACAGATGACAAGTATCTAAGATAACAATTTCCGATTTCTTAGATAACACGTTCGGTCAACAATCTTCTTAGAAGTGATGCAAGTTTTGATAGATTTTAGTATGAAGGCTCGAACTACAAGTTGAAAATGATCCTCAATCGAATCATCGAAACATTACAGTTATGTCTAATGGAGAGATGCTTCGGGTTTAAAGAAGAGGATGCTTACATTCTGCTGTTAAACGATCGAAGTGGGATTTCCTTCTCAAAGAGAAATGAAATTGGACCAGTTCTTTCAGTTGCTATATACCGAGTTTAAACGTAATACTGTAGCAAGTGTTGCTGATGTCAATGCGATATTAGAGGTGAGCAGAAACAAAGAATCTACAAGTAGTTGTAAATATTAAAGAAATGAAAACTGAACAAAAAACCTATTAAATGTTTTACATCAATTTCACTAACACCTTGAATACATAGAGGTACACAAAGTGACAGAGTGACTTATAAAGAGACGATGAGTAGAGTTGGTGTGATTTATAAGATAATTTCACAATAAGAAGGAGGGAGATTAAATGAACAGGTCACAACTTGAGTCGTAATCGTGTCCAGAGAACGATAATTCAGGTAACTGATGAAGGAAGAGATGCAGAAGAAGGAGAAAGGTGAGTTATTGATTGATTTGAAGAACGGTGAAGGATTCTCCCACATCTATCCACATCTGTTCAACTGAGGAGAGTACACAAGATGTTCAACGTTTTAAAATGCAGGACTTTAACCTTAAGATCTATTTTTATTTTTTACTGTAGAACCTGTCAACGTCTGATGCAATTTTTCCATTACGCTAAATCAAGGAGGAGCATCGAGAATTTAACAAAGACGCGTAGCTTTCATTGATTTTGTTAAAGCATTTGATAATGTTAGTAGATCAAAATTGTGAAGTATATTGGAGGAAAGAGGTTACCCATTTCACTTGATTCTAACAGTACGTAGTTAATAGAAGACATGAAACTCCAGTTATGTATTAATGGGAAGGAAACACGTGCCATTTCTACAAACAGCGCGGTTAGAGATGAGGGCGTTGTATATCTTATAGAATTTTTTAATGTTTATATTGACGATTAATGATTTATGTGTTTATGATTATGATTGAGGAATGAAAAATGTCATTCAAGGGATGTATAAGTTTCCGTGATGCCACTGTTTTATGCATACGATGTGACCTTAATAGCAGAAATGAAAATGACCTTCGAGGGGGAATATATTCACTGAGATCTGTAAGGATTACAGCATTAAAATCTCAAATAAAAAAAAACCAATGGCATTCCTGAGACACACAAGTCCATACATACATACATCCTCGGCGCTACAGCCCAGTCCGGGCCCTGGCCTCCAAAAGAAATCTTCCCCACTGGTCTCTACTCCCAGCCAATGTCCACCAGTTTGCTGCACCCAGCCTCACTGCCTCCTTACCAACCTGGTCCAGCCATCTTGTACGCGGTCTTCCCCTCCTTCTCCTTCCCATCGGCAAATAATTCATCACTCTTTTTGGGATTCTATCCTCCGCCATTCTCTGCACATGACCAGCCCAACGCAATCTGTTAATTTGTATGAGTTGCACGATCGGAAGATCTTTAAACCTTTCGTACAACTCTCGATTATGCAGTCGCCTCCAAATGTTGTTTTCCCTCACAGGGCCATAGATTCTCCTCAGTACCCTCCTCTCAAAAACGGATAGTCTCTGCTCATCTAGTTTTTTTAACACCCAGCATTCCGAGCCGTACATCAGGACTGGTCTAATAAAGGTCTTGTATAGGGAGGCTTTTGTATCTTTAGTTATTAATTTTGATTTAAAATGTTTCACCAGTCCGTAGTAACACCTATTAGCAGATAATATTCGTCTTTCAATATCTCTAGAGGAGTCATTTCCAGAGTCCACATATGACCCGAGATATGGAAAACCCTGAACCTTTTCAAATTCATAATCGTTAATGCGCAGGGACAGGGTACGAGTATTGGCACCTACAACCATATATTTGGTTTTGCTTTGGTTTATAACCAAGCCCATAGCCTTAGCGGACAACTCCAGTTCCTGAAAGGCTTCCTTTAAGCCAGATTCAGACCTACTTATGACGTCAATGTCATCGGCATAGGCCAGAAGCTGTACCTCCTTGTGAAATATGTGTCCGCTAGTTTGAATTCCTGAATCCCTGATGACCTTTTCTAGAGCTATGTTGAACAACAGACATGCTAAGGCATCTCCTTGTTTCAACCCATTCAATGTTTTTAAGGAGTTAGATAGATTTGATTGTATTCTGATTTGGCACTTAGAATTGGACATAACTACTCCAACCATACGCACCAACTTAGATGGTATATGCAACTCCTTCATAGCTCTATATAGCATTTTCCGGTTGATTGAATCATATGCCGACTGGAAATCCACAAAGAGATGGTGAGTGGGCACTCCATATTCCAACGTTTTTTCCAGGATTTGCCTTAGTGTAAATATTTGGTCTGTTGTTGACCTATTCCTAGTGAATCCACACTGATATTCTTTTATGTTTTCCTCAGCGTAGGGAAGCAGCCTAGAAAATATGATGTTGGACAATACCTTATATGCTGTATTAAGTAGAGAGATGCCCCTATAATTTTTACATATAAGCGGATCACCCTTTTTATGTATTAAACACACCACCCCATTGTTCCACTCATCAGGCATTACCTCCTCCAGCCATATTCGCTCTATAAGATGGGCAAATTCCTTTATGAAATCTCCTCCTGCGCTCTTTAATAGTTCCCCTGGTAAACCATCGGAACACACAAGTCAGTTTGGATAAAAATAGTCATAGAAGGTACAGTCATCGAACAGGTTCAGCGTTTTAACTACCTTAGGTGTGACGTTTCGTATGGCTTCGACAGCATGGATCTTGAGAACAAAACGAAGACGTTTGCTCATGTGTGACGCAATAAACGGACACTTTGAACACAGAACACGAAGAGACACAAGAATTAAAATCTATAGAACGATTGCAGTGCCGAAATTGCTATATGGAAGTGAGTCATGGGTTCTTACTAAAAGACAAGAAAATTACACACAGGCAATAGAGATGAAATTCCTCAGAGCTGTGAAGAGATGTAGAAAATATGATAGGATAAGAAACCCGGATAAGAATTCAGTTGCATATATATAGTTTGCAGGATAAAATAACAGAAAATAGAAGAAGCTAGTTGAATCACACGAGCAGAATGGACCCAGCCAGACTTCCAGTTCAAGTCTGACATTATGTACCAACAGGAAGAAGAAACCTTGGAAGACATGAATACCGTAACAGGTAATTTATGACTAATACTTGAAGTGCAGGAGGAGAAGAAGAACACTATAGAACTTGTATAGCAGTAACAAAACTGAGTATAATGGTGACTGGTGATATTTTCTATCAGGAAAACTTACACTAGAAAGGCTAACATTTCCTTACGTGTTTCCGAATCCTATTACAAACGCTCACTCGGCGCTAACTTCTTATTCGTTTTTGCTTTTACAATACACGTATTTAATATACTTAAGTCAGTACGTCAGTATCTCCAATATCATAAAATCGACCACGTAATAACGTACAAAACGTTCGAGAGGAGTCGCCGATTCCGAATCTCACTCGGTTAGTTTTAGGTATGCTGTACACAATTGGTTGTGCGCCGACATAGTTTCATATTACGTCTCGCATTAACTTACGCGTTCCTGACACCGACCGAAAATTCCAAGCTCTCCTCACTGGTCCGGATTCCGTGTGTGCATTATCGTCCACTTTGATGTTACTGCTAGGCGAACTGACCACTGCTCACATAATAGGCGTTTAATTAATTATAGTGCGAATATGAAACCTGTACAGACAGTTGTACGTATAGTGTACATATTGTGAGACAGGTTAAATTATCATAGGAGTTAGGAGTGGTGGAATTACATTGTCACCAGACTCAGTAAAGTAACCAACAAACTTAAGTTTTATTAAATGTTTTCATGCAAATTGCACTTAATTCATTAATCTCTCTGCCCAAAGTCAATAACTATAACGTTATATTCACAGTGAACAGTAACAATAACTAAAATGATTAAGTTTACTAGATACTATGTAAAAATGAAGTAACATTTAATAAACTTCGCGCAAATTGCAATGTACAATAAAATCGCTATAGACCTACAACAACTCTCTGACTTCTGCTGCTACCAAGACCACTTGTCACGCACGATTGAATCTAGGCTCTATAACTGCTTATTCAGTTCGATAGGAGCTTTGATAATGTTCTGTAACACGCTCATTCTTCAATACGCAATCAACAACACATTCGACATTATTGCGTTAATTCTGATGACAGTGCAATCGTCGTCAAGACTGAATACATTTGACAGACCTGGACAGGTAAACATACACTAATAAGCTCTCTGAAATGAAATGCATTGTTATTAGGCAAATTTCGGTATATTAAATAATTGTTTAATTATCAAGAAAATAATACAGAACACCGTTTAGTCTACTACTTTTGTACACTAACAATTTTAAAGCCGAAAATACATAATAAACACTAAATTTTTAGGCTGTTAGATCGGATTTTTTTCTAGCTAAATTTATAACCATAATACCTAAAGCACAGATAATTTAGTTCTAGCTTTTAAGCTTAATGTACATAGATATTTATAGGCCTATATCTAATACTTTTCAGAATCACATAAGTATCAGAATTGATAACAATATGTAAATTTTTTTGCAAAATGTAGCTTACGAAATTATTTTGTATGGTCTAGAATTTCAAAGTAGTGGTGAGAGGTATCAATTTTTGAAAATTATTTAAGATACCGATTTTTTATTTTGTATATAATTCCTATAACTTAATGTCTCTCGTACACATACAGTATTCTTAAAATTTTGATTGCTTTGATACACAATTGTAAGATTAAAGATATCCGGGCTGTTTGGCCGTGGTCCATGGTTTATTTCCAGACCAAACGTTTCGGCAGCTCCAATGGCTGCCATCATAATGGCTCAGCCTATACCACAGTACTGTGGGCCTGTACGTGAACACCCTACGTTCAGGATTTTTATTCCACGGATGATGGCAGCCATTGGAGCTGTCGAAACGTTTGGTTTGGAAATAAACCATGGACCACGGCCAAACAGCCCGGATATCTTTAATCTTACAATTTGATAAACAATGTTTTTAACTTTTTGGACCATGGTAGTCTAAAATTTTTGCATTTCCAAAACTAAGCAATAAATTCAGAATTTTCTTAAAGCTCTCTTTAATTTGATACCTCACGTGAAATTTTTGTGATTTTCAAAATTTTGATATACTTCTAGGTGTAAAAAAATAGGTCAAAAGTTTTAAAAATACTCATAACTAATTTCACATTTTAAGTAATTATATATCTTTAATAATTTGAGAAACTTAATATCGCTCAACTCTCCTTCCAAACTGTGAAACGGCTTCAAATAGTTTGTAAGCTATGTTTACAAAAATCTTTAAATATTGTTATCAGTTTTGTATACATATTAAAAATGTATTAGATTATAGGCAGGTAGAAACCTAAGGAACATACATAATGCTAGGAATAATTATTTGTCATTTAATTATTAGGTTTTAAATTTAATTAACAAACGAACGCACTAGTTTAGTTTAGAATATGTAATCTTTGTTGTATGACTGACAGACTGTTATATTACTAAAAAAAAAAAGAAAAAAATAGTTGAGATATCGGGTTTTCATAAATTTATTGAAAAATTGAAACTTATCTATTATTGAAATTTATCTAATAATAAATTTATTTGGTTCAAGATGGAAGGCGCTAAAGGGAACTTCCTATTATTATATTACATTAAACTGTATGTTATGTCGTTATGAGTATCGCATTGATCATAGTGAAATAAATTACAGAACTCTAGAGAAATCAATACTCACCAGTTTTAATGACACTTTCTAAAACAATGCTCCTATACCTAGACATACAATTATCCACTATATATACGAACAACAATAATAGTTACGTAAATTAAATAATTTCAGCAACACAACACTTGTCACTGTCTCGCTATAATACTAACACCGTAATCAACCGCATAACAAATTCGCCGCATATTTCCAGGAACTCACAACTCAATTGCCTGAACTGTCGATACACAGTGAGCAAGCCAGCTTACCTGTTGCGTAATGGGGTTTGCGTGACAGTTCCAGATGCAGGTGGTGGAAATTGGGCAGCGTCTCGGAAGGCGCAGCTACTGCAAGATTTTTCCGGAATATTCTGTTATGTGAGCAGGCCAGTTTAGCTGTTGCGTAATGCCGTTTGCGAGAGAGATCCAGATGCAGGTGGGTAGCGTCTCGAAAGGCGCAGCTATAGCTACATTTTGCCGGAATATTCTGTATTTACGCGTAATCCAACCCCTTCGCAATAAGCGACGTACGTTTGCGTGTTGCGTACATAGCAGCATACCAATACTTTATTATTTTATACAAATTAAATATATATAAAAAAATATATATATGTATACATTGTATGTATACAAATATATGTATATATTGCGATGTACAGGTACAGGTGTCGCATAGAATTTGTAGTCGGTAAAACGTGTATTGCGTGCTAGCCGATTTATTAATGATATAACTACAAAACTGCACTCTTTTTACTTTATACAGTTAATGAAAAAAATAACTAATTATTCTGTCTCTGTTGACCTGAATACAGTTTAAATAAGTTTTCTCTCTTATAATCTAATACATCAAATCTTTTTTTATATGTTCTATTGCCTTTTTAGTTCATAAGTTTAATAATGTTTGTAACAAAAAAATAAATATAGTCACTTCCCTTTATGATAACTATAGGTCGAGATGCTGATGATCCAGTGTGGAATATAGATGTGGATAGTTCGTTCTGGGTACATGTGTAGGATGCTTCACTCTGGAGACAGATGCGAGCTCCCGCTGGTGTCCGGCATTCAGGGTCGTTCTCGGGTTAAACGATTCGATAAATTGCAGTTAATTAATTTTTCACCGCTATATTATTTTTACTATAATTTGTATTTAGCTTACACAATAATACTGTAAACTTCAAGTGTTTTTAATCCCTATACGGATATCTTCCACTTTCCCGGATTAGCACTATTTAAAAATTTACGATATCAATAACTAGCAAACTTTCTAACTTGTGTTCGCACGCCTTACTAGAGCAATACGTCCGCACGTTTTCGAGTTCACAGAGAGACTGTCTGTACGATAAGAAATCAGAATTCGATTGAAAATTTGCCCTATTTCTCGTACGTTGATTGGTTAATTCGTAACGCTTCTCGCGTCCGAAGCCAAGGTAAAATTATTCTTGTACTAAATTGTTCGAAAGCAAAGCACGACCTGTCCAAAAAACCAGTATGATTTTACGCCTTATCTAAAGGATCATAAAACTTTCTTTGTTAAAAAACTTATATATTCGGTTCTTTAAATTACTAACAAATACTGAAATTCGATAGGTCTTTTTATTAGGCGTATTCTGGTACAAGTCTCATCTTAAAACTCAACTTATAACAAAGTTATTCACTCTAATATGTTTTTTATTATCATCCCGTAAAATAATTAAATATCCTCGCACACGCGCAATCACCACACGCCTACGTATATTTCCGCACCATTTCACAACATTAACTGTTTTTGTTTTACTGTCTAAAATTTCTTAAAACTAACAATTTAAACATGTCTCTTTTCGACTAACATACAATGTCCAAACCTCAGTCTTTACTTATACAAATTCTCATTTCAACATGCTATCGTATACTCTGAGTACCAGTACTAATTTATATGCATATTCTACTCATTGCAATATACATGGAGGATAAAGCGACTGTCACCGTCAGTCACAGAATAGTACATGACTACGCGACGCCGCAAATAACATACAGCAGATTCAACTTGGGCGCTGTTAATTTTCCGTAACTTTCAACCAGTTGAATCGTTGGAGTGTGATGAGAAAAATCCTATAAACAACACACTGAACAATCCCGAAGCTTCTACGTATAGTTACGGAATTCTTGTGGGATACACATCCTTTTTCCGTGCATCACTTTCGTGAGACGATGACTGCAACTGAATGGCCCATAAGTACAGAGAAACCTCAATTTAGTAGTAAATTAATAAATGGTGGAAGGTTTGATCATGGCTCGTACGTGGGCAATATAGAAATAATTAATACATTTAAATTTGTAATCAATGTTTTGTGAGTGGGTGTGAATATGTGTATAAAGAATAATAACTATTACAAATATATTATTATATTATACTTTTATTATTAAAATATAATAGTCCATAAGTATTAACATTCGCTGTATCCGTATTAATTATTGCTATATTGCATGTATAGTTATACAGAATCTGGTAATGACGATAAATTTTATCGAAGCGTCGACACAAACTATTTTAAGAGCGTTTCTAGCAAAAATCTTTCGTCATTAAAAGTTATGAAAAAACATTTTTTTGAAGTGTCTTAAAGATGACTTGTAAAACGTACAGTATAGAACAAAGTCACGCCATTCGGACCCAAATTGTGTATAAAAATGGCTCAGAAGGTTTGCGAAAGAAAGTATAACGTTAGGACAGAGATTACCGTTTCACATACTAGATGATAAACAACCCAACGAAATTGTCTACAAATTAAGTTCTGAAATACGAGGGTATAATGTTGATGAATCAAGCCTGCATACGTATGCGGGAGGGAATGACATGAAAAGGGCGCAGTTCCAAGAGCGAAAAACCTAAGAGAAATCTGATTCCATCTATATACGCCCGGCTTCTTAGCCTTTGACTGTCGCTCGCTAACACCCACCGTGATCCGGCCCCTATTTTAAGTTGTCAACCCCGACACAGTAACAGGGTGGCCAACAACGCAGTATTCCCTACTGAGCCCGCCTATACCAAGTGTCACATTTCGCACTATTTCCAATCTCCCTTTCTCCTGTGTAACGTCGTCATAGTGAAACTCTGAATCTACCCGTCTTGTCTTTCAGTGTTAGTAGGACAGTTTTGTTTTAAACACCTACGAACAAATTTCCAGTTGTTAGGCGGAATCAATATGTTTCAAGTCGCTAATGTGATTACTTTTTCCTTTCAGATTTACACAGTTCTGAACTGATACAAAACGCGATTTAAGTCGCTGTCGTAAAAACAGAGCTGCAACAAAAGACGGATGTCATTCTAATAGAAAGACGCACTGTCACCAAAGTTCTTCATAGCTCTTCCTTCGAAGACATTTCCAAGAAAGTCAATTAAGAAGACTAGGGTGTCAATGTATGTGGCTTCCATCCAAATGAACTTGGATATGCTAACGATATTCTACTGGTAGGTCTCCATCCAGCAACATAGATGACTACCAAACTATATATATATATATATATATATATATATATATATATATTGGAGTAAGTAATCTTAAGGAAGTAAAGTCCCTAATAAATAACTAAAGACGTTAACTAAATAACTAAACAAAGTTTAACGGCATTTTTATGAGGGGTTAGAAGATGTTCTAAACTTGATCGTGAAAAGAATGCAGACACAAGAGAAGAAATGCAAATTCTTAACTTGAATTAAAAATTAAACGTTTATAAACAAAGGTGGAGAGAACAATTAGAAAGAGTGTTAGATTCAATACTGACAAACAAGTATGGAAATATAAACCTAAAACATAGATAGGTAAGTAGACCCGAGAAAAGATGACTGCAGGACCCTTGAAGGCGGAGCAGCAGCATCTTGCCTATGCCGTGATGTGAAGATGACGTTGCTGATAACCAAAAATGACGGTGATTATCAACCCCAGTGATATAATACAAGTTATGATGGACAATATTTAGTTACAGCAAGTTGACTGACTATTTTTTACGTACGCCAGATATGAAGTATACGGAAGAACGAAGCTGGGTAGGATAGGATTTCTCAAGTTAAATTATACACAGTGGGCTATAAGTCGATTAAGAAAAATCAATTCTTTTTGTAACTTCTAGTAACAACTGGTTTTGCTGTTATTGGTTAGCAAACAATATCATTAACTACACAGAATTTTAAAACTACTATGATGGCGGTTCCAAAATATTTACGGTCTATTTATCTGTACACGGCGATACAGAAATAATTAATAAACACATTCCTGAGCACTTCACTAAGTACTTAATTGAGTACTAGTAATTAAGAGTACCGTATTGGTATTAATTAATAAGAAAAATTATACTTACTTTATATATCAGTTTTGCTGCTACGTCAAAATAAAATTTAAAAATTATATCTTAGTTAATGTCTGAACCTCACAAAATTGTATTTATGAATTCCTTATGAACGGTACCTACTGACCTTATTTTACAGTGACTAGTAGAATATATTCCAGTGTCAAGCGACGTGTAGTCCCCTTTAAACATTTAAAACAAACGAAAATAAATGGTAAGAAACCTCGTGTGGAAACAAAAGAATTAAATTTTACCACAAATCCGTTCTTTCCGGTCTTGCAAAATGATTCCAGGGATTCCGAAGAGATCATGGTTCAGGCCCAAGAAGTGAAGAAGTCTGTGTTTTTTTCGTGGCGGACACTAACGGAACGAGTGAACCAGCGGGCAATAGTTTGCAAACGTGTACGTGTAATTAAAAATATCGTTCCCACTAGTGGAGGTCACTGCGCATCAAAGTGGACGTGACAGAATTGCACGCACGGAACGAGTGAAACAGCGTGCTGTAGTTTGCAAACGTGTACGTGTAATTATAAATACCGTTCCCACTAGTAGAGGTCACTCCGCATCAAAGTGCACGTGACCGTATTGCACTCACGGAACGAGTGACACAGCGTGCTGTAGTTTGCAAAACGTGTACGTGTAATTATAAATATCGTTCCCAGTAGTGGAGGTCACTGCGCATCAAAGTGGACGTGACCGTATTGCACTCATGGAACGAGTGAAACAGCGGGCTGTAGTTTGCAAACCTGTACGT
Organism: Magicicada septendecula; assembly: GCA_034769895.1. Lineage (NCBI taxonomy): Eukaryota > Metazoa > Arthropoda > Insecta > Hemiptera > Cicadidae > Magicicada > Magicicada septendecula. Next base: position 333,797,719 of record CM068370.1, read on the forward strand.
GTAATTATAAATATTGTTCCCACTAGTGGAGGTCACTGCGCATGGAAGTGGACGTGACCGTATTGGACGCACGGAATGAGAGAAACTTCGGGCTGTAGTTTGCAAACGTGTACGTGTAATTGTAAAAATCGTTTCCACTAGTGGAGGTCACTGCGCATCAAAGTGGAGGTGACCGTATTGCACGCAAGGAACGAGTGACACAGCAGGCTGTAGTTTGCAAACGTGTACGTTTAATAATAAATACGATCCCACTAGTGGAGGTCACTGCGCATTAAAGTGGACGTGACCGTATTGCACTCACGGAACGAGTGAAACACCGGGCTGTAGTTTGCAAACTTGTACGTGTAATTATAAATATCGTTCCCACTAGTGGAGGTCACTGCGCATCGAAGTGGACGTGACCGTATTGCACGCATGGAACGAGTGAAACAGAGGGCTGTAGTTTACAAACTTGTACGTGTAATTATAAATATCGTTCCCACTAGTGGAGGTCACTGCGCATCAAAGTGGACGTGACCGTATTGCACTAACGGAACGAGTGAAGCAGCGGGCTGTAGTTTGCAAACGTGTACGTGTAATTATAAATATCGTTCCCACTAGTGGAGGTCACTGCGCTTCAAAGTGGACGTCACCGTATTGCACGCACGGAACGAGTGAAACAGCGTGCTTTAGTTTGCAAACGTGTACACGTAATTATAATAAATACCGTTCCCACTAATAGAGGTCACTCCGCATCAAAGTGCACGTGACCGTATTGCACTCACGGAACGAGTGAAACAGCGGGCTGTAGTCCGCAAACGTGTACGTGTAAATATAAATATCGTTCCCACTAATGGAGGTCATTGCGCATCAGAGTGGACGTGACCGTATTGCACTAACGGAACGAGTGATGCAGCGGGCTGTAGTTTGCAAACTTGTATGTGTAGTTATATATATCGTTCCCACTAGTGGAGGTCACTGCGCATCAAAGTGGACGTGACTGTATTGCACTCACGGAACGAGTGAAACAGCGTGCTGTATTTTGCAAACGTGTACGTGTAATTTAAATATCGTTCCCACTAGTGCAAGTCACTGCGCATCCAAGTGGACGTGACCGTATTGCACTCACAGAACGAGTGAAACAGCGTGCGGTAGTTTGCAAACGTGTACGTGTAATTATAAATATGGTTCCAACTAGTGGAGGTCACTGCGCATCAAAGTGGACGTGACCGTATTTCACTCACGGAACGAGTGAAACAGCGGGCTGTAGATTGCAAAGTGGACGTGACTGTATTGCACGCACGGAACGAGAGAAACAGCGTGTTGTAGTTTGCAAACGTGTACGAGTAATTATAAATATCGTTCCCACTAGTGGACGTCACTGCGTATCAAAGTGGTCGTGACCGTAAGGCAGTCACGGATCGAGTGGAACAGCGGGCTGTAGTTTTGCAAACGTGTACGTGTAATTACAAATATCGTTCCCACTAGTGGAGGTCACTGCTCATCAAAGTGGACGTGAACGTGTTGCACTCACGGTACGAGTGACACAACGGGCTGTAGGTTGTAAACGTGTACGAGTAATTATAAATATCGTTCCCACTAGTGGAGGTCACTGCGCATCAAAGTGGACGTGACCGAATTGCACTCACGGAACGAGTGAAACAGTGGGCTGTACTTTGCAAACGTGTACGTGTAAGTATAAATATCGTTTCCACTAGTGGAGGTCACTGCGCATCAAAGTGTACGTGACCGGATTGTACGCACGGAACGAGTGAAACAGTGGGCAGTAGTTTGCAAACGTGTACGTGTAATTATAAATATTGTTCCAACTAGTGGAGGTCACTGCGCATGGTAGTGGACGTGACCGTATTGGACGCACGGAATGAGAGAAACTTCGGGCTGTAGTTTGCAAACGTGTACGTGTAATTATAAAAATCGTTTAAACTAGTGGAGATCACTGCGCATCAAAGTGGAGGTGACCGTATTGCACGCAAGGAACGAGTGACACAGCAGGCTGTAGTTTGCAAAAGTGTACGTTTAATAATAAATATCGATCCCACTAGTGGAGGTCACTGCGCATTAAAGTGGACGTGACCGTATTGCACTCACGGAACGAGTGAAACAGCGGGCTGTAGTTTGCAAACTTGTACGTGTAATTATAAATATCGTTCCCACTAGTGGTGGTCACTGCGCATCGAAGAGGACGTGACCGTATTGCACGGACGGAACGAGTGAAACAGCGGGCTGTAGTTTGGAAATGTGTACGTGTAATTATAAATATCGTTACCACTAGTGGAGGTCACTGCGCATCAAAGAGGACGTGACCGTATTGCACTAACGGAACGAGTGAAGCAGCGGGCTGTAGTTTGCAAACGTGTACTTGTAATTATAAATATCGTTCCCAATAGTGGAGGCCACTGCGCTTCAAAGTGGACGTCACCGTATTGCACGCACGGAACGAGTGAAACAGCGTGCTTTAGTATGCAAACGTGTAAACGTAATTATAATAAATATCGTTCCCTATAGAGGAGGTCACTGCGCATCGAAGTGGACGTGACCGTATTTCACGCACGGAACGAGTGAAACAGCGGGCTGTAGTTTGCAAACGTGTATGTGTAATTATAAATATTGTTCCCACTAGTGGAGATCACTGCGCATGAAAGTGAACGTGACCGTATTCCACTCACGGAACGAGTGAAACAGCGGGCTGTAGTTTACAAACTTGTACGTGTAATTATAAATATCGTTCCCAATAGTGGAGGCCACTGCGCTTCAAAGTGGACGTCACCGTATTGCACGCACGGAACGAGTGAAACAGCGTGCTTTAGTTTGCAAACGTGTAAACGTAATTATAATAAATATCGTTCCCTATAGAGGAGGTCACTGCGCATCGAAGTGGACGTGACCGTTTTGCACGCACGGAACGAGTAAAAAAGCGTGCTGTAGTTTGCAAACGTGTACGTGTAAATAAATATCGTTTCCACTAGTGGAGGTCACTGCGCATCAAAGTGTACGTGACCGTATTTCACGCACGGAACGAGTGAAACAGCGGGCTGTAGTTTGCAAACGTGTATGTGTAATTATAAATATTGTTATCACTAGTGGAGATCACTGCGCATTAAAGTGAACGTGACCGTATTCCACTCACGGAACGAGTGAAACAGCGGGCTGTAGTTTACAAACTTTTACGTGTAATTATAAATATCGTTCCCACTAGTGGAGGTCACTGCGCATCAAAGTGGACGTGACAGAATTGCACGCACGGAACGAGTGAAACAGCGTGCTGTAATTTGCAAACGTGTACGTGTAATTATAAATACCGTTCCCACTAGTAGAGGTCACTCCGCATCAAAGTGCACGTGACCGTATTACACTCGCGGAACGAGTGAAACAGCGGACTGTAGTTTGCAAAACGTGTACGTGTAATTATAAATATCGTTCCAAGTAGTGGAGGTCACTGCGCATCAAAGTGGACGTGACCGTATTGCACTCATGGAACGAGTGAAACAGCGGGCTGTAGTTTGCAAACCTGTACGTGTAATTATAAATATTGTTCCCACTAGTGGAGGTCACTGCGCATGGAAGTGGACGTGACCGTATTGGACGCACGGAATGAGAGAAACTTCGGGCTGTAGTTTGCAAACGTGTACGTGTAATTGTAAAAATCGTTTCCACTAGTGGAGGTCACTGCGCATTAAAGTGGAGGTGACCGTATTGCACGCAAGGAACGAGTGACACAGCAGGCTGTAGTTTGAAAACGTGTACGTTTAATAATAAATACGATCCCACTAGTGGAGGTCACTGCGCATTAATGTGGACGTGACCGTATTGCACTCACGGAACGAGGGAAACACCGGGCTGTAGTTTGCAAACTTGTACGTGTAATTATAAATATCGTTCCCACTAGTGGAGGTCACTGCGCATCAAAGTGGTTGTGACCGTATTGCACTAACGGAACGAGTGAAGCAGCGGGCTGTAGTTTGCAAACGTGTACGTGTAATTATAAATATCGTTCCCACTAGTGGAGGTCACTGCGCTTCAAAGTGGACGTCACCGTATTGCACGCACGGAACGAGTGAAACAGCGTGCTTTAGTTTGCAAACGTGTACACGTAATTATAATAAATACCGTTCCCACTAATAGAGGTCACTACGCATCAAAGTGCACGTGACCGTATTGCACTCACGGAACGAGTGAAACAGCGGGCTGTAGTCCGCAAACGTGTACGTGTAAATATAAATATCGTTCCCACTAATGGAGGTCATTGCGCATCAGAGTGGACGTGACCGTATTGCACTAACGGAACGAGTGATGCAGCGGGCTGTAGTTTGCAAACTTGTATGTGTAGTTATATATATCGTTCCCACTAGTGGAGGTCACTGCGCATCAAAGTGGACGTGACTGTATTGCACTCACGGAACGAGTGAAACAGCGTGCTGTATTTTGCAAACGTGTACGTGTAATTATAAATATCGTTCCCACTAGTGCAAGTCACTGCGCATCCAAGTGGACGTGACCGTATTGCACTAACGGAACGAGTGGTGCAGCGGGCTGTAGTTTGCAAACTTGTATGTGTAGTTATATATATCGTTCCCACTAGCGGAGGTCACTGCGCATCAAAGTGGACGTGACCGTATTTCACTCACGGAACGAGTGAAACAGCGGGCTGTAGATTGCAAAGTGGACGTGACCGTATTGCACGCACGGAACGAGAGAAACAGCGTGCTGTAGTTTGCAAACGTGTACGAGTAATTATAAATATCGTTCCCACTAGTGGAGGTCACTGCGCATCAAAGTGGTCGTGACCGTAAGGCAGTCACGGATCGAGTGGAACAGCGGGCTGTAGTTTTGCAAACGTGTACGTGTAATTAAAAATATCGTTCCCACTAGTGGAGGTCACTGCTCATCAAAGTGGACGTGAACGTGTTGCACTCACGGAACGAGTGACACAACGGGCTGTAGGTTGTAAACGTGTACGAGTAATTATAAATATCGTTCCCACTAGTGGAGGTCACTGCGCATCAAAGTGGACGTGACCGTATTGCACTCACGGAACGAGTGAAACAGTGGGCTGTACTTTGCAAACGTGTACGTGTAAGTATAAATATCGTTTCCACTAGTGGAGGTCACTGCGCATCAAAGTGTACGTGACCGTATTGCACGCACGGAACGAGTGAAACAGTGGGCAGTAGTTGCAAACGTGTACGTGTAATTATAAATATTGTTCCAACTAGTGGAGGTCACTGCGCATGGTAGTGGACGTGACCGTATTGGACGCACGGAATGAGAGAAACTTCGGGCTGTAGTATGCAAACGTGTACGTGTAATTATAAAAATCGTTTAAACTAGTGGAGATCACTGCGCATCAAAGTGGAGGTGACCGTATTGCACGCAAGGAACGAGGGACACAGCAGGCTGTAGTTTGCAAAAGTGTACGTTTAATAATAAATATCGATCCCACTAGTGGAGGTCACTGCGCATTAAAGTGGACGTGACCGTATTGCACTCACGGAACGAGTGAAACAGCGGGCTGTAGTTTGCAAACTTGTACGTGTAATTATAAATATCGTTCCCACTAGTGGTGGTCACTGCGCATCGAAGAGGATGTGACCGTATTGCACGCACGGAACGAGTGAAACAGCGGGCTGTAGTTTGGAAACGTGTACGTGTAATTATAAATATCGTTACCACTAGTGGAGGTCACTGCGCATCAAAGAGGACGTGACCGTATTGCACTAACGGAACGAGTGAAGCAGCGGGCTGTAGTTTGCAAACGTGTACTTGTAATTATAAATATCGTTCCCAATAGTGGAGGCCACTGCGCATCAAACTGGACGTCACCGTATTGCACGCACGGAACGAGTGAAACAGCGTGCTTTAGTTTGCAAACGTGTAAACGTAATTATAATAAATATCGTTTCCACTAATGGAGGTCACTGCGCATCGAAGTGGACGTGACCGTTTTGCACGCACGGAACGAGTGAAAAAGAGTGCTGTAGTTTGCAAACGTGTACGTGTAAATAAATATCGTTTCCACTAGTGGAGGTCACTGCGCATCAAAGTGTACGTGACCGTATTTCACGCACGGAACGAGTGAAACAGCGGGCTGTATTTTGCAAACGTGTACGTGTAATTATAAATTTCGTTCCCACTAGTGGATGTCAGTGCGCATCAAAGTGGAAGTTTCGAATTGCACTCACGGAACGAGTGAAACAGCGGGCTGTAGTTTGCAAACGTGTACGTGTATTTATAAATATCGTTCTCTGTAGTGGAGGTCACTGCGCATCAAAGTGGACGTGACCGTATTGCACTCATGGAACGAGTGAAACAGCGGGCTCTAGTATGCAAACGTGTACGTGTAATTGTAAATATCATTCCCACTAATGGTGGTCACTGCGCATCAAAGTGGACGTGACCGTATTGTACTCACAGAACGAGTGAAACAGCGGGCAGTAGTTTGCAACGGTCTACCTGTAATTATAAATATTTTTCCAACTAGTGGAGGTCACTGCGCATCAAAGTGGACGTGAATGTTTTGCACTCACGGAACGAGTGAAACAGCGGGCTGTAGGATGCAAACGTGGACGAGTAATTATAAATATTGTTCCCTCTAGTGGAGGGCACTGCGCATCAAAGTGGACGTGACCGTAATTCACGCACGAAACGAGTGAAACTGCGTGGGGTAGTTTGAAAACGTGTACGTGTAATTAAAAATATCATTCCCACTAGTGGTGGTCACTGCGCATCAAAGTGGACGTGACCGTATTGCACTCACAGAACGAGTGAAACAGAGGGCAGTTGTTTGCAACCGTCTACGTGTAATTATAAATATTGTTCCAACTAGTGGAGGTCACTGCGCATCAAAGTGGACGTGACCGTATTGCACGCACGGAAAAGAGAGAAAAAGCGTGCTGTAGTTTGCAAACGTGTACGAGTCATTATAAATATCGTTCCAACTAGTGGAGGTCACTGCGTATCAAAGTGGTCGTGACCGTAAGGCACGCACGGAACGAGTGGAACAGCGGGCTATAGTTTTGCAAACGTGTACGTGTAACTACAAATATCGTTCCAACTAGTGGAGGTCACTGCGCATCAAAGTGGACGAGAACGTATTGCACTCACGGAACGAGTGACAAACGAGCTTATGTTGCAAACGTGTACGAGTAATTATAAATATCGTTCCCACTAGTGGAGGTCACTGCGCATCAAAGTTGACGTGACCGTATTGCACTCACGGAACGAGTGAAACAGCGGGCTGTACTTTGCAAACTTGTACGTGTAATTATAAATATCGTTTCCACTAATGGAGGTCACTGCGCATCAAAGTGTAAGTGACAGTATTGCACGCACGGAGCGAGAGAAACAGCGTCCTGTAGTTTGCAAACGTGTACGAGTAATTATAAATATCGTTCCTAATAGTGGAAGTCACTGCGCATCAAATTGGTCGTGACCGTAAGGCACGCACGGAACGAGTGGAACAGCGGACTATAGTTTTGAAAACGTGTACGTGTAATTACAAATATCGTTCCCACTAGTGGAGGTCACTGCGCATCTAAATGGACGTGAACGTATTGCACTCACGAAACGAGTGACACAACGGGCTGTAGGTTGCAAACGTGTACGAGTAATTATAAATATCGTTCCCACTAGTGGAGATTACTGCGCATCAAAGTGGACGTGACCGTATTGCACTCACGGAATTAGTGAAACAGCGGGCTGTAGTTTGCAAAGTGGACGTGAACGTATTGCACGCACGGACCGAGAGAAACAGCGGCCTGTACTTTGCAAACGTGTACGTGTAATTATAAATATCGTTCCCACTAGTAGAGGTCACTCCGCATCAAAGTGGACGTGACACTATTGCACTCACGGAACGAGTGAAACAACGGGATGTAGTTTGCAAAACGTGTACGTGTATTTATAAATATCGTTCTCTGTAGTGGTGGTCACTGCTCATCAAAGTGTTCGTGACCGTATTGCACTTACAGAACGAGTGAAACAGCGGGCAGTAGTTTGCAACCGTCTACGTGTAATTATAAATATTGTTCCAACTAGTGGTGGTCACTGCGCATCTAAGTGAACGTGACCGTATTGCCTCACCGAACGAGTGAAACAGCGGGCTGTAGTTTGCAAACGTGTACGTGTATTTATAAATATCGTTTCCACTAGTGGAGGTCACTGCGCATCAAAGTGTACGTGACCGTATTGCACTCACGGAACGAGTGAAACAGCGGGCAGTAGTTTGCAAACGTGTACGTGTAATTATAAATATTGTTCCCACTAGTGGAGGTCACTGAGCATCGTAGTGGACGTGACCGTATTGCACGCACGGAACGAGTGATTCAGCGTGCTGTAGTTTGCAAACGTGGACGTGTAATTATAAATATCGTTCCCACTAGTGGAGGTCACTGCGCATCAAAATGGACGTGACAGCATTGCACGCATGGAACGAGTGAAACAACGTGCTGTAGTTTGCAAACGTGTACGTGTAATTATAAATACCGTTCCCACTAATAGAGGTCACTCCGCATGAATGTGCACGTGACCGTATTGCACTCACGGAACGATGGAAACAGCGGGCTGTAGTCCGCAAACGTGTACGTGTAAATATAAACATCTTTCCCACTAATGGAGGTCATTGCTCATCAGAGTGGACGTGACCGTATTGCACTAACGGATCGAGTGATGCAGCGGGCTGTAGTTTGCAAACTTGTATGTGTAGTTATAAATATCGTTCCAACTAGTGGAGGTCACTGCGCATCAAATTGGACGTGAACGTATTGCACTCACGGAACGAGTGACACAACGCGCTGTAGGTTGCAAACGTGTACGAGTAATTATAAATATCGTTCCCACTAGTGGAGGTCACTGCGCATCACAGTGGACGTGACCTTATTGCACTCACGGAACGAGTGAAACAGCGGGCTGTAATTTGCAAACGTGCACGTGTAATTATAAATATCGTTTCCACTAGTGGAGGTCACTGCGCATCAAAGTGTACGTGACCGTATTGCACGCACGGAACGACAGAAACAGCGTGCTGTAGTTTGCAAACCTGTACGAGTAATTATAAATATCGTTCCCAATAGTGGAGGTCACTGCGCATCAAAGTGGTCGTGACCGTAAAGCACGCACGGAACGAGTGGAACAGCGGGCTATAGTTTTTCAAACGTGTACGTGTAATTACAAATATCGTTCCCACTAGTGGAGGTCACTGCGCATCAAAGTGGTCGTGAACGTATTGCACTCACGGAATGAGTGACACAACGGGCTGTAGGTTGCAAATTTGTAAGAGTAATTATAAATATCGTTCCCACTAGTGGAGGTTACTGCGCATCAAAGTGGACGTGACCGTATTGCACTCACGGAACGAGTGAAACAGCGGGCTGTAGTTTGCAAACGTGTACGGGTAATTATAAATTTCGTTCCCTCTTTGCACGTTTGCAAACGTGTAAACGTAATTATAATATATATCGTTCCCTATAGAGGAGGTCACTGCGCATCGAAGTGGACGTGACCGTTTTGCACGCACGGAACGAGTGAAAAAGAGTGCTGTAGTTTGCAAACGTGTACGTGTAAATAAATATCGTTTCCACTAGTGGAGGTCACTGCGCATCAAAGTGTACGTGACCGTATTTCACGCACGGAACGAGTGAAACAGCGGGCTGTATTTTGCAAACGTGTATGTGTAATTATAAATATTGTTCCCACTAGTGGAGATCACTGCGCATGAAAGTGAACGTGACCGTATTCCACTCACGGAACGAGTGAAACAGCGGGCTGTAGTTTACAAACTTGTACGTGTAATTATAAATATCGTTCCCACTAGTGGAGGTCACTGCGCACCAAGTGGACGTGACCGTATTGCACTCACAGAACGAGTGAAACAGCGGGCAGTAGTTTGCAAACGTGTACGTGTAATTATAAATATGGTTCCAACTAGTGGTGGTCACTGCGCATCAAAGTGGACGAGACCGTATTGCACTCACGGAATGAGTGAATCAGCGGGCTGTAGTTTGGAAAGTGGACGTGACCGTATTGCACGCACGGAACGAGAGAAACAGCGTGCTGTAGTTTTCAAACGTGTACGAGTAATTATAAATATCGTTCCCACTAGTGGAGATCACTGCGCATCAAAGTGGTCGTCACCGTAATGCAGTCACGAAACGGACAAACAGCGGGCTGTAGTTTTGCAAACGTGTACGTGTAATTACAAATATCGTTCCAACTAGTGGAGGTCACTGCGCATCAAATTGGACGTGAACGTATTGCACTCACGGAACGAGTGACACAACGCGCTGTAGGTTGCAAACGTGTACGAGTAATTATAAATATCGTTCCCTCTAGTGGAGGTCACTGCGCATCAAAGTGGACGTGACCTTATTGCACTCACGGAAGGAGTGAAACAGCGGGCTGTACTTTGCAAACGTGTACGTGTAATTATAAATATCGTTTCCACTAGTGGAGGTCACTGCGCATGAAAGTGTACGTGACCGTATTGCACGCACGGAACGACAGAAACAGCGTGCTGTAGTTTGCAAACCTGTACGAGTAATTATAAATATCGTTCCCAATAGTGGAGGTCACTGCGCATCAAAGTGGTCGTGACCGTAAGGCACGCACGGAACGAGTGGAACAGCGGGCTAAAGTTTTGCAAAAGTGTATGTGTAATTACGAATATCGTTCCCACTAGTGGAGGTCACTGCGCATCAAAGTGGACGTGAACGTATTGCACTCACGGAACGAGTGACACAACGGGCTGTAGGTTGCAAACGTGTACGAGTAATTATAAATATCGTTCCCACTAGTGGAGGATACTGCGCATCAAAGTGGACGTGACCGTATTGCACTCACGGAACGAGTGAAACAGCGGGCTGTAGTTTGCAAACGTGTACGTGTAATTATAAATTTCGTTCCCACTAGTGGATGTCAGTGCGCATCAAAGTTGAAGTTTCGAATTGCACTCACGGAACGAGTGAAACAGCGGGCTGTAGTTTGCAAACGTGTACGTGTATTTATAAATATCGTTCTCTGTAGTGGAGGTCACTGCGCATCAAAGTGGACGTGACCGTATTGCACTCATGGAACGAGTGAAACAGCAGGCTCTAGTATGCAAACGTGTACGTGTAATTGTAAATATCATTCCCACTAATGGTGGTCACTGCGCATCAAAGTGGACGTGACCGTATTGTACTCACAGAACGAGTGAAACAGCGGGCAGTAGTTTGCAACGGTCTACCTGTAATTATAAATATTTTTCCAACTAGTGGAGGTCACTGCGCATCAAAGTGGACGTGAATGTTTTGCACTCACGGAACGAGTGAAACAGCGGGCTGTAGGATGCAAACGTGGACGAGTAATTATAAATATTGTTCCCTCTAGTGGAGGGCACTGCGCATCAAAGTGGACGTGACCGTAATTCACGCACGAAACGAGTGAAACTGCGTGGGGTAGTTTGCAAACGTGTACGTGTAATTAAAAATATCATTCCCACTAGTGGTGGTCACTGCGCATCAAAGTGGACGTGACCGTATTGCACTCACAGAACGAGTGAAACAGAGGGCAGTTGTTTGCAACCGTCTACGTGTAATTATAAATATTGTTCCAACTAGTGGAGGTCACTGCGCATCAAAGTGGACGTGACCGTATTGCACGCACGGAAAAGAGAGAAAAAGCGTGCTGTAGTTTGCAAACGTGTACGAGTCATTATAAATATCGTTCCAACTAGTGGAGGTCACTGCGTATCAAAGTGGTCGTGACCGTAAGGCACGCACGGAACGAGTGGAACAGCGGGCTATAGTTTTGCAAACGTGTACGTGTAACTACAAATATCGTTCCAACTAGTGGAGGTCACTGCGCATCAAAGTGGACGAGAACGTATTGCACTCACGGAACGAGTGACAAACGAGCTTATGTTGCAAACGTGTACGAGTAATTATAAATATCGTTCCCACTAGTGGAGGTCACTGCGCATCAAAGTTGACGTGACCGTATTGCACTCACGGAACGAGTGAAACAGCGGGCTGTACTTTGCAAACGTGTACGTGTAATTATAAATATCGTTTCCACTAATGGAGGTCACTGCGCATCAAAGTGTAAGTGACAGTATTGCACGCACGGAGAGAGAGAAACAGCGTCCTGTAGTTTGCAAACGTGTACGAGTAATTATAAATATCGTTCCTAATAGTGGAAGTCACTGCGCATCAAATTGGTCGTGACCGTAAGGCACGCACGGAACGAGTGGAACAGCGGACTATAGTTTTGAAAACGTGTACGTGTAATTACAAATATCGTTCCCACTAGTGGAGGTCACTGCGCATCTAAATGGACGTGAACGTATTGCACTCACGAAACGAGTGACACAACGGGCTGTAGGTTGCAAACGTGTACGAGTAATTATAAATATCGTTCCCACTATTGGAGATTACTGCGCATCAAAGTGGACGTGACCGTATTGCACTCACGGAACGAGTGAAACAGCGGGCTGTAGTTTGCAAAGTGGACGTGACCGTATTGCACGCACGGACCGAGAGAAACAGCGGGCTGTACTTTGCAAACGTGTACGTGTAATTATAAATATCGTTCCCACTAGTAGAGGTCACTCCGCATCAAAGTGGACGTGACACTATTGCACTCACGGAACGAGTGAAACAACGGGATGTAGTTTGCAAAACGTGTACGTGTATTTATAAATATCGTTCTCTGTAGTGGTGGTCACTGCTCATCAAAGTGTTCGTGACCGTATTGCACTTACAGAACGAGTGAAACAGCGGGCAGTAGTTTGCAACCGTCTACGTGTAATTATAAATATTGTTCCAACTAGTGGTGGTCACTGCGCATCTAAGTGAACGTGACCGTATTGCCTCACCGAACGAGTGAAACAGCGGGCTGTAGTTTGCAAACGTGTACGTGTATTTATAAATATCGTTTCCACTAGTGGAGGTCACTGCGCATCAAAGTGTACGTGACCGTATTGCACTCACGGAACGAGTGAAACAGCGGGCAGTAGTTTGCAAACGTGTACGTGTAATTATAAATATTGTTCCCACTAGTGGAGGTCACTGAGCATCGTAGTGGACGTGACCGTATTGCACGCACGGAACGAGTGATTCAGCGTGCTGTAGTTTGCAAACGTGGACGTGTAATTATAAATATCGTTCCCACTAGTGGAGGTCACTGCGCATCAAAATGGACGTGACAGCATTGCACGCATGGAACGAGTGAAACAACGTGCTGTAGTTTGCAAACGTGTACGTGTAATTATAAATACCGTTCCCACTAATAGAGGTCACTCCGCATGAATGTGCACGTGACCGTATTGCACTCACGGAACGATGGAAACAGCGGGCTGTAGTCCGCAAACGTGTACGTGTAAATATAAACATCTTTCCCACTAATGGAGGTCATTGCTCATCAGAGTGGACGTGACCGTATTGCACTAACGGATCGAGTGATGCAGCGGGCTGTAGTTTGCAAACTTGTATGTGTAGTTATAAATATCGTTCCAACTAGTGGAGGTCACTGCGCATCAAATTGGACGTGAACGTATTGCACTCACGGAACGAGTGACACAACGCGCTGTAGGTTGCAAACGTGTACGAGTAATTATAAATATCGTTCCCACTAGTGGAGGTCACTGCGCATCACAGTGGACGTGACCTTATTGCACTCACGGAACGAGTGAAACAGCGGGCTGTAATTTGCAAACGTGCACGTGTAATTATAAATATCGTTTCCACTAGTGGAGGTCACTGCGCATCAAAGTGTACGTGACCGTATTGCACGCACGGAACGACAGAAACAGCGTGCTGTAGTTTGCAAACCTGTACGAGTAATTATAAATATCGTTCCCAATAGTGGAGGTCACTGCGCATCAAAGTGGTCGTGACCGTAAAGCACGCACGGAACGAGTGGAACAGCGGGCTATAGTTTTTCAAACGTGTACGTGTAATTACAAATATCGTTCCCACTAGTGGAGGTCACTGCGCATCAAAGTGGTCGTGAACGTATTGCACTCACGGAATGAGTGACACAACGGGCTGTAGGTTGCAAATTTGTACGAGTAATTATAAATATCGTTCCCACTAGTGGAGGTTACTGCGCATCAAAGTGGACGTGACCGTATTGCACTCACGGAACGAGTGAAACAGCGGGCTGTAGTTTGCAAACGTGTACGGGTAATTATAAATTTCGTTCCCTCTAGTGGATGTCAGTGCGCATCAACGTGGAAGTTTTCGAATTGCACTCACGGAACGAGTGAAACAGCGGGCTGTAGTTTGCAAACGTGTACGTGTAATTACAAATACAGTTCCCACTAGTAGAGGTCACTCCGCATCAAAGTGCACGTGACACTATTGCACTCACGGAACGAGTGAAACAGCGGGATGTAGTTTGCAAAACGTGTACGTGTATTTATAAATATCGTTCTCTGTAGTGGAGGTCACTACGCATCAAAGTGGACGTGACCGTATTGCACTCATGGAACAAGTGAAACAGCGGGCTGTAGGATGCAAACGTGTACGTGTAATTGTAAATATCATTCCCACTAGTGGTGGTCACTGCGCATCAAAGTGGACGTGACCGTATTGCACTCACAGAACGAGTGAAACAGCGGGCAGTAGTTTGCAACGGTCTACGTGTAATTATAAATATTTTTCCACCTAGTGGAGGTCACTGCGCATCAAAGTGGACGTGAATGTATTGCACTCACGGAAACGAGTGAAACAGCGGGCTGTAGGATGCAAACGTGGACGTGTAATTATAAATATTGTTCCCATTAGTGGAGGGCACTGCGCATCAAAGTGGACGTGACCGTATTGCACTCACAGAACGAGTGAAACAGAGGGCAGTTGTTTGCAACCGTCTACGTGTAATTACAAATATCGTTCCCACTAGTGGAGGTCACTGCGAATCAAAGTGGTCGTGAACGTATTGCACTCACGGAATGAGTGACACAACGGGCTGTAGGTTGCAAATTTGTACGAGTAATTATAAATATCGTTCCCACTAGTGGAGGTTACTGCGCATCAAAGTGGACGTGACCGTATTGCACTCACGGAACGAGTGAAACAGCGGGCTGTAGTTTGCAAACGTGTACGGGTAATTATAAATTTCGTTCCCTCTAGTGGATGTCAGTGCGCATCAACGTGGAAGTTTTCGAATTGCACTCACGGAACGAGTGAAACAGCGGGCTGTAGTTTGCAAACGTGTACGTGTAATTACAAATACAGTTCCCACTAGTAGAGGTCACTCCGCATCAAAGTGCACGTGACACTATTGCACTCACGGAACGAGTGAAACAGCGGGATGTAGTTTGCAAAACGTGTACGTGTATTTATAAATATCGTTCTCTGTAGTGGAGGTCACTGCGCATCAAAGTGGACGTGACCGTATTGCACTCATGGAACGAGTGAAACAGCGGGCTGTAGGATGCAAACGTGTACGTGTAATTGTAAATATCATTCCCACTAGTGGTGGTCACTGCGCATCAAAGTGGACGTGACCGTATTGCACTCACAGAACGAGTGAAACAGCGGGCAGTAGTTTGCAACGGTCTACGTGTAATTATAAATATTTTTCCACCTAGTGGAGGTCACTGCGCATCAAAGTGGACGTGAATGTATTGCACTCACGGAAACGAGTGAAACAGCGGGCTGTAGGATGCAAACGTGGACGTGTAATTATAAATATTGTTCCCATTAGTGGAGGGCACTGCGCATCAAAGTGGACGTAACCGTAATTCACGCACGAAACGAGTGAAACAGCGTGCGATAGTTTGCAAACGTGTACGTGTAATTATAAATATCATTCCCACTAGTGGTGGTCACTGCACATCAAAGTGGACGTGACCGTATTGCACTCACAGAACGAGTGAAACAGAGGGCAGTTGTTTGCAACCGTCTACGTGTAATTATAAATATAGTTCCAACTAGTGGAGGTCACTGCGCATCAAAGTGGACGTGACCGTATTGCACTCTCGGAACGAGTGAAACAGCGGGCTGTAGTTTGCAAAGTGGACGTGACCGTATTGCACGCACGGAACGAGAGAAAAAGCGTGCTGTAGTATGCAAACGTGTACGAGTCATTATAAATATCGTTCCCACTAGTGGAGGTCACTGCATATCAAAGTGGTCGTGACCGTAAGGCACGCACGGAACGAGTGGAACAGCGGGCTAGTGTTTTGCAAACGTGTACGTGTAATTACAAATATCGTTCCAACTAGTGGAGGTCACTGCGCATCAAAGTGGACGTGACCGTATTGCACTCACGGAACGAGTGAAACAGCGGGCTGTAGTTTGCAAACGTGTACGTGTACTTACAAATATCGTTCCAACTAGTGAAGGTCACTGCGAATCAAAGTGGACGTGAATGTATTGCACTCACGGAACGAGTGAAACAGCGTACTGTAGGTTGCAAACGTGTACGTGTAATTATATATATCTTTCCAACTAGTGGACGTCACTGCGCATCCAAGTGGACGTGACTGTACTGCACGCCCGGAACGAGTGAAACAGCGTGCTGTAGTTTGCAAACGTGTAGGTGTAATTATAAATATCATTCCCAATAGTAGAGGTCACTCCGCATTAAAAAGTGCACGTGACACTATTGCACTCACGGAACGAGTGAAACAACTGGATGTAGTTTGCAAAACGTGGACGTGTATTTATAAATATCGTTCTCTGTAGTGGAGGTCACTGCGCATCAAAGTGGACGTGAGGTTGACCGTATTACACTCATGAAACGAGTGAAACAGCGTGCTGTAGTTCGCAAACGTGAACGTGTAATTATCAATATCGTTCCCACTAATGGAGGTCACTGCGCATCAGAGTGGAAGATTTCGAATTGCACTCACGGAACGAGTGAAACAGCGGGCTGTAGTTTGCAAACTTGTACGTGTAATAACAAATATCGTTCCAACTAGGGAAGGTCACTGCGAATCAAAGTGGACGTGAATGTATTGCACTCACGGAACGAGTGAAACAGCGGGCTGTAGTTTGCAAAGTGGACGTGACCGTATTGCACGCACGGACCGAGAGAAACAGCGGGCTGTACTTTGCAAACGTGTACGTGTAATTATAAATATCGTTCCCACTAGTGGAGGTTACTGCGCATCTAAGTGGACGTGACTGTATTGCACTCACGGAACGAGTGAAACAGCGGGCTGTAGGATGCAAACGTGTACGTGTAATTATAAATATCGTTCCCACTAGTGGAGGGCACTGCGCATGAAAGTGGACGTGACCGTAATTCACGCACGAACCGAGTGAAACAGCGTGCTGTAGTTTGCAAACGTGTATGTGTAATTATAAATACAATTCCCACTAGTGGTGGTCACTGCGCATCAAAGTGGTCGTGACCGTATTGCACTCACAGAACGAATGAAACAGCGGGCAGTAGTTTGCAACCGTCTACGTGTAATTATAAATATTGTTCCAACTAGAGGAGGTCAATGCGCATCAATGTGGACGTGACCGTACTGCACTCACGGAACGAGTGAAACAGCGGGCTGTAATTTGCAAAGTGGACGTGACCGTATTGCACGCACGGACCGAGAGAAACAGCGGGCTATACTTTGCAAACGTGTACGTGTAATTATAAAAATCGTTCCCACTAGTGGAGGTCACTGCGCATCTAAGTGGACGTGACCGTATTGCACTCACCGAACGAATGAAACAGCGGGTTGTAGTTTGTAAACGTGTACGTGTAATTATAAATATCGTTTCCACTAGTGGAGGTCACTGCGCATCAAAGTGTACGTGACCGTATTGCACTCACGGAACGAGTGAAACAGCGGGCAGAAGTTTGCAAACGTGTACGTGTAATTATAAATATTGTTCCCACTAGTGGAGGTCACTGAGCATCGCAGTGGACGTGACCGTATTGCACGCACGGAACGAGTGAAACAGCGGGCTACAGTTTTGCAAACGTGTACGTGTAATTACAAATATCGTTCCCACTAGTGGAGGTCACTGCGCATCAAAGTGGACGTGAACGTATTGCACTCACGGAACGAGTGACACAACGGGCTGTAGGTTGCAAACGTGTACGAGTAATTATAAATATCGTTCCCACTAGTGCAGGTTACTGCGCTTCAAAGTGGACGTGACCGTATTGCACTCACGGAACGAGTGAAACAGCGGGCTGTATTTTGCAAACGTGTACGTGTAATTATAAATTTCATTCCCACTAGTGGATGTCAGTGCGCATCAAAGTGGAAGTTTTCGAATTGCACTCACGGAACAAGTGAAACAGCGGGCTGTAGTTTGCAAACGTGTACGTGTAATTACAAATACCGTTCCCACTAGTAGACGTCACTCCGCATCAAAGTGCACGTGACACTATTGCACTCACGGAACGAGTGAAACAGCGGGATGTAGTTTGCAAAACGTGTACGTGTATTTATAAATATCGTTCTCTGTATTGGAGGTCACTGCGCATCAAAGTGGACGTGACCGTATTGCACTCATGGAACGAGTGAAACAGCGGGCTGTAGAATGCAAACGTGTACGTGTAATTGTAAATATCATTCCCACTAGTGGAGGTCACTGCGCATCTAAGTGGACGTGACCGTATTGCACTCACCGAACGAATGAAACAGCGGGTTGTAGTTTGTAAACGTGTACGTGTAATTATAAATATCGTTTCCACTAGTGGAGGTCACTGCGCATCAAAGTGTACGTGACCGTATTGCACTCACGGAACGAGTGAAACAGTGGGCAGTAGTTTGCAAACGTGTACGTGTAATTATAAATATTTTTCCAACTAGTGGAAGTCACTGCGCATCAAAGTTGACGTGACCGTATTCCACGCACGGAACGACAGAAACAGCGTGCTGTAGTTTGCAAACCTGTACGAATAATTATAAATATCGTTCCCAATAGTGGAGGTCACTGCGCATCAAAGTGGTCGTGAATGTATTGCACTCACGGAACGAGTGAAACAGCGGGCTGTAGGATGCAAACGTGGACGTGTAATTATAAATATTGTTCCCACTAGTGGAGGGCACTGCGCATCAAAGTGGACGTAACCGTAATTCACGCACGAAACGAGTGAAACAGCGTGCGATAGTTTGCAAACGTGTACGTGTAACTATAAATATCATTCCCACTAGTGGTGGTCACTGCACATCAAAGTGGACGTGACCGTATTGCACTCACAGAACGAGTGAAACAGAGGGCAGTTGTTTGCAACCGTCTACATGTAATTATAAATATAGTTCCAACTAGTGGAGGTCACTGCGCATCAAAGTGGACGTGACCGTATTGCACTCTCGGAACGAGTGAAACAGCGGGCTTTAGTTTGCAAAGTGGACGTGACCGTATTGCACGCACGGAACGAGAGAAAAAGCGTGCTGTAGTTTGCAAACGTGTACGAGTCATTATAAATATCGTTCCCACTAGTGGAGGTCACTGCGTATCAAAGTGGTCGTGACCGTAAGGCACGCACGGAACGAGTGGAACAGCGGGCTAGTGTTTTGCAAACGTGTACGTGTAATTACAAATATCGTTCCAACTAGTGGAGGTCACTGCGCATCAAAGTGGACGTGACCGTATTGCACTCACGGAACGAGTGAAACAGCGGGCTGTAGTTTGCAAACGTGTACTTGTACTTACAAATATCGTTCCAACTAGTGAAGGTCACTGCGAATCAAAGTGGACGTGAATGTATTGCACTCACGGAACGAGTGAAACAGCGTACTGTAGGTTGCAAACGTGTACGTGTAATTATATATATCGTTCCAACTAGTGGACGTCACTGCGCATCCAAGTGGACGTGACTGTACTGCACGCCCGGAACGAGTGAAACAGCGTGCTGTAGTTTGCAAACGTGTAGGTGTAATTATAAATATCATTCCCAATAGTAGAGGTCACTCCGCATCAAAAAGTGCACGTGACACTATTGCACTCACGGAACGAGTGAAACAACTGGATGTAGTTTGCAAAACGTGGACGTGTATTTATAAATATCGTTCTCTGTAGTGGAGGTCACTGCGCATCAAAGTGGACGTGAGGGTGACCGTATTACACTCATGAAACGAGTGAAACAGCGTGCTGTAGTTCGCAAACGTGAACGTGTAATTATCAATATCGTTCCCACTAATGGAGGTCACTGCGCATCAGAGTGGAAGATTTCGAATTGCACTCACGGAACGAGTGAAACAGCGGGCTGTAGTTTGCAAACTTGTACGTGTAATAACAAATATCGTTCCAACTAGGGAAGGTCACTGCGAAACAAAGTGGACGTGAATGTATTGCACTCACGGAACGAGTGAAACAGCGGGCTGTAGTTTGCAAAGTGGACGTGACCGTATTGCACGCACGGACCGAGAGAAACAGCGGGCTGTACTTTGCAAACGTGTACGTGTAATTATAAATATCGTTCCCACTAGTGGAGGTCACTGCGCATCTAAGTGGACGTGACTGTATTGCACTCACGGAACGAGTGAAACAGCGGGCTGTAGGATGCAAACGTGTACGTGTAATTATAAATATCGTTCCCACTAGTGGAGGGCACTGCGCATGAAAGTGGACGTGACCGTAATTCACGCACGTACCGAGTGAAACAGCGTGCTGTAGTTTGCAAACGTGTATGTGTAATTATAAATATCATTCCCACTAGTGGTGGTCACTGCGCATCAAAGTGGTCGTGACCGTATTGCACTCACAAAACGAATGAAACAGCGGGCAGTAGTTTGCAACCGTCTACGTGTAATTATAAATATTGTTCCAACTAGAGGAGGTCAATGCGCATCAATGTGGACGTGTTCGTACTGCACTCACGGAACGAGTGAAACAGCGGGCTGTAGTTTGCAAAGTGGACGTGACCGTATTGCACGCACGGACCGAGAGAAACAGCGGGCTGTACTTTGCAAACGTGTACGTGTAATTATAAAAATCGTTCCCACTAGTGGAGGTCACTGCGCATCTAAGTGGACGTGACCGTATTGCACTCACCGAACGAATGAAACAGCGGGTTGTAGTTTGTAAACGTGTACGTGTAATTATAAATATCGTTTCCACTAGTGGAGGTCACTGCGCATCAAAGTGTACGTGACCGTATTGCACTCACGGAACGAGTGAAACAGCGGGCAGTAGTTTGCAAACGTGTACGTGTAATTATAAATATTGTTCCCACTAGTGGAGGTCACTGAGCATCGTAGTGGACGTGACCGTATTGCACGCACGGAACGAGTGAAACAGCGGGCTTTAGTTTTGCAAACGTGTACGTGTAATTACAAATATCGTTCCCACTAGTGGAGGTCACTGCGCATCAAAGTGGACGTGAACGTATTGCACTCACGGAACGAGTGACACAACGGGCTGTAGGTTGCAAACGTGTACGAGTAATTATAAATATCGTTCCCACTAGTGGAGGTTACTGCGCTTCAAAGTAGACGTGACCGTATTGCACTCACGGAACGAGTGAAACAGCGGGCTGTATTTTGCAAACGTGTACGTGTAATTATAAATTTCATTCCCACTAGTGGATGTCAGTGCGCATCAAAGTGGAAGTTTTCGAATTGCACTCACGGAACAAGTGAAACAGCGGGCTGTAGTTTGCAAACGTGTACGTGTAATTACAAATACCGTTCCCACTAGTAGACGTCACTCCGCATCAAAGTGCACGTGACACTATTGCACTCACGGAACGAGTGAAACAGCGGGATGTAGTTTGCAAAACGTGTACGTGTATTTATAAATATCGTTCTCTGTATTGGAGGTCACTGCGCATCAAAGTGGACGTGACCGTATTGCACTCATGGAACGAGTGAAACAGCGGGCTGTAGAATGCAAACGTGTACGTGTAATTGTAAATATAATTCCCACTAGTGGTGGTCACTGCGCATCAAAGTAGACGTGTCCGTATTGCACTCACAGAACGAGTGAAACAGCGGGCAGTAGTTTGCAACGGTCTACATGTAATTATAAATATTTTTCCAACTAGTGGAAGTCACTGCGCATCAAAGTGGACGTGAATGTATTGCACTCACGGAACGAGTGAAACAGCGGGCTGTAGGATGCAAACGTGGACGTGTAATTATAAATATTTGTCCCACTAGTGGAGGGCACTGCGCATCAAAGTGGACGTGACCGTAATTCACGCACGAAACGAGTGAAACAGCGTGCGGTAGTTTGCAAACGTGTACGTGTAATTATAAATATTATTCCCACTAGGGGTGGTCACTGCGCATCAAAGAGGACGTGACCGTATTGCACTCCCAGAACGAGTGAAACAGAGGGCAGTTGTTTGCAACCGTCTACGTGTAATTATAAATATTGTTCCAACTAGTGGAGGTCACTGCGCATCAAAGTGGACGTGACCGTATTGCACTCACGGAACAAGTGAAACAGCGGGCTGTAGTTTGCAAAGTGGACGTGACCGTATTGCACGCACGGAACGAGAGAAAAAGCGTGCTGTAGTTTGCAAACGTGTACGAGTCATTATAAATATCGTTCCCACTAGTGGAGGTTCATTGCGTATCAAAGTGGTCGTGACCGTAAGGCACGCACGGAACGAGTGGAACAACGGGCTATAGTTTTGCAAACGTGTACGTGTAATTACAAATATCGTTCCAACTAGTGGAGGTCACTGCGCATCAAAGTGGACGTGAACGTATTGCACTCACGGAAGGAGTGACAAACGGGCTTATGTTGCAAACGTGTACTAGTAATTAATAATATCGTTCCCACTAGTGGAGGTCACTGCGCATCAAAGTGGACGTGACCGTATTGCACTCACGGAACGAGTGAAACAGCGGGCTGTACTTTGCAAACGTGTACGTGTAATTATATATATCGTTTCCACTAGTGGAGGTCACTGCGCATCAAAGTCTACGTGACCGTATTGCACGCACGGAGCGAGAGAAACAGCGTCCTTTAGTTTGCAAACGTGTACGAGTAATTATAAATATCGTTCCCAATAGTGGAAGTCACTGCGCATCAAAGTGGTCGTGACCGTAAGGCACGCACGGAACGAGTGGAACAGCGGGCTATAGTTTTGAAAACGTGTACGTGTAATTACAAATATCGTCCCCACTAGTGGAGGTCACTGCGCATCTAAATGGACGTGAACGTATTGCACTCACGAAACGAGTGACACAACGGGCTGTAGGTTGCAAACGTGTACGAGTAATTATAAATATCGTTCCCACTAGAGGAGGTTACTGCGCATCAAAGTGGACGTGACCGTATTGCACTCACGGAACGATTGAAACAGCGGGCTGTAGTTTGCAAACGTGTACGTGTAATTATAAATATCGTTCCCACTAGTGGAGGTCAGTGCGCATCAAAGTGGAAGTTTTCGAATTGCACTCACGGAACGAGTGAAACAGCGGGCTGTAGTTTGCAAACGTGTACGTGTAATTACAAATATCTTTCCAACTAGTGAAGGTCACTGCGAATCAAAGTGGACGTGAATGTATTGCAATCACGGAAAGAGTGAAACAGCGGGCTGTAGGTTGCAAACGTGTACGTGTAATTATATATATCGTTCCAACTTTTGGACGTCACTGCGCATCCAAGTGGACGTGACCGTACTGCACGCCCGGAACGAGTGAAACAGCGTGCTGTAGTTTTCAAACGTGTAGGTGTAATTATAAATACCGTTCCCACTAGTAGAGGTCACTCCGCATCATAGTGCACGTGACACTATTGCACTCACGGAACGAGTGAAACAACGGGATCTAGTTTGCAAAACGTGTACGTGTATTTATAAATATCGTTCTCTGTAGTGGAGGGCACTGCGCATCAAAGTGGGCGTGACCGTATTACACTCATGGAACGAGTGAAACAGCGTGCTCTAGTTCGCAAACGTGAACGTGTAATTATCAATATCGTTCCCACTAGTGGAGGGCACTGCGCATCAAAGTGGACGTGACCGTAATTCACGCACGAAACGAGTGAAACAGCGTGCTGTAGTTTGCAAACGTGTATGTGTAATTATAAATATCATTCCCACTAGTGGTGGTCACTGCGCATCAAAGCGGTCGTGACCGTATTGCACTCACAGAACGAGTGAAACAGCGGGCAGTAGTTTGCAACCGTCTACGTGTAATTATAAATATTGTTCCAACTAGTGGAGGTCACTGCGCATCAAAATGGACGTGACAGCATTGCACGCATGGAACGAGTGAAACAACGTGCTGTAGTTTGCAAACGTGTACGTGTAATTATAAATACCGTTCCCACTAATAGAGGTCACTCCGCATCAAAGTGCACGTGACCGTATTGCACTCACGGAACGAGTGAAACAGCGGGCTGTAGTCCGCAAACGTGTACGTGTAAATATAAATATCTTTCCCACTAATGGAGGTCATTGATCATCAGAGTGGACGTGACCGTATTGCACTAACGGAACGAGTGATGCAGCGGGCTGTAGTTTGCAAAGTGGACGTGGCCGTATTGCACGCACGGACCGAGAGAAACAGCGGGCTGTACTTTGCAAACGTGTACGTGTAATTATAAATATCGTTCCCACTAATGGAGGTCACTGCGCATGTAAGTGGACGTGACCGTATTGCACTCACCGAACGAGTGAAACAGCGGGCTGTAGTTTGCAAACGTGTACGTGTAATTATAAATATCGTTTCCACTAGTGGAGGTCACTGCGCATCAAAGTGTACGTGACCGTATTGCACTCACGGAACGAGTGAAACAGCGGGCAGTAGTTTGCAAACCTGTACGTGTAATTATAAATATTGTTCCCACTAGTGGAGGTCACTGAGCATCGTAGTGGACGTGACCGTATTGCACGCACGGAACGAGTGAAACAGCGTGCTGTAGTTTGCAAACGTGGACGTGTAATTATAAATATCGTTCCCACTAGTGGAGGTCACTGCGCATCAAAATGGACGTGACAGCATTGCACGCATGGAACGAGTGTAACAACGTGCTGTAGTTTGCAAACGTGTACGTGTAATTATAAATACCGTTCCCACTAATAGAGGTCACTCCGCATCAAAGTGTACGTGACCGTATTGCACTCACGGAACGAGTGAAACAGCGGGCTGTAGTCCGCAAACGTGTACGTGTAAATATAAATATCGTTCCCACTAATGGAGGTCATTGCTCATCAGAGTGGACGTGACCGTATTGCACTAACGGAACGAGTGATGCAGCGGGCTGTAGTTTGCAAACTTGTATGTGTAGTTATAAATATAGTTCCCACTAGTGGAGGTCACTGCGCATCAAAGTGGACGTGACTGTATTGCACTCACGGAACGAGTGAAACAGCGTGCTGTATTTTGCAAACGTGTACGTGTAATTATAAATATCTTTCCCACTAGTGGAAGTCACTGCGCATCCAAGTGGACGTGACCGTACTGCACGCCCGGAACGAGTGAAACTGCGTGCTGTAGTTTGCAAACGTGTAGGTGTAATTGTAAATACCGTTCCCACTAGTAGAGGTCACTCCGCATCAAAGTGCACGTGACTGTATTGAACTCACGGAACGAGTGAAACAGCGGGCTGTAGTTTGCAAAACGTGTACGTGTATTTATAAATATTGTTCCCAGTAATGGAGGTCACTGCGCATCAAAGTGGACGTGACCGTATTGCACTCATGGAACGGGTGAAACAGCGTGCTTTAGTTCGCAAACGTGTACGTGTAATTATAAATATCGTTCCCACTAATGGAGGTCACTACGCATCAGTGTGGACGTGACCGTATTGCACTAACGGAACGAGTGAAGCAGCGGGCTGTAATTTGCAAACGTGTACGTGTAATTATAAATATCGTTCCCTCTAGTGGAGGTCAGTGCGCATCAAAGTGGAAGTTTTCGAATTGCACTCACGGAACGAGTGAAACAGCGGGCTGTAGTTTGCAAACGTGTACGTGTAATTATAAATATGGTTCCAGCTAGTGGAGGTCACTGCGCATCAAAGGGGACGTGACCGTATTGCACTCACGGAACGAGCGAAACAGCGGGCTGTAGTTTGCAAACCTGTACGTGTAATTTTAAATATCGTTCCCACTAGTGGAAGTCACTGCGCATCGAAGTGGACGTGACCGTATTGCACGCACGGAATTCTGTACCAGCGAGGAATTTGCGATCGGTGTCTGGAATGCGTAAGTAATGCGAGATGTAACATGAAAATACGTTAACTGCTGGCTCAGCTTCACGCCTAAACCTAACCGAGTTCCCATTTAGTGTAATTATATATATCGTTCCCACTAGTGGAGGTCACTGCGCATCAAAGTGGATGTTACCGTATTGCACGCACGGAATTCTGGACCAGAGAGGAATTTGCGATCGGTGTCTGGAATGCGTAAGTAATGCGAGATGTAACATGAAAATACGTTAACTGCTGCGCTCAGCTTCACGTCTAAACCTAACGGAGTTCCCATTTAGTGTAATTCAGAACTGACAAGCTTTGCCTTATCTTTTCTGTGTTATTCGATGATCGATTTCGTGCAATTGGTTTTAAGAAAGCTTATTCACACTGCATTAATGTACGTACGGAGTACGTATGTACTCAGAAGCAAGTTGGGGAAACGACGGACGTGCTGGGCGTCTGCCAAACGATTAAACAAGAGTGCGAAACTAACTGCAAATTATAGATACTGTTACGTGTGCGTTTTTATTGCAGAAACAACGTACATGTATTCCTTATTCAATAAATTAATTTAGTAACATACGTTTCACATACTGTGACGCATGAAAAGTTCCGTTTGGATTAAATACAGTTTAGTTGAATGTTATTTACTTTCCTTTATTAATTATTAACCGACGAAATGTTTTGTAAGCTTCCGTCATTAAGCAGACACAATTTTTAGAACATTTATGTCGACGTTTTGAGAAATTTTATTATCATCGTCAGTACAACAGTAGACAAGTTGTTACTTGTTGTTATAATAAAAACCGTCCAAACGGGGTCGACACAAATGTTTTAAACTTTAGTCCATTTTTTGGTCGTACCTCATAAAACGTTTCGTCATCCATTGATTGATTTAGGCGGCTACTAAACTAAAGATTAAATATGCTACGTCGAGATAGCTACGTGACACGTTCCACGCGGCAACGCTCGAGATTGTACCAGACAAGCTTGCTGCATTTACAGTTGATACGGGCACCACAGTATCCAATGTGCGCCCTGATATAGTCAGTCACCTCTAGCCTCAACTGAGCTCTTTTGCCACACGGACTGCAACCGGAAACCTTTTCAAAATCTTAGGAAATGTAGACGTACGCTTACGCTCGTCTCTCCTCGAGTTTAGAGCCATCAAATGATCGTTGCGGACATTGTCGATGAAGTAATTCTGGGCACGGATATTATGAATACCTATGGGTTTGTTGCGGACTTAAGGGAGAATGTCTTGAGGGTTGGACAAGAGAAGGTAAAGTTTTGCACGGATGAAATGATAGGTTGTGCCAACCATTTAATCAAGGAAGTCACGGTAGCCGAAGAAGAAGTCAACAGATTTGAATTAGAAGAACCCTCTTTGTCGGATGCGGAAACGGAAGGAGAACCGGTAGGTGAAGTACCTATTTGTATGGTGACAAAAGAGGTGATTGAAAACCAAATGTTGTCGGTGTGGAAAGGCTTTTGCTTGTTTTCTGAGTTAAAGGAAGTGCCCGTGAGAGAAGCCGCTGGAGAAAAAGAATTACAAATAAGTTACAAATAATCAAGATGTAGGAGCGGGAAGGAAATACGTACCGGACATACAGGGAACAGATAAGCTGGGAGATGGGATAAAGCTTGTTACAGGATCAGCATGAAAGATGTATTTCATAAACCGAATAGCTTGTACAGCAACATTTTTCATAATTACGAAGTGTGTTCAAAAAAATACTGAACTATTTGTGTAGCACGCCAAACTGCGCATAGAGCGAGCTGCACATTTACGTGCTGCTAGTGACAGGTTTGACGCCGGAATACCGTTTTCTCCGTCCCCTCATGATCGTCAGTCTTCGACCTAAACGCGCTGTAGTGGGCACGGGCACACACCGTCCGGCGGATTTATAATGAACTGAGAATGAAGATCTTAACGCAACGTGTGTAACCATCATCACAATGATAATCTGTATCGAAAATTATCAAATACATGTATAAATAATGACACGTCCTTGATTATGTCACAGGTGACCAATATCAAGTGACAATGTCTGTATGCTGAAGACAAAATTACTATTTCTTTTATTAGTCTCATTTGAAATGTTTTCTATCACGATTTGGTTCATATCTCTTGGGTGATTCCAGTGGAATTCCAGTTTAGAGGCTAAAATACGCCTGTCTATTTTCATCTGACGGCTTATAACATAATATTTGTTTGTTTCCTTCGGTACCAGCATCTATTTCTCTTCTTCATAATCTGATCGGTGAAATACTTTCTCAGCGATATTTTCTTTGTGTCATTACATACTACAAATCTTCGACTTAAAACAGCGCCTTGAATTATATTGTTACATGGTTTATGTAATTTGTTATTACAAATCGGTAAATATTGTTCGTTAATCAAAATTATATATAACCATTTTTCAAAAGTTAATATTCGCAACTAAATTAATAATATGTTTTAAAAATGTTAGCTTTCCAACCCGTTTAGTGCGATTCCCTCCGAATTGTTACATTTCGAATTATTGGCAATTCCTCATTCAATAAGTGAGAACCGAACTAGTGACGTTTCAGTGTAGTGTAAAAAGATAAATTTTAAAACATAAGTTAAATGTGTCAACATTGTCAGTTATTGAAGAGTAGCAAAACTGAATCCTCACTCAGCTTTAGGTATCTAATGCAACGTTTTCATGAAATACTGTTTCAAATAATGTTTTTTTGATAGAAAAATTCTCTAAGTTTATAAACGTATTGTTTGATTTATATAAAAGCTACTAAACGACTGTCACAAACACACAGCAGTTACTACATTACAGATTGGATACTCAGTTCATAACAGATGGTAAGAATAATAAATGGTAATTCTGCAGCCGCTGTATCAGATCCTATCTAAAAACGTCTGCAAGGAGCTAGTAGGAAAAACAGAAAAGAACTACTGTTAAAATTCGCTTTATTGAAACCTCTTGCCAATATTCTACCCTCGTTCTGTAAGAAGTCCATTCTTGTCTATTTTGCCATAATAACAGTGAAGAAGGAGACCAGATACGTTTTGCATGCATCAAAATAGTAATACCAGTGAACTTTAACAGAATAAAAAGTGATAGTTCCCTGAGAGTTAATTAATTATCACATTACAATTCAACTTGAGATTTCGAACATAATAATTACGGCCTTAGTTTTTCTAGAGCAGGAGATGCGTTTCCAGTTGATGTCATGCTTAAAAAAAAAAATTATTGCTGACGAACTGTTCGTCACCAAAGACACTGGTTTTCTTTTGGCTTTGATTTAATTCATGTTATGCGTACAGTTTCTGATTACGCATTCACACAGGATTGATACTGCAGAATAAAAAACAAAACAAAGTGGAAATTAAAAACTACCGGGCTGTTGGGCCGTGAGGGATTGTTGCTGGCTTGGTTGTCAGACCGAATGCACCTCAGTCAGAGGTTTACGTAGTGCAATAAGGACTGCCATCCTTTGACGACGCGTTGCTACTGAAGAAGGCCTCTGGTGGTTGGCCGAAACGTTTAGAAAAAAGTATGAGCCAACCACTGCCCAACAGCCCAGTAGTATGAGCCAACCACGGCCCAACAGCCCGGTAGTATGAGTCAATCACTGCCCAACAGCCCAGTAGTATGAGCCAACCACGGCCCAACAGCCCGGTAGTATGAGCCAACCACTGCCCAACAGCACAATAGTATGAGCCAACCACTGCCCAACAACCCAGTAGTATGAGCCAACCACGGCCCAACAGCCCGGTAGTATGAGCCAACCACGGCCCAACAACAGCCCGGTAGTATGAGCCAACCACTGCTCAACAGCCCAGTAGTATGAGCCAACCACTGCCCAACAGCCCAGTAGTATGAGCCAACCACGGCCCAACAGCCCGGTAGTATGAGCCAACCACTGCCCAACAGCCCAGTATTTTTCAATTTTTATAATGTTGACTTCGGCTGTGAGAGTCTTTGGAAAACAAAGTGGGTTCACAACGAATTCTTCTACATATTTTCATAGACTAAAGACGACAGAGAGTTTCAAACATATGTGTAAGCAACAGATTACAGTATGCCACCGCGCGCGCATGTGTGACCGACAGTATCATTATACTTGTGCTTCACCATAAGTAGATTACATCTCGGTTATAACACATTATCTCATCGTTTCGTATTTATTTAGCGTGCCGACTCGGTTAGAAAGTGGCGGAAACCGGAAAAAGTCGCTTCCTAAATTTATACATTACATATTTTTAAAAAAATCACAATTTTTCTCAGTTCTCGAACTACTGCATTTCGACAAACAATTACAGGCTTACATTTTGCGTGCACTTTTACGCGGTAAATTGTTTCCTCTGTTACTCATTTATGTGAGGTCTGCAGTTCCAAAGCAGCATGACGTTACTCAGGGGTCTTTTACATTACCAAGCCAACAACTGCACTCGAATGTCGTAGAACAGGGCAAATAACAGAGGATGAAAGATCTTATCGAAGTTTGCAGTAATACTGGAAGGTGTGCTGTAGGCCTCCCCTATATGACCGTTGATCACTAACGTGTTCAACATACATGTAATGTAATATATTGTACTGTTTACTTTTTCTGTTCTTTGTAAACACTGACACACAGATTCAAAACTAGAATCTACAACATTAAAAATTTATGAATGTGTAAAAGTTGTTTTTATAACTACATAAATTATGGCATATTTTTAAAAACCGAGTATATAGTGTATAGGTTATGCTAATTTTGCGTTTTACACTCAAAACTAGGTAAACAAAATGAGAAATATAAGAAGTGATGATTCACCTCTTTAGCCAAATCTTCCAACCAAATTCTTGACTCCACCAGCCGCTACAGCATTATAGTAGCATTACACTGCAAGAGTTGAAATCATTGTGAGTTTGAAATAAAAATAAATATTGTCGTAACCAAAGTGAGCAGAACTGCTAATATATAATAGCAAATGAGGAAATTGAAGAAGTGACAATTTTTAAATATCTGGGACAGATATTTCTAGATAGTTAGTGAGGATCTGCGTTGTTGTCAAGAGGTAAAATGCAGAACTGATTCTGTTAAGGAAGCCCTTTATAGAAAGAAAAGGTTATTGTGCAGGTCACTAAACTTAACAACTGAGAAGGAGGATGGCAAAATACTTTTTTTGGAGCGTGTTGGTGTACGGGGCAGAAACTTAGACATTGAGGAAAGAAGAGGAGAGGACGTTACAGGCCTTCGAGATGCGAACGTGGAGAAGGATGGAAAGGATTTTCTGGAGGGATAGACTGACGAATGAGGAGGTGCTTGGAAGAGTTGGAGAGAAAATGAGAGTGTTGGATGTCATCCAGTTGCAGGAAAAGAAATTGGTTGAGACACTCTATGGAGCCAACACAAGTTAATGTGATGGTAGAAATACTGGAGGGGCTGGTTAATAGACGGCTAGATTGAGGAGATGCCAGGTGATAGACGATATGTGGATGCGATACCTGCAAGACCTGTCCTTGGGCAGAAAACACATTATGATGATTCTACTGCAATAAAATAATATTATTATTAAACTCTCTCCAGAAATTCTTTAGGCCTATTTGAATGTGGCATAAATAACTTGCAAGGAAATTCAGTTATGAGAAAATCGTACAGCGAGTTATGTGCAATAAGACAGTAATCATGCGTAATCCATTAATTAAAGTTGAAAATGATAAATGTCTAATTAGGGACAATAGAGTCGTTTATATTTAATATTAGATGAAAAGAGCCACTTGAAAAAAACGTTGCTACTAAAATAATTTCTGGAAAATGCGAAAACAGCTGAGTAGACTGTGCTGAGCAATTCGCCAGTAACAAAGTTTATGAATTGAATACTTTCAAAGACACTAAAAGTAGATTAATTAAACGTGCTAATGGAAGCGACTAAACAAGGTAATTCAGACAAGTTGTGCAGGCAAGGCAAAAATGTTGCCTAGTCAGCACGCCGAACTCAACTCAACTCACCTCTTTCCAAAGAAATCCACCCGCTTTTAGCCATAGTGTGTACACACACAAAAAAAAAAGAAGATGAGATGTTGAAAAGGAAATTAGAGCAAGGTTATAAAATCCCTTAGCGATCCATCAAACGGCGTGTTTACCGTCCGGCTTTCCATCGCATAGCGTTCCCTCCCACACGCACACAACGTTCTTTATTGATTTCAAGGACCTTCAGATTTGACGCGGCTTTCACACAAACAACCAACCATCCATCTTCACATTTATTTGCAGTACAACTGATCATTAATCTATACATTGTTCTTATAAAATCTTTTTCTTGAAATACACGACAACAATTTTTAGATAAAAAGATTTGCATGCGTAAGTCACATTCCCTGTCTCTGCTAACCTAAACAGCCTCATTATTATTGAACACTCATTCTGCAGGTAAAAATAACGATTTATTTTTATCAGTGACCGAAAAGGTCACGAAGCTAGTGCCAGAAAAATAGTATGAATCCGAATTTAACTGCTTAAAGTTATTTTATAATTTACCTAACTTAGTATAACTCAGTTGTTAATTTTTAACGGTTATCATGTTTATGATTCTGTATAACATTTTTCAAACACCCTCTTATTTTAAACCGTATGAATTATGTAAAAATCGTTTTACTGACGTCTAATTGCTACTTCAAAGACCGTCAACATTTAAGATGAAACATGTGTTCAAGTACCTTCCATTGTCGGTTGAGTGTGTACTAGAGTTCATGTATTGTACGTTAGTAAATATTATTTCTACTATGGCCATCGTCGTCTAAGCAAATAGAGTGGAATGGAAATTCTCAGAACCAATGAATGTTGCTAGTGACAAGTGTCTCTCAAGTGTTTACACGAAAATGTAACTCCAACGGAATACACTCAGATCTAATAGAATCAAACTAACTGATGGAAACAATAATACCGAGATAATTGCTAACGAAAATTGACGTTGTTTCACGAATATAATAATAGTGCGCTTCTCTGGTACTGAAACTAGCAGCCGGTTATAAATAAATAACAGAAACAAATCCCCTTTGGTGAACACCAAGGGGAGTCGGTAAAGCCTAAATAACAATGTTAAATTATGATCCCTTTGAAGGATTTATTCAAAACTTTTCTCATGCTTTTATCCTACTTTTGTAAAAACTATAACACAGGAATTTCACTATATGCTAATTGATAACATGTTACGGATTTTCTCATAACAACGCTAAGTACTGTAAAAAAACGTGTTACTTTTTCCTAAGGAAGACACTACGTATGAACAGTTCCTGTATTAAAATTTCATCTGAATCTTGTGTATATGCAAAACAGATCACCTACATATGTCTCATAGATCTTGAAGTGTGAGATAAAGTTATGTTATTTATTGACTGACTTATTTTTCGACGTCAGCGTGCAGACTTTTTTTTAGCTTTTTGATTAAGTTGATCTCTTGATAGCTTTATTTCAGCCATTAAAGCTGTTGGAAAATGTGTTCCTGTGTACCTGTATGTACCTATAAGGTCTTCTGTAATCACAGTTTTCATTGCTGCGACCGCTTTTTGATAACATATCACTTGAGATCAAATCACACGTACTACAATGATCGCTTCTACAAACAACTGCTATATTACGTCAGTTTGCTGGTTTCTACGTTTACATTCGCCTGGCCAAGGTCATATCTGACGCAAAACCCCTATGCGAAGATAGACCTACTTTACAAGGGTAATTGTTGCATTATTTCTTGTACACTACACATCATGCTGTGTTCTGAAAGTCATAAATTACGTAATCGGCCACAGTTGTTACATTGTTATTCTACAATGCGTTAAATTTTAGTTGTTGTTAAATGACGTTTCTGTATCGGCGTGGTAACATTATTAATTGCAATACAAAAAATTGTACCAACGTTGGTACGCGATTATCGCACAATATTTGCAAGGAAGAGTAGTATATACAGTTAAAAGAGTGTTTCTGTTAGCTGTCACACGGTAATGACATAGTCCTGAATCTAGAAAGAACAGTTCAGAGAGTTAGGACAAAAGAATATGAATCAGAAAAATCTTCTTTTAGCTTAAACTTAAAACCGGATTCTGTATGTGATTCTCTCGCGCAGTCGGATTAGGAGTAGGCCTACGTAAGTGGGGAGCATAACGTGCCACTTTGCGCAGGCGAACCGAAGCCAGTGCTCACTGCGTATCTGCTAAATCGCTCCAAGTCAAAGTTTTCAATTGTAATCTATGCAAAGTATTCAAGCCAGTACTTACTTTCAGCTTATAGAACCTGATTATTGGAAAGACATGGAACTCTCAGATATTATGGACTAGCTGCCTGCTAAAAAATAATCAATAACAGCTTGGATCTCAACTACCGGAAAACAACTTTTCATGTTTAGAAAACCGTATAAACATAATGAGGTAGAAGCAAAGAGAAAAATATCATTCGGAATCAAAAAGGGAATCAAATGGAGATGTAAAAGGGAAGCCGTCTCTGTTTATATTCAACGCGCACTTATAATGTCTTAACAAGCGACAACTAAATTGTTTTCATTTAAAGGGAAAAGTTGAAAGAAAAAGGCAAAGAAAATAAGAGGAGCTCCCGCCATTTTGGGGATACGACGAGAAAAATGTCGTTCTAATTTTGAAGAGTAATACAGTATCAGTGAATACGTGTAACAATTCGTCAAGCATTGTTAATGACAACAAGGAAGGCGGCTCGTCTAAAATGTTATAAGGTAAAACATTTGTGGTGTTATTGCACGGTTCCGGTGTGTAGAGTACAGGCAACGGGAATGAGATTCTTGCGATTTGTTGAATGCTCAACACGAAGACATAGACTTTTCAGTAAAGGTATACGCAAAGAGTTGATAATCTTTAATATCCAAGATTGCATTGCGGAAAACAATGAGAGAAGGTATGGTCATCTGAGGGGAATGCCGGATGGCAGGTTGCCTACAGAAGTTTGGCAATGCAAGCTTATGGGACAATGAAGTATAGGAAGACCTAAGAAGCGTTGGTGAAGTGTATGTACTCCTTTTCGGTACGGGAACAAGCGATTCGCCTATTCACCGATGGAGAAAGAAGAAGAAATATTAATAAAAATAATATACCATAATTGCTATTTAGATAATTCTCGAGGTTTTTGTTTCACAATCATGGACACAACCATCTTCACAACTTCAATTAGTTGATACAAGAAAGTCGTAGTTACACAACACAAAAAATAATGTAGCATTGAATGTATAAATTATAATAAATAATGTAAGTAAAAAGTACAGCAGATAAATAATAAGTATTATTAATAAAATAATATAAATTATGAACTGGTATATGCGTAAAAGAAATTTAGTTTAAAAACTAGGAATCAAACGCAGAAAAATTGGAGACTACTGCTGACCGATGTGATCCCGTCCGTATAGGTACCTTTTAAACCACTATAATTTCCCATTGTCCGTTTACCAGGCGACGTAAATAATCTTCAATCATTTCTCAGCTCTCTGACTGTGGGGTCGGACTCTCAGTTAACAACTTTATCACCTCCAGACAGTTGAATGGGTGTTGCAGACTGCGGCAGCGTTGAGACACTGCCAGTCAGAGAGGCTTTTTGCACACTCGCCATCCCTTATGTCCAGAGCTTGTGCCTGGGTTTCGAACTCGCGCGGGAAGTTTAAGCTGCTGATTTCTTCGAAGTGGTTACTGTCCATGTCAGACTACGGCGGCGTTATCAACTCATCTTTGGTACCACCAACGTCACCAACTTGGCAAATATAGCACTCATGTTTAATAGTCACGTGTATTTATAATAGTTCAAACACTTTCTGCTACATTTCGTTTCTTGATCTATATAATGTATATTTTATAATGACTTTACCTCAAGATGTTTTCTCCCTATTTGAAACAAAATACCTCACAAGGCTCAAAATTCGGAAGGCTGAAGATGGGCACACAAGGCTTCCCGAAACATGTTCCAAATAGAGAGAAAACATCTTGAGGTAAAGTCATTATAAAATATATATTTATAATAGTAAACATTGATTAATAAATCCGTAGCTTCGCAGCATCTGGCGTATGCATTATAGTCTTGTGGATGGGTAGTTATGTGGGTGTCGTTGTTTTGTTCGTTTGTAGGCCTACTATTATCTAATTGCATTTTGAACTCCTTTTTTGACCGCTACTTACTATTGTGGAATATTTTTATGAGGTCACAATGTGTTCACGTATTTTTCTTAAAATGTAAAAAGAGGTGGTTTTATATTTTTAATGCTCTGTAAAAATACGAACATTTTAAACGCATTATCTGCTCGATGTTATTATAGCTTAATGTAAGGTAAATTCTCTGTTATTAAATAATTCCTCACTGGCGGAAACCAACCACGAGTGTTTATAAGACAGAAACAAATTAACATTATGGATGCGGTTTACGTGGGACGTGCCGGGCGCGTACGGGTACCGACCGACTAATGGACAAAGTCAACGCCCACTTATGGCGTATTGATTTATGGTAATACAGAGCCACTGGCACGGGTCGACTACAGTAAACACTGGAAATAAATTTGATTAATTAAACTCACAACTGCAGTTGGAATATGAATTATATCTACTGTACAACACAAACGTGAATGTGTATTCTGAAGACTAAAACGATGATTGTTACGTAGACTGCCGCCTTTGCGTACTTTGATGGAAATAAATCGGCACCAAACAGTAGAGGAACCGTGAGTTTTATTAAACCAGTTTATCAAAAAAAAAAAAAAAAATTCAATTCGGCAAGCTTCTTCTTCTCCTTCTCCCTTCCTCTATTTAGGAAACTACTGTTCATACCAACTTCACAATTCTATACTTTTCCTCTACCTCATTTTATTGTCTAATTAGTTATTTCTTCTACCTCATCCAGTATTAGTTATTGTCTAATTCCTTTTACACTTTCTGATCTACTATCTCGACCCTTTTTAACTAGTCTGTCCTTACCCGTCCTATTCACGTGGTAGTTCCAGAGTTGTCGCCTTTTTCTTGTCCAGTCCGCTATGTCTGTTCGTTACTCCTCCTCGTCGTGTCTTGCCTGGTCGTCTTATCCTCATTTCAGTGAGTTCTGTTGGTCTTGCTTTTACTTCGAAAGTCAATATTCTCCACCGTGCTATTATACTCGTACAGTATCTTTTTAATTTCTTAACTCCGAAAAGAACTCCGATCTTAAAACCTTTAGGAAATTTAAAGAGTAGGCCTATGTGGTGTACGGGCCCAGAGTGCTTAGTTTTGTATTCAAACGGGGCGTTGTTGGACATTAGCGTTTTTCGAAGAGTGAACTTATATGAGTATGGTTATACTTCCCGGTTCTGTTCAGCAAACTTTCACGGTAAGTATCGGTTTTTTACGTATTTTTTCTATAGTTGTGTTTAACTTGTTAATAGTTTGTTATGGTTTTACGGCTTATTGGTTTTACGGTTCACGCTTGTTAGTGAACGAATCTAGGAAAGACTTAAGTTTGTATTTAGTTTAACTTCCATCTGAAGACGACCACAGATTGTTTAGTGGTCGAAACGTTATGTGATAAATTCTAACAATGGAAGTTTTCCGACCTAACCCTTATGATAATCTAAAAATAACTGTTACAACTTTGCATGGATTGTAATAGCGTACAATAACGTAGTAAATTACTGAACGCCAGAAAAAACAATACTCTCGAATTGTATTAACACTTTTATGAAATAAACGCGTTCGTATTGCGATAGTTCTAGTTACAGTTATAGAATTACAGTTGGCCAATCCGTACTGCACAATAATAATAGGCCTACAATTTGCCAGACAAAATAATTACAACAGTCCGCACGCATAAACTATTAAATACCTCACACACCCCACATTAATTTAACCTTTTTATTAAAACACCTATGAAACATTAAATTACTCGAACTCGATTCGCTAGTATATTTCGCTGAAAAATCAAAACTCAAGATGCCACGACAAGTACTAATAAATTTCCTTATTTCACTTAACACAACTAATAACAGTTTTGCATCATTTAGGATTTCTAGAACCTTTTTGAGTTTTTCTTAAAATTTCATTACAATTGTGCGTGTTTCTTCGGTATAAGATGCTCTGATATATTTTAACATCAAAATTAAATCCATATCCCCGGGAATCTCATTTTGGAAGTATGCGTTTACTTACTTATTACGACCATACTTCAACGATTGAATTGCTTTAATGAAAAGTTAAAGTCAATTAACTTCCATACCATTACTTCGTCTTATGGGACAAACTGGTGTAAATTAAAATGCCCTGTTAATATCGTTTTTTAACCACATTAGCTTACTAGCTCGAAATACGGAACATGCAATAATGAAACAAAAGGCTCGGAGGAAAATGCTCTTAAACAAAAAATTGTTCTCCACTCTCCATTCTTCGAATCCCAATATTGAAAAGAATTGTTCCCGAATTCAAAAATCGAAAATTGCTCAGTGTAGCATCTAAATGGGTATGTCATAAAATATAGTGATAAATTTATTCAGTGGAACTTGTGTGTCAGTTCTCTCCACCACCATGAACACACTTTACAATGTTCTCATGCCTATGACATGTGAATCATGCATGGCGTGTCGTCTTTCTGTCTTCGGTGGTGTATACAAGGTCGGCAGTGACGTACTACAGAACCTTCTAGTGTTTTATAAGCGCCTTTAGCTAATCGGTTATTCTCGATGCCTCATCCAGAAAGCGGTAGATTCATCTCGCAACCTCGGCGAGGTTTAAATACACGATTCAGTCAGCTAGCCAGTCAGTCAGTTTTCGAGACTACGATTCAGTGTGAGTTTAATGTAAAATGGTAATTGTGGATTATTATTTGCGGATATCTGTAATTCATGAGTTATATTATTTAATGCAACAATGCTAAATATATACTATTTATTGCGTGTCACATTAACGTGTGTAGGATGATCGTAAGCTTTAAGATTCGTTATATCGAGTGTCTTTCTTTATTTAACAGTTCCCTGGTGTCCAGTTATTCGTTTTCGGTGTTCAAACACGACGATCCCTGAGATCCATGTGTATAATCATATGATAGACATAAACGACTTGGTTACGGCTGTGATACCTCCTTTCTCACTTAACCTTCAGAGGATGGTTTAGTTTCCTTTCGCAAACAAAACAGACTACAAAACAAATTAATGCAATGCAATGTGGGGGGGGGGGGTATTTTAAGAATGAGGAGACAGAACCAATTCCATTAAATATGGTTTAACACTTCAATCAATGTAAACTGGATGTTGCTTGGATTACAATACTGATAACTGAAAGTAATTTACCATTATGTGAACTGTTGGGTTTTGCTGCGAACCGAAGGAATCCAATAAAGACTTCAGCCCCAAAGATCACCAAATGATCTAGTAAATTGTGTGTAACGCAACTTTGTAGAGGAATTTTTTTTATTGCGTAGAAGGAACAGTAGCAGGTGTCAGCTGTCAGAAATGATATACGTTGGAGTCGACCAGCCGCCGTTCGGACAACGACACGTGCGACACATTAGCGACGAAGTATGTACAGCTAGAGAAGACAATGCCTCGGTGATAGCAGATGTTCGGCGTAAGAGTATTGCGTGGGAACGAGCTGCAGTAACAGAAAAACAAAGGAATACGTCTTACCGACCCAATTACCAAGAATACGAATACGATGACGACGCGAGTACTGTCAAGCCACGTGTGGGAGCTTAGCGACGACACACAGATGTACAGAGTTCACTGTGGCAAAACTCATACGGATGTTACATGAACAAAGGACCATGCATGATGAAGCAGCGGGGAACTTGTTTACCAGCTAGAGTACGGGCTGAGCAGGAGAGCTGCAGAGCAGATGTGCCTTACCGAGAAAGCGACCTCTGTCAGCGTGTGAACGAAACGAAGGA
Organism: Magicicada septendecula; assembly: GCA_034769895.1. Taxonomy (NCBI): domain Eukaryota; kingdom Metazoa; phylum Arthropoda; class Insecta; order Hemiptera; family Cicadidae; genus Magicicada; species Magicicada septendecula. The sequence continues at coordinate 333,837,621 of CM068370.1, forward strand.
AGTAAGGGGACAATACTGTAATTGGTCACACCTAAACTAAAGGACACACGGGTAATTGGACAGCAATTAGTAGGAACGAGATGAATGGAAATACAAGAACAATTGGATGATGGACAAGCGTGAAATTCGGTCTTTCGTCTTACAGCAAGGGAGGAGCGAAACAGGAAGATATAAGAGAAGGGATCTAGATGAGCGTACCACGAACTAGAGTTTGGTAAAGGCGGTTCTTTAGAAGACGTTACCAAGGAGACAAGGGTCCAGAGCGAATAAGGACGAAGCCAGGAGTCTAGCTAGAGACTCAGGGAGGAGTTTTCGTGGAAAATGAAGACGAAAACCAATAAGAACGTAGATGTTGGGAAGGAGTGAATTGGATGCAGGAAAGTGTAAGGACTCAAGGTATAAAATACGTGTTGACGACGAGAAAAGGGGCTTATATACGTTTTTGTCTTAGCATAACTTTGTCTTATACATTTTATCTAAGTATTATATTCGTCGGGAGTCTGTTTATTTCGCCAGTACAAAGTCGGAAGTCTTATTCTAAGTCTTAGTAACAATAAGAGTCTTAGTTATGGAGTGTTCTCAATAGTAATTTTGGGTTAATCTTAATCAGACTTTGTATTATCTCAATATACTGACGAGTCGTAAAGTGCGGAGTAAAATGTTGATGGTGAATCGCAAGATCATATTGTACGTAACGAAGTAGAACTTAAAAAGAGACTTAGTTCAAATTAAAAGTTTGTATAATAACGAGTTGTGTAAAGACGCTCAAAAACTCTGACGGTATGAATAAAGTAGAGACATTGTGCGTAATCGTGAAAGACTATTTAGAAATATGAACTAAATATCGCGATTGTGTGATGAACTAATGTACTATTTACGTCGGTAAACCATGTCAGATATCGTAATGAAAAGGTTCATAAGCGAAATAACTGTGTCGACTAAATAAATTACAAACAATCAGTACTTGTTAACAAAGTGGTAAAGTTACAATCACACGCGAATAAGTCGTGAAATGAATAATTCAAAGCTAAATGATCGCACTAACTTATGTTACATATATAACTTCTAAACAAGTGCGAACTAAAAGAATGTTGACGCCGGAGTGCAAAATCTCAGCGATAGTGAATAGTGTATCTTTCAGAAGGCGATGAGAGTGTCCACCAAGTCATCAGTCATCCTGAGGAGCGAGGGAGAGAGGAAATCATCGTAGACACACGCCGTAGTTTGTGGATACTTACAAAAAGTAAAACATTTATGTATCACTTATGTTTAGTAGCCACTGTCCTGTTCCTCACAAAGAACTCACCTCTGATCTAGTTAGAAATCATATTTAAATTCATTTAGAGTAAAGCTGAATGATATATTGCGAAAGCCAAAATTGAAATATGAATCCATTAATGAGAGAAATTTTCTAATGTGTAAAGAAGTCATGATTTAACTACTTATAATTACGTTATCATAACGAGATGAATCCTCATAGAAGTAATGAACGAATTAGTAATGTAATGTATCATATATTATTGCGAAATAATGTTATATTTAAATTCAGAAATTGATGACCATTGCAGAAGGTCTGAATAAATTATTGTTCGTAATGCAGAATTTGGTGTACAAGTCGAATCATTTATAATCACCCTAGTTAATACCAATTATCTTACGTAATTACACGTGTATACAAATGACACCCAACGAGTGGAATAAATTAGTGATAACGTAGTAACACTCATAGTAAAGTCAAAGTTATCTGACTGTTAATTAATGGTACTCATCACACTTATTACACGTATACATTTAATTCAATGTGATATAGACATTAACAGACATATCTACATATGACGCCCATAGAGTGGGTCTAATTAATCAATCTATTCGCAATAAAACAAATTAAAAACATATTTGCATGAGATTGCATCATTATCAAATTTGCATTGATATATATTAACTATCCATAGTTATCTATGGCTTCCCAACGAAGGGCTCGAGCAGCATAAAAGGTAATTACAATTTATTACTTTTATTACATTTATTATTTATTAACATATGCATTCATATGCACATTTGTATGTGTGAAATGTTGGACGAGTAACTGCTGGTGAACAGTACTTTTTTATGAAAATTAAGCCATTTATTTAAAATCGTTAATTTCTTATCTTCACTTCTAGTTTCATGTTGTAATTATAAATTTGATCGTAATGATTGGATGTAAACATTTCTTTGAAGGAGTCGTCTTTTCATTAGAGTACAATTTTTTTCACCACGGGAAAACAATTTGTCCTATTACTGTTTTATCTTTATTGTAATTTCTTATAACAGTACATTACATTATTCTACGATATAAATCTAGCAACTATAATTTTTTATTCGCATACAGTTTTCACTGGTCGAAACCTCCACTAGCGCCGCGTAGTATCAGCTTCTCCCATTGCATTAACAGAGTGCTCTCAGTTTCTTTTCTATTCGTTATGGTTTGACACTAAAACTGTACTCCGCTCACTGGCTCTAGCAGCCGGTCAAAGCTGAGTATGAAATATGAACTGCGTGGTTGTCTCATCCTACCGCCGAAACTATTTTATAACGCACTGCTCCGAGCAACTCTACTGATCCTCTTGTTTAATAATTTCAAGGTTCACACCTATTTATGTTGTCGGGTTCCAACATAAACAATATCTTAACTGGGCTTTAATTTAGTACTTCTTCGTTATACGGTATGAATTACATTTAAGTAAACTTCAAAAAGCGTTGTAATAGATTAAGGCAAACCATAGCCGTTTGTGAATTTTAATACGAACTGTCCGCACTACAGAACTCTTAACCAGCGTTACAATACTTACCTAACCTGATGTAGCCACCTTGGAAGAACAAAGCTATCAACATCCAAAATACTGAAACACTGTTGATCACTTACAAAACTAGCAAAACATTTTTTGACGACTACTTTAATCGAAAACGCACTGTCAAATATTTCTACATTGCCTACCTACAATAATAATTTCGCTAACTCTCAGACACTGGCAAATGCCCTTAACTCTGTGTTTCCTGGGATATTCATAAGTGATATGGATTTCACTTCTGCTAACTGCGCACGTAGAGCCAATTGCCGCCACCTTTAAAGACATTAGTTCACAACAAAGACGTTACTGGAATTCTTGTAATCCCTCTGATGGTCTACGGGTATTTGTACTGACAAGAGTATACAGTAACGAAAACAGATATGAACATCCGATAACAACAGACAGGATTGTGCTGTTCTCAGTATGGAGTGTATAACTCTCGTTGATACACCCACTCCCGAATAAAAAGGTAAAACTAAGCTAAAGAGAGTGAAGAAGTAATGTAAACTAACATACGATTCACTTAAACTTTACGCACAAAAACAATGTACCAAAAGAAAATACAATGCGCCAGTATCATTAATTGGACAATGATATTAATGTGTCCTGGACGAAATTCTTTAACTTTTCTTTAAAGGACTCTATAAATATTCATAGGAAAATTTATAACGAATACACAATAATTTTAAACTTTTCTGTTTCTCTAACAGTGGCATAGAGAAAGCGGGCGAGTCTCTGGATTGTAGACAGAGAGGAGGGGACAAACAGCGACAAGCAGATAGATAGAGAAACAGAGACAGAGGGCAGAGAGACAAACAGACAAACGGGGAAAGAGAGATAGATAGGGATAGAGACAAAGAGAGAAATGAAGATAATTACAAAGAGGAGCCCTTTAATCAGCTGCACCTTTGAACGGACATTTCTGTACAAAGTCTGTATATGAAACGAAGTCCAGTGTTGGAGATTTAAAACGGTATAATACAGAATGGGTAATGCCAGGCACATCACATCCCTTGTGTAGTGCACAGAACTATTTGCCTTACACTAATTACTTCTGTTTAACTTGGGGACAATGTACGTCGCCCTAACGTTTACAGTAATTAAAAATACGCCTTACTAGGCGCATACAATAGTTAAACATTAATTACTAACTTTGCGGAGTCTGTGAGACTGCTAGTCGCGATATGTCTGTCAAACTGCGTGACGGATTCACGTATAGAAGTTTCAGATGTGATCTAAGCGAGGCATGAACGCGTAAGTAATACGAGGCGTAACAAGAAACTATTCCGGCACGCAGCCAACTCAATCTCACGGCACAGCACAGCGCACAAATATCATTACATCCCCGGCTTCTGGTATTAACAGCACGCGTTATATACAACATAATAATGAATTACGAACGAAAGTAATGCGGACAGACTGAAATCAGATGTGCGTGAATATGTCAACGATGTTATTCTTCTTTCTGTTCTATTACGTTCATTTTTTCAAGTGTGAATTCCGATATAATTTATGCGGTAAACCTATTTAATTTATTTATATATAATCCAAAGTATTAATCATCAACAAATTCTCATATTCAACTTTACGGATGTCAGTATAGGTGCATCAATAAAATGACTGCATTGAACTCAAACTAAAGTCTATGATGAGTTGTATACAGTGGTCGGGTAAAAATTCCCGAGCTTGAATAAAAAACAACCACTTTTTGGTCAAATTTGCATCTGTTTGTCAACATAATCTACACTTAACTGGATAATTTTTTTGTAACAATGTTTTAGAGCGGTTAAGGCAAACTAAACCCAATTTGTCGTGATCCTCAAAATACCTATTTAGAGCATCGCTGACTTGATTTTCGTCACAAATCATTTTGGTCTGACCCATTTTTTATAAGCTAGAAGAGCGACAGAAGCGTTCCTGGCTAAATCTGGCAAGTATGATGGACAAGGAAGCAAATAGATCCTTTACTTCTTTGATTTTAGCCAGCGCAACAACTGGTGTGCCAGCGTTTGCATTCTATTGGTAAAACATCACTTTTTTCTTAAGTAGAGCCTTATTTAGTTGATTTCATAGTTTAAAAGTTGTAATAAGTTCACATAATACTTGTCACTATTTGGTCTCAAGGTAATCACAAACCCTGATAGATTCTTATGGTTTACAAACCACATCCCAAGTTTACCAACTTTGATCCTGAAATTCCTGGAAATTAACAAATCATTTTGTTGCTGCTTTAAAATTAGATCAGAGACTCGAGGCTGCTAAAATCATAAGTGTTTAATTTAAGTAATGATTGATGGTGATGGGGTGGCGACGGCAATAATGAGGGCTTCTATTATATATATAGGCCTATATATATATTTTTTTTTGTGACATCTACATTATGTTGTGAACCTTTCGCGCCATGAGCAACATTTCTAACAGTGAAAACTAGGCGCCACGTAAGAGAACATTTTTTTACACGTATGCAATAGACATAAAGTAAAGTACATGTAAGCAAACATTAAATGATCTCATGGATGTATCTACTGCTTTTAAGTTACTACTGCCTTTTGTTTAGAACATTAAAATTTTTACTTGTAATACTTTCAATATATTTTTCAGCCTGTGTATGGCTTTACAAAGTTCGTGACAATATTATAACAATGTTATGAATAAGCCATTTGCCTGTCTGCAGTTGACAGGTCTCGCCTTCGTATGTACTCACGACTATAATAGGCCTTCAGCTACTAAATAACGTTTTAGAATGTTAAACAAAATCCTCACTTTACACACATGCGGATTCTATGTACTAGTATAGAAAAACAAAAGTTCCTATTCACATAGGTCTGAAAAAGTCTCGTTATAGTGTATGCCTGGCTGCCATTTTTGTTTTTTACGGAAAACTTTATCTCAAGAAGGGACTGAGATATATTAATAAAATGTGGTACACATGTTTATATCAACATTCATTAATAAATAGCATGTCACGGTTATTTTGTGGCATCAAATTTCAAAATGGCTGCTACTTTAATTTTTTGATCCCTAATAACTGTAAAGTTTATTTTTATCAAACAATGGTTTATTAAGTAAAATCTTCAACATCAGATTCTGAACACAACGCCATCTTGTTTCTCAAATTCGGTAATAAAAAGCAATTATGGCAGACTTCGATTCATCCAGTACAAAACATTTATTTAAAGTTATTATTATTATTATTATTATTATTTTTCAAATGATCTCAGTAACAGTAATTTATAACAAAGTAAAGGATCCAATTTAAAGAAATTAATTACTTTTAACCGATTTCACTATAACTACTTGCACATCATAATTTGAATCACAAGTATAAAAATTATTTAGAATTAACAGAAAACGATAATTTCATGTTTCGATTTGTAAATCGTCTGTTTGCTTTAGCGAGTTCAATTATAATACGAGTAGTTAACTAAAAAATATCGTCAGTTTACTATTCTTAAAGACAATTTTTAAATTCATTTGCTTTTGTTGCTTTACTCATAGTCGGGTAATACATTATCATGTAATTGTCGAGAAAGATAAATTACAGTTTTGCTGACATGTCCAATATGCGTCTCACGTATAGACTTTCAAACTGCAGTCGGAACTGCAAACGACTTTACGCAGAACGCTTTCTCAAACGAAACTTGCCGAGTGAAAAAATGTTTGTTATTTGCCGCCAAAACTGAATGGCCTGAATTTTTTCAAAATATTTTACTCAACTGCATTGAAAAGGTTCCACTAGTCACAAGAAATCAAATGGTTTTTATGCATAATTTTGGTCGACCCCGTTTTAGTCATCATGTACACATTATGGTGGACTGGCTGTGGTGAAACATAGAGTGGGCTGATACGAAATCTGATCTAAATCCACTAGATTTTTATTATGGAGGTACCTTAAAACCACTACAGTTTAAAATATTGACGATTTACAGCAAATAATTATTGGAGGTTCCCAGCAAATTTGAAATACACCAGGAGTTTTCGAGCGATTGGGGAGATCCTTGCGTTGCAGACTACAGATCTATGTTGAAAACGATGGAAGACACTTTGAACATTTATTATGAATTCTTACTGTGAAACCCTTTTTTTGTATGCCATCGTTGATAATTAGAGTTAAGCACATTCTATTTGTTCTAATACGGCTGTTTTCCGCGGTAACTTGGTTATTTGATACTGGATGTGAATAAACAAGATGCCGTTGTCTTCATAACACACTATTCAGAAATCTACATGATAAATAGTACTTTGATAAAACTAAAATTTACTGAAATATTAGTGATCAAAAAATTAAAGTGGCTGCCATTTTTAAATTACAGATTATAAAGTACAGTGATTTTGTTTACTTATTAAAGGATATTAATGTAATCACATGTACCAAATTTTATTAATATGTCTCAAACTCATCTTGAAATATAAATTTTTTGTTTTAAAACACAAAATGGTGGCCAGACGGAAAACGGAGACGTTTTCGGACTTACGTTTATAGGAACTTTTTTCTTATATTGATACATACAATCCGCATCTAGTAGTAGCCTACAGTTTTAATATAGGCCTCCATTAGAACTGCGTAAAAAGTAAGGGTTTGAAAAATGTATTATAAATCCAATATAAGTTTTCCAACAAGTAATAAGATTCAAGAAAAAAAATTGTTTTTTGTGTTGTCGCGGGCGACTTAACGTGCTACAAACTGGCACGTTTACACGGACTGGCCACCTCTGGTGACATTTTGAATCAAATATTATGCAGATAAGAGAAGCCAGGAAGATTTCGGCAGACAGCGTGAATTCATAAGTTTTGTTTCTGTTATGGCCCCCACGCCCTCACTCGGCCACGCACGCGAAACGGATCTCGCATAAAAACATGCGAACGAGTGAACGAAACAGGAAATTCTCTAATCTGGAGTTGAATACGGAAGAAGACAAAAAAAGTTTTGTGTAAGCGGAATAATAATATTTAACGGGAGACGATGCAGAAGCGTGTCAGTACATAACATTATTTGTCGCATAGATTGCGGGATTGCATGCATGCCGTTATATGCATGTTTTATTAAATGGTTGGCCAGTTAAATGTGGATTTATATCTACCGTTCATGTCCGATTTAAAACTCTTTGTTCCATGCATTATTCCATAGTAATTTGCTAAATAACTACAATGGATTGTAAAAGTCGGTTACAATTTTAATTTTTTTATAAATGTTAAATTATAAGTACACGAGTAAGCCTACCTACGTTAATGGATTGCATTATTTCATCTTACGTTTTGTGTAGATCGAAATTCTTTATTGTGAAGTTACCCGTTAGCTCTGAGAAGATCCAAGTTAAGGGGAGTTCACACTAACAACTAAGCTAAATTAAGACTGGCTGTGATGCACTAGGTTTTATCAGTTTGGTTTCATACCCGCTGATAATCTAAATTAAACTATGACTCCTATTTTCCCTCCCAATTTGTCTGGTTTGATCTGGTCTACAGGTGTAACGGTTGTCTTTAGTCGTACGTCAAAAATTGAGCTAAAAACAACGGACTGCAGGACTCAGCCTGCCTACTCATATCTATCGCTGGCTTCAATAATACAACGGTCTTGTCTGGCATGCCTGGGTCAGATAAGTAACAAACACACACTTACTTCTGTGCGCGCGGGCACACACACACACACACACACACACACACACACACACACACACACACACACACACACACACACACACAACTCCCTCCCCACGTGACCGATGTGACGTTGGTGAAACGTGAGTTGCCAAATGCTTGAAGGGGGAGAAAAAAAAGAAGACGAAGAAGAAATACTTTTTAGTATGGTACAGGACAGGAGAAGAATGAAGTGTTGAGTAGCTCAGTTTTATGTAACTTCACTGTCCGCAATTGACACTAACCTGAGCTATCCACTACTATCAGATTTTACAAGCATCTACTTTATGTTTTTTTGTTCATATGAAGGTCGCGCAACCTGGTTGCAACCCGAGACCACTAGTGTCTACGTCCAACCCATAGCGCGTTGACGAAGCCGCAAATCTGGCATGGTGGGGAGCTTAGCTGATTATTGTACGAATTTTAACGAAGACGTCCAAACATTTTACCGCACTTATTATAGCCTAAAGTACTGAGTGAAAGTGCTGAGTACTGAATGAAAGCACTGTAGGCGCTTAAAGGTAAGATTTGTTTTATTTTATTAGCATAAAATAAGTGATATTCAAACGTAGGTAGACTTTCTAAATTTCTGTAGGTAAAAAACGGATCTTGAGTGTTTTACGGCAGCCAATACAATTCCGTATTTTTACTTCTTTAATATCAGGCGAAGCGATCCTTACAAAAATATGCACAATAAAATATATATTAGAAATGCCTACTGAGATTTATTTATTACAAACAGTGTTTATAAAAACATTATTGTGATCATCCAAAAAATCGATTTTGAAATTCCAGTAGAAATAATTGTTTTGATGTATTGATATTATAGTTTTGTTTTAGCATATGTACAGGTGTGTAGCAAACGCGCGCTCGCCTCTCTCCCTCTCGCCCCTCTCACTCTCTCTCTCTCACGCGCACGAGCGCACACGCACACATTCTTGCATACGTATAATAAATGTAATTTAGTAAGTGGCTTAGCAGTATAGTAAAAATTAGTGAATTAAACATAAAATGTAATATAAAAAAAAACATAAAAGCAATTAAAAGTAACAAAACAATTTAAAATTATAAGAATAATTTGTTCATAAAAACTTTAAAAGTTAGTTAAGTCAGATCAGAGGTAAAGTTTATATACATGCTGTGTGTGTGTGTGTGTGTGTGTGTGTGTGTGTCTGTGTGTGTGTGTAGGGGGTACACAATTTAATTTGATAAATGTACTTAGTAATCTAGTTAAAAAATATAGCGAATGAAATATATGAAATGAGTTAGGTTAAGTAAATAAAATTTTATAAGCACTGTTTATTTTATTTTACAACTGGTATTAATTTTTAAATCTGTCTGAGTACTTTCCATGTAAAAATGTAAATTTTACTTTTTCTATTTGTCTTTGATAAATGTAGCATAGCACATCAGGTAACAAAAAGTACCCTCTCACATCAACAATAAATTAATTATCTTATTTATCTAAGTGTCTGCAAGTGAAATTGGTGCAAATGCCGCTGTTCACAACTGGCAGAACAGTGTACTGTGTGTGTGTGTGTGTGTGTGCGCTCGCGCTCGCTCGCTCGCGCACATGACATTTAAGCAAGAAACGGGATATGTGTCAGTTGCATTTGAGAAAGATTTTGCCAGGCTCCTGGTACTACTTATTATAGTGTAATTATAGTGTACTATTTATGCATTGTACCAGTACCCTATTATACACATTTCACAATTACTCTTGTCAAACACTGTCACTATTCTAAGATCTTTCAAGCAAAGATACACGTGTCCATCCAAGTTGTGAATAACTCATTAACCAGTAAACAATTGACAAAATGTTCCGAGTAATTATGTTTTAAAATTAAATGAACAAGGACAAACTGATATTTTAATTCGGCTTGAGCTAGCCCTTAGTCACTTAAAAGTAAATTAAATGCCTGGCATCTAGAAACAGTATAACTGTTTGGATACATAAGCTAAGTCAGATAGTAAAAATCTGTTGCAAAGTTTCTGAGATTGCAAGCGGCTGCAAAGATTTGCTATTTGTCATCTAGTCTTCGGTTTCTAATAGTATTTTAGAAATTTTGTCTGGAATACTTGCAGTGTCTTTCTATTCTTTGTTTAGTTTTGGGTATACGATTTAACTTTTTATTTCTCCTCCGTTTATTGTTGTTCATTCTTCTTACGTGGCCAGGTCAGTTGCAATTCTATCTTTTTAACGATGATTTTGAGGTTTGGTTTCCATCGTTAATGGTTTAATTTCTTCTGTGCTCTTTTGGTAAATTCAAACGGCTTCAAACAAGCAGCCACTGCTTTTGAAGTAACCCCTATCCTTTTCGCCTTTATATTTCTGGCAGGATTTTAACAGTAATATAAGTAATACTACGTCGTTTTAGGCTTAAGGGAAAAAATAGAGTAATGTGAATAGTATTCAGCCTAGACTGGCCGCCTTTAATCGAACCAGTTGGTAAGCCCAGGATCCAACTTGGTTTTCGATGTAGTGAAAACCAATACATGCTGAGAAGAGTTCTTATGATACTCCGCACAGTTAGCAATAAAGTACCATGGAAGTTGTCCAAGGATAAATATTTCCTAAAGCATTAGACCGTTAGCTATGCGTTTGAAGAACACTCTACGTATAGTGCGCAGCAGCATTAATCGACGTACACTAATTAGTTTGCACCCGATATACAGCTTTCCCAGTAACTACAAATACGATTTACTAGGAGCATACAACAGCCGATCATTAACTACAAACGTTTTGGCGTCTGTGAAGCGATTTGTCGCAATATCGTCTGTGAACTGCGTGCCGCAACTATACAAGTTTCAGATGTAATCTAAGCAAGGAGGCATGAAGCACGCTACTACACAGCTGAGAGTCAAGAACGCGTGTGTAATCAGAGGAGTAACATGAAAGTATTCCGGCACGCAGCCTACTCAGGGAACATCATTACGCTCCCGGCTCCTGGTATTAGCAGCACGCGTTCATGCATAAATACAACGTAACAATGAATTACAAACTAATGTAATACGGACAGGCTGTGTGCGTATGTTGATGAAATAGTATTCCTTCTACTGGTGTATAACGTTCAGTACATTCTAAGATAATGTCCAAACATACAACAAAAGTCATTTAAATTGCACTATGTTTAAATTTAAATATCGAAGTTCTTAGAGCACGAAGTAATTTGTCTTCTCGAATTAGATTTAGAGTTCTTAGCGTTTTGGTACATGCCAAAAAATCATTGTTGTTCAGTGATCCATCAACGAAAAGTCAAAATAAATCGTAGTCATTTAGCATGAAATCTTAATATAACATTATCTAACCTTAATAATAAAATCTAACGCGTAATAAATCGTAGCCTATTAGTCATATTTGTTTACACCACCAATTAAAACAACTACAAAAAAACGAAAAATAACATCACGATACAATTTTATATACCTATCACTACAACACAATCGTTACATCTACGTTATAAATCTTTATCTCCAATATTCTTTATATATTTATATCTTTTCACTTCTCAATATCTTTTTGACACTTTTCACTCCTTCTCACTCTTGTCTTGCACCTCTCTCTTTATATAATTTTACTCCACGTTCCTCATCTTAATACCTTGTACCCAGTTTCTCCTTGACTTTTCTCTTTCATTTATTCTTTGTGTGTAGTTTCGTATACCCCCTTCGTGGTATTTTCTTCTGCCTCCTGCCAACTATACAACACATACCCGAACTATCTTGCTTCTGCTACTTAGTCTTTCTTAGTTTCTATACTAAGCGGTTGTCTTATTATCTCTTTTTCTCATTAGTCTCTTCTTGTCTTTCCCTGTAATTTTCTCAAAACTCTTGTCAACTTTGCAGAAATTTTTGAAAGCGCAAATACAGTATAAAAACAACACATGGACCGGCAAGTACTAGCATTTGTCAAACACAAGTCTTAAACAATTTTTAAGTTGAATAGGGTAAACAAATCTCAAATATCTTTTAAGTTACAGTTTTCAAACACTTATCGATACACTTTAGTTCCACTATAAGTATTCAATTTTCACGTGAATAAAAAATTGTTCACTAGTGATTTGAAAATGGATTAACAACACAAAAATGCCTTGTGAGGATAGAATATTTATGATGGAATAGTTACTATAAGTTTTTAATAAGTATCACGAGTGACATGTAACAATAAATATGAGTATATATAATGACTTTATTAACTTAGAAGTTCGATAAAAATTCACGAACATCATGACGAAAGTTTCTTGGTATTTCTCAAAACACAGTCTTAGCAATTATTTACTGTTCGTTCTTTATCTACTCCAATTAGTGTATACATGCTATAAGCATTTATGCAAGGAAGTACAGAGATAGCAACATACGGTACAGGAATAACTAACCCTAAACCAGTAAATCCTTAACCAGTCGCTGGAAGAAAGAAGACTAAAGAGACCGTGGCGATCGTTGTCATCTCAAGTAAAAGCTGCTATGCATAACCTTTACTTCTTTATTACTCTGTGATAATGAGTTGACTGTAAAACGCAATAAATAAGTAATAATATTCTCACGTAGGCTTTGGCTAAAAAATCTCTTGTATGACAAGGTTTCACTCATATTACAATATCCTACATATGTGACGAGGAGATCACATAGACCTGAGAATGCTCATTGTGATATGAGTGAAACGTTGTCATACACGACATTTTTGACGCGGTCCATACCGGAAGCAGACATCAAAAACATAACAAATAAGGAACAAGCTTAAATCAATTGCGACTTTTCATCCACAAAAAATGACAACGAATGAACAAAAACGTTAATCGTTTCGTTGACGCAGTTAAAATCGTTAGGTTTCAATATAAATATAAATAACTGTCATGATTACTAAAAATTCTACTAAAAAAACTACTATTAAACTCCACGTCGTTAACGTTGTAAATTACCATAAAAAATTAACATTTCGAACAGAACGCAAAGTAATATACGTATTATGCATACAGAAGGAACCAGAAAAGTGTTCCAAAAGAGAACTGACATAAAACAGTCCTAAACTGCAAAAAGAAAGCCTGAATACACATCGTAAAAAAAAACGATAAAAAAAGTAAGCAGCAGCAAAATGTAACGCACGCATACGCTTACATATACAGAGATCTCGTATAAAAACGTGTGAGAGAGACCGGAACAGGAAATTCACAAATCCAGAAGTGAATAAGGGGGAAGAAAAGAATTATGAATGTGTGGTGGGAAGATGTGAGGGGCGCTGCAGAAACGGGTCAGTAGAGTACACAGTATTTGTACTATCGATTGCGAAGCTACATGCATGCCACCGCCATAAGCATGTTTTATTAAACTTTGGCCAGTTAAATGTGGATTTATGTCTGACATTCATGTCCAGTTTAAAATCTCGTTGCCGTGTATACATTATTCAACAACAATTTGCTAAATTACTACAAGTAACCTGCAAAAATCGCTTTTAGATTTCTTCAGTGTACTACTAAACGCCTTTTAAACAAATTAATTATTTCTGGTGAACTAACACTTTTTATAATATCTATATTCAAGAAACGTTGATCAAAAAGAATCTGTAAAATATAGAGGAATAACTTGCTTAGTACGAATTGAACATAAGTACAGTTACTATAACATCTTAACTTGTGTTATAACATAGGGAACCCGCATTAATTGGTTCTGCCAATTATACAGGCTGCCTTCGTTGTGACGAGCTGAAAATTAATCACAACACCTAAACAATTAATATAAAAGGATACTGGGAAGGTGGGAAGGGGAGACTGTTGATTTATGCACTCAGTTTAGTCGGTACCAAAGATGACATCTCTTTATTACATAATGAGATTAATTGCTCTATTTAAAGTTCTCAACATACATGGTTCAACAGCTTACAGTTTACAAGATGATTATATATTTTATTCTTTCACAAGGGCCCTCAAAATAAGATGTACATCAATTTAATTTAATTCCACGGATCCGGGATTGAATATAGTATGTTAATAATGGTCACCTCGCCATATACAATCTTGAAAATTGTGCCATTTGAAGAATGGACTTTATTAATCTTTTTAAAACAATAAAGCTTTCAGTTTAAACTTTTACTCTATTACTACAAACAGTTTTGTTAGATTACATGCTACATGTTACATATACTGTCTGTCTTTTAAAGTCTTAAAGGTGTGAGTTCAATTGTCTTTTGTTGGTTATAATTTTAGTATCTCATAAACATGGAAGACAAGCCTCCATGTCACCTGTGGTTTCTGTAGTTGATGCAGATTTGGCTCTTCGGTCCTCGGTGTGTTTCCTGAAGGTCTGTCGTTACCTTAGCATCCGGTAAAGGTGAAGTTCCTGACGTATGCTAAATCATTCTGGGTGTGGTACTCTCTTCTTAGATGACTGTAGTAATTCTAGTTGTTAGAATAAATAAAGCGAAAGTTTGTTTCACTGGTATTCACTTCACATGATTATTTATTAGTTGAATTTCACCTCATTGTTCTAGTACTGTATTAATTACATAGTTTCTTATTTAAGAATTGATAGAGATGTCATCGGCGCACGATTTAGTTATTTAAATATTCTTTACCGAACGTTCACATATTTGTATCCGCGTCGCGAACCAACGCTGTGCGCAGCTTACGGCGTGAGCGCTCCATTGCAAGTGCGTAAAAATAGTTAAGGGGTCAGAGTAGTAATCTCGCGACATTTACTATTCAGTATAAAAGTAGTTCCATGTTCCTTCTTTATTTAAAGGATTAAAGTATGACTATTTAATTAAGCAGAGATATTCTTAGTTACAGACGTTATTAAAGTACATTACAGTGGTCTCGTTTAATTATTTAAATAATGTCAAATTTACAAGTATATTTAGTTTGTTTAGGGGTCGGAAATCAAGTTAATTCTGGTTAGTGCATGTCTATGCAGGGTTAATTAACAAGGTTTACCCTTTCTGTACAATCGTATTCCTTTTTATTTTATTATTATAACTCTTTATTAAATATTATTATTATTTAATGATAGCAATGAGATTTAGTTTAAATGTGCGATTTTATTAAAAATTTAAAATTTCTCAGCCTACACATTACCTATTTATTAATTACCATATTTTTATTAATGAAATCGTCACATACTCCGCCGCTTAAAGAACAGACTCCGGCTAATTTGGTCAGTAATGTACCGGGAGTATGCTTGGGGATTACCGTGTGAAATTTCTCTCACCCGTTTTTCTCTGTATGTAATTACGAGCTGCATAAGTCACTCTCGACTTGCTTATTCTTACTATCTATATATATACATAATACCTTACAGACTAATTCTAATACTACATAAAATTCACACATTATAAAACATATTGTAAACATTCTAAATTTTTCTTAACTCTACTACTTATGACTACTACCGGATTTTTCGTTAGTTGTGAGTTATTCTTGTTATAGAATTACTCCTTAAGTAATTTGTTACTTAATTATTCCTCATATTTGATGTCAGCTGACTTCTACTCTACTCTGATGTTCACTTTGCTCTACTTTCGATGAATAGGATTCAAGGTTGATCAGGCCTCGTACCTATTTATACGATTAGGTAGCCAAATGTTACTCAAGTACTCTTTTGCAGTTGAGTACACAACATATACCTTTTTTTTTTTTACATTTATTTAGCTTGCACTCTACCATTTCCTTCTTTGTGATAACGTTTTATCTGCGAAATATGAGTTCTTCGTACATATTTTTGAGTAGAGGGTTCGTACAGGG
This sequence comes from Magicicada septendecula, assembly GCA_034769895.1. Taxonomy (NCBI): domain Eukaryota; kingdom Metazoa; phylum Arthropoda; class Insecta; order Hemiptera; family Cicadidae; genus Magicicada; species Magicicada septendecula. Next base: position 333,853,822 of record CM068370.1, read on the forward strand.
CTACAGTTACTGGAGTTAAGTATTTGTGAATTTGATAAGGACCGCACCATCGGTATGATAGCTTGGAAGTGCAATCTTATCGATTGCACTACTCGTAGGGTGTGTTTTGTACGTAACTAAGTCACCGATTTGGTACTTTACTTCATTATTATTATTATTTCGCTCGTGATATTTCCTTGATTTCGCTAAGTTTGTTCATAAATTAGCGCGCGCTTCATTCCAGATTTTCTTAATATTTTTATCCCTAATTTCAAGGGGTAACAACTCATGTATTTTCCACTTAGTGGATAATGGGTGGTTAGGTTTATATTTGAACAATAATTCGAATGGGGTAGACTTATGTCCTTCATGATATGCTGAATTAAAGGCGAATTGTATCCAGGATAGGTTCTGGTCCCAAGACGTATGATCGTTTGCATGGTAGGCTATTAAAGCAGATTTTAGGTTTCGCAAATACCGTTCAGCTATATTTCCTTGCGGACGATACTCTGTAGTGGTAATGTGGTCTATTCCTAGTTTGAAACACATGTTCCTGAATTCCTTAGACTTAAACTGTGGTCCGTTATCCGACACTAGATGGACGGGAGTACCGAATTCTTTAAATAATCTATGCTGTAAAATACTTACTGTGGTAGAAGCTAATGCTCGCCGCATGGGGTACATCCAGACGAATTTGCTGAAAGAATCTACGCAAATTAGTAACATTGTATTTCCTGATTTAGAACGCGGGTAGGGTCCTGAAAAGTCTAAATAAATTTTGGAGAACGGGGTAGCAGGAATTTCTGAGATTAATTGACTTATTTGACTGTTTCTCGCTGGTTTACTGAGTGCACACAACTTACACCTTTTCACGAAATTAGCGATCTCACTGTTCATATTTTCCCAGTGATATTCTTTACGAATTCGATGTATGGTTTTATTTATTCCCATATGTGCTCCAATTGTGGAAGAGTGATAGTATTCCATCAGCATAGGTTTAATAATATCAGGGGCGATTATTCGTAGATATTTTCCGTTCGCTATTCTACAACATAACACTCTCTTACTTAATATGTATTTTTCTGACTTATTTCCTTTATCGAGTTGTTCAATAATTGGTCTCAAACGTGGGTCTTGTTGTTGATACTGGGCTAAGTCCGTAAATGCAAGAGGAAATTCAGTAATTAAAGTATTGATAATCGGCGTTTCTCTACTCTCCTTGTTTTCGTATGTTTTACTACTCGGCTGGAACATACGTGACAACTACGTTTTGGGTGCCTCTAATATGTAGTACTTTGAATTTAAAACAATTTAATCTTAATACCCATCTTCCGATACGACCTAACTGTTTTGGGTGATTTAGTAGCCAAGATAATGCTTGATTATCTGTTTCTAACAAAAACTCTTTATGTTCTAAAAAGGGTTTGAACTTCTCAAAAGCGAAAACGATAGCTAAACATTCTAATTCGTATGCGGAGTATTTCTTTTCTTGGTCTGTCAGGGTGCGTGAAGCGTAACTAATAGGTAATCTAGAGTTATCTACTTCCTGATATATTACTGCACCTAGGGCTACCCTTGAACTGTCTGTCTGCACTACAAACGGTTTTGTAAAATCGGCTAATTGTAGTACGGGGGGTGATATGATGCTTTCTTTTAATTTCTCGAAGGCGGTTTGGTGTTGCTCATTCCACTCAAATTTAACTCCCTTCTTCCTTAAGGTATTTAGCGGTGCTGCGATTTCGGCTAGATGTGGGATATACTTGTGGAAATAATTTATCATTCCTAAAAATCGGGCTATTCCTTTCGCATCCCGCGGTGGTAAAAATTCTCTGATAGCACGGGTTCGCTCGGGGTCTATGCTTACCTTTCCGTTGGCTTTTACGATGTGACCTAAAAATTAAAATTGTGTGACAGCAAAATTTACTTTACTGGGGTTTACGGTTAATCCAGCTTTCTCCAATCGGGATAGTACTTCACGTAGATGTTTAAGATGTTGCTCAATTGACTCACTGTAGATAACGATGTCATCTAAGTAGTGGTACACATATTTAAATTTTATATCATGAAATAATTTTTCTAATAATCTGCTACATACAGAACTACCTTGGGAAATACCAAAGGGTACCCTCGTAAATTGGTACAGGTTGAAAGGGACGGCAAATGCGGTTAGACGTTTTGATTCTTCCGAAAGGGGTATTTGATGAAATGCCTGATTTAAATCCATAATGGTAAAAATTTTTGCTTCCGTAAAATAATGAAAAGCACTGTGGATGTCGGGAAGCGGTATAGATTCAAATTCTATCCGTTTATTTAGTTGTCTGTAGTCCACCACTAATCTATGTTTGTCGTTACTTTTGGGTACTAAAAACGCGGGTGATGAATAAGATGACGTAGAGGGTTCGATGACTCCTTGTGCTAACAATTTATTAATTTGGTTCCTCATTAATTCCATTTTTGGAGGTGATAACTTGTATGGGGTTAAACGTATTACTTTATGGTCGCTGAAATTTATTTTGTACTCTATTAGGTCCGTCAGTCCTAACTTTGGGGTGAGGACATTGGAGAATTGTTTTATTAAAGTCTGTATGTTCCGTCTATCTTTACTTTCCAGATGACCTAATTCAGATTCGTGATGTTTTAGATGAGTAGAGGTAGTGCTAGTACTCTCTCTGTTATTTGCATTATCATCCAAGTTATATTTTCGTGAACGATCGAATCCAAAATAAAATTTCTTATCGTGAATATCTAGAATTATTCCTGTTTTACTGATAAAATCAGCTCCCAATATTAACTCGGGTCCTAACTCGTCGCATACCAACATTGGAAAATACCACGTTAGATTTTTAATTTTTACTTTAAACGTGATGATAAGTTTTATCATTAAGTTTTGTTTATTAGCTGTAGCGCATCTAATATTTACTGATTGACTGCGTTTAACTAAATTGTGTTTAAATAATTTATTGGCTAGCTCTTGACTAATTAAACTTCGCGTTGATCCAGAATCAATCAATCCGAGGGTGGATGTAACACCAAGGTCAACTTGTATATACGGTAATTGACACTTACTGAAATCACATTTATTAATAGCGTTATATTTATCGATAAATTTTCTAACATAAGGGTCTAATTTTCTTTTGCTATTATTATTTTGTTTTAATTTGTTGTCTCTCAGGGGTTTACCTGTTTTCACGATGCTGCGGGAGACACAGGGTTTCGGATCTCCCTGCCTTACACGTTTTTTGGATAATGAGTTTTCTGATGGTACTGTTTTCGTTTACAGTTTCTACTGAGGTGTCCAGGTTTTCCGCAGTTATAGCATACATATTTTTTACGTGGGGTATCACTTGTTTCCTGTCGAGGTTGAGGCTCCTTGGACTTACCATGGCCATGAACATAGGTTGGTCGCCGAAATGGTCGTCTTTCTCGTAGAGTTCTTGCACCTGAGACTAGGGCTTGCGTTTCCTTTCTATGTGGAGTTGTGGATACCGATGCATGTCTGTGCTTATCTGCGTACCATACATTTGAAGAGTGAATACTACATTGTTCAAGGTCAGCGAAAGTGTGGGGTCTACGTATTAGTGCTAAACGGGAGCGTTCTTCAGGAGATAAGCCTACTAGAATAGTATCGACCAATTGTTTCTCACTCCAATCGACTTGCAGTAGTCGTGAAGATTCTCTGATGTCTGCAATATAGTGTGCCAGTCTTTCATGGGCGCCTTGTACTCGAAGTACGGTATTTCTTTTAATCTCCTCGTAAATTCCCGTGGGGATAAAATATTTGATTACGGTAGTATGAAGTTCTTCTACTGGAAGAGTCGAGTTTAATGATTCTAGTACACGATCTCGTAATGGTGGTTTACATTTGGGTAGGATTACTTGCAGTATTTGCCAATCGTTCAATTGTTGTAGATCTTTTATTTGCAGTAGGTATCTGATAAAATTCAACAGTTTCGTGATACTTAAGCCATCGGTGTAAGGAATTTCATTAATTATTTTCTCTACTGGGTGGGTAATCTTTCCGTAGAGGTCTACATTAAAATTTACATTTGGTATACATTTCGAACGATTTGTGGTTGCATTAGGAGTTGTAATCGCATATCGACTAGTGCGAGTATGGTGACCATTAGGCTGTAGGGGTTCTGATATAGTTAGGGTATTTAATTCTCTACTAGGTAACTGTTCATGAGTCGGTTGTATCTTCGATACGGTGGGTGATTCGTGGTTCGAGGTGGAGGGAGGATGTTCTAAAGTAGGGGATTGAACTGGGGAAATATATAATTTTTGTAAGTAGTGCTCAATTTCCTCTATTCTAGATGAGTCTGACTTTCGTCGTAAGTCGTTGATAATTATGGGTAATTGGCGTAATGCCTCATCCGCAAATTTCTGCACATCGGCGGGGATTACGGTGACGTCGGGCCAGCTTAATAAATTGTTCAACCGGCGGGTTAAATGTTCTATTCGTTGCGTGACGCGCAATATTACAGTAGGTGATTTTTCGTCCTGAAGGTTCTGAGATAATAACGTCAGTTCCCTATATTTCGCATAACAGGTTTCTTGTTCGCAGTCATAATCGAGTTCACGCAATCTATCTAACTGCGAGGGTATATCTGATCTGGTTTCGCGTAATGATTTTCGTAATTCAGACACGGTTACATTCACGTGTTTTAAACCGCGTAAAATTGCTTCGTAGCACAGCTCATCTTTTAATAATAGATCAGGGTTAAATACAGCCATTTTCGTAATGTGAGTGGCTATAAATAATTATTCTACTATTTGCATTAAATTCTATACAACGCTTTCTTTTTTTTTTATACACAAGAAAAATAAAAATATAATTCAATTGTATTCTTACCCCTTTTTTTTACAAATAAACAATTAAAATGTGAACCTTAATCATTTTACATTGGTAGGGAGAGAGAAATCTCACACAGGCTTGAATATACGTTCGACAAAGGGGGAATCTTCGGTTACTAAACACAGGAAAATACACTCTTCTTATAACAATAGAACTAACAAAGAGGGTGGCGTATTGTCTAACTCAACTTGCGGGAGGGTGACTATGACAGTTTTACACAGGCGGCAACAGGATATTTACCTGTCCGAGTTTGTCGTCAAATCGACAAGTTGCTGAATGAAATTTTTGGACAAGTACCTACATGGTTTTGTTTACATGGGACAATATGTTAATATAAGTTTACACGTATTATATTTACAAATAAAGTTACCTATACTATATTACTATAATAAAAATTATGATTTTTATTTTATTTAAAATTTTGACACATCTTAAAATACATGAGTGAATAGATCAACAGCTAGTGTGTGTGGGATATTGGGACACAATTACTTCTTAAACAACACAAGACACCATTTTTTTTTTACAAAGCAGTAGCAAAATTTAAGCAAAGTAGCAGAGTGGCGCAATTTATAACATCTTAACTTGTGTTATAACATAGGGAACCCGCATTAATTGGTTCTGCCAATTATACAGGCTGCCTTCGTTGTGACGAGCTGAAAATTAATCACAACACCTAAACAATTAATATAAAAGGATACTGGGAAGGTGGGAAGGGGAGACTGTTGATTTATGCACTCAGTTTAGTCGGTACCAAAGATGACATCTCTTTATTACATAATGAGATTAATTGCTCTATTTAAAGTTCTCAACATACATGGTTCAACAGCTTACAGTTTACAAGATGATTATATATTTTATTCTTTCACAAGGGCCCTCAAAATAAGATGTACATCAATTTAATTTAATTCCACGGATCCGGGATTGAATATAGTATGTTAATAATGGTCACCTCGCCATATACAATCTTGAAAATTGTGCCATTTGAAGAATGGACTTTATTAATCTTTTTAAAACAATAAAGCTTTCAGTTTAAACTTTTACTCTATTACTACAAACAGTTTTGTTAGATTACATGCTACATGTTACATATACTGTCTGTCTTTTAAAGTCTTAAAGGTGTGAGTTCAATTGTCTTTTGTTGGTTATAATTTTAGTATCTCATAAACATGGAAGACAAGCCTCCATGTCACCTGTGGTTTCTGTAGTTGATGCAGATTTGGCTCTTCGGTCCTCGGTGTGTTTCCTGAAGGTCTGTCGTTACCTTAGCATCCGGTAAAGGTGAAGTTCCTGACGTATGCTAAATCATTCTGGGTGTGGTACTCTCTTCTTAGATGACTGTAGTAATTCTAGTTGTTAGAATAAATAAAGCGAAAGTTTGTTTCACTGGTATTCACTTCACATGATTATTTATTAGTTGAATTTCACCTCATGGTTCTAGTACTGTATTAATTACATAGTTTCTTATTTAAGAATTGATAGAGATGTCATCGGCGCACGATTTAGTTATTTAAATATTCTTTACCGAACGTTCACATATTTGTATCCGCGTCGCGAACCAACGCTGTGCGCAGCTTACGGCGTGAGCGCTCCATTGCAAGTGCGTAAAAATAGTTAAGGGGTCAGAGTAGTAATCTCGCGACATTTACTATTCAGTATAAAAGTAGTTCCATGTTCCTTCTTTATTTAAAGGATTAAAGTATGACTATTTAATTAAGCAGAGATATTCTTAGTTACAGACGTTATTAAAGTACATTACAGTGGTCTCGTTTAATTATTTAAATAATGTCAAATTTACAAGTATATTTAGTTTGTTTAGGGGTCGGAAATCAAGTTAATTCTGGTTAGTGCATGTCTATGCAGGGTTAATTAACAAGGTTTACCCTTTCTGTACAATCGTATTCCTTTTTATTTTATTATTATAACTCTTTATTAAATATTATTATTATTTAATGATAGCAATGAGATTTAGTTTAAATGTGCGATTTTATTAAAAATTTAAAATTTCTCAGCCTACACATTACCTATTTATTAATTACCATATTTTTATTAATGAAATCGTCACATTACTCTACATAGAAAATCATCAAATATCAGAGCGAGCAGAAAAACGACAAAGATTTATATATTAAAGATGCAGTAATGACGGAATTTTTATAATTCGACAGATCAATCAGCAGACACTAGAATACCCTATCGATATAATCAGATTATACATAGCCAGAGCCGCCGTAAGCGGGCGTGTAAAGTGTGCATTGCACACGGGCGGCACAATCACATCATTTACGACGTGTGTATGTATTTTACCCACCCAATCTCAACTTTTTAATGTATCTCAAAGTCTTCCAATTGCATCCATGTTACGTATTTCTTGTATAATACATAAACTTGTATGAACTTCAAATAAAAAAAGACCCCGAAGCCCCGGAAGATTCTGTGAATCCAAAAATTAACTAAAAGTTAGAGGTTTTTGCTTACAGACTCCAGGATCAGATCTTACCTCTTTGAACAGCGGACTCAAAAATTAATAATATTTGATAGCGCATTTGAATTTTTCAATAGTAATTTGTTTAATTACCTGAACGACGAAATAATTATATATTGTAGAGATGTAAAATTGAAACGAATATTGAGGAATCGAGGGAACCGATTAGTTTAATGAATTTAATGCTTTAAAACTGAATCTTTTCCAAAATATTCTAGATGAGCCGTAGAGTATTTTTCAGTACCTTTTTCAAAATAATTTGTTCTCAACATTGCCGACTACAGCAGTAGCACTAAGAATATTACTTACGCCTATATTACGATATCAGTTACAACTGGCGAAAGGTGAGTCACGAAATAAAAAATAAGACTGAGTGTGACTTATTATAAACATAGAGACAGTAGAGAGACATGGGGCGGCAAAGTCAAGCTTGCACGCAGGCACACGAACAATTAGCGGCTGTCCTGTATATAGCACGTGATCGCACAAGACTGGACGACGTCATCGGATTATTTAATAAAAGTCGTTCTTCGTTGCTTATTCATTTAGCTAACGACATATAGGCCTAGGCCAGGTCTAAAATGAAAAATAAATAAAATGTAAAATGTAGAATTGTATCCCATATATCTGCGAAGGTAGTTCAACAAGGAGATTTACCAATTGCTTTACATTTGAATGTAATTATGGACAAAATAACGTACAAAATATTAGTCGTAAATAATAGCAGCAATCACGAGCGGATACAGATTGGATAGAAGAAGCACTAAGATCATGTGTTGCACAGACGATGCTGTTCTACTAATCAAAACTGAAAACTGGAAACTAAAACGATTTGTACAGTACAAAGTGAAGTTGTGAATTTAGTAATTAAACGAATTGTCAAATTCAATTATGTAGTTAGGCCTAATTGATAACTAGGTATGAATTACTAGAGAGATATGAATTAATGTGCAAGTCACGAACTCTAGGAGAAGAACCGATTGCATGAATGACTGTGTGGTCAAAAATAAATCCTCGTATCTTAGACAGGATACTAAAGTTGGAGTTGACGAGAGCACAGTAACACTGGCATATGGCGCAGAGGCTAGATCAGGAACGTCTAAAACAAAACACGATGAAATAGACAGAAATATGAATTTTAAGAATTGTAGGGAAAGCAAGATGTAAGAGATTACAGAAAACATAACAAAGACTTATCAAATAACAGGTATAATAGAATGGAGAACAGACAGAAGACAGATGTGGAATGGACATAAAACCAGGATGGACGAGAACAGATTAGTGATACTGCGAGAGGAGAGTTGGGAAACCTAAGAAGAGATTGTGTATTTTTACGAAACTAAGTATATAAAGATAGGAGAAATCTTGTATAAGAATAGAATGAGAAAAGGAAGAAGAAAAACTGGGTGTGTCGTGGGAAAAAAGAGAACTTCTGTGCCGAGTGACGAGTAGGCTAAACTGATTCAACGTTTAAAAAGTTGTAAAATTTGGAGTAAGATAGATTTTACTATAACGAATTAAAATTGAAATAGGAGTGAACGGATAATTAAATGAGTCGAGGCGTAGTAGTGTTTATATGAATTTTAGTATAAGAAATCGATATTTACAACAAACATAAGTAGAATCATATCTCACGTCGATTTATTTTCAGTATACGTACATACAAACAATATTAAACAAATAATTTTTTTCGCTGTAACAATATGATTTACACAATACAATATTTAGTTTAAAATTAGAATGTGACAATTATTATAAATTTATTTTAAAATTGTATATTATTCGAATCCATCTCTTAGTGGATCTAGCCAGAGTTAAATAGGTTGGACGGTCGGTCTAGGCATAGTGACGGCCAAAACATAGTGAATGATGTAATCGCGATGACTTTAATTGAACAGAAGAAAAATGTTAAATAAGTGAAGATTTCAGAACCAGTAGCTTCACTAAATTAAATTAATTAAGTTACCGTTAACCGTCAGATGTTAAAATATAATAAAACAAAATTTTGTGAATATGTATATACACAGAACACTTTCGAAAAGCACATACAGTTATAGGATCTACGTGCTGCAATTTCTAGCGCCCGCGCGCGCGCTCACACACACAGCTATAGGATTGTCATTACTGACTCACCTACTTGCGTTGTCTAACGTAAAGACAACTTTATAAACCTACCGAATTGTTCCCATTACAATTTTACTCAACGCTACGTAAAATTATTGAAATTGTTCGATCTCAACGAACCACACCTTTTGCCAAACGTTTGATATAACTACTCTAAATACACCTCTGTAGCACTGTAGTCGAAACAAAATTTTTTGGAAAGCATTGGAAATCGAGGCATTGAATCCCGTTACCAGGGAAGGGTCGTATTAGACATCACATGTAACGCGCAAAGTTTTCTCGGATTTGCACATGTGAGATCGTCTTAGCTGTGAGCGGAGGGAGCAGAAACGGCTCGTTGAAGGGTCAAGCGTCGCGATCTAATGCTTCGATGTCTGTGGCACATGAGTGATGTTTTTAATAATCCGTAAACAATAGACGGCCGAAGGTTACAAGTATTCACGTAAACGTACAATGTATACATATGTTCAGTATGTCGAGTGTAAACGAAAAAAAAATTTGTGGCAACAACGCTAAAAGTCCACGTGGATTAAATGTATTAGTGTCCGTTTTACTAACGGAGCAATCTGATTAGCTTATACAGTCAAGTACAATAATACATCACTACATTTTAGTGTTGTGAGTGCAAACTATCTGAGTACGAGAGTAATATCAGTGACCGAAACAATGGATCGAGATATCAAATGTTTTTTTTATGATGTGAGATAAATTCTTCGAGTATGTTGGTGATTTAGTATGCCCATCATAACCAACCATTTCTCTTAATTACAGTCTATCTAGACTGTCAGCAGTGTCCGTAAGGTTCACTGTGCGCTTCTTACAATCAATGAAATCTTTTCCCATCTGTTATTCTCTTATCTTGGTATTTAGTGTCTTCTTGATCTTCCTGTAGCTCGGCATGAAAAGTTTTCTAGGCAGCTCGCGTTACTATTTTTCTAACCTGACCTTGATTTGCTACATTTGCATTCCTCATATAACAATATTTTTCAAAAGACTGTTACGCACGTTTCGTATTTAACTAAATATCACTATAATATTGACGACTCGGAACACAAAGTTTTTTATAAGTAAAAACGTAAAGTTTTACCTTACAGCCTAAACCGGCTTTCACCTATAGAAGGCTTCATCAAGGCCTCTGATGAAGCCTTCTATAGGTGAAAGCCGGTTTAGGCTGTAAGGTAAAACTTTACGTTTTTACTTATAAAAAACTTTGTGTTCCGAGTCGTCAATATTATAGTGATATTTAGTTAAGTAACGGACACGTCATGGACAACGAAATCCAAGAATTTCGTATTTACTTTCGACATATTCTCGTCGTACAAAACCCACTTAATTTGCTGTGTCTTTCTGTCTATGAAGAACTCAGTGAGCTCACCATCACTTGACAATTTTTGCTCAAGTTATTAGTACTGTAAATAATTTCTTCATGAAGTACATTTTGTTTCGTATTTCTTAGTTTCGAGAGTTTAAAGAAGTCAATACTCGAGAGTTGCTTTGCGACATTCCCATTGTTTTACTGTTGGAAAACAACAAGCCTTATAGTCGCCTAACAACGAAAATTGATTTTGACTAATGTTATAAAATACAGTCTATGTATTATCGTAATTTAAAATTTTGTCTATAATAACCAATAATTAAGATATATAATTTTTTTTAATGTTGAGTTTCAAATTATGTGAAGAAAAACTATGGGAACATACCATGTCTCAAACAAACAGTTATAGGCGTTTGAACAATATTGTTGTAACATGTTTGCTCAATTTCGCCGGTAGTTTTGTCAGTGTAGAAGCTTTTTGATAAATTGACTGCGACTAGGATAAATTTAGTTAGGAACGAAGAAAGCGAGAAACACAGGACGTGATAAATGACGTCGCGCGCAAAATGGCAATTGTGTCGGCGCGCGGATCATGCTAATCTCATTACTGACTCGAGTTTCTGTCAACAAAACAAGGGTTGAGAGACCATTATGTCGGATTGCTGGCCTCTAGACAGGCTGCAGCTTTCGTTACTGGCTGTTGTGCGCTTCACGACATTTATGAAGTAATAATTCTTAATTTTCATTCTGTACCTTTAGTCAGTCGTACATCAGTCATGTAGCAAAGTTATGATTTCAGCAGTCGGGGCTGCTGATTCACAAAAACTGCGTTCTACAAACTGAAAATATAACATCTTAATGCCATACTCTCGTCTCTAATGGAACAATAAATTGGTTTGATTAACTTCATTGGCGTGTAGCTATATTATTACTGGGAAATATGCATAAGGAAGAAAGCAGGCAATTTGTCTTGACTACTTTCTGTTCACGGCTATACGATGTTACAAAAAAATCACAAAGAAAATGTCAATAACACAGGCCTACACCAAAATATACTACTATAAATGAGTAGAAATTTGGCAGTGACATATTACTAACTGCAGTATTTTGCACGAACGCTGGAATAGTTAAGACCAGCGGATGTAATAATAGATCTTGCTCCTCTGAGTCTGTAAAAGAGCATTCGTTTTGCAAGGCTTCCTCTTTTATTCTTAACCGTCGTCCTCTCATTATTCAACATATTCTTTGATTTTGATTTTTTATTTAGAATTTCCAAGCTTATCCCTGATTGCCTTGTTTTCAAATTTGATCTTCTTATCACCCCCCCCCCCCACCTTAGAAACCTTATTTCAACCGACTGGACTCTACTACAAGTTCTAGTATACAAGATTCAATCTTTCTATACAATCCCTAATGTGAAAAAATAAAAACAGTTTAAATACGCATATTACAATTGATTCATAAAAATATTAGCGTGCATAGTGGATCCCAACCGTGAAGGTGTAATATTTATACAGTTTACATAAACTCTATAAGGCGTAATATTTATTTGCGAGATGAAATAAAATAAAAATAATAATAATCCTCTATCAAGGCGATAATTTTAAAATAAATATACATCATCATTATGTCATTATTATGACACCATTATGTCATCATCATCAGCAGTTTCCAAGGGATCTATATTTAGATGTAATATCTGAATTCCAAACACATGCCTTTGAGTAAGTTGACTTGCGCGATAATAGTTCACGTAGTGTTACAAGTACGCAATATTACGCCTACTTTGGAATATTTTGTTGTTAGGCCTATATTTCAAAATTTCTAGACTTCAGAGAAAAGAATTATATTACTTTAGGCTAGCCTCTATGGAAATTCATGTCTCGTCCCTAGAATACCATCGCTTGTGAGATGTTTTAGTGTAAACAACATAAGAACAAAGTTGAAATCCTTTTACCCAGCTACCACTGTTGAATACATAACGCAGTATAACTTCCGCCATCGCCTTACTGTAAATCCAAGTTATTTTACATTATCGAGTATATTTTTAAATTTTTTATTATGCAAGTTCGACTCGATGATATCGAGACAGCTCTGTTAAAATATTCAATTTGAATTTTGGTTTAATTTATTTTGTGAAAATAAAAATAAAAAATAATTTGGATTTGAAAAGAAAAATACAGGTTGTGCCTGCGTTGTGTGTGTTAACACAATTTTCTCTTCACCATTTATTTTCATCCTAATTTCCCAATTACATCGTTTTTTGTTGATCTATAAAATTCATATTTATCTGTTATTCCGTTATTGTGCCCACTAACACATGTAACATGTGTAACGTCACCGTTCACTGTTTGCATCGGTAATCTACATGCTTTACTATTGTCTAGCATTCCTGGTGTTTAAGTGTCTTTGCTTCTCTCTCAGAGTCATCAGCTTTTTGTTACTGTTTTCAGATGTTTTTACGGCTTTTTGTTTAGATTCTTCTCATTAAAACCCTTGAAAATAACTTTTTAATTGTCATTTAGAAATCTGTTACACCGGGCGCCTTTCTTGTACCAATAAACGGTAAGTTAATACTTCTCTTTACTGTATTTTATCGCTTGTGCCAAATGTTGCGTCTGGCAACAAAGTACAGAGTATCCTTTTTAAGTTTTACTTAAGGCAATAATGTAAAGCTGCATATCAAAGTTTTGAGAAACCGATTGTTGTTCTCGATTACGGAGAAGTTCATCATCTAAAGGCCATGCCTTGTCGAGTTAGCCACGCATTTATTTCCACTATTGTCCTCTTTAAATCCCAGTACGATAAAATTCATCTCCTTTCCCATGTCTTTGAAGAACGCTGCTCTTGGTCGTCTTCTTGGTTTTCTCCCAACTCCTTGCCTTCAAAAATGTTACTTAAGAATTGAACTAAAGAACTTACTTAAAACATTTGAACAATAAAAGAGCCTCCCCCGCTGTTTATAAAAATTTGCCATATTGTAAATACTTCTCTGGGTGAATCATATTATCAGATTGCAGGAGCAACGAGTACCAAAGAAGACGTTTTAATTAAAAAAATGCGAGACCGATTGGAGGGCCTCAGAAGATAAGGTAGGTCGAAGATTCTGACGTCAGGAATAACCTTCCAAAATTTCTGGCGATGGACAGAGAAGGATAGTAATGTGGATAAAGAAGGAAAATGCCCCCAGCAGGAATAAACGATAAACAATAAACAATAGAAAACGGTAATAAGTCGAAAGAAACAATTCAAGAACAATTGTAATAACAATAACATAAACGTGATAATCCCAATACAATAATTTCGGCAGTAAGAGTATAACAATACCACAGTTACAATACACATATTAGTTCAATCAAATATATTGCAACTTACCGTCTGCGGCTTCCAGAAACGTCTTCACAAAGTTGACATGTTTCGGGACACTTGTCCCATCATCAGAACTTAAAATAATCGTGTATCATTTAAGTTGATACATTTGTCAATTAATTAAAATAATAAAATTCAACATGAAATAAATAATTTAAAACAATATAAATACGTAAATGTCTAAAAGCGAGCGCGAACGTTTAACGATGTACATCGTACGGAGATTGACCGCGCACTGAATTACGTTTTGCTCCCACCACGACAATATCGCAAAGCAGTGTCGTACAATACATTTGATTTGAAAAGCAGTTTATCATTTAAACTTACGTATCATCTAAACTACTTTTAGACATTTACGTATTTATATTGTTTTAAATTATTTATTTCATGTTGAATTTTAATATTTTAATTAATTGACAAATGTATCAACTTAAATGATACACGATTATTTTAAGTTTTGATGATGGGACAAGTGTCCCGAAACATGCCAAATTTGTGAAGACGTTGTTTCTGGAAGCCGCAGACGGTAAGTTGCAATATATTTGATTAAACAACACGTGGCTTGGTACTAAATATTTGGAATTATTCCTTTTAAACATATTAGTTGTAACACTACAAGAATAAAGACAATAATATCAGGAGAATATATTTGATAAAAATAAAATTATTTTGAGATCGCATTCAATTTTTCTTTACGTTTTGTCTGTGAAGGAAGCTGAGAAAGTTCAAGTTTTTACAAGATGTTTGTCAATGTACGTACGACAGCTAGCAGACAAGACGACGCGAGCAACGAGAAAACATCTTGAATTTCTTGTTTTGCGGCGGCTGATAAATAATCTGCTGCACGCTCAGAGATTAGTTGAAAGCAACGACTTGATTCAATAAACGTTAAAACGTTTGCTGTCGCTGGAATAACAAAGTGTAAGAGCAAAATTATTATTAAGCTAAGTCGTCTGAGAAACTGCGTACTTGGTACGGTTCAACGATTGAACGAGACTTTAAAAGCAACATTACTGAGACGCGACGTTTTGAACAACGTTTATAAAGCCGTTTACGTGTAACGCTACCGCTCTGACTGAGACTATACTTTATTTGTTGATATCATTTGTCACTCAAAATAATGCAAATTGTATGTTTCAGGTTGCTGGCTTTCCTAAAGAGTTCGCCGGTTTCCGATTAAGAAATTTATTTAATTTTTTTAAGTTAAAAATTAGTTACAATCTGACTACAGGCGACTTTAAATTTTACAATTATAAAATTATCAGAACATGCATTTATTTGCATAAACAATACAACTGAATAAACATGAGAGACTAAATTTTATTTCTTACCACAAAAAAAAAGAAAAACTATTTTCTTCTTTTCAGTATCTCATCTGTTGTTAAGTTTTCAAATATTTCTTTCTTTCTTTCTTTCTTTCTTTCTTTCAGATCAACAGTAACAAACTTGACTCAAAATTTGTAGATGATATTGTCCTAATAGATTCAGGAAAGGAGCAAATAGAATTAATTTTAGAGGACCTGTCCATCAGTGTCGTATCTAGAATTTGGCTTTGGGGGGGTCCGGGGTCGGGTCGGCTTCATACAAAAGAAAAACAAATTAAGACTAATAAACATTACTATCTTTAAAGAGGCTTAAAAACGCGTGATAACATCCTAAAATCAGTCCCATTAAAGTAAACGGTAATAACACAATAGAAACATTGTTTGACCCATTGTTAAAAGATACTTACATTTCATATTTCAAACGTATACCCTAATGTTGTGTAATAAACCTGTTTGTATATTTTAAAAATTACTACCACTATATTAGCGTACACAGCTGAAAAATAAATAGATTAACAAAATTCGTCAACTTTTTCAACCCTCTGGGCAGGTTTGGTTTCGTTCATCCTCCCCCATAAATATGTTCCTGCTGTTCATGAAGGAAGGTGAAGCAAAAATTTAGATAAAACGAAGTTAATTACTAATGGAGAACAGATTCCAAAAAACTGTTGGAGGTAAAGCTGTTTGTTTATGGCTAGAGATTCGCTTGAAGTAAATACAGTATTTCAAGCTTGGAAGAAATATTGATCAAGTGATAAGAAAAACTTTCGCATATTACCAATTATGTTTTCAATAAACATTTCAGTCCTCTGTCCTCTATTGTCTCTGTTGTCCTTTGTTGTCTATTTCTTGTATATCAATATTTCAAATCCTTCACATATTTCAAAACACTTCTCTTGTTTCTTCCTTAGGGTGTTTATTTCTAGAGTGTTTTTTGCTATTTTTATTAATGCATTTATTAAAGATGTCCACACTCTATAAGTTGTTTTCTGGACATATTGATTAACATACTATTCTAATCATCTAACTTTTTGGTATGTTCAACGTTCTATTCTCAAAACCCGCCAGATTTTTCCAGTAGTCCAACTACTGGAGACGCCTTCAAACGATTGTTACATCTTTTATTTAACTCCCAAGTTTTACAGTCGTTGGTAATAAATGCTTTCAAAATTATATTTTATCAAATGTAAGCACCAGCTTCAATTTAGTTATCTTTAACTGGTCCCTTTAGTTATTTACGGTCCCTTTAACTGGATGGCATTCTAACTGTTCAGCCAGACCTCACAAGCAGTTTAGATTTCGATGACAAATTATTTGTTCATGAACAGTTCAGAAAGAAGATAATATAAGCAAGAAGAATTTTAAATATTACAAGTGTAATAAACATTTTAACAAGTGTGTTTATAGTTTTTATTCACATAAAGTTTCTAATATAAGCCTTTCGCGTATATTCTGAAGTTACTTAAGGACTGTGTATTTATCTTGTTAAACCGCATTACACTTTTAACTAGCACGTGGTACACGCAGTCGGTAAGTAGCGTAAATAAATAATTTAACTTAATTGGACTAGAATTTTAATTGTTTAGTAAAAGGCACAACTATTATGTCCCAAGGACGGCTGAAACATAAGTCCGCTCACTGCTTACATGTATCGTTAACAAAAACTTGGAAACCTCTCTAGAAATGCTCTAGACTAAAACCCAAAACTTTATATATTACCTAAGCGCTCATTTATAGTACAACATCTAACAGCATCCTATCATGAAGAAGCATTCTCATAATTTTAACAAAATATAAATTATTTGTAAATTTGAATTTACTCTAATATTCGTTAACATTAATTTGCAGCGAATAAATGTATTTTTTCGGGAACCCAAGTTATTAAAATGACTGTGGTAAAATTCTGTTAGGACGACGCAGAAAGATCACAATTCCGTATCCAGCATAAAGTCGACAGAGTACTAAGCACATCCAAGAAGACTCCTACATATACCGAGAGGATTACCTTGTGCTTCACTACGAACCTTGTTAGCACAAACAACAACCCTGCAGGCCCTGTCAGTTAGTCAATTATTTTTATGACGATTAATTTGTATGTTGTTTTTCACGCGGTTAACGTTTATTCATTTTTATTTGCAGCTTCATAAATTTAACAATATGAGTAAATATTACGGTTTATTTAGAGTAACGCGAAATTTGTTATATTTGTCTGATATATATTGCAACGTTACAACAATTATACAAATATATTATCTTATTCTCAACGCAATTATAATACGCGTATGTACTACACCGGCCAGGTCGCAGGATTTTTGTTTCTCGTTACGTCAAGTATAAGTGGTTGCAAAATAATTAAATAATTTTTAAAGAGGAGTGAGATGTTGTTGACATGAAATAACTTAATCAATTAATCCCGTTTCAAAATAATCATTCTAAGATTTATTACTTGATAAAAAAAAAATTTAACTATTAAAATATCAAACATTATGCAAATAAACATTCACCTTTATAAGCTTTACAAATCTGTAACCTGTTATGCTTATTCATAACATATAACAAAAATAAACACCCCAAATAATCTTATTAACTAACCAAACATGTTAAACAAGTTATTTAAATTCTTTTTATTTGTGTGTCTGAAATTAACTCAAATATTTAATTAATGATAGCAACTCATTTACCAACAAAATGATATTCAGATTCAATAATGAATTTAATGTTGCTATAAACAAATAAAATGATGTTACAACTTCCAATACAATCTATTATTGATTTATACTGACACACCCAAAAATTACAACAAAAGATTAGTATTTCTTTTCTACAAGTTGTTGTTAAATTACGGTCTCTTATCTAACTACTATTTTTCTTTAAAACTCTAATTATTATCTGTTCATATTTAAGTTGTTTTTTGAGAGCTCTCTTCACAATAAAAAAATATAATTGTTTTTGTATCACCTGCGTATATCTGCCGTTACCGTTGCGCGCGCGCGCGCGTGTGTGTGTGTGTCCAGAATCCTGAGAGTATGCTGATGATGATGATGATAATTATGCATGATGCGGTGTTTATTGTCTTGCGATGTTGTTGCTGTTGGGATGCTCCAGCGTTCCCCCTTACGTCTTGGTGTGAGTGTGGTAGTGCGTGTGTGTGTGTCCTGGTCGATCTGGCAGCGTGACGTCGTGTGTAGATTTCTTGAGTCTGAGTGTCTGATCGCCCAAAATTGCCAGTGGTATTTATACTGGTGGCGATTTGACAGGTAAAGGCCTGCTTTAGACAAGCTAGAGATTGTCAGTTCGCGCCAAGGCGTCCTTTTTATTACACTCACTTTTTGGTTAATTATCGCGAACTCATGACCATATTCGTCACACGAGCGATATCATTGTTTGCGTAATTTTTTTCTGGTCACTCACATATGCCACACATATTAATTACTCTTCAATTACACTAGTAATTAATATTAATTAGTTAGCATCTTTAATATTGCACTAAATTTTATATCACATATTCATCAAAACTTCCTTTACTTAATGGTGTCTTTATAATTGGCGTAAGTCTTTGCTTACAGGTTTAACACAAGTAATTAGTTTATTATAATCTTGTTAAGACCTGATTAATTGACAACAAACAATTCGAAGCGTCACCCCATATTCTTGTTGCAGCTGGCTTCACACACACAAACACACACACGCCGTATTTTTAACTATCGAAGCAGGTGCACTCTCGACATGGTCCAGCCTGCATTTTCCTGCATAAAATTGCATAAAACTGTTCCTTATTCTATTTACGCTAATTACAATATAAAACATACCGCCCTGGGCAAATATGCACATATATGTATTGTTGCAATATATATATATATATATATATATATATATATATATGTATATTGCAACGATACGTTTAGCATAAGTCTCCGTATCAACCCCTGACTGCGGTATGAGAACATACGAACGCAGGTATGAGTCGTGTGAAAGATGTAAATAATGAAAATAATGTAATAATTAAGCGTTAGGTATAAGACATAAATAAAAGAAACAAACGTATTAATTAATTTTAAATAAGGAAATAATTGTAAGTGAACATGCATATGGAATTGCCAAGCCTTGTTGGTTTTAAACGCAACGAAGGAAGACGAAACACGCCTCGACCGGCAGCTATGACGCAATTGCTGCAGGCAACCGTTTGGTATCAGTTTGTGTGTGTGTGTGTGTGTGTGTGTATGTGTGTTAGTGTTAGTGTGTAAGTGAAGAACAAGTTGAATTAGGTATACGATTATGGAAAATTGTACACAGTTTTTTAAGTGCTGAACGAAAACCAGAATTCACACGAATCAGAGACATATGTAGAAACACAGCTGGCGCTCGGCGCTACAATTCGATACTAAGAGGTCTATGATCGTGGGAACCGTTCAGATACCGTGTGAAATTTTGCCATAACTTCCATAGTTTACACACCTTAATGTTCATAATTTGCATAGGTTAAGTTTATTAATGTACCTAACGATTTGTCAAATAATATTTATAAAAAAGTGTGCGCTTCATAGAAAGACGCGTAGGTGGTAATTAGTTAATAAACCGACGCGCTGACTTGTTCAACTCTGTCCGAACAGTTTTCAACAGGAGTTGAACGCTGGCAGGAGTGTAAAACCCCAGCGAGCGACACACTTTTGCTCAGATCATCAACAGACAGCACGTGAAGTCCACGCATCTCACCACCGCAAATTTTACAAAGTTTAAGTAATGTTTTAAATCGTATTACGTAAACTAAAGTGCGATGGAACCGGCAGTACGTCGGTGAAAGTAATTAGTGATATACACGAGTGATGTAAAAGACAATAATGCCGTAAACTACGAGGAGTCGAAACGTCGTCGATGAACTTCAAGAAGTCCACGTAGAACTTCGAGACATCCACGAGGGAAAAGACGAGGAGAGGAGAGGAAGCAGAGCAATATACTAGAGGACGCAGGGGCAGCCACACGCAGCTAAAGCCAGCCGTACATCATCACGACCAGAGGTCTATGTCAGAACTCAGCATCCATTAGACGGAGAGAGTAATTCCAAACGACGCAGAGACAGAGAAGGTGATACCGGAAGGGGATCCCAAAACTCGAGAGTCCAGGTGACGGTAACAACACAGTTAAATGGTTGCAGAAATATGCAGGTGAAGTCAGACATTTATTCAATCTTATAAATGACCCTGAGGTCTATCGAAAGGAGGCTCTAGATTCCATATCGAAGTTTACATACATTTTATTATTTTCATTTGCATAATAAATAATTAATAAAAGTTCAGAGAATAATAATTTATAACAAAGAACATAAAGCTTATTAATCTCATAAATAAATGGTAATTAGAGAAACCATATTTTATTATATTTTTATATAATTAAATAATTAAAATCAAGTAACTGTAACGTAAAATCAAGTACGAAAGTTTACTTCAATTGTAGATTTTAATTAATTGAGACATTAGGAGTATAGTTAAATAAAGTAATAGAATGGTCTCTATTAGAATTTTTATAAATGTTTAATTATTTATTTTTTTTAATTAAGTGGTACATAAGAAAAAAACCACACTTGCTAAGTCAATATTAATATTCAATTTCGTACGTGTTCATCACGCATTGTAATAATATATGTGTTATGTAAATATTCCAGGTCATATATGTCTTATGTTTGTGTATAATGTGTCTTAGACTATAAGAGCTAAGAGTTTGCCACGTTACAATTATACGATATTCGTATAAGTGAATATAAGGGTTTCAATATTAGTTAACCCTCACACTAATTAATAACATGACAATTTGCAGTTTTTAATTAATAAACAAAATAAATATAATTTTATTAACAAAGTCGTACTAATTTCACAACCAGTACTAAATCCTCTGCACTCTTTACTTGTAACGATATCGACGTGCTTATCCACCCTCAATTAAGTACCAAAGCCTGCGACCTACCTGGGAAACATCAAGATAAATACTGCAGAAGAAGAGTATACCTTCGAGACGTGGGTAAGTGCGCACAAATGAGTAATAGCATATGTGCAAAAGTGAGTTTTTAAGAGTATCGATGCAATATATATATATATATATATATATATTCAATCACTTTCTGCTACAGTCCGTTTCTTGATGTATATAATACATTTAATATTTATAAATAAATTTACCTCAAGATATACCTTTTTCCTTATTAGGAACATGTTTCGGGTACCATCTTGTACCCATCCTCAGCCTTCCGGTTTTTGTGTCTGGTGAAGTACATATGTGCTGGTTGACTATTATTATTGTGGCTTCCTGTAGAAAGAAATATAACATACCAAATTGGTTATGAAAATGGATACAATAAAAATACTGTAAACAAAATATAAAATAAAATCAAATATAAAATAAAAACTGAACAATTAAGAATTAATCAAAATGAACAACACATAAATAATAACAACAACAACAAATGGGCCTCATTCACATACATAAATAATAAAATGACAAAACTAACAAAACTATTTAAAACACACAGATATAAAAATAGCATACTAAACTAATAAAAATAATTTACAAAAGAACTAAATAGCCCACACAACAAAGATAATACAACAACTAACGGTATATACAAAATTGAATGCCAAGATTGCAATAAATGTTACATAGGACAAACAAAAAACAGCTGAAAAAAACGTTATTTTGAACACCTAAACGCATACAAAAGACCAGAAATATATAAATCCAATTTAGCCACACATGCAATAAACACAGGCCATGAATTCCCAGACATAACCAATGTGACACTAATAAAACATATAGCCTACCACACAAAGGCACCATAATGAACATTTGGGAAAATTTACAAATATACAAACATAAAACACAAAACAAACTAATACCTGAACAAATACAAATCAATACAAAACATGACACAATATTCAAAGCACTCAACATCGAAAATACACAAAAAACTAACACATACATCACAATCACACACAATAAAACCAATTTAAAGTACCAGAAGCCAACAGGAAGCCACAATAATAATAGTCAACCAACAACACATATTTACTTCACCAGACACAAAAACCGGAAGGCTGAGGATGGGTACAAGATGGTAACCGAAACATGTTCCTAATAAGGAAAAAAAGGTATATCTTAAGGTAAATTTAATTATAAATATTAAATGTAATATATATATATTGCAACGTTACAACAATTATACAAATATATTACCATGTACTCAACGCAACTAAATATGTATTACACCGGCCAGGTCGCAGGATTTGTTTCTCTCGTTGCGTTCAGTATATGTAGTTGCACAATAATTAAATAGTTTTTAAAGAGGAGTGAGATGTTGTTGACATGAAATAAATCATTTAAAATCGTTTCAAATAATCATTCTAAGATTTATTAATTAACAGAAAAAAATATTTCAATATTAAAATTTCAAACATTAGACACATAACTATTTACCTTTATAAGTGTTACAAATATACTGTAACCTGCAATGCTATTCATAACATACCACACAAAAAATAAACACCGATATAATCTTATTGACTAAACAACATGTTAAACAATTTATTTAAATTCTTTTTATTTTCTGTGTGTCTGAAATTAACTCAACTTTTAAATACTGATAGCAACTCAGTTACAAACAAAATAAGATTAAGTTCAAGAATGAATTTATGGTTGCTATAAACAAAAATAAATTAATCTACCATTTACTTCCAATCTAAATTTTACATTACCATACTCGTTAAAAATCTCTTAATGTAATGGTGTCCTTATAATTGGCGTAAGTCTTTGCGTACAGGTTTAGCACAAGTAATTAGTTTATTATAATCCTGTTAAGACCTGAATAATTGGAAAAACAATTCGTAGCACATCACCCCATCGCGTCGTTCAAAACAGGTCACAGCTGGCTCACACACACAAACACACACATGCTGTATCTTACGCGGCGGCAGGTTTACGTTTTTCGACAGGTCAGATTTTGTCAATTCCTGCATTTTCTTGCACAAAACTGTCTAAAACTGTTCCTTATACTTTCTATGCTAATTACATATTAAACATACCGCCCTGGACAAATATGCAAATATATGTATTGTTGCAATATATATTGCAACGATACAGCCATATGCTGTATTGAGCATTATTTTAAATAAATATAAAATTTGTAAAATTAATATAAGTTTGGGGTAAATGGACAGGTCTGGGATTGAAAAAATGTTTCATTGTTATACTAGGGGAGAAATTAACCTGTTTCAACAGGCAAGGAACACCTGCTCGATTGTATGTGTGTTACGCGTGTATCTTGTGTGTGCTAGTGATGCATGTACAGACAGGAATCTCAGCTACCCTCCCCAAGTAATTAATAAAATAATTATTTTAATTCACTGTGTGAAAACTAATTAGTGTATAAACAAACAAAAGGCACCAAAGTGTGTGTAAATGTTATAGTTATCCACAGAATGAAAATGACGTTAATAGGACACACTACGCGAAGTCAGTGCTAAATAAACGTGCCAAAAATACGCAAATTACCCTAAGACGCTCAAATTAATACAGTGAGTGCTTAATCAAATTAACTATGATTAGTGTTATCTCGATTCTGTTCAAAACATTGCTATTTGCAATAATTTGCAAATATATGAAAAGGTTAGGGAGTGGGGGCTAGCATGTGATCTGCAGGTCTCGACAAGATGATTTCGGAACCAACAGGTGCGGAATCTCGAGAGGGTATAAATTAAGGGTTCGACTGAAAACCCTTCTCTTCATTTCAAGACACAGTTGCAGTCGGACACGCTGTCCGTCGGCAGAACAGTTTTATTTTATTATAAGTCTCATCTATGAACGAATAAAGACGTTCAGTAATTATGTTTGCGATACTTCGGGAAACGTAAAGTACCGGGACCGTTTAAGTCAGCAGAGTATCTACGGAGAAGCTACAAGAGCGACACGGGATGCTGGACGTTCGGAGATGCTTTTGAAACGCCTAACCGACGACTGAGATCCACCTTGCAGCAGACAGTAATTCTCTGGGACGGGCCACACACTGCTGGAGAACGACGCTGGACTCTGGACATATCCAGGACCACGCCAAGCCAGGAGTAACGGAAACCCAACTCTGGACAACGCTGGACCCCGTCAATAAGTCGTAAGGTCGTCAAAACCCGAGGTGACATGCATAATGCATTTATAAATGATTTTTTTGTTTAAAAAGAGGTCATAAAGACTATATAAAAAGACAATGAATTAAAAACAAAAAAAAAGTTATAATTGGAAATAATGTATTAAAATCTTAGATAAATGTTTTAGTCGTAAGAATGAGCGATCGCATATAGAGAAATATAGGAAATAAAAGAGTTAAAATTTGAGATCAAAGTAAAGAATTGAAATGATTTGATATTTGCATTTTGTAGAAAAGGATAAATTAAATTTTGAATATTAAAACAAATGCCATTCTAAGAGTAATGAATATAATTTTAAATTTATTTTTTTTAAATATTGGTATAGACTGAGCAAGCTGAGGTCAGATCTGAATTAAAAGAATTCAATTAAAATTACATTTAAATTCTATTTTGTTTTAGTAAATCAAATAGAATAAATGTCTAGATTAAGATTATTAACATGTCTAGATGTAAGAGTGTTTTAAATGTGTGTAACACGTATAGCCTAAGATATAAACATTTAATAATGAGTGATATCTTGATCGGAGATTATTAACAATGTTTCATTATTTATAATGCTTGATAAAACAATAAATATGAATTTTTAACTACTCATAAATCTACTACTCTTATTATTGTTACACCTGGTATTGTTATAATTACTTACAACCTGCATATATAAATGTGTTGTTATATAAATTTGTTGCCCGTTAACTTGGGGCTCGACACGCTTACATTTAATCATATGTATCGTTGTATAGAATTGGCGCTCCAAGATCGTGGGGCTCCACAAATTAAATAATATTAAATAATTGTATTTGTACCGTGGTAGAATTTTCGTCCCAAAGAACGTGGCGCTATACAATTTAAAATTCATTTTAATTTGTTCACAATTTATGTATATGTACCATTGTAATATATATATATATATATATATATATATATATATATATATTGTAGTATGACTGATAATCCACTAAAAATTAATTCCATTAAGATCATAAAAATATTTAAATTACAAATAACTCAAAGAATTTCAAATGAAATTAATTTAAACTTCAAAGAAAAACACCACTATAAAAGGAAAAAAGTAATTACATAATAAAAGTGCAACACTAAAACGCAAGAAAATTTAAATCTAAAGAAACTCATATAAAAAATCAGGAGATTACCCAGGAAGTTTAGGAGCAGGTGATAAAGAAGATACCCCGAACCAACCAACGGACAAAATAAAACCAAGTACCTTGGTAAATCCAAGAAGGAAAAAGAGAAGAAAAGAAGATATAGGATGGAAGAACTATAAGAAATACCCATTAATAAACCTATAATTAACGACAATGAACCCCAAACCAAATGTTAATACCACCAAAGAAAGTATAACACCCCAAAACTTCATAAAATTGTAAATTAATTATAGACAAAAGTATTTAGTAGTGTGATAAGAAGTGCACCAACTAAAGTTATTATATAGTAAAATAAACAAATCTTCGCAGTCCATTATGACTGAAGGTTTGGTCTGAGAATATAGTAAAACTCAAATATAAGTCAGAACCAACAGTGAATGTGTACCAGTGTAAGTGATTTTAAATATAATACACTTCAAGTTAATGTGTAACTATTACTTAAACAAGGTGCTATTAAATAACTTTTATATTTTATATAATTACAGAATTAACAAGTGATGAAATATTGAAGTGAAAAATATTTCTAATGTTTCATAAAAGAGGTCACTTTTTATCTAAAAAACATTCATAGAAATGCAAAGACTAAAGAGAGTAGGTGGGGGAATAATTACACAAACAGGGGATTAATTTAAAATACAATATAAACAGAAAAGACTGTGATTGATTTAAGTTCAATAAAAATTAAAAAATTTTAAATGGCTAATTATGTTTAGAGCCTATGAACTCCACTTTCAAAGAGTTCTAATAGAATAAGATTTATATTTAGTGTAAGAATGTTTAGTTACATAACAGTGTGCATACAGCTTAAAATGTTTATGTATGTTTGCTGTATCAGTTTATAAAATGTTTATAATGTATGTTAAAAAAAGTTCCAACAAACATGTCTAACTTTGAAGACTGCTAGTTAATGTTAAATATTAGTTTTTGTATTAGTAGCATGAATAATATGCTACAGGTATCAATAGTTATGTAAGCAATTTTATTTAATGTTATGTTAACTTTAAAAAGTCAGAGGAGGTGTAGAAATAACTTTATTGGAAAAAGCAATATATGTAAGATACTAAGATCTAGGCCAAATAATGAATTCCCAAAAATTAATATAATTGAGTAAATAAGTCTGATGTACCATGTAAACTAATAAGATTTATGTAAGGTCGATCGATAACCAACTACTGTAACTGATCCTATACTTTAAAAGAGTAATATAAAAAGATGTATTAAATTATTAAAAAATTTCAAAATGTAATAACTAACTATTTCAGAGGAGGAATAGTAAATTAATGAATTATAACTAAAAGCCAGATAAATTGACAAATTTATAAGAAATTAAGGAAAGGTAGGGATTTATATCAATCTAGAAGTTATTATAATCATATTTATAACACCAAACATGGCTATTATTTTGGACAAGAACAGGAAGCAGATTTTTGGGCCTATATTTCCAAAAGGACAGAAATATGGCAATTTTAACAAAAATCTTTATAAATATGGACTATGACACATCAAATTAAACAGAATGAGGTAAATAAACCAATTATGTTGTTAATAGTTCACTAAAGCAATCTATAAACTAAAAATATTCTGTATATAATGTATTTTATATTTACATAAATAGGAAGTGAAATATATTTAAAAAATACTTTTTTCATATTAACTTGGCAAGATATTTCCTAAGACGAAGGAAGTAAAACAGTTCTTTATTAACATTCAACGTAAACGGTTGATACTCGATCGCGTTAAGAATCTGTATAACGTACTGAGTAATGGCGCATAAGGTTATGAATTGAAAACGAGTGTTAACGAATTATTTACTTTAAACACAAAATCAGTGTACTACACCAACACAAAAAGTGAAAACGAACAATACCTATCAAAATATAAGTGAACTCAACCAATAAAACTATACCACATTGATAATTCACTCTACAAAGAACTTTAACATTTCCAGTAAGAAGATGGAAGAGAAGATGGAGGAAACCAGTAAAGAAATGAAAGAGGACAATCGATCCTTGAGTCAGAAAATTGACGAAACTAATCAGAAGATGGAGAACAACAACCAACAATTAAAGGAAAAGTTGGAGGAAAACAATAAGAAGATGGAGGAGAACCTGGATGAGAATAACCAACGGTTAAGAGAAGAATTAAGAGAAGTCAACCAGGAAAACATGAATAAGGTAGACGAGAGAATAGAGTTGGCGAAAGAAGAGTTGAATAGAAATATAAACGACACTAAGAAATCTATGAATAAAAAATTGGAACAAGAGGTAATAATAGTAAACCAACAGATCAGGGAAGTTGACGAAAGATGCCGCCAGACTGAATGTGAAGTACTGGAAGTCAGGGAGGTAATAAATACGGAAATTACCCAGATCAAAGAACATCAGAAGACGAAGTTGAATGAAAACCGAAAAGAAACACAGGAGGAAATAAGTAAGGTGCGAACCCAAGTCACAGAAAGGTGCGATGGGATGGAAGCGGTAATGACCAATATCACCGAACAAGTGCGGCAGAGCCAGGAAGAGATAGAGGTAATCCGAAACCGGCCGACTAGCTTCACTAATTTCCCCATGAACGAGCATAGAGAATGGTTGAACTTCCGCCAATATAAACGAAAGCCCATGGAGTTCTTGGCCCGAATCGAGGAATACATGGCCAAACATAGGGGCAACAGGTGGGTCAATAATCGGGAGTTGTTAGACGAGTCGTTTCGAGAAATGAACGATCATTGGTGGATGGCCAACCGCAGTGACATTAGAAGATTACCAGCAGTTTAAAAGCCTCTTCAAGGCGAAATATTGGTCTGAGACTACCCAAAATTTAATCCGTGACAACATCTGTCACGGCCATTATAAACCACAAGTGGGTAGCTCAATGACGGCGTACTTCCTCGGCAAAGTATGTATGGCCAAGCATTTGGAACCAGCCATACCTGAAGAATGCCTCATAAACAAGCTGTCATCTCATTATGATGAGGAGGTGATTCGAGCGAGGAGAGGCAGCCAAATTACGACCATACAGGCCATGACACCACCACGACCATGACAGAACTCCTCGAAAACTATGAAAATGAGGAGTACTACCGACAAAGCCGGAGAAGGAATGATCGGCCAGAACCTAGAAACTTTCCAAATACCAACAACGGTACAAACAACAACAACACTTGATACCAGGGAAACCGAGCCAATCCACAGAGTAACAACAATAACAACAGTAATAATAATAATAACAATAACCACGTTCAAAATAATTCAAATAATAATCGAACAAATAATGGTTATCAGGGTAACAGAAACCCATACTACCCAAACCCTAATAGTCAGAGAAACCCCAATTATAATAACAACGAACGTTATTATAGTAATAACCGTGGCAATCCACAAAACAGTAACACTAATAATAATAGGTTTTCTCGACCGAGAGTGAATTTCATACGAGCGGAAGGCGGTCGCCAACGTAGGTACTACCACCAGAGACGCAACAGCTATCACGAATATGAAGATCGGCGAAGGAGCCGAGAACGTGACGAACCAAGGTACAATCATGCTAGACGGAGTACCAGTCTAGACAACACAGAACGACTGACAAACCGCGAACAACCGTTAGATCATCAAACAGAGCGGCAGGGACCCACTCAAGGTCTCCCGACTGAAGCATCAACCAGTGCGACACATAATAACAATGATGTCGAACATTTAAACGGGAGGAGGCAGTAATACATCACCGAGACCCGTTGCTGCTCCTAAATCCTGGGTATAGAAATGAGTTCCCAAATGCAACTGAAACAAATCTTATCACAATAATTGGTTGTAATTATCTAAAAAATCTCCGACACGAATTATTGGAGGAGGACGATACTAGTCCCAACAATAACATAAATCACGAAATCATACATATAAATGCGGAGGTAGAAGGAATCCCCGCCAATTTAATGATGATACTGGTTCCAACGTCTCCATAATTAGTACTACAGAGTTGGAGAGAATACAAAGAGAATGCGGACGAATATTACCGACCTTGCCGTTGAATAATATCATTTTATTAGGTGCAACCGGCCGCCAAAATAAGGCAATAAGAAGACAAGTCTCCGCCAATGTGATGAGCTGTGGTATAGCTATTGAAATGGAATTCTTAGTGGCAAGCGGGCTGCCATTTAACATATTGGTGGAGTGCGATGTGCTCAGGCGAAACTCCGCCATAATTGATTTACGAACGGAGAAATTGTCACTTTTTACGAACGGACAAACTTGGACGGCTGACTTGGTTGGTAGTGACACAGTAATTCCCAGCACTATCCACCAACAGATTCGTAAGATCAATTATATACATCAAACTCCTATTATTGAGCGGATGATGGACGATAACGCTAATGAGGACTTATGGTCCCAAAAGATCCAGGAAATCAGGGATTTCCGGAGCGGTATAACAGGAGAAAGATTGCAAACACACCAAGCAACAAATTAATAAATATTTACGAACAATACAGATCCGTATTTTCTGACGAGCCCGGTAAAGTAAAAAACTTCCAGTGTACTCTACAATTTCGAGACACAGTGGACTTTAACCGGAAGTCATACCACATCGCGCAATCACGAAAGGAAGCAGTAAGAGCTGAAATAACTAAGATGATTAACCGTGACATAATAGAGAGTAGCCAGTCCCCATACACCAGTCCTATCGTGGCTATTCCTAAGAAAAACGGACAAGTCCGTTTATGCCTAGATGCGCGGGAAATTAATAAAATGATTATTAATGACAGGACTTCGCCCGGTGAGATTGAAGAGATTTTAAAACGATTCCACGGTACCAAGTACTTTAGTACCTGGGACACGGTGTGCGGCTACTGGCAAGTGGAATTGCACCCACAGAGTCGCCAGTATCTGGCCTTCATATTCGAAGGGCGGAACTACCAGTTTAAAAGATTGCCCTTCGGACTCGTGAATTCGGTCGCAGTTTTTGCACTTTTTGTACAATCCATGGACCAGATACTTGGCCAGGAAGCCCTACAATTCACCACCGTGTACGTAGATGATTTGCTAGTGTCCTCAGAAACTTGGGAGGAACACTGCTACCGTGTGGAACATGTTCTAAAGAAATTGGCTGCGAATAACATCACGATAAAGCTAGAAAAATCTCATTTCATAGCCAAGGAAATTCAATTCTTGGGATTTATATTGAACGACCAAGGAATCTCACCGTCGGCTGAAAAAGTAGAAGCGATTCAGAAATTTCCAACACCAAAGAATCGAAGGCAATTACAGTCATTCCTGGGACTCTGTAATTACTATCGCAAGTTCCAGGAAAAGTATTCTGAATTGACCGCCAGATTTCAACCGCAACTGTCATCCAAGAATAAATGGATATGGGGTATAGAGCAGAATGAGACCTTAACGCTGATTAAAGAAAAATTCCTTGAACCAATAATACTTCGCCATCCGGATTTCAGTAAACCGTTCTTCCTGAATTGCGATGCCAGCGACATTAGCCTCGGCACAACATTGTATCAAGAGGATGAGGAAGGCGAACATCTCGTGATTTGCTTCGCAAGTAGAGCGTTAAACCAGTGCGAAAAGAACTACCACGTCACTGAAAAAGAGCTGTTAAGTGTAGTGTTCGCGTGTGGCAAATTCCGCACCTACATCCTTGGTTACCCCGTTATGGTTCGGACAGACCATAAGTCCATATCGTTCTTGAGGAGATGCAAACTCAGTCACGAAAGGTTGACCCGGTGGATACTGTTACTACAAGAGTATAATCTTAAGTGGGAGTACATCCCAGAAAAGAAGAATGTCGTTGCGGACGTGTTGTCACGAATCGACATAGATAAGCAAACATTCGAGGGGGAGAAAGAAAGTGTACTCAAGATATATCACATTCTTAGTACCAGAGCCGATCTAGAATCATTATTGGAAAACCTGAGCACCCACCAACAAGCAGACCCGAAATTACAATCCATTAAGACGAGATTGGAAGCAGGGGACGAGACTATCGCCAGATATTATAAAATTCATAACAATATACTGTTCATTCAACCATCTTTGAGGAAGGAGACATGGAAGGTTATCATTCCAACCCATATCGAAAAGGAGATAGTAAGTAATTATCATATTCGATATGGGCATATGGGCGCCTTAAAGGTGATAAAGGCCCTGGAAGAGAGCTGCCACATTAAAGATATCAACC
Source organism: Magicicada septendecula (assembly GCA_034769895.1). NCBI lineage: Eukaryota > Metazoa > Arthropoda > Insecta > Hemiptera > Cicadidae > Magicicada > Magicicada septendecula. Next base: position 333,885,799 of record CM068370.1, read on the forward strand.
GGAAGGTCCGGAAATATATAAAGGGTTGCCACATTTGCCAACTCGTTAAATCGAATAACGAGAAAAAAGAATGTCAAATGATTCCAATAACATCTCAGACAAAGTTGGAAAAAGTATTTTTGGACATCTGCGGGCCATTTCCCCGCAGTGGGGGTCGTCACAGATCTAAGTATCTAGTCATCGTGATGGACCATTTAACGAAGTTCGTCAAGCTATACCCAGCAAATCGGGCGACTACAAATAAAATTCTCGACATATTAACCAACCAGTACTTCCCAAACGTCGGAAAACCAGTTTCGATCATTACCGACCACGGAACCCAATTCAAGGGGAAAAATGGCGGGATACCCTACTGTCTATGGGTGTTCGTACTTATAAAACCTCGGTCTACCACCCGAGCAGTAACCCGGCAGAGAGAGTATTACGAGAGGTGGGGCGAATATTACGAACATATTGCCACAATCAACAGAGGAGGTGGCAAGACTATCTAGAGGCCACAGAAGAATTCCTCAACTTGGCATACTACCCAGCCATAGGAATTACCCCATACTCCGCCATGTACGAAAAGCAACCCCCAAGGGAGATCGAAGAAATATTGGAGTTCCCAAGGGAAAATAACTATACTTTTGACTGAATAAAGTTTTATAACAAGGTGGCCGAAGACCAGGAGAAACGGCGAAATAAATATCAAAAAGGTATGGGTAAAATAATTACCTATACCAGTGGTGAAAAAGTATTATTAAAAAATAGGGAATTACCAGTTCACTGGAAGGAATAACTAAGAAATTATTACTATTATACACTGGACCCTATATAGTCTCCAAAGACAAAAACAATAACACGTATGAGATAAAGGAAATGGGTTCTGGTAAAATCAAGGGTGTATATAACCAGGCATCCATGAAAGAATATCATGATGAGTAATATAAAAAGAATTTAGAGATGTTAAAATACCCCCTATAATTCAAAAGAATTGTAAGATCACCTTGCAGACATAATTTATGAATAAAAAACTTTATGGAATAAAAAGAAAGAATTTTGATTAATCATCAAAATTCAAAAACAAAGTAAGTACATCTTACTACAAGATTATTAATGAAACCATTTAGAAGAAATATAAAAAAGAAAGAACTTTGAATTAAGAATCATCAAAATTCCAAAAACAAAGTAAGTACATCTTACTACAAGATTATTAAAGAAACCATTTGAAATATAAAGAAAAGAAAAGAATTCATACCATATTTATGGTACTAATATGATATGTTTAACATATTTATGGACAATATTATGGAAATAAAAAGGAAAAAGAATTTAAAGGTGAATAATAATAAAACCTAAAAATTCAAAAACAAAGTAAGACCACCTTAATACAATTATTTTAAGAAAAACCTTGAGAAAATAAAAAGAAAGAATTTTGTAAAAAACCTATAAATTCAAAAAACATAGTAAGAACCACTTACTGCAAATAATTTATGAAGAAACTATTATGAAATAAAAAGGAAGGATTTTGAATTAAAAATCATCCAAATTCCAAAAAATAAAGTAATATCAACTTACTGACAAACTATTTATAAAAACTTTATGGAATAAAAGGAAAAGAATTTAGAAATGTAAAACAAATCAATTCTAAAGGATATAGGAATGTCAATTTACAACCAATAAATTGTAAAAACCTATGAAATTATATAAAAAGAAATAAAAACCAGTGATACGATTAACTGAATAAACTTGTGTGGAAATAAAAATAATAACACTTTGAAGTGGTATAAAGAGAAACAATGACCTCATTAAAAAAATTAATTAAGACATTCATTTGAATAAAAAACCAGAGAGAAGTAATTTGAGAAAATAATCAAAGTTATAAATGTAATTAAATAAATCAATAATGAAATGATCATGAAATAAGTGTTAAGTGTAATAAAAACAATTATAAGTAAGTTCTAGAACATGGAACAAGTGGAACAAATAAAAACTGAGAAACAAACAAATATATCAGAAATATATGCTACCATAAACAAAAGCAGATTGTAATAAAAACCAGAGAAGAATAAAGAATTAATAACAAAACCTTTAAATGATAATAAACATTGGTAATTATATTAATAAAAGAGCTTCCCACCATGATACCAATTGAAATAACCATCAAGTTAACTAGTCAGGAGAATAACTGAGATAGGAATATTAAAATCTCTGAGCAATATACGAAGTGAAGTATCCAAAGATATTTTTTAAATAGTAATAAAAGTGTACTATTCTGAAATAATTTTTTAATAACTGTCTGTAGATAAGTCCAGCAGTATTAATATGTTTTTGAGCAGAGATGATTTGCCTCTGTACTCAAATAGAAGTGAAGTATTGGACAGCAGAGGAAGTAGCGTACTGTGCCTCTCTGACCTGCACCTGCTCACGTGTTAGGGAATGATAGGGAATAAATATCCCAAGGATAAAACACTAAGAAGAAAAAAGAAAATAAAATAATAAATATGAAACTCAGATGACTATTACTATCAAGGAAGATCAAGTAAGAATGAAATAAATGTAAGCTCAAATATATATACGAAAAATTTTGAAATGGAAGGAAGTCAAGAATACTAAAAATATACTAAGTATCATAAGCAATTATTTCAGACGAACCAAGTATAGTCTGAAAAAATCACTTCTGGAGGAGGGCAATCTGTAGCATGACAGATAATCCACTAAAAATTAATTCCATTAAGATCATAAAAATATTTAAATTACAAATAACTCAAAGAATTTCAAATGAAATTAATTTAAACTTCAAAGAAAAACACCAATATAAAAGGAAAAAAGTAATAACATAATAAAAGTGCAACACTAAAACGCAAGAAAATTTAAATCTAAAGAAACTCATATAAAAAATCAGGAGATTACCCAGGAAGTTTAGGAGCAGGTGATAAAGAAGATACCCCGAACCAACCAACGGACAAAATAAAACCAAGTACCTTGGTAAATCCAAGAAGGAAAAAGAGAAGAAAAGAAAATATAGGATGGAAGAACTATAAGAAATACCCATTAATAAACCTATAATTAACGACAATGAACCCCAAACCAAATGTTAATACCACCAAAGAAAGTATAACACCCCAAAACTTCATAAAATTGTAAATTAATTATAGACAAAAGTATTTAGTAGTGTGATAAGAAGTGCACCAACTAAAGTTATTATATAGTAAAATAAACAAATCTTCACAGTCCATTATGACTGAAGGTTTGGTCTGAGAATATAGTAAAACTCAAATATAAGTCAGAACCAACAGTGAATGTGTACCAGTGTAAGTGATTTTAAATATAATAAACTTCAAGTTAATGTGTAACTATTACTTAAACAAGGTGCTATTAAATAACTTTTACATTTTATATAATTACAGAATTAACAAGTGATGAAATATTGAAGTGAAAAATATTTCTAATGTTTCATAAAAGAGGTCACTTTTTATCTAAAAAACATTTATAGAAATGCAAAGAATAAAGAAAGTAGGTGGGGGAATAATTACACAAACAGGGGATTAAATTAAAATACAATAAAAACAGAAAAGACTGTGATTGACGTAGGTTTAATAAAAATTAATAAATTTTAAATGGCTAATTATGTTTAGAGCCTATAAACTCCACTTTTCCAAGAGTTCTAATAAAATAAGATTTATGTTTAGTATAAGAATGGTTAATACATAACAGTGTGCATACAGCTTAAAATGTTTATGTATGGATGCTATATCAGATTATAAAATATTTATTATGTATGTTAAAAAGAGTTCAAACTAACATGTCTAACTTTGGAGACTGCTAGTTAATGTTAAATATTATTTTTTGTATTAGTAGCATGAGTAATATACTACAGGTATCAATAATTATGTAAGCAATTTTATTTAATGTTATGTTAACTTTAAAAAGTCAGAGGAGGTGTAGAAATAACTTTATTGGAAAAAACGATATAAGTAAAGTACTAAGATCTAGGACAAATAATGAATTGCCAAAAATTAATATAAACTAGTTAATTAACCAATGAACCATGTAAACTAATAAGATTTATGTAAGGTGGATCGATAACCAACTACTGTAACTGATCCTATACTTTAAAAGAGTAATATAAAAATATGTATTAAATTATTAAAAATTTTCAAAATGTAATAACTAACTATTTCAGAGGAGGAATAGTAAATTCATGAATTATAACTAAAAGCCAGATAAATTGACAAATTTATAAGAAATTAAGGAAAGGTAGGGATTTATATCAATCTAGAAGTTATTATAATCATATTTATAACACCAAACATGGCTATTATTTTGGACAAGAACAGGAAGCAGATTTTTGGGCCTATATTTCCAAAAGGACAGAAATATGGCAATTTTAACAAAAATCTTTATAAATATGGACTATGACACATCAAATTAAACAGAATGAGGTAAATAAACCAATTATGTTGTTAATAGTTCACTAAAGCAATCTATAAACTAAAAATATTCTGTATATAATGTATTTTATATTTACATAAATAGGAAGTGAAATATATTGCGACAACACAAATTACTAAACTATTGGCGCATAAGATATGGTAGTAAGTGTATCTTAAATTAAAAGTCTATATTGGAGGGTTTAAGATTATTTATTGCACAAGACATATGTAATTGTTTATATGGTATATTTGATAAGTATAATAATGGTAGTGTTTGATATAGAGTCTTTTAAAATGTTAAATGCTGTTCATACACGTGATGTGATACGTTACATAAGTGATGATTCCCACGATGATGTTGCTGAAGAGAAGGGGTGCTTTGCTGCGTTGTTGGGTCGTCAGGCGTGGCTTATAGATGATAGACGGTTCACCCTGAAACGCTTCCAGCTGGGCTGGTGTCCTGTAACAGCTGGGCTGGTGTCCTGTAATTCCCACGATGACTCTGACGCTTCGCACACCACAACGGTTCTATGGATCTTACTATTCGTTAAATTATTATAGAGTTTATAACTAACAAGTATCTCAGGTGATAGTGAGTTTTATATAACAACGGTATATTGAACTTATACCACTCCGGGCTCTTCAAGTGTTCACGCGAATCACAGGGTCTACCGCGATCAGCAGACCACCCTATGCGGAAATCTTCCATTAACACGGAAACTTCTTGATGAAACAACTTACTAGTGCGTAACTATTAAATTTTACTGACACTGCAGAAAATCTCACACAGTGATACAGTTTACACTCACTTATTACACACGTAATGCTTTAGTAATAAAGCCGTGTGTAAAGAGGTAATATTCAAGTGTTCTGCGTCTTCACACGCGTTACTATCGCCGAATAGTCTTTACAGATTCTTGCAAGCGACAGAATCTTGAACAAGAACTGTGCGACCCGATCGTGATAGATGGTAGAGAAGAACTCTCGTAATTATGCACACAATGCTGTAATAATAATATTGTGTGTAGTTGTAAAACACGAATAACTCTGAGTCTTCACACGCGTTACTATCGACGAATAGTCTTTACAAATTCTTGCAAGCGACAGAATCTTGAACAAGAACTGCACGTCCCGTTCGCGGTAGCTGGCTGAGAAGAACTGCCTGTGTAACAACAGGCTTAAGAAAATTTCCAACTACCTTCCAGCATTCTATTGGTGGAAGGAAGTCACATGGTTACATATACCATGACATGCAACTTTTCATGCTGTAAAGTGCATTTACTTTGTAAGAGCATGCATAGCGGTAATCAGAATACCCTTATCTCATGCATAACTGCATACTTTAATAATATCATATATGAATGACAAATAATAGCCAGAAATATACAGGGATTGTAGCGAATACATATGTCTACGTTCAGTTCAATGTCATAACACCACGATAATTTATTGACGCACAGCCAGGGAAACGTTTACCACTCGCACACGCGCGCACATTTCCACAAACACAGTACATGAATAAACAATAAATAAATAATACACAGTTTTGCTAAACTTAAATCCTTATTCTTACTAAAATACAACTGATATCATAACCAAATCTAACAATCTACCAATATAAACATGAATGTTCATAGTCCGTGTATTATATGAGCTTGTCCCGCTTATCAGGATCCTGTGATTCATTGCAATATTTAAACAATACTTTTTTCATATTAACTTGGCAAGATATTTCCTAAGACGAAGGAAGTAAAACAGTTCTTTATTAACATTCAACGTGAACGGTTGATACTCGATCGCGTTAAGAATCTGTATAACGTACTGAGTAATGGCGCATAAGGTTATGAATTGAAAACGAGAGTTAACGAATTATTTACTTTAAACATAAAATCAGTGTACTACACCAACACAAAAAGTGAAAACGAACAATACCTATCAAAATATAAGTGAACTCAACCAATAAAACTATACCACATTGATAATTCACTCTACAAAGAACTTTAACATTTTTCACCATATATGCTATACATTTGAACACACCTAAAACCAGACTATTAACGCCAGTGAACACAGAACACTTCTTCAGGACACCTTTAACCACATAATAGACAATATACAATAATACGGAGACAATAAAACGGTAGTGAAGGCGTTTTTATTAACAGAATTTATAACCATCGTTTCTGGATTTTCTTCAACTACGAGATGTGCCGCCATTTTTAGCTCCCGTCATGCAAAGTGGTTGCCAGCTGAGCTTCATCACCGACGACATTGGTCTGAATTATTAAATATTATAAACATTATATATTATTATCCATTTGTCATTTACTAATTATTAAGAATTATTTGTACATGTTATACTTTCTATGCTTGCTCCCTTCTCTGACTATATAATTATAATCGCTAAAAGAACCGTTTTAACATTTATATAATATAACCTGTAATTGTAAAATCGACCAAGCCTTGTGAAAGAGTCGAACATTTGAATAATATCGATTTTAAATCGATCTTTTGGAAATATTGTCAATAAATTAAATTAATTTAACTATCTGGATTTGGAATTATTTCACATATTAAAAAAATAAGAGTTTGAGTTAACTACAGGACTTACTGGAAGACGATAGATATTAAAGGAAAGTGATATATTGGAGCAGAGCAGAAAATCGCAAATCGATTATTGTAGGAAGACAATCTGATTAACTCCAGATTCATTTAAGGTCAACCAGAAGTGCATATATTCACCAAAACAAATCACAGAATTTTAAAATTTTAACGAAACCACAGAACAAGAATTATTTATAAATTAGTAGAACCATAGACAAACATAAATTTTTTTTTAAATTTTGTTTTTAAATTAAAATTTTTTTCTTTGTACAATACACAGATATATTTATTTGTAATCATATACAGGTCGGATTACAAATTGACACTCACCATAGTCAGTCTAAACGAGGAATAAAAGTTTAACGAACAAGTTTACTTTAATTTGTACTTGTTCGAGCAAAGGTATAATTGAACCCTTTATCCTATTAATTTGTACTGTTACAATATATATATATATATATATATATATATATATATATATATTGTAACAGAAATTCTACAACAGAAATGCTGGCATCCATGTTACATAAATATTATATTAACAAAATAATAAGCAAGCCAATATCTAACCCCATGATAAAACAAAAGTCTAATAATTACATTTATAATTATAGATAAAGATAAATAAGGATGCAAGGTAGAATTAACGAGAATAAACAAACCTGTAAGTTAGATAATAGTTAATGATCTATGCTCAGTGAAAAGTAAATCAATGTGATACTGACGAGAAGTGTAAGAAGTAGAATAGTGCAGAAATTATCAAAGTAAATGACCATGAAAGTAAACAAAAATGAAACAATAATTTACCTTATAGCAATAGCAAGTAAGGATTCTGAATTAAATGATATTATTTTGTGACAACGAATGTTATGATAAAGTTTATGTTATGTTATACCAATTACTTGTTGAGTTAATGAAAGGTAATGAAACAAGATGTATTATTCAATTACTGTTGTACAATGATGTGTGAAACAGCTAGTTAGCGTTAATAGATTTCAATTGTCTTATATGTGATCCATAGATCAAGATAAAATTGTCATTAGATATGAGAAGAATAATTGTTTATGTAAATGTTAATAGTTAAGATTTGATTATATGTATGAATTTATGTAAAAGGGCTATAGATGTTTACCAGTTATAAACACAGGTAGGTCCGTATACAATAAAAGGCCTAACAGCAAAAACACTATATAACCACTCATAACATAAAGGTTAGGTACATAAATTAATAATAATTAATGAATACGGTTCGAAGAGCTAGGAAAAAACATTAAATTAGTAATGATATATAATAAACCATATCAATTTATACAAATTATGATAATGCCATGATATCGATTGATAACGTTTGATATCGAAAAAGTAGTAAATATAAAAGAAACAGACTCATATCAAAAAACCAGCAGAATATGTGTAGAAAATAATAAACCAACTATCGGTAAAGTTATATTCCGATATGATAGCAAATTAATAAGGAATAGACAAAAAATATATGAAATAAACACTATATACAAAACATGTAGAAGGAAGAAAAATAACGGGTTGCTATGGACTACAGTAAATGAAGAAGTTGTTGATTTTCAATTATTGCCTTTTATGATCTGAATGTGATGAGATTAAAAAACCTAAGAAATGTCTAATATAATCGGAATATTCTAAATTAGTTGATACTTTTATAAAATACAAAATTTTAATGATAATATTATTGACTCTTGCCAGTACAGTTTAACCAAACAAGACTATAGTATGAAATCACAATAAAAAATAAATAACTGGGTTCTACAAGGAAGGACTTGAATTGTCCCATATCCGAAGGGAGTTGATAATATATTAAACCCAGTATAAAGAATTAACTGTATCACAACCAATAATATACACTACACTGGAAATCATAACCTTATAAATACACGGAACATCACTAATTGCTTCAACCGAGAGAAGAACGTATTTGGATCCAGGAATTGCAGAAGGAGCATCAATCGGGCTGTAAATCAATCCAGGGAGCTGTATTTCCGAGGTGGACAGGACAAGAATTCCATTTTATTAAACCGAAGAAAGAATATTGTACGGCATAATCATCCAGAACAGTAAAATTTTCAATCAACCGCCTACAAGATTTGCTTCGTTATAGTCTGGTAAATTATTATTGTATAAATCATATTAACTACACAACACTTCAAATTTGTAAATCTTGCATTCTTATCTGTGTGTTTTTAATCTTCCCCACAGTTACAAGAACCTTCACACCCTGAATTAAGTTAATTACAAATTAAAACACATTATATAACCGAATTTAAATAAAGTATCGGACTGATCAATAATCGATTCACGCAATCTATAGCCTATGTGTATGTCAGTTAGAACATATCTTATTCAATGTTGAAGAAGTAAACAAATAAAGAACCTTTGTATAGTTGCAAAATCTTGTCATTTGGAGTATGATTTAATGAGTTGGGAAAGTAACTGACTAAGTATAGAATAATTGGTTAACATAAACAGTGAAATAACCTCTAAGTTTCGTTGCTCCGGTACTACAGCGCTTATAGCGGAATTCTCCGACACCAAAGAGAGAGCGTAAAAATACAAAATTATACATAATTCTCTTCAAGGTATAATAGGGTTGAACGAAATTACAGAATAACACATTAATTATTTAAGTTTCGAACTCAATTAACTATAGTTGTTGACATGAAATAACTTAATCAATTAATCCCGTTTCAAAATAATCATTCTAAGATTTATTACTTGATAAAAAAAAAATTTAACTATTAAAATATCAAACATTATGCAAATAAACATTCACCTTTATAAGCTTTACAAATCTGTAACCTGTTATGCTTATTCATAACATATAACAAAAATAAACACCCCAAATAATCTTATTAACTAACCAAACATGTTAAACAAGTTATTTAAATTCTTTTTATTTGTGTGTCTGAAATTAACTCAAATATTTAATTAATGATAGCAACTCATTTACCAACAAAATGATATTCAGATTCAATAATGAATTTAATGTTGCTATAAACAAATAAAATGATATTACAACTTCCAATACAATCTATTATTGATTTATACTGACACACCCAAAAATTACAACAAAAGATTAGTATTTCTTTTCTACAAGTTGTTGTTAAATTACGCTCTCTTATCTAACTACTATTTTTCTTTAAAACTCTAATTATTATCTGTTCATATTTAAGTTGTTTTTTGAGAGCTCTCTTCACAATAAAAAAATATAATTGTTTTTGTATCACCTGCGTATATCTGCCGTTACCGTTGCGCGCGCGCGCGCGTGTGTGTGTGTGTGTGTCCAGAATCCTGAGAGTATGCTGATGATGATGATGATAATTATGCATGATGCGGTGTTTATTGTCTTGCGATGTTGTTGCTGTTGGGATGCTCCAGCGTTCCCCCTTACGTCTTGGTGTGAGTGTGGTAGTGCGTGTGTGTGTGTCCTGGTCGATCTGGCAGCGTGACGTCGTGTGTAGATTTCTTGAGTCTGAGTGTCTGATCGCCCAAAATTGCCAGTGGTATTTATACTGGTGGCGATTTGACAGGTAAAGGCCTGCTTTAGACAAGCTAGAGATTGTCAGTTCGCGCCAAGGCGTCCTTTTTATTACACTCACTTTTTGGTTAATTATCGCAAACTCATGACCATATTCGTCACACGAGCGATATCATTGTTTGCGTAATTTTTTTCTGGTCACTCACATATGCCACACATATTAATTACTCTTCAATTACACTAGTAATTAATATTAATTAGTTAGCATCTTTAATATTGCACTAAATTTTATATCACATATTCATCAAAACTTCCTTTACTTAATGGTGTCTTTATAATTGGCGTAAGTCTTTGCTTACAGGTTTAACACAAGTAATTAGTTTATTATAATCTTGTTAAGACCTGATTAATTGACAACAAACAATTCGAAGCGTCACCCCATATTCTTGTTGCAGCTGGCTTCACACACACAAACACACACACGCCGTATTTTTAACTATCGAAGCAGGTGCACTCTCGACATGGTCCAGCCTGCATTTTCCTGCATAAAATTGCATAAAACTGTTCCTTATTCTATTTACGCTAATTACAATATAAAACATACCGCCCTGGGCAAATATGCACATATATGTATTGTTGCAATATATATATATATATATATGTATATTGCAACGATACGTTTAGCATAAGTCTCCGTATCAACCCCTGACTGCGGTATGAGAACATACGAACGCAGGTATGAGTCGTGTGAAAGATGTAAATAATGAAAATAATGTAATAATTAAGCGTTAGGTATAAGACATAAATAAAAGAAACAAACGTATTAATTAATTTTAAATAAGGAAATAATTGTAAGTGAACATGCATATGGAATTGCCAAGCCTTGTTGGTTTTAAACGCAACGAAGGAAGACGAAACACGCCTCGACCGGCAGCTATGACGCAATTGCTGCAGGCAACCGTTTGGTATCAGTTTGTGTGTGTGTGTGTGTGTGTGTGTATGTGTGTTAGTGTTAGTGTGTAAGTGAAGAACAAGTTGAATTAGGTATACGATTATGGAAAATTGTACACAGTTTTTTAAGTGCTGAACGAAAACCAGAATTCACACGAATCAGAGACATATGTAGAAACACAGCTGGCGCTCGGCGCTACAATTCGATACTAAGAGGTCTATGATCGTGGGAACCGTTCAGATACCGTGTGAAATTTTGCCATAACTTCCATAGTTTACACACCTTAATGTTCATAATTTGCATAGGTTAAGTTTATTAATGTACCTAACGATTTGTCAAATAATATTTATAAAAAAGTGTGCGCTTCATAGAAAGACGCGTAGGTGGTAATTAGTTAATAAACCGACGCGCTGACTTGTTCAACTCTGTCCGAACAGTTTTCAACAGGAGTTGAACGCTGGCAGGAGTGTAAAACCCCAGCGAGCGACACACTTTTGCTCAGATCATCAACAGACAGCACGTGAAGTCCACGCATCTCACCACCGCAAATTTTACAAAGTTTAAGTAATGTTTTAAATCGTATTACGTAAACTAAAGTGCGATGGAACCGGCAGTACGTCGGTGAAAGTAATTAGTGATATACACGAGTGATGTAAAAGACAATAATGCCGTAAACTACGAGGAGTCGAAACGTCGTCGATGAACTTCAAGAAGTCCACGTAGAACTTCGAGACATCCACGAGGGAAAAGACGAGGAGAGGAGAGGAAGCAGAGCAATATACTAGAGGACGCAGGGGCAGCCACACGCAGCTAAAGCCAGCCGTACATCATCACGACCAGAGGTCTATGTCAGAACTCAGCATCCATTAGACGGAGAGAGTAATTCCAAACGACGCAGAGACAGAGAAGGTGATACCGGAAGGGGATCCCAAAACTCGAGAGTCCAGGTGACGGTAACAACACAGTTAAATGGTTGCAGAAATATGCAGGTGAAGTCAGACATTTATTCAATCTTATAAATGACCCTGAGGTCTATCGAAAGGAGGCTCTAGATTCCATATCGAAGTTTACATACATTTTATTATTTTCATTTGCATAATAAATAATTAATAAAAGTTCAGAGAATAATAATTTATAACAAAGAACATAAAGCTTATTAATCTCATAAATAAATGGTAATTAGAGAAACCATATTTTATTATATTTTTATATAATTAAATAATTAAAATCAAGTAACTGTAACGTAAAATCAAGTACGAAAGTTTACTTCAATTGTAGATTTTAATTAATTGAGACATTAGGAGTATAGTTAAATAAAGTAATAGAATGGTCTCTATTAGAATTTTTATAAATGTTTAATTATTTATTTTTTTTAATTAAGTGGTACATAAGAAAAAAACCACACTTGCTAAGTCAATATTAATATTCAATTTCGTACGTGTTCATCACGCATTGTAATAATATATGTGTTATGTAAATATTCCAGGTCATATATGTCTTATGTTTGTGTATAATGTGTCTTAGACTATAAGAGCTAAGAGTTTGCCACGTTACAATTATACGATATTCGTATAAGTGAATATAAGGGTTTCAATATTAGTTAACCCTCACACTAATTAATAACATGACAATTTGCAGTTTTTAATTAATAAACAAAATAAATATAATTTTATTAACAAAGTCGTACTAATTTCACAACCAGTACTAAATCCTCTGCACTCTTTACTTGTAACGATATCGACGTGCTTATCCACCCTCAATTAAGTACCAAAGCCTGCGACCTACCTGGGAAACATCAAGATAAATACTGCAGAAGAAGAGTATACCTTCGAGACGTGGGTAAGTGCGCACAAATGAGTAATAGCATATGTGCAAAAGTGAGTTTTTAAGAGTATCGATGCAATATATATATATATATATATATATATATATATATATATATATTCAATCACTTTCTGCTACAGTCCGTTTCTTGATGTATATAATACATTTAATATTTATAAATAAATTTACCTCAAGATATACCTTTTTCCTTATTAGGAACATGTTTAGGGTACCATCTTGTACCCATCCTCAGCCTTCCGGTTTTTGTGTCTGGTGAAGTACATATGTGCTGGTTGACTATTATTATTGTGGCTTCCTGTAGAAAGAAATATAACATACCAAATTGGTTATGAAAATGGATACAATAAAAATACTGTAAACAAAATATAAAATAAAATCAAATATAAAATAAAAACTGAACAATTAAGAATTAATCAAAATGAACAACACATAAATAATAACAACAACAACAAATGGGCCTCATTCACATACATAAATAATAAAATGACAAAACTAACAAAACTATTTAAAACACACAGATATAAAAATAGCATACTAAACTAATAAAAATAATTTACAAAAGAACTAAATAGCCCACACAACAAAGATAATACAACAACTAACGGTATATACAAAATTGAATGCCAAGATTGCAATAAATGTTACATAGGACAAACAAAAAACAGCTGAAAAAAACGTTATTTTGAACACCTAAACGCATACAAAAAACCAGAAATATATAAATCCAATTTAGCCACACATGCAATAAACACAGGCCATGAATTCCCAGACATAACCAATGTGACACTAATAAAACATATAGCCTACCACACAAAGGCACCATAATGAACATTTGGGAAAATTTACAAATATACAAACATAAAACACAAAACAAACTAATACCTGAACAAATACAAATCAATACAAAACATGACACAATATTCAAAGCACTCAACATCGAAAATACACAAAAAACTAACACATACATCACAATCACACACAATAAAACCAATTTAAAGTACCAGAAGCCAACAGGAAGCCACAATAATAATAGTCAACCAACAACACATATTTACTTCACCAGACACAAAAACCGGAAGGCTGAGGATGGGTACAAGATGGTAACCGAAACATGTTCCTAATAAGGAAAAAAAGGTATATCTTAAGGTAAATTTAATTATAAATATTAAATGTAATATATATATATTGCAACGTTACAACAATTATACAAATATATTACCATGTACTCAACGCAACTAAATATGTATTACACCGGCCAGGTCGCAGGATTTGTTTCTCTCGTTGCGTTCAGTATATGTAGTTGCACAATAATTAAATAGTTTTTAAAGAGGAGTGAGATGTTGTTGACATGAAATAAATCATTTAAAATCGTTTCAAATAATCATTCTAAGATTTATTAATTAACAGAAAAAAATATTTCAATATTAAAATTTCAAACATTAGACACATAACTATTTACCTTTATAAGTGTTACAAATATACTGTAACCTGCAATGCTATTCATAACATACCACACAAAAAATAAACACCGATATAATCTTATTGACTAAACAACATGTTAAACAATTTATTTAAATTCTTTTTATTTTCTGTGTGTCTGAAATTAACTCAACTTTTAAATACTGATAGCAACTCAGTTACAAACAAAATAAGATTAAGTTCAAGAATGAATTTATGGTTGCTATAAACAAAAATAAATTAATCTACCATTTACTTCCAATCTAAATTTTACATTACCATACTCGTTAAAAATCTCTTAATGTAATGGTGTCCTTATAATTGGCGTAAGTCTTTGCGTACAGGTTTAGCACAAGTAATTAGTTTATTATAATCCTGTTAAGACCTGAATAATTGGAAAAACAATTCGTAGCACATCACCCCATCGCGTCGTTCAAAACAGGTCACAGCTGGCTCACACACACAAACACACACATGCTGTATCTTACGCGGCGGCAGGTTTACGTTTTTCGACAGGTCAGATTTTGTCAATTCCTGCATTTTCTTGCACAAAACTGTCTAAAACTGTTCCTTATACTTTCTATGCTAATTACATATTAAACATACCGCCCTGGACAAATATGCAAATATATGTATTGTTGCAATATATATTGCAACGATACAGCCATATGCTGTATTGAGCATTATTTTAAATAAATATAAAATTTGTAAAATTAATATAAGTTTGGGGTAAATGGACAGGTCTGGGATTGAAAAAATGTTTCATTGTTATACTAGGGGAGAAATTAACCTGTTTCAACAGGCAAGGAACACCTGCTCGATTGTATGTGTGTTACGCGTGTATCTTGTGTGTGCTAGTGATGCATGTACAGACAGGAATCTCAGCTACCCTCCCCAAGTAATTAATAAAATAATTATTTTAATTCACTGTGTGAAAACTAATTAGTGTATAAACAAACAAAAGGCACCAAAGTGTGTGTAAATGTTATAGTTATCCACAGAATGAAAATGACGTTAATAGGACACACTACGCGAAGTCAGTGCTAAATAAACGTGCCAAAAATACGCAAATTACCCTAAGACGCTCAAATTAATACAGTGAGTGCTTAATCAAATTAACTATGATTAGTGTTATCTCGATTCTGTTCAAAACATTGCTATTTGCAATAATTTGCAAATATATGAAAAGGTTAGGGAGTGGGGGCTAGCATGTGATCTGCAGGTCTCGACAAGATGATTTCGGAACCAACAGGTGCGGAATCTCGAGAGGGTATAAATTAAGGGTTCGACTGAAAACCCTTCTCTTCATTTCAAGACACAGTTGCAGTCGGACACGCTGTCCGTCGGCAGAACAGTTTTATTTTATTATAAGTCTCATCTATGAACGAATAAAGACGTTCGGTAATTATGTTTGCGATACTTCGGGAAACGTAAAGTACCGGGACCGTTTAAGTCAGCAGAGTATCTACGGAGAAGCTACAAGAGCGACACGGGATGCTGGACGTTCGGAGATGCTTTTGAAACGCCTAACCGACGACTGAGATCCACCTTGCAGCAGACAGTAATTCTCTGGGACGGGCCACACACTGCTGGAGAACGACGCTGGACTCTGGACATATCCAGGACCACGCCAAGCCAGGAGTAACGGAAACCCAACTCTGGACAACGCTGGACCCCGTCAATAAGTCGTAAGGTCGTCAAAACCCGAGGTGACATGCATAATGCATTTATAAATGATTTTTTTGTTTAAAAAGAGGTCATAAAGACTATATAAAAAGACAATGAATTAAAAACAAAAAAAAAGTTATAATTGGAAATAATGTATTAAAATCTTAGATAAATGTTTTAGTCGTAAGAATGAGCGATCGCATATAGAGAAATATAGGAAATAAAAGAGTTAAAATTTGAGATCAAAGTAAAGAATTGAAATGATTTGATATTTGCATTTTGTAGAAAAGGATAAATTAAATTTTGAATATTAAAACAAATGCCATTCTAAGAGTAATGAATATAATTTTAAATTTATTTTTTTTAAATATTGGTATAGACTGAGCAAGCTGAGGTCAGATCTGAATTAAAAGAATTCAATTAAAATTACATTTAAATTCTATTTTGTTTTAGTAAATCAAATAGAATAAATGTCTAGATTAAGATTATTAACATGTCTAGATGTAAGAGTGTTTTAAATGTGTGTAACACGTATAGCCTAAGATATAAACATTTAATAATGAGTGATATCTTGATCGGAGATTATTAACAATGTTTCATTATTTATAATGCTTGATAAAACAATAAATATGAATTTTTAACTACTCATAAATCTACTACTCTTATTATTGTTACACCTGGTATTGTTATAATTACTTACAACCTGCATATATAAATGTGTTGTTATATAAATTTGTTGCCCGTTAACTTGGGGCTCGACACGCTTACATTTAATCATATGTATCGTTGTATAGAATTGGCGCTCCAAGATCGTGGGGCTCCACAAATTAAATTATATTAAATAATTGTATTTGTACCGTGGTAGAATTTTCGTCCCAAAGAACGTGGCGCTATACAATTATAATTCATTTAAATTTGTTCACAATTTATGTATATGTACCATTGTAATATATATATATATATATATATATATTGTAGTATGACTGATAATCCACTAAAAATTAATTCCATTAAGATCATAAAACTATTTAAATTGCAAATAACTCAAAGAATTTCAAATGAAATTAATTTAAACTTCAAAGAAAAACACCACTATAAAAGGAAAAAAGTAATTACATAATAAAAGTGCAACACTAAAACGCAAGAAAATTTAAATCTAAAGAAACTCATATAAAAAATCAGGAGATTACCCAGGAAGTTTAGGAGCAGGTGATAAAGAAGATACCCCGAACCAACCAACGGACAAAATAAAACCAAGTACCTTGGTAAATCCAAGAAGGAAAAAGAGAAGAAAAGAAGATATAGGATGGAAGAACTATAAGAAATACCCATTAATAAACCTATAATTAACGACAATGAACCCCAAACCAAATGTTAATACCACCAAAGAAAGTATAACACCCCAAAACTTCATAAAATTGTAAATTAATTATAGACAAAAGTATTTAGTAGTGTGATAAGAAGTGCACCAACTAAAGTTATTATATAGTAAAATAAACAAATCTTCGCAGTCCATTATGACTGAAGGTTTGGTCTAGAATATAGTAAAACTCAAATATAAGTCAGAACCAACAGTGAATGTGTACCAGTGTAAGTGATTTTAAATATAATACACTTCAAGTTAATGTGTAACTATTACTTAAACAAGGTGCTATTAAATAACTTTTATATTTTATATAATTACAGAATTAACAAGTGATGAAATATTGAAGTGAAAAATATTTCTAATGTTTCATAAAAGAGGTCACTTTTTATCTAAAAAACATTCATAGAAATGCAAAGACTAAAGAGAGTAGGTGGGGGAATAATTACACAAACAGGGGATTAATTTAAAATACAATATAAACAGAAAAGACTGTGATTGATTTAAGTTTAATAAAAATTAAAAAATTTTAAATGGCTAATTATGTTTAGAGCCTATGAACTCCACTTTCAAAGAGTTCTAATAGAATAAGATTTATATTTAGTGTAAGAATGTTTAGTTACATAACAGTGTGCATACAGCTTAAAATGTTTATGTATGTTTGCTGTATCAGTTTATAAAATGTTTATAATGTATGTTAAAAAAAGTTCCAACAAACATGTCTAACTTTGAAGACTGCTAGTTAATGTTAAATATTAGTTTTTGTATTAGTAGCATGAATAATATGCTACAGGTATCAATAGTTATGTAAGCAATTTTATTTAATGTTATGTTAACTTTAAAAAGTCAGAGGAGGTGTAGAAATAACTTTATTGGAAAAAGCAATATATGTAAGATACTAAGATCTAGGCCAAATAATGAATTCCCAAAAATTAATATAATTGAGTAAATAAGTCTGATGTACCATGTAAACTAATAAGATTTATGTAAGGTCGATCGATAACCAACTACTGTAACTGATCCTATACTTTAAAAGAGTAATATAAAAAGATGTATTAAATTATTAAAAAATTTCAAAATGTAATAACTAACTATTTCAGAGGAGGAATAGTAAATTCATGAATTATAACTAAAAGCCAGATAAATTGACAAATTTATAAGAAATTAAGGAAAGGTAGGGATTTATATCAATCTAGAAGTTATTATAATCATATTTATAACACCAAACATAGCTATTATTTTGGACAAGAACAGGAAGCAGATTTTTGGGCCTATATTTCCAAAAGGACAGAAATATGGCAATTTTAACAAAAATCTTTATAAATATGGACTATGACACATCAAATTAAACAGAATGAGGTAAATAAACCAATTATGTTGTTAATAGTTCACTAAAGCAATCTATAAACTAAAAATATTCTGTATATAATGTATTTTATATTTACATAAATAGGAAGTGAAATATATTTAAAAAATACTTTTTTCATATTAACTTGGCAAGATATTTCCTAAGACGAAGGAAGTAAAACAGTTCTTTATTAACATTCAACGTAAACGGTTGATACTCGATCGCGTTAAGAATCTGTATAACGTACTGAGTAATGGCGCATAAGGTTATGAATTGAAAACGAGTGTTAACGAATTATTTACTTTAAACACAAAATCAGTGTACTACACCAACACAAAAAGTGAAAACGAACAATACCTATCAAAATATAAGTGAACTCAACCAATAAAACTATACCACATTGATAATTCACTCTACAAAGAACTTTAACATTTCCAGTAAGAAGATGGAAGAGAAGATGGAGGAAACCAGTAAAGAAATGAAAGAGGACAATCGATCCTTGAGTCAGAAAATTGACGAAACTAATCAGAAGATGGAGAACAACAACCAACAATTAAAGGAAAAGTTGGAGGAAAACAATAAGAAGATGGAGGAGAACCTGGATGAGAATAACCAACGGTTAAGAGAAGAATTAAGAGAAGTCAACCAGGAAAACATGAATAAGGTAGACGAGAGAATAGAGTTGGCGAAAGAAGAGTTGAATAGAAATATAAACGACACTAAGAAATCTATGAATAAAAAATTGGAACAAGAGGTAATAATAGTAAACCAACAGATCAGGGAAGTTGACGAAAGATGCCGCCAGACTGAATGTGAAGTACTGGAAGTCAGGGAGGTAATAAATACGGAAATTACCCAGATCAAAGAACATCAGAAGACGAAGTTGAATGAAAACCGAAAAGAAACACAGGAGGAAATAAGTAAGGTGCGAACCCAAGTCACAGAAAGGTGCGATGGGATGGAAGCGGTAATGACCAATATCACCGAACAAGTGCGGCAGAGCCAGGAAGAGATAGAGGTAATCCGAAACCGGCCGACTAGCTTCACTAATTTCCCCATGAACGAGCATAGAGAATGGTTGAACTTCCGCCAATATAAACGAAAGCCCATGGAGTTCTTGGCCCGAATCGAGGAATACATGGCCAAACATAGGGGCAACAGGTGGGTCAATAATCGGGAGTTGTTAGACGAGTCGTTTCGAGAAATGAACGATCATTGGTGGATGGCCAACCGCAGTGACATTAGAAGATTACCAGCAGTTTAAAAGCCTCTTCAAGGCGAAATATTGGTCTGAGACTACCCAAAATTTAATCCGTGACAACATCTGTCACGGCCATTATAAACCACAAGTGGGTAGCTCAATGACGGCGTACTTCCTCGGCAAAGTATGTATGGCCAAGCATTTGGAACCAGCCATACCTGAAGAATGTCTCATAAACAAGCTGTCATCTCATTATGATGAGGAGGTGATTCGAGCGAGGAGAGGCAGCCAAATTACGACCATACAGGCCATGACACCACCACGACCATGACAGAACTCCTCGAAAACTATGAAAATGAGGAGTACTACCGACAAAGCCGGAGAAGGAATGATCGGCCAGAACCTAGAAACTATCCAAATACCAACAACGGTACAAACAACAACAACACTTGATACCAGGGAAACCGAGCCAATCCACAGAGTAACAACAATAACAACAGTAATAATAATAATAACAATAACCACGTTCAAAATAATTCAAATAATAATCGAACAAATAATGGTTATCAGGGTAACAGAAACCCATACTACCCAAACCCTAATAGTCAGAGAAACCCCAATTATAATAACAACGAACGTTATTATAGTAATAACCGTGGCAATCCACAAAACAGTAACACTAATAATAATAGGTTTTCTCGACCGAGAGTGAATTTCATACGAGCGGAAGGCGGTCGCCAACGTAGGTACTACCACCAGAGACGCAACAGCTATCACGAATATGAAGATCGGCGAAGGAGCCGAGAACGTGACGAACCAAGGTACAATCATGCTAGACGGAGTACCAGTCTAGACAACACAGAACGACTGACAAACCGCGAACAACCGTTAGATCATCAAACAGAGCGGCAGGGACCCACTCAAGGTCTCCCGACTGAAGCATCAACCAGTGCGACACATAATAACAATGATGTCGAACATTTAAACGGGAGGAGGCAGTAATACATCACCGAGACCCGTTGCTGCTCCTAAATCCTGGGTATAGAAATGAGTTCCCAAATGCAACTGAAACAAATCTTATCACAATAATTGGTTGTAATTATCTAAAAAATCTCCGACACGAATTATTGGAGGAGGACGATACTAGTCCCAACAATAACATAAATCACGAAATCATACATATAAATGCGGAGGTAGAAGGAATCCCCGCCAATTTAATGATGATACTGGTTCCAACGTCTCCATAATTAGTACTACAGAGTTGGAGAGAATACAAAGAGAATGCGGACGAATATTACCGACCTTGCCGTTGAATAATATCATTTTATTAGGTGCAACCGGCCGCCAAAATAAGGCAATAAGAAGACAAGTCTCCGCCAATGTGATGAGCTGTGGTATAGCTATTGAAATGGAATTCTTAGTGGCAAGCGGGCTGCCATTTAACATATTGGTGGAGTGCGATGTGCTCAGGCGAAACTCCGCCATAATTGATTTACGAACGGAGAAATTGTCACTTTTTACGAACGGACAAACTTGGACGGCTGACTTGGTTGGTAGTGACACAGTAATTCCCAGCACTATCCACCAACAGATTCGTAAGATCAATTATATACATCAAACTCCTATTATTGAGCGGATGATGGACGATAACGCTAATGAGGACTTATGGTCCCAAAAGATCCAGGAAATCAGGGATTTCCGGAGCGGTATAACAGGAGAAAGATTGCAAACACACCAAGCAACAAATTAATAAATATTTACGAACAATACAGATCCGTATTTTCTGACGAGCCCGGTAAAGTAAAAAACTTCCAGTGTACTCTACAATTTCGAGACACAGTGGACTTTAACCGGAAGTCATACCACATCGCGCAATCACGAAAGGAAGCAGTAAGAGCTGAAATAACTAAGATGATTAACCGTGACATAATAGAGAGTAGCCAGTCCCCATACACCAGTCCTATCGTGGCTATTCCTAAGAAAAACGGACAAGTCCGTTTATGCCTAGATGCGCGGGAAATTAATAAAATGATTATTAATGACAGGACTTCGCCCGGTGAGATTGAAGAGATTTTAAAACGATTCCACGGTACCAAGTACTTTAGTACCTGGGACACGGTGTGCGGCTACTGGCAAGTGGAATTGCACCCACAGAGTCGCCAGTATCTGGCCTTCATATTCGAAGGGCGGAACTACCAGTTTAAAAGATTGCCCTTCGGACTCGTGAATTCGGTCGCAGTTTTTGCACTTTTTGTACAATCCATGGACCAGATACTTGGCCAGGAAGCCCTACAATTCACCACCGTGTACGTAGATGATTTGCTAGTGTCCTCAGAAACTTGGGAGGAACACTGCTACCGTGTGGAACATGTTCTAAAGAAATTGGCTGCGAATAACATCACGATAAAGCTAGAAAAATCTCATTTCATAGCCAAGGAAATTCAATTCTTGGGATTTATATTGAACGACCAAGGAATCTCACCGTCGGCTGAAAAAGTAGAAGCGATTCAGAAATTTCCAACACCAAAGAATCGAAGGCAATTACAGTCATTCCTGGGACTCTGTAATTACTATCGCAAGTTCCAGGAAAAGTATTCTGAATTGACCGCCAGATTTCAACCGCAACTGTCATCCAAGAATAAATGGATATGGGGTATAGAGCAGAATGAGACCTTAACGCTGATTAAAGAAAAATTCCTTGAACCAATAATACTTCGCCATCCGGATTTCAGTAAACCGTTCTTCCTGAATTGCGATGCCAGCGACATTAGCCTCGGCACAACATTGTATCAAGAGGATGAGGAAGGCGAACATCTCGTGATTTGCTTCGCAAGTAGAGCGTTAAACCAGTGCGAAAAGAACTACCACGTCACTGAAAAAGAGCTGTTAAGTGTAGTGTTCGCGTGTGGCAAATTCCGCACCTACATCCTTGGTTACCCCGTTATCGTTCGGACAGACCATAAGTCCATATCGTTCTTGAGGAGATGCAAACTCAGTCACGAAAGGTTGACCCGGTGGATACTGTTACTACAAGAGTATAATCTTAAGTGGGAGTACATCCCAGAAAAGAAGAATGTCGTTGCGGACGTGTTGTCACGAATCGACATAGATAAGCAAACATTCGAGGGGGAGAAAGAAAGTGTACTCAAGATATATCACATTCTTAGTACCAGAGCCGATCTAGAATCATTATTGGAAAACCTGAGCACCCACCAACAAGCAGACCCGAAATTACAATCCATTAAGACGAGATTGGAAGCAGGGGACGAGACTATCGCCAGATATTATAAAATTCATAACAATATACTGTTCATTCAACCATCTTTGAGGAAGGAGACATGGAAGGTTATCATTCCAACCCATATCGAAAAGGAGATAGTAAGTAATTATCATATTCGATATGGGCATATGGGCGCCTTAAAGGTGATAAAGGCCCTGGAAGAGAGCTGCCACATTAAAGATATCAACCGGAAGGTCCGGAAATATATAAAGGGTTGCCACATTTGCCAACTCGTTAAATCGAATAACGAGAAAAAAGAATGTCAAATGATTCCAATAACATCTCAGACAAAGTTGGAAAAAGTATTTTTGGACATCTGCGGGCCATTTCCCCGCAGTGGGGGTCGTCACAGATCTAAGTATCTAGTCATCGTGATGGACCATTTAACGAAGTTCGTCAAGCTATACCCAGCAAATCGGGCGACTACAAATAAAATTCTCGACATATTAACCAACCAGTACTTCCCAAACGTCGGAAAACCAGTTTCGATCATTACCGACCACGGAACCCAATTCAAGGGGAAAAATGGCGGGATACCCTACTGTCTATGGGTGTTCGTACTTATAAAACCTCGGTCTACCACCCGAGCAGTAACCCGGCAGAGAGAGTATTACGAGAGGTGGGGCGAATATTACGAACATATTGCCACAATCAACAGAGGAGGTGGCAAGACTATCTAGAGGCCACAGAAGAATTCCTCAACTTGGCATACCACCCAGCCATAGGAATTACCCCATACTCCGCCATGTACGAAAAGCAACCCCCAAGGGAGATCGAAGAAATATTGGAGTTCCCAAGGGAAAATAACTATACTTTTGACTGAATAAAGTTTTATAACAAGGTGGCCGAAGACCAGGAGAAACGGCGAAATAAATATCAAAAAGGTATGGGTAAAATAATTACCTATACCAGTGGTGAAAAAGTATTATTAAAAAATAGGGAATTACCAGTTCACTGGAAGGAATAACTAAGAAATTATTACTATTATACACTGGACCCTATATAGTCTCCAAAGACAAAAACAATAACACGTATGAGATAAAGGAAATGGGTTCTGGTAAAATCAAGGGTGTATATAACCAGGCATCCATGAAAGAATATCATGATGAGTAATATAAAAAGAATTTAGAGATGTTAAAATACCCCCTATAATTCAAAAGAATTGTAAGATCACCTTGCAGACATAATTTATGAATAAAAAACTTTATGGAATAAAAAGAAAGAATTTTGATTAATCATCAAAATTCAAAAACAAAGTAAGTACATCTTACTACAAGATTATTAATGAAACCATTTAGAAGAAATATAAAAAAGAAAGAACTTTGAATTAAGAATCATCAAAATTCCAAAAACAAAGTAAGTACATCTTACTACAAGATTATTAAAGAAACCATTTGAAATATAAAGAAAAGAAAAGAATTCATACCATATTTATGGTACTAATATGATATGTTTAACATATTTATGGACAATATTATGGAAATAAAAAGGAAAAAGAATTTAAAGGTGAATAATAATAAAACCTAAAAATTCAAAAACAAAGTAAGACCACCTTAATACAATTATTTTAAGAAAAACCTTGAGAAAATAAAAAGAAAGAATTTTGTAAAAAACCTATAAATTCAAAAAACATAGTAAGAACCACTTACTGCAAATAATTTATGAAGAAACTATTATGAAATAAAAAGGAAGGATTTTGAATTAAAAATCATCCAAATTCCAAAAAATAAAGTAATATCAACTTACTGACAAACTATTTATAAAAACTTTATGGAATAAAAGGAAAAGAATTTAGAAATGTAAAACAAATCAATTCTAAAGGATATAGGAATGTCAATTTACAACCAATAAATTGTAAAAACCTATGAAATTATATAAAAAGAAATAAAAACCAGTGATACGATTAACTGAATAAACTTGTGTGGAAATAAAAATAATAACACTTTGAAGTGGTATAAAGAGAAACAATGACCTCATTAAAAAAATTAATTAAGACATTCATTTGAATAAAAAACCAGAGAGAAGTAATTTGAGAAAATAATCAAAGTTATAAATGTAATTAAATAAATCAATAATGAAATGATCATGAAATAAGTGTTAAGTGTAATAAAAACAATTATAAGTAAGTTCTAGAACATGGAACAAGTGGAACAAATAAAAACTGAGAAACAAACAAATATATCAGAAATATATGCTACCATAAACAAAAGCAGATTGTAATAAAAACCAGAGAAGAATAAAGAATTAATAACAAAACCTTTAAATGATAATAAACATTGGTAATTATATTAATAAAAGAGCTTCCCACCATGATACCAATTGAAATAACCATCAAGTTAACTAGTCAGGAGAATAACTGAGATAGGAATATTAAAATCTCTGAGCAATATACGAAGTGAAGTATCCAAAGATATTTTTTAAATAGTAATAAAAGTGTACTATTCTGAAATAATTTTTTAATAACTGTCTGTAGATAAGTCCAGCAGTATTAATATGTTTTTGAGCAGAGATGATTTGCCTCTGTACTCAAATAGAAGTGAAGTATTGGACAGCAGAGGAAGTAGCGTACTGTGCCTCTCTGACCTGCACCTGCTCACGTGTTAGGGAATGATAGGGAATAAATATCCCAAGGATAAAACACCAAGAAGAAAAAAGAAAATAAAATAATAAGTATGAAACTCAGATGACTATTACTATCAAGGAAGATCAAGTAAGAATGAAATAAATGTAAGCTCAAATATATATACGAAAAATTTTGAAATGGAAGGAAGTCAAGAATACTAAAAATATACTAAGTATCATAAGCAATTATTTCAGACGAACCAAGTATAGTCTGAAAAAATCACTTCTGGAGGAGGGCAATCTGTAGCATGACAGATAATCCACTAAAAATTAATTCCATTAAGATCATAAAAATATTTAAATTACAAATAACTCAAAGAATTTCAAATGAAATTAATTTAAACTTCAAAGAAAAACACCAATATAAAAGGAAAAAAGTAATAACATAATAAAAGTGCAACACTAAAACGCAAGAAAATTTAAATCTAAAGAAACTCATATAAAAAATCAGGAGATTACCCAGGAAGTTTAGGAGCAGGTGATAAAGAAGATACCCCGAACCAACCAACGGACAAAATAAAACCAAGTACCTTGGTAAATCCAAGAAGGAAAAAGAGAAGAAAAGAAAATATAGGATGGAAGAACTATAAGAAATACCCATTAATAAACCTATAATTAACGACAATGAACCCCAAACCAAATGTTAATACCACCAAAGAAAGTATAACACCCCAAAACTTCATAAAATTGTAAATTAATTATAGACAAAAGTATTTAGTAGTGTGATAAGAAGTGCACCAACTAAAGTTATTATATAGTAAAATAAACAAATCTTCACAGTCCATTATGACTGAAGGTTTGGTCTGAGAATATAGTAAAACTCAAATATAAGTCAGAACCAACAGTGAATGTGTACCAGTGTAAGTGATTTTAAATATAATAAACTTCAAGTTAATGTGTAACTATTACTTAAACAAGGTGCTATTAAATAACTTTTACATTTTATATAATTACAGAATTAACAAGTGATGAAATATTGAAGTGAAAAATATTTCTAATGTTTCATAAAAGAGGTCACTTTTTATCTAAAAAACATTTATAGAAATGCAAAGAATAAAGAAAGTAGGTGGGGGAATAATTACACAAACAGGGGATTAAATTAAAATACAATAAAAACAGAAAAGACTGTGATTGACGTAGGTTTAATAAAAATTAATAAATTTTAAATGGCTAATTATGTTTAGAGCCTATGAACTCCACTTTTCCAAGAGTTCTAATAAAATAAGATTTATGTTTAGTATAAGAATGGTTAATACATAACAGTGTGCATACAGCTTAAAATGTTTATGTATGGATGCTATATCAGATTATAAAATATTTATTATGTATGTTAAAAAGAGTTCAAACTAACATGTCTAACTTTGGAGACTGCTAGTTAATGTTAAATATTATTTTTTGTATTAGTAGCATGAGTAATACACATTTTACAGGTATCAATAATTATGTAAGCAATTTTATTTAATGTTATGTTAACTTTAAAAAGTCAGAGGAGGTGTAGAAATAACTTTATTGGAAAAAACGATATAAGTAAAATACTAAGATCTAGGACAAATAATGAATTGCCAAAAATTAATATAAACTAGTTAATTAACCAATGAACCATGTAAACTAATAAGATTTATGTAAGGTGGATCGATAACCAACTACTGTAACTGATCCTATACTTTAAAAGAGTAATATAAAAATATGTATTAAATTATTAAAAATTTTCAAAATGTAATAACTAACTATTTCAGAGGAGGAATAGTAAATTCATGAATTATAACTAAAAGCCAGATAAATTGACAAATTTATAAGAAATTAAGGAAAGGTAGGGATTTATATCAATCTAGAAGTTATTATAATCATATTTATAACACCAAACATGGCTATTATTTTGGACAAGAACAGGAAGCAGATTTTTGGGCCTATATTTCCAAAAGGACAGAAATATGGCAATTTTAACAAAAATCTTTATAAATATGGACTATGACACATCAAATTAAACAGAATGAGGTAAATAAACCAATTATGTTGTTAATAGTTCACTAAAGCAATCTATAAACTAAAAATATTCTGTATATAATGTATTTTATATTTACATAAATAGGAAGTGAAATATATTGCGACAACACAAATTACTAAACTATTGGCGCATAAGATATGGTAGTAAGTGTATCTTAAATTAAAAGTCTATATTGGAGGGTTTAAGATTATTTATTGCACAAGACATATGTAATTGTTTATATGGTATATTTGATAAGTATAATAATGGTAGTGTTTGATATAGAGTCTTTTAAAATGTTAAATGCTGTTCATACACGTGATGTGATACGTTACATAAGTGATGATTCCCACGATGATGTTGCTGAAGAGAAGGGGTGCTTTGCTGCGTTGTTGGGTCGTCAGGCGTGGCTTATAGATGATAGACGGTTCACCCTGAAACGCTTCCAGCTGGGCTGGTGTCCTGTAACAGCTGGGCTGGTGTCCTGTAATTCCCACGATGACTCTGACGCTTCGCACACCACAACGGTTCTATGGATCTTACTATTCGTTAAATTATTATAGAGTTTATAACTAACAAGTATCTCAGGTGATAGTGAGTTTTATATAACAACGGTATATTGAACTTATACCACTCCGGGCTCTTCAAGTGTTCACGCGAATCACAGGGTCTACCGCGATCAGCAGACCACCCTATGCGGAAATCTTCCATTAACACGGAAACTTCTTGATGAAACAACTTACTAGTGCGTAACTATTAAATTTTACTGACACTGCAGAAAATCTCACACAGTGATACAGTTTACACTCACTTATTACACACGTAATGCTTTAGTAATAAAGCCGTGTGTAAAGAGGTAATATTCAAGTGTTCTGCGTCTTCACACGCGTTACTATCGCCGAATAGTCTTTACAGATTCTTGCAAGCGACAGAATCTTGAACAAGAACTGTGCGACCCGATCGTGATAGATGGTAGAGAAGAACTCTCGTAATTATGCACACAATGCTGTAATAATAATATTGTGTGTAGTTGTAAAACACGAATAACTCTGAGTCTTCACACGCGTTACTATCGACGAATAGTCTTTACAAATTCTTGCAAGCGACAGAATCTTGAACAAGAACTGCACGTCCCGTTCGCGGTAGCTGGCTGAGAAGAACTGCCTGTGTAACAACAGGCTTAAGAAAATTTCCAACTACCTTCCAGCATTCTATTGGTGGAAGGAAGTCACATGGTTACATATACCATGACATGCAACTTTTCATGCTGTAAAGTGCATTTACTTTGTAAGAGCATGCATAGCGGTAATCAGAATACCCTTATCTCATGCATAACTGCATACTTTAATAATATCATATATGAATGACAAATAATAGCCAGAAATATACAGGGATTGTAGCGAATACATATGTCTACGTTCAGTTCAATGTCATAACACCACGATAATTTATTGACGCACAGCCAGGGAAACGTTTACCACTCGCACACGCGCGCACATTTCCACAAACACAGTACATGAATAAACAATAAATAAATAATACACAGTTTTGCTAAACTTAAATCCTTATTCTTACTAAAATACAACTGATATCATAACCAAATCTAACAATCTACCAATATAAACATGAATGTTCATAGTCCGTGTATTATATGAGCTTGTCCCGCTTATCAGGATCCTGTGATTCATTGCAATATTTAAACAATACTTTTTTCATATTAACTTGGCAAGATATTTCCTAAGACGAAGGAAGTAAAACAGTTCTTTATTAACATTCAACGTGAACGGTTGATACTCGATCGCGTTAAGAATCTGTATAACGTACTGAGTAATGGCGCATAAGGTTATGAATTGAAAACGAGAGTTAACGAATTATTTATTTTAAACATAAAATCAGTGTACTACACCAACACAAAAAGTGAAAACGAACAATACCTATCAAAATATAAGTGAACTCAACCAATAAAACTATACCACATTGATAATTCACTCTACAAAGAACTTTAACATTTTTCACCATATATGCTATACATTTGAACACACCTAAAACCAGACTATTAACGCCAGTGAACACAGAACACTTCTTCAGGACACCTTTAACCACATAATAGACAATATACAATAATACGGAGACAATAAAACGGTAGTGAAGGCGTTTTTATTAACAGAATTTATAACCATCGTTTCTGGATTTTCTTCAACTACGAGATGTGCCGCCATTTTTAGCTCCCGTCATGCAAAGTGGTTGCCAGCTGAGCTTCATCACCGACGACATTGGTCTGAATTATTAAATATTATAAACATTATATATTATTATCCATTTGTCATTTACTAATTATTAAGAATTATTTGTACATGTTATACTTTCTATGCTTGCTCCCTTCTCTGACTATATAATTATAATCGCTAAAAGAACCGTTTTAACATTTATATAATATAACCTGTAATTGTAAAATCGACCAAGCCTTGTGAAAGAGTCGAACATTTGAATAATATCGATTTTAAATCGATCTTTTGGAAATATTGTCAATAAATTAAATTAATTTAACTATCTGGATTTGGAATTATTTCACATATTAAAAAAATAAGAGTTTGAGTTAACTACAGGACTTACTGGAAGACGATAGATATTAAAGGAAAGTGATATATTGGAGCAGAGCAGAAAATCGCAAATCGATTATTGTAGGAAGACAATCTGATTAACTCCAGATTCATTTAAGGTCAACCAGAAGTGCATATATTCACCAAAACAAATCACAGAATTTTAAAATTTTAACGAAACCACAGAACAAGAATTATTTATAAATTAGTAGAACCATAGACAAACATAAATTTTTTTTTAAATTTTGTTTTTAAATTAAAATTTTTTTCTTTGTACAATACACAGATATATTTATTTGTAATCATATACAGGTCGGGTTACAAATTGACACTCACCATAGTCAGTCTAAACGAGGAATAAAAGTTTAACGAACAAGTTTACTTTAATTTGTACTTGTTCGAGCAAAGGTATAATTGAACCCTTTATCCTATTAATTTGTACTGTTACAATATATATATATATATATATATATATATATATATATATATATATATATTGTAACAGAAATTCTACAACAGAAATGCTGGCATCCATGTTACATAAATATTATATTAACAAAATAATAAGCAAGCCAATATCTAACCCCATGATAAAACAAAAGTCTAATAATTACATTTATAATTATAGATAAAGATAAATAAGGATGCAAGGTAGAATTAACGATAATAAACAAACCTGTAAGTTAGATAATAGTTAATGATCTATGCTCAGTGAAAAGTAAATCAATGTGATACTGACGAGAAGTGTAAGAAGTAGAATAGTGCAGAAATTATCAAAGTAAATGACCATGAAAGTAAACAAAAATGAAACAATAATTTACCTTATAGCAATAGCAAGTAAGGATTCTGAATTAAATGATATTATTTTGTGACAACGAATGTTACGATAAAGTTTATGTTATGTTATACCAATTACTTGTTGAGTTAATGAAAGGTAATGAAACAAGATGTATTATTCAATTACTGTTGTAGAATGATGTGTGAAACAGCTAGTTAGCGTTAATAGATTTCAATTGTCTTATATGTGATCCATAGATCAAGATAAAATTGTCATTAGATATGAGAAGAATAATTGTTTATGTAAATGTTAATAGTTAAGATTTGATTATATGTATGAATTTATGTAAAAGGGCTATAGATGTTTACCAGTTATAAACACAGGTAGGTCCGTATACAATAAAAGGCCTAACAGCAAAAAACACTATATAACCACTCATAACATAAAGGTTAGGTACATAAATTAATAATAATTAATGAATACGGTTCGAAGAGCTAGGAAAAAACATTAAATTAGTAATGATATATAATAAACCATATCAATTTATACAAATTATGATAATGCCATGATATCGATTGATAACGTTTGATATCGAAAAAGTAGTAAATATAAAAGAAACAGGCTCATATCAAAAAACCAGCAGAATATGTGTAGAAAATAATAAACCAACTATCGGTAAAGTTATATTCCGATATGATAGCAAATTAATAAGGAATAGACAAAAAATATATGAAATAAACACTATATACAAAACATGTAGAAGGAAGAAAAATAACGGGTTGCTATGGACTACAGTAAATGAAGAAGTTGTTGATTTTCAATTATTGCCTTTTATGATCTGAATGTGATGAGATTAAAAAACCTAAGAAATGTCTAATATAATCGGAATATTCTAAATTAGTTGATACTTTTATAAAATACAAAATTTTAATGATAATATTATTGACTCTTGCCAGTATAGTTTAACCAAACAAGACTATAGTATGAAATCACAATAAAAAATAAATAACTGGGTTCTACAAGGAAGGACTTGAATTGTCCCATATCCGAAGGGAGTTGATAATATATTAAACCCAGTATAAAGAATTAACTGTATCACAACCAATAATATACACTACACTGGAAATCATAACCTTATAAATACACGGAACATCACTAATTGCTTCAACCGAGAGAAGAACGTATTTGGATCCAGGAATTGCAGAAGGAGCATCAATCGGGCTGTAAATCAATCCAGGGAGCTGTATTTCCGAGGTGGACAGGACAAGAATTCCATTTTATTAAACCGAAGAAAGAATATTGTACGGCATAATCATCCAGAACAGTAAAATTTTCAATCAACCGCCTACAAGATTTGCTTCGTTATAGTCTGGTAAATTATTATTGTATAAATCATATTAACTACACAACACTTCAAATTTGTAAATCTTGCATTCTTATCTGTGTATTTTTAATCTTCCCCACAGTTACAAGAACCTTCACACCCTGAATTAAGTTAATTACAAATTAAAACACATTATATAACCGAATTTAAATAAAGTATCGGACTGATCAATAATCGATTCACGCAATCTATAGCCTATGTGTATGTCAGTTAGAACATATCTTATTCAATGTTGAAGAAGTAAACAAATAAAGAACCTTTGTATAGTTGCAAAATCTTGTCATTTGGAGTATGATTTAATGAGTTGGGAATAAAAAGTAACTGACTAAGTATAGAATAATTGGTTAACATAAACAGTGAAATAACCTCTAAGTTTCGTTGCTCCGGTACTACAGCGCTTATAGCGGAATTCTCCGACACCAAAGAGAGAGCGTAAAAATACAAAATTATACATAATTCTCTTCAAGGTATAATAGGGTTGAACGAAATTACAGAATAACACATTAATTATTTAAGTTTCGAGTACACTAACACTGATATTTTTTAGAGAGATAAGTTAAGATTAGTTAATTAAATCAATATATCCCACAACTCCAAATATCTCAGATATTTAAATAATTAAGTAAATTAAAACGACCTAAGAGAGTAAAGACAGGGGAACATACCCGTTCATAGCAACGAATAGGCTTACATTGCGTGACACATTAGTAGACGCAAGACGTCGTTTACCTACAAATTGTCGCTTACAACAGTGGGGCTCAAATAAGACGGACATTTCGCTAGTACCTCAAAAGCGGTTAAATTACAAATTGGCGCTCAACCAGTGTAGGGCTTAAGTTAAGTAACTATAATTATAATTACATTACTTAACCAGAGCAGGCAACTGTGGGAGAATAAACATGCATACCAGAGGTAGATCAAGGATTAGGGCAGGAGAAACGGGGAAGGAAATAGATGAACAAGAACAGGAAATAGAACTAATAACAGATAGTGAAATAGAACAACAGACAGACGAAATAACGGAAACTG
Organism: Magicicada septendecula; assembly: GCA_034769895.1. NCBI lineage: Eukaryota > Metazoa > Arthropoda > Insecta > Hemiptera > Cicadidae > Magicicada > Magicicada septendecula. The sequence continues at coordinate 333,919,838 of CM068370.1, forward strand.
AAATTATTATGGACAAGGAAAAGGGAGTAATGGAAGAAGATGCCCAAGGGGACCAAATAGATAAAGCTGGAGCCAGAGAAGTACCAAGTTGGCAGGAGATGATGAAATTTATGACAGAACAATTTAGGAAAACAAATGAGGAAATTAAAGAAACCTCAAAACAAATGAACGAAAGATTAAACCAAATTCACGAAAGGTTAGATAGGAGTGATGAGGGTTTAAAACAAATGAAGGATGACATCTTACAAATACATGAAGAAAATTTAAGGCAAATTAATGAAAAAATTGAAAATCTTCATGTGACAATTAACCAGAAGGTGGACCAAAATAATGAGGAAAGAAAATTAGAAATAGCCAAAACAAATGAAGGGTTAGAAAAAACTAACGAAACAATAGTACAGGTTCGTGAAGAACTACAAAATAAAATTAATGACATAAAAACTGAGAGTAAAACATTGGTCGAAGAAATCCAACAGGAAACTGTCGGAAAATATGAGCAAATTAAAAATGAAGTACATCAGGTACGGGAGGAGAATAAGGAAGGGATTACGCAAATACAGACAGACATGGGTGAACGACTCGAAAGAGTCTATGGCAATTTAAACAGTATGGAAGGTCAAATTAATACCAGTAAAAATAAAATAGAGGAAATTAGTAGACGTGAATTACAGTTGCAAGAAGAAGTAGGTTCATGGCGGGATAGGACATGCCAACATAGTCATACAAATAACCACGAGAACCGGGAGTCGATTAATTTTCGTAATTACAAGCGCAATCCGATGGAATTTTTAAAGAGGTTGGAAGAGATGATTACAAAAAATAGAGAAAATCGCTGGAGTATTATACGCAGTATGATTGATGAGACATTTAAAGATACCTATGATAATTGGTGGACAGCGGTGCGCCCGGATATACTGGACATGACCGAATTCAAAAAAACAATTTAAAGAGAAATGTTGGTCTGAATCGACCCAGAACATGATTAGAAATAATTTGAGTAACGGTCGATACGAAACAAACATAGGCCAGTCTCCTACTTCATACTTTCTAGGAAAAGTATGTATGGCACGGAACTTAGAGCCCAGAATTCCCGAAGAATGTTTGGTGATACAACTATCCTACCATTACGAGGAAGGGATAAAAAATGCACGTATGTGTAGCCAAATCAAAACGATTTCAGCCATGGCCAAATTCCTTGAGAATTATGAGCACGAGAACCAATACCAAAGAAATAGGATGTTAAACTATAAATATCAGAAGTATAATAATAACGCGCCACCAACCAATTCTCATAATAATGATCACAATCGACCTGCGCAGAACGTTAATGCAAATAGAACCCAAAATGAGCACGCGAATAATAATTCCAGGAACTATAATTATCGTGGCAATAATACTTATAATTACTGCGATAGTCGCAATAATAGAGGAGATGGGGACAGACGACCCAATAATTATAGGCATAACGTTAATTATATCTACTCCAGGCCTCAAGGTAATCAGCGACGGTATTACCCAAGGAGTCACCGATATGACAATCATTATGACCAGTCCCGGCGTGAAGACAACTATCCACCTGAAAGAAATTATAGGATAGCGGAACCTAATACGGAGGATCGCACCGAAACTGTACTAAATCAACATAATAATCCAAATGAAAATAGAGAAGAGGGGGTAAGCCCTCATTTAAACTAATAGAGGCAGTGAAAAATAATGAATACCCTTCACTGAACCGTAATCTTGGGGAACATACAATCAGGAGTCCATAAAGAAATATTACCACTAAATTCTAAAATACAATAAGAACCACTTATTATCGATTTTGAAGAAAAAACACTTGTAAATAAAAGAGAATTTGTTGAACAATAAAATAAATAGAAAAAAATGTCATTCAAAATAAAGTAAGTCTGAATTAAAATATAGTTATGAAGAAGGCATTAAGAAGAGTTAATAACAAACCCCAAGATTACAGAAGAAAACTATAATTATTACTAAACGTCTACAAAGAAATAGTGTGAATAATGAATAATGAAACCCCAAGATTACAGAAGAAAACTAGGATTATTACTAAACGTCTACAAAGAAATAGTGTGAATAATGAAACCCCAAGATAAAAGTTTTTACCTCAAATCTACCTATACAAAATAATAAAAGAAAAATCATATGACCTAAAATACATACCGCATTGCCAAGTGAAAGAAACAACTTCAGTAAATGATTGATTGTAACCAATGTAATATTAAAGAAAACAAGAAAGAAAGAATATTTATGAACATAATTCATTGAAATATAAACAGCCAAAAAAATGAAATACGATAAGAAAAATAATAGTTGAGCTAAGGACTGTATCTAGTCAGAAACACAGTTATAATGATAATCACACAATAACTATTTAGAAAATATTGAGATCAGAAAAACAAATGAAGAAGATACTTAGCGTTATAATCACAACAAGAAAGAAAAACAAAAATAATTACAAATGATAACTGTCAGATTTAATATCAAAGAATGTTTAAGGAAACTAAAATGGAATCACAAAGTATGAAGGATAGTAATAAAGAAATATAAAAGCAACAAAGAAAAAAAAATGTTTCCCAAATATTTATTATTAAGTAATTAAGGAGATTATTAGGATATTATTATATTTTATAGCTGACTGTAGATGAATTCCAGCAGTACTATATTAAGGTGTGGTGTGGGCAGCAGAGTATGAAGCCAAACAGTGCCTCTCTGAACTGTACCAACGCACATATTAGGGATTGTTAGGGAAATTAAATATTTAAGGAATATTAGAATAGTTGCAAGAATGACCTCAGTTTCCAAAAGAGTAGGACGAAGAAAACAGAAAGAAATTAGATGACAGAAGAATAATTGAGAAATACAGTGATTACAGTAATTATAAGTAGAAGAGATGTGAACCTAAAGTATCATTGAATATTGTAGCCAACTATCAACAAATACTGTTTACAGAAATTAAAAATGATCAAGAATGTTAATTAAAATGATGAAATGTTATTAAATAAAGAATTATTAATACTAGTCTAATGAAGTTACATTGAGAATCCCATCGTCAAACATTAATATTGATATGAAGAAAAGGCATGTGAAAAAGACAAGTTTATTTGACCTAAATTCATTCAGGTAAACTAAACTTTTTTAGGAGGGGGAGCATATGTAACGCAACAGAAATGGTGGCATCCATGTTACATAAATATTATATTAACAAAATAATAAGCAAGCCAATATCTAACCCCATGATAAAACAAAAGTCTAATAATTACATTTATAATTATAGATAAAGATAAATAAGGATGCAAGGTAGAATTAACGATAATAAACAAACCTGTAAGTTAGATAATAGTTAATGATCTATGCTCAGTGAAAAGTAAATCAATGTGATACTGATGAGAAGTGTAAGAAGTAGAATAGTACAGAAATTATCAAAGTAAATGACCATGAAAGTAAACAAAAATGAAACAATAATTTACCTTATAGCAATAGCAAGTAAGGATTCTGAATTAAATGATATTATTTTGTGACAACGAATGTTATGATAAAGTTTATGTTATGTTATACCAATTACTTGTTGAGTTAATGAAAGGTAATGAAACAAGATGTATTATTCAATTACTGTTGTAGAATGATGTGTGAAACAGCTAGTTAGCGTTCATAGATTTCAATTGTCTTATATGTGATCCATAGATCAAGATAAAATTGTCATTAGATATGAGAAGAATAATTGTTTATGTAAATGTTAATAGTTAAGATTTGATTATATGTATGAATTTATGTAAAAGGGCTATAGATGTTTACCAGTTATAAACACAGGTAGGTCCGTATACAATAAAAGGCCTAACAGCAAAAAACACTATATAACCACTCATAACATAAAGGTTAGGTACATAAATTAATAATAATTAATGAATACGGTTCGAAGAGCTAGGAAAAAACATTAAATTAGTAATGATATATAATAAACCATATCAATTTATACAAATTATGATAATGCCATGATATCGATTGATAACGTTTGATATCGAAAAAGTAGTAAATATAAAAGAAACAGGCTCATATCAAAAAACCAGCAGAATATGTGTAGAAAATAATAAACCAACTATCGGTAAAGTTATATTCCGATATGATAGCAAATTAATAAGGAATAGACAAAAAATATATGAAATAAACACTATATACAAAACATGTAGAAGGAAGAAAAATAACGGGTTGCTATGGACTACAGTAAATGAAGAAGTTGTTGATTTTCAATTATTGCCTTTTATGATCTGAATGTGATGAGATTAAAAAACCTAAGAAATGTCTAATATAATCGGAATATTCTAAATTAGTTGATACTTTTATAAAATACAAAATTTTAATGATAATATTATTGACTCTTGCCAGTACAGTTTAACCAAACAAGACTATAGTATGAAATCACAATAAAAAATAAATAACTGGGTTCTACAAGGAAGGACTTGAATTGTCCCATATCCGAAGGGAGTTGATAATATATTAAACCCAGTATAAAGAATTAACTGTATCACAACCAATAATATACACTACACTGGAAATCATAACCTTATAAATACACGGAACATCACTAATTGCTTCAACCGAGAGAAGAACGTATTTGGATCCAGGAATTGCAGAAGGAGCATCAATCGGGCTGTAAATCAATCCAGGGAGCTGTATTTCCGAGGTGGACAGGACAAGAATTCCATTTTATTAAACCGAAGAAAGAATATTGTACGGCATAATCATCCAGAACAGTAAAATTTTCAATCAACCGCCTACAAGATTTGCTTCGTTATAGTCTGGTAAATTATTATTGTATAAATCATATTAACTACACAACACTTCAAATTTGTAAATCTTGCATTCTTATCTGTGTATTTTTAATCTTCCCCACAGTTACAAGAACCTTCACACCCTGAATTAAGTTAATTACAAATTAAAACACATTATATAACCGAATTTAAATAAAGTATCGGACTGATCAATAATCGATTCACGCAATCTATAGCCTATGTGTATGTCAGTTAGAACATATCTTATTCAATGTTGAAGAAGTAAACAAATAAAGAACCTTTGTATAGTTGCAAAATCTTGTCATTTGGAGTATGATTTAATGAGTTGGGAATAAAAAGTAACTGACTAAGTATAGAATAATTGGTTAACATAAACAGTGAAATAACCTCTAAGTTTCGTTGCTCCGGTACTACAGCGCTTATAGCGGAATTCTCCGACACCAAAGAGAGAGCGTAAAAATACAAAATTATACATAATTCTCTTCAAGGTATAATAGGGTTGAACGAAATTACAGAATAACACATTAATTATTTAAGTTTCGAGTACACTAACACTGATATTTTTTAGAGAGATAAGTTAAGATTAGTTAATTAAATCAATATATCCCACAACTCCAAATATCTCAGATATTTAAATAATTAAGTAAATTAAAACGACCTAAGAGAGTAAAGACAGGGGAACATACCCGTTCATAGCAACGAATAGGCTTACATTGCGTGACACATTAGTAGACGCAAGACGTCGTTTACCTACAAATTGTCGCTTACAACAGTGGGGCTCAAATAAGACGGACATTTCGCTAGTACCTCAAAAGCGGTTAAATTACAAATTGGCGCTCAACCAGTGTAGGGCTTAAGTTAAGTAACTATAATTATAATTACATTACTTAACCAGAGCAGGCAACTGTGGGAGAATAAACATGCATACCAGAGGTAGATCAAGGATTAGGGCAGGAGAAACGGGGAAGGAAATAGATGAACAAGAACAGGAAATAGAACTAATAACAGATAGTGAAATAGAACAACAGACAGACGAAATAACGGAAACTGAAATTATTATGGACAAGGAAAAGGGAGTAATGGAAGAAGATGCCCAAGGGGACCAAATAGATAAAGCTGGAGCCAGAGAAGTACCAAGTTGGCAGGAGATGATGAAATTTATGACAGAACAATTTAGGAAAACAAATGAGGAAATTAAAGAAACCTCAAAACAAATGAACGAAAGATTAAACCAAATTCACGAAAGGTTAGATAGGAGTGATGAGGGTTTAAAACAAATGAAGGATGACATCTTACAAATACATGAAGAAAATTTAAGGCAAATTAATGAAAAAATTGAAAATCTTCATGTGACAATTAACCAGAAGGTGGACCAAAATAATGAGGAAAGAAAATTAGAAATAGCCAAAACAAATGAAGGGTTAGAAAAAACTAACGAAACAATAGTACAGGTTCGTGAAGAACTACAAAATAAAATTAATGACATAAAAACTGAGAGTAAAACATTGGTCGAAGAAATCCAACAGGAAACTGTCGGAAAATATGAGCAAATTAAAAATGAAGTACATCAGGTACGGGAGGAGAATAAGGAAGGGATTACGCAAATACAGACAGACATGGGTGAACGACTCGAAAGAGTCTATGGCAATTTAAACAGTATGGAAGGTCAAATTAATACCAGTAAAAATAAAATAGAGGAAATTAGTAGACGTGAATTACAGTTGCAAGAAGAAGTAGGTTCATGGCGGGATAGGACATGCCAACATAGTCATACAAATAACCACGAGAACCGGGAGTCGATTAATTTTCGTAATTACAAGCGCAATCCGATGGAATTTTTAAAGAGGTTGGAAGAGATGATTACAAAAAATAGAGAAAATCGCTGGAGTATTATACGCAGTATGATTGATGAGACATTTAAAGATACCTATGATAATTGGTGGACAGCGGTGCGCCCGGATATACTGGACATGACCGAATTCAAAAAAACAATTTAAAGAGAAATGTTGGTCTGAATCGACCCAGAACATGATTAGAAATAATTTGAGTAACGGTCGATACGAAACAAACATAGGCCAGTCTCCTACTTCATACTTTCTAGGAAAAGTATGTATGGCACGGAACTTAGAGCCCAGAATTCCCGAAGAATGTTTGGTGATACAACTATCCTACCATTACGAGGAAGGGATAAAAAATGCACGTATGTGTAGCCAAATCAAAACGATTTCAGCCATGGCCAAATTCCTTGAGAATTATGAGCACGAGAACCAATACCAAAGAAATAGGATGTTAAACTATAAATATCAGAAGTATAATAATAACGCGCCACCAACCAATTCTCATAATAATGATCACAATCGACCTGCGCAGAACGTTAATGCAAATAGAACCCAAAATGAGCACGCGAATAATAATTCCAGGAACTATAATTATCGTGGCAATAATACTTATAATTACTGCGATAGTCGCAATAATAGAGGAGATGGGGACAGACGACCCAATAATTATAGGCATAACGTTAATTATATCTACTCCAGGCCTCAAGGTAATCAGCGACGGTATTACCCAAGGAGTCACCGATATGACAATCATTATGACCAGTCCCGGCGTGAAGACAACTATCCACCTGAAAGAAATTATAGGATAGCGGAACCTAATACGGAGGATCGCACCGAAACTGTACTAAATCAACATAATAATCCAAATGAAAATAGAGAAGAGGGGGTAAGCCCTCATTTAAACTAATAGAGGCAGTGAAAAATAATGAATACCCTTCACTGAACCGTAATCTTGGGGAACATACAATCAGGAGTCCATAAAGAAATATTACCACTAAATTCTAAAATACAATAAGAACCACTTATTATCGATTTTGAAGAAAAAACACTTGTAAATAAAAGAGAATTTGTTGAACAATAAAATAAATAGAAAAAAATGTCATTCAAAATAAAGTAAGTCTGAATTAAAATATAGTTATGAAGAAGGCATTAAGAAGAGTTAATAACAAACCCCAAGATTACAGAAGAAAACTATAATTATTACTAAACGTCTACAAAGAAATAGTGTGAATAATGAATAATGAAACCCCAAGATTACAGAAGAAAACTAGGATTATTACTAAACGTCTACAAAGAAATAGTGTGAATAATGAAACCCCAAGATAAAAGTTTTTACCTCAAATCTACCTATACAAAATAATAAAAGAAAAATCATATGACCTAAAATACATACCGCATTGCCAAGTGAAAGAAACAACTTCAGTAAATGATTGATTGTAACCAATGTAATATTAAAGAAAACAAGAAAGAAAGAATATTTATGAACATAATTCATTGAAATATAAACAGCCAAAAAAATGAAATACGATAAGAAAAATAATAGTTGAGCTAAGGACTGTATCTAGTCAGAAACACAGTTATAATGATAATCACACAATAACTATTTAGAAAATATTGAGATCAGAAAAACAAATGAAGAAGATACTTAGCGTTATAATCACAACAAGAAAGAAAAACAAAAATAATTACAAATGATAACTGTCAGATTTAATATCAAAGAATGTTTAAGGAAACTAAAATGGAATCACAAAGTATGAAGGATAGTAATAAAGAAATATAAAAGCAACAAAGAAAAAAAAATGTTTCCCAAATATTTATTATTAAGTAATTAAGGAGATTATTAGGATATTATTATATTTTATAGCTGACTGTAGATGAATTCCAGCAGTACTATATTAAGGTGTGGTGTGGGCAGCAGAGTATGAAGCCAAACAGTGCCTCTCTGAACTGTACCAACGCACATATTAGGGATTGTTAGGGAAATTAAATATTTAAGGAATATTAGAATAGTTGCAAGAATGACCTCAGTTTCCAAAAGAGTAGGACGAAGAAAACAGAAAGAAATTAGATGACAGAAGAATAATTGAGAAATACAGTGATTACAGTAATTATAAGTAGAAGAGATGTGAACCTAAAGTATCATTGAATATTGTAGCCAACTATCAACAAATACTGTTTACAGAAATTAAAAATGATCAAGAATGTTAATTAAAATGATGAAATGTTATTAAATAAAGAATTATTAATACTAGTCTAATGAAGTTACATTGAGAATCCCATCGTCAAACATTAATATTGATATGAAGAAAAGGCATGTGAAAAAGACAAGTTTATTTGACCTAAATTCATTCAGGTAAACTAAACTTTTTTAGGAGGGGGAGCATATGTAACGCAACAGAAATGCTGGCATCCATGTTACATAAATATTATATTAACAAAATAATAAGCAAGCCAATATCTAACCCCATGATAAAACAAAAGTCTAATAATTACATTTATAATTATAGATAAAGATAAATAAGGATGCAAGGTAGAATTAACGATAATAAACAAACCTGTAAGTTAGATAATAGTTAATGATCTATGCTCAGTGAAAAGTAAATCAATGTGATACTGATGAGAAGTGTAAGAAGTAGAATAGTACAGAAATTATCAAAGTAAATGACCATGAAAGTAAACAAAAATGAAACAATAATTTACCTTATAGCAATAGCAAGTAAGGATTCTGAATTAAATGATATTATTTTGTGACAACGAATGTTATGATAAAGTTTATGTTATGTTATACCAATTACTTGTTGAGTTAATGAAAGGTAATGAAACAAGATGTATTATTCAATTACTGTTGTAGAATGATGTGTGAAACAGCTAGTTAGCGTTCATAGATTTCAATTGTCTTATATGTGATCCATAGATCAAGATAAAATTGTCATTAGATATGAGAAGAATAATTGTTTATGTAAATGTTAATAGTTAAGATTTGATTATATGTATGAATTTATGTAAAAGGGCTATAGATGTTTACCAGTTATAAACACAGGTAGGTCCGTATACAATAAAAGGCCTAACAGCAAAAAACACTATATAACCACTCATAACATAAAGGTTAGGTACATAAATTAATAATAATTAATGAATACGGTTCGAAGAGCTAGGAAAAAACATTAAATTAGTAATGATATATAATAAACCATATCAATTTATACAAATTATGATAATGCCATGATATCGATTGATAACGTTTGATATCGAAAAAGTAGTAAATATAAAAGAAACAGGCTCATATCAAAAAACCAGCAGAATATGTGTAGAAAATAATAAACCAACTATCGGTAAAGTTATATTCCGATATGATAGCAAATTAATAAGGAATAGACAAAAAATATATGAAATAAACACTATATACAAAACATGTAGAAGGAAGAAAAATAACGGGTTGCTATGGACTACAGTAAATGAAGAAGTTGTTGATTTTCAATTATTGCCTTTTATGATCTGAATGTGATGAGATTAAAAAACCTAAGAAATGTCTAATATAATCGGAATATTCTAAATTAGTTGATACTTTTATAAAATACAAAATTTTAATGATAATATTATTGACTCTTGCCAGTACAGTTTAACCAAACAAGACTATAGTATGAAATCACAATAAAAAATAAATAACTGGGTTCTACAAGGAAGGACTTGAATTGTCCCATATCCGAAGGGAGTTGATAATATATTAAACCCAGTATAAAGAATTAACTGTATCACAACCAATAATATACACTACACTGGAAATCATAACCTTATAAATACACGGAACATCACTAATTGCTTCAACCGAGAGAAGAACGTATTTGGATCCAGGAATTGCAGAAGGAGCATCAATCGGGCTGTAAATCAATCCAGGGAGCTGTATTTCCGAGGTGGACAGGACAAGAATTCCATTTTATTAAACCGAAGAAAGAATATTGTACGGCATAATCATCCAGAACAGTAAAATTTTCAATCAACCGCCTACAAGATTTGCTTCGTTATAGTCTGGTAAATTATTATTGTATAAATCATATTAACTACACAACACTTCAAATTTGTAAATCTTGCATTCTTATCTGTGTATTTTTAATCTTCCCCACAGTTACAAGAACCTTCACACCCTGAATTAAGTTAATTACAAATTAAAACACATTATATAACCGAATTTAAATAAAGTATCGGACTGATCAATAATCGATTCACGCAATCTATAGCCTATGTGTATGTCAGTTAGAACATATCTTATTCAATGTTGAAGAAGTAAACAAATAAAGAACCTTTGTATAGTTGCAAAATCTTGTCATTTGGAGTATGATTTAATGAGTTGGGAATAAAAAGTAACTGACTGAGTATAGAATAATTGGTTAACATAAACAGTGAAATAACCTCTAAGTTTCGTTGCTCTGGTACTACAGCGCTTATAGCGAAATTCTCCGACACCAAAGAGAGAGCGTAAAAATACAAAATTATACATAATTCTCTTCAAGGTATAATAGGGTTGAACGAAATTACAGAATAACACATTAATTATTTAAGTTTCGAGTACACTAACACTGATATTTTTTAGAGAGATAAGTTAATATTAGTTAATTAAATCAATATATCCCACAACTCCAAATATCTCAGATATTTAAATAATTAAATAAATTAAAACGACCTATGAGAGTAAAGACAGGGGAACATACCCGTTCATAGCAACGAATAGGCTTACATTGCGTGACACATTAGTAGACGCAAGACGTCGTTTACCTACAATATATATATATATATATATATATTGTAAAAGTATCGTAGAAAAGTATTCTATTGTAAAAGTATTGTGTGTGTGTGCGTGTGTGTGTGTGTGTGTGTGTGTGTGTGTGTGTGTGTGTGTGTGTGTGTGTGTGTGTGTGTGTGTGTGTGTGTGTGTGTGTGTACATATCTATACGCGATATGTTTGAATTTGTGAAAACGCTTGTAGTTACTTTTATTAAATCGGCATTGAATTGTGTTTCATCTCAAAGATCGCTATCCACGTAATATCTACAAGGCAATAAATTAAATGTAGACATGTAGAAAACCGCATCTAAAAGAATACGTTTTGTTTTTGGAAATCAAGATACTCGAAGTCATTTGTCTTTCAAATATTAATCTTTAAATGTCCAATGCGGTTTAAGGATCGATGACTCACATTGCACTTCTCTAAACAAGCACACTTTGAGTTAACTGTTAAGAAGCAGACATCAAAATTCGTACTTTTATTAACGTATCACTTGACTACATTTGGCGAAGCAAAATTACTTCTGAAGCACAGCTCCTCACGATATATCCTCTATCTCTGTCCTCTGTCTCTGTCTGTCTGCCTGTCTGTATGTCTGCCTGTCTGTATGTCTGTCTGTCTGTCTCTCTCTCTCTCTCTCTCTCTCTCTCTCTCTCTCTCTCTCTCTCTCTCTCTCTCTCTCTCTCTCTCTATCACACACACACACACACACACACACACACACACACACACACACACACACACACACACACACACACACATTATAACCAACCAACAGTGATGAAGCGAGTAACTGAGGAAACAAACGTAACGCAAATTACACATTAAACTAAGGTAAGATTTTCCACAGAGATTTCTGTGGGTTAGAAAACACACACACACACACACACACACACACACACACACACACACACACACACACACACACACAAAGAGGACAGAAAAACCCTCTAAAGAGATTTAATTCTTTTGTTCCGAGTTACAAACTTTTTAATCTTTCTTCTGTTCAGAAGCAACTAGCAGCTTTATTAATCTCTCAGCGGAGCACACAAAGCGTACATTGTTCGTCAACCCCGGACTTGTCCCCTGACCTAAATTAAATGTTATTCTGTTAACTCCAACCATAGTGGCTAAACTATTGGGGAAAGAAAGATTTTATCACCACTTACTCCTTATCACTGTCCCACGTAATCTGATTTCACTATCTCTCGCTACCTGCAACAAAGAGTAACAATTCAGTTACGAAACTACATTTAGTACGCCTGCCTATTTCAAAGCAAAGCTTCTCCGAAGATAAAACGTGTTTTCAGGCATACAACAACAGAGAATTTGGCTAGTTTTATTGTATCACATATAGGTGTAATGTACGCTTCAGCTCACAGCGACACAGCAAAGAAGTACTGGTAGACCAACGAATTGTGCGTAACGGTTCGTGACGAACTATTATGGTCTGTAAATAACGCAGAATTCTCCACATCACCGATTAATAAACAAGTCCTTTCTAGGTAGTATTCAAGTTATTACGTCAGTTCCACTTTGACGACAGTCTACATAAGCGGAGACGGCGCCAATATTAAGTTTAGTCTTTGTAGTATTATAGTCGAACATGGAGCGAAACAGAGGCAGAGGACTGTTGGACGATGTAAGAAACGGTCGGAAATATAGAAAGCTGAAGGGCAGTGCACTAAACGGAGAAATGTGGTGTCTGCGATTCTTTATTACCAGCATCACCAGATATTTTCTCTGAAGAAGTTAAACGTCGTAATTTGCCCGTAGTGACTTTCAGTGCTTTTTAATTTACGATTTATCAAGCTTAATGACTTCCGTGATTGTTATTGTTAACTGGAATAATGAATACAATTGCATTTGTACTGTAGGGTTGTCAAATTTCCTGTGAACTGGATAACAATTTTAAATAAAACTTCTGATTTGTTTACAGTTTCCGATGTTATATTCAATTTCACTTGACCTCCCCAATATAAATTTTATTTGTATGCTTGTTTACGTCTGTCTTATGCTGCTTTCGTAAATCATTAATCTTTTGTTAACTTGAGAGTTTACAAAAATAAAAAATTAAAGTTTGTATAAAGAAAATATAAAGGAAGTTGGGCGTAGTAGTAGTAGGGCGAGAAGTTGGGCGGGTATGCTTAGGCCTAACTAATAAAATCTAGAGGTCCCAAGCAGTTGGGTTTTTCAACTTGTGAAAATAAGTGCATGGGTTAACGTCCCAGTGTAACAGTGATACATCTCAGTACGTAAGGATCAATTGTGAGCATGCTTATATCCTTACTTTATTAAAGGGAGAGGCAGCGGAAAGGAGCAGAAGGGAAATCCTCCCTATTTAAGATAAGATAAAATCGGTTTAAGGATCCATAATTCCTTATTAAAAGATAGAACCATTGGTCTGTCTGGTCTGGATACAGTGACACACGTTCTCCCTTCCATTTCAACATACAGTAATTATTCTCTGCTAATGTTTGGACAGTTTATGAAAAGCATTAAGCGGTAATCAAATTTACTTGCCTCACCAAACGTTCGACAGCTTTACTGTCAGTAACTCAGTGGGGCTCAGTAACTTTGGTTGCTACCCAAACCACTATCTTCACTTTTCTCAATATTGGCAATATTATTAAGTCAACAAGTAATTTTCATTTTTATTTCTGCCGCCAAATTGTGGGTTTGATGTAGTAACGTTTATCCGAGCAGCAGGGACAAGATCTCACATACTTTCCGACCGTAGTTCTCACCTTTCAACCGGAAGGTGCTCCATACCGCAACCACTTCACTATGTTGAGTGGGCATATGGAATTAGAAAACGTTAGGTCACGTTTGAGATTCATTTGCTGAATAAAGCAGGAAAGGCTTAATTACTTTTTCATTTCCTGTTCAAACGTCACATAGCCTACACCAAACCTGGATAAGTAACAGGTAACATCTATATTAACTCACGGTACGTATAACGCTGGTCCCCCTTCTCATTTATCTTTAGTTTGTATGCCATATGTGTTATATAATCACATTTTTACCAAACATTACTGATTTATAATGTGAACAAATGAATAATCACACTGGCTGAGTATGCCGCCGGTTAATCGCCAATAAAGGTCTCTTTGGTCAACATTATTAAGAGCTTTTACTACCCATCATAATGTTTATGTCTGAAGTGCGAGAAACACACATTGTAATATCACGATTGGGTAAAAAGTTAGATCAGTGTTGCGTAAAGTACATTCACCAACTGGAATTTATTTCTCTCTGGCGTGTTGCTTAAGAAACCTATTGCTTCTGTTCTTTCAATGTTCGTATTGTTTCTGTTTTAGCAGCACTTGCAATAAAACACGTTATAAATCAAATTTCAACTAAATAAATTTTGTTTAAAATAAGAGTTTATGATGGTCATCGAAACATACATAGGCATACATGGTTACTCAGTTTCAAAAAACTAGTGACTATTGTTAGATAAGATCAGCTAGCAGTAGAAATCTTTGCTGGGTAAAATCTGACATTGTGTAAATTCCAACTCGAGACTCAAATAGTAATTTAATAACTCAAGTAATGGTACATCTTAGAAAACAAAAAGAAAAATGCCTATTTACGGAATGTCGATGTGATATTCAGAACTCCTATGTTATGGTGATAGTTGAGGTAGATAGTTGTAATGCGAACTGATGAAATTATTTCACATTACATTAAATGGTTTTAAATCCAACGAATCGCTAGTACTTTAGAACAAACATGACAATCTACAAGAATAGGCTACTGTAGTACGGATCAAGATCAAAATGCTGGCAACAGTCTGTTAACAGAGGGGGGATTGACGTTGCAAAAATGATTTTAAAAGAAGACCATGCAGACCATCCAATTTACAGCTTGTATCGAAAGAGGAAATAGGACGACGCAGTAGAACACACACGACAACAGATAAAATGGAAACATATATCCTACGGACTCATAAGCAATGAGGATGACAGAAGACAGATGGCCTTAAAGAGAGCTTACTACATTCAAAGCAACAGAAGAAGAAGACGTATATCTGAATTAACATGGCTTGATGAAATAAAATCATCATCGAAAAATAGAGATGTGAGGAACCGAGAAACAATGGCGGTTGAAATACGAAAGCATCCAGAAATAAAAAATTAGGGGCTGACAGTTCCAAACCTTTGTGTGATGGTTGGTTCTATTATTTTGGCCGTTACCAATAGCATCGTAATAAGGCGCCCGTTTTAAAGAGTCAAGACACAACGCTGAGACATGGAGACCAAAGAGCAGACACATTTGATAGAGCGCAAAGATGATAGATCGATTTGGAAATTGACAGGAGTTCATATAAAATACAATTCTTGCAGCACACGAAAGATTTTAGTTCTACCGCTGATCTACAGATGTCGCTTCGCGAAATTTTTCAACTGACCCTCGTATTGGCGTTCACTTTCTGGGGTTTCGTTGGTAACTAAGGGAATAATCGTATGTTTCCCTATAAACTATTCATCGCTTTTATACAAAACGGATTTTAACGGATTTAATGATAGGATATTTATTATAAATGGTTCAATTGTATTTAACATGTTTATGTCACAATGCCATTAAATTAAATTAATAGCAGTAGAAGCTGTAACTTTGTAGTTTTGTTCAATAGCAATAACTTAACAGCAGTAGTACTGTAATTATAACCTGAGTACGGTAGCAGTGGGTCAACAATGGCAGAACATTGCAGCATCGTTAACTTTGCAGTACCAAGAGAGTGACAGTAGCATTAATTTAACTATAGCATTAACTTGCAGAGTAGTCCCAAAGAGGGTAGTGGCAACAGTGTATTTAAAAACATCGGATAAGAATATTAACATCGTAAAGAAGGCGCTAAAACTGTAATATGTATGTTTTCTAATGAGTAATTAACACGCCTTTTTTCTTGTGATAAGCGGACTAAAATTTTTTAATGAAAACTAAATAACGCATTTTAAAATATAATTTGTCCTTATGCAAACCAACTCTTTAAATACACCCTTTGAATCTAACGAACCTAAGGAGGATAAGTTGTTCTTATTAAAGTATCTACAAGTACTAAACCAAGAAAGCTACCCACACCAATGCCACAAGTTTCAATGCTTCACATCTCTTTTTAGTATTTGTAAAAATCTAAACGCGGTTTATTTATAATTATTTAATATATTTATATATTCAGTGTTCTGAATTCCACTTACTAAACATGAATGCAGAATTCTCTTTCTTTGAGAATTAGTTTGCGAGTCAAAACGAAGTTCCATGTAATACCTACTTCAAAAGCAAGCTCGCTTAATATCTAGAACGTTCAGCCTACTTACTTTTTGTAGGTTATTTTTTAATGCCAGTCCTTATTTTTAAGTCTCGTTGACGAAAACAAAAGTTTTATAATCTGTACTTATGCATTTGCAAGATCTAAACCATTTTCAAGACTACAAGTAGGCCTACAAAAATTTCACGATTTTTACTCTGTTTGATTGTGATAACTTACGGGTCACGGTGAAAAGTAATGCTAACGTTATAGCAGTATTGAAAAAGATGTGGGTTCTGCTACACGTAGTAAAGTAATGAGTAATGTTGAGTAAAATACAGAGGTAAGGAATAACATTACTTATGTAGCCTATAAGTATGAAATTTACGATTTTACAACAAACAGAACGCCATTATAAAGATTAACGAAAGGGAGAGAGAAGCTAAAATCTTAAAATGAAACCCTTAAACGCTTAATATTGTGAAGTATCTGGCTGAAAGTTAAACACGCTACGGTATAGGCGTACATACGTACATCTCCTCTCATGGATGTTCACCCATTGTTATGAGGTCTATATCTCTACCGAAGGTAAGGGAGAAGGGAAAGTCTGAATGTTTATACTTCATTCAACAACTATTATGTGAAGGAATTTCTGATATTTATTTTATATTTACAGACCACGCTTTACCACAAAATTATCTATTTTAAAGTTAATTTTGTTTTTGAGTAACCAAAATAACACTTTAATACATGTAACGAGTATGACGCATTAGTGAAAGTATGACATAGGCCTATCAATTATTTGAGTTTTCTAAAGAAATCTAAAAATATAGCTACAATTAAAAATGAATAATGAGTTATAAACTTCTACTAGACTAAGTAATTTATGATTAAAAAGTAACATTAAGAATTAGCCTTACACTGGAATATTATTTTCTTTTTAGGTACGATGTAAGTATACAGCATTGTATAGTGTTCTTCAGAAACCAAGTTGAAATGCTTAAAGCATAATAGATTCTGATAACAATGTTTCAATCTCACTTATACATATTTTGTTTCATTCCCTTTAATGAACAAACGGGTTTAGCAAACACTGAGAAACATAGAATTTACAGCAATCAGTATTTAGAAAGAGATCAAAATTATTTAAAACTTAAACAAAGTAAATTGAGCTCTAAAATGTCGCATTTAATAATGAGCATTTGCAGCGTATGTTCGTTAGCAACAACGGAAAAATGAACCAATTACGAAAATGTA